>CM059582.1:104512500-105250000 GCA_030407085.1 Trichopria drosophilae
GTCTAAGGGAGAAAAGCCAGAATGGCGAGGTCGTCAGCATAGAGGAGCATTAGCAGATCCGTAGATCTGGTAACGTCCACCCCGCGAGCATTATTACTACGGAAAAACGAAATCATATCAGAAAGGTATAAAATAAATAGTAACGTGCTCAGAATTTCGCCTTGCAGAACTCCCACTGTTACCCTAAAACGCGACGTTTCTCCGTTTACATTGTTGTGCAATACTGACGCGGAGCGGTAGAGTGCGTTAAGAACCCTGACGAATTTAGCGCTAACACCTAGTCCAAGCAGCTTTCGCCAAAGCAGAGCATGCGGGACCGAGTCGAAGGCTCTCTTAAAGTCCACGAATAGGCTAAATAGTTTCGCATGTTGGCGTCTCAAAACGACCTGCGCGGAAGCGAGGAGGCAGAAGATATTCTCCTTCGCCCCCCTCCCCCCACGAAAGCCGGATTGTTCTTCCGCTAAAATGCCATCTTTGCGTTGCCCACTTGGACAGGCATGTACATAAAATCTGTGACAGAATTTTCGCCAGGGCATTAGTGATCGCAATTAGACGGTAATTCGAAGGCTCACTTAGATCGCCCTTCTTGAATAAAGTTTTAATTACTGTATCAGCCCAACCTGAAGGGAAGGACACCGTTGAGAAGATTCTGTTGAAGAGCGAAAGGAGGAGAGAAAACCATTGGTCGTCCTAGAGCTTAAAGATTTCGGGGGGAATATTGTCCGGACCAGTGGCCTTTCCTACCTTCAAAACGTTCAAACTGTCCCTCAGCTCCGAGGTCGAGATAGGAGAGTCCAGCGCGGGGTCAAAAGTGCCAAAATACAATTCTGTCGGCGTTTCGGATTGGGGAAAGATTTCGCGAAAATACTCATTTCATACCTCGTCAGACACATGGTGACGGAACGTCGGTTTCGAACGAAATCCACGAATTGCCGACCAAAAATCTGCGGAGTTATGGACTTCTGCGAATTTGTCCGCGACAGTGGAGTCATATGAGCGTTTTTTAGCCGATAATAGGTTGGAATAGGACGAGCGACTTGCCCTAAACTCACCCGTGGCGGCCGCGCTGTACCCATCCATCCTCCTTGACGAACCACGGCTTTTTAAAAACTGTGGGCGGAATATTGTGACGAATAACGCTGTCTTTCAGTAGGCCTGAAACGAACGCCGAGGATTGATTGCCTCTATAAACTGACTGTATTGTACATCGAGTGCAACATACTCCGAAGGAACAGCGTTTTGAGACGTGTCTGACAGGCACGATTGAAATGACGCATATACACTGTTTGCCCCGTCCGAGGGCTTTTGAAAACGAGTCACACGTCGTATTATTGAGTCGTGTGCTGAAGGGTGCCCGGTAGAATTGTCCTCGGAAAGATAAAGAGATACTGCACAGGGAGATGGTCAGAGCCGTATAGATCATCGCCGATCGAAAGGTCGTGTATGTAGTGAACATGAGCAGTCGATACCCAGACAAGGTCAACGACACTAAAACCCCTCTGTCCAAGAAAAGTGTAGTGGGCCGGAAAGTCACTGGACGTTCGCCCATTTAGTAAGGCTAAATTGTTATTCGACATGAATTCAGACAAGAGGGATCCGCGCCGGTTGAGCGCCTCGTCGTGAGATCGCCTACGAACTCGCACAGAGAATTCATCGAAAAGTTGACCTACATCGCTCAAAGAGTCCGAAGGACCCACTCAGCAGTTAAAATCGCCACCTAGGATGAAAATTCAATCTGAGAACCGATCATACAGTGAGTCAAGTGTCGATTGTAAGGAGGAGAGCTGTTGATCTAAATCAGAAGGCGGAGGGAAATAAAAGGAACCAACAATTAAATTAAGTGGATGCGTATTTAGTTTGTAAAAAAGCCAATGAGGGGACGAGTTTAAAAAGGTGAAACTATGACAAGGGTTAATTAAAGACAGAAGACCTCCGCTATAGCGGCCGAGGCTGCTGGAGCGGAAGGCTGGAAAGCTAATCACTGAATGGTCGGTAGTCAGATCCTCCGTACGAATTTCAAGATCTCTTCAGGTTTGCGAGAAATTAATGATTTTAAACGCGGAATAAAAACTGTTCTTTTTAATGTTAAAAAAACCGTGCGCGTTCCAAAAGACTATTTTTAAAATATTACGAACGGTATGCGGCTTAAAACTAACAGGCGATAAAAAATCCGAAGACGACGACGGCGACAAGTTAAAAACCCGACTCCTCGGGTGCTGTAGAAGGTTCAGAGTCGATGGCAGCAGTTCTAGCGAAGGATCTGAGGTTCGCCTGGCCGGTACTGGGATTCGATCGCGTCGCAAAAAATGGGCGGACAGAGGAGGAATTTCTCCCCATTGCCGGTACAGGGCAAGGGATGCTAAATTCTTGGTCCGCATCCGACCATTTCATCCAAACATTGTTTGTGGCAATGGCATCTCCCCTCGCTTTAAAGGTCGCACCACTAGCAGCAGCAGCGCGGCGAGCCACTCTTATTCTAAAGGCTTTGAGACGCTCCCGGTCGGTGTAGTCCGGATTAATGAAAATATTCGTACCCTGGAGTGTCGTTTTCTTGACTGTCAAGATTAAGTACTTGTCGTCTTCCAACATAAGCTCAACCAGGTAGGCCGGCGGATTAATGCGGATCTGTCTAGCCGCAGCCACAGAAGCCTCAAGGGGGAACTTACTGGCCAAGAATTGGGAAATTTCCTTCCTTAAGGAACCTGCACCAGGAGCGAAACCAGTAATTATGATGTTCTTCCTTTTCAATTGCTTCTCCTGCGCTTCGAGTTTGACTACGAGTGAATGAATTCTCGAATCTTGCGCCCCTATTTTGTCCTCTAAAGCTCCCATTCGTGACGCCAGATCGATGTTAATTTGATCCACCGTCGACTTTACTGCGGCTATATGTTGAGATTGCTATTGCATCGCAGCAAGCAGATTTTGTTGGAGGGACTCAAGAGTTAGCGGAAGATTGGTCGAGGTCAACATTGCTATTTCCGGTGGGCGAAGGTTTGGGTTAGAATGCTGAGAAGGAGACCGTTTTCTTTGCCTAGTGGGCTGTTGAAGTATCGGATCGTCCGCGTCGGGGAAACCGTCTCGTTTTCGTTTGGCGAGCCCGAAACCGAAGTTCTCCAACGTGCTGCAGCTGTTCGTGCGACGCGCTTCCCATCTAGTCGCTGTGGAGGGGCGACCCGCGAAAACGGCCGGGCGCAAGATTGTCGACGAGCGTTACACCTCTCTACCACTGGAGGAGACCGACGGCGGGACCGGTGCTTCCGAATCGTTGCGGGGCGGAGAGGGTACTGACATGAGTTGCACGCGTCCGAGAGCTTCCGTCCACTGGTGGTAACGTAGCAACGCGCAGCGAATGGAGATCAAGCCGTAACCGAATGGACAAGCACTGGCGAGCGGTCACTGGGCATGCGCATCCCTAATCAAGTTATTGAGAAAGAAATTTCAAATTTTTCGTGATTTTGATTACTATTATGGGGCTATTCTTAATATCGAAATACGTCGTAATGAAAACGTAACCGATTTACATTCGCTAATAGCTCAACTTTTTAATTCAGCCAAAGGTGCGGCAATTGAAAAATACGGAGAAGCAGGTTCTAGCGGAATGATAATTAATTTAAAAGAAATTTCGCATCACAGTTTTATAATGACACTTTCTGACAAAATAGCTACATGAGTTACCGCAAGTAAACCCCAATCTTTAGACGTTGCTTTAGAAGACGCACTCGAATTCAAAATCTTTAATAGCTTACGTAAATTTACTAAATATGATGAAACTAACTATGATCATTACGAAAACCGTCCTCGTTATAATTACACCCGTTTTAATAATCACGATAACTATAATAATAATAATAGAGGCTATAACAATGGATATCAACATTCTTCTAATCGTGCTAGACGTTTTGATTACCAACCGCATTTTATTCAAGATTATAATTAGGGTCATAATGCACGATTCCAAAATCAACCAAACCGTAACTATTATGATAGACCGGTACAAAATCAACCTCATTTCTACGAATCACGTAAACCACAATTTAATTAACGCGAAAGTAAAAATCCAGAAAATAGATCTCAAGAAAATATCCTTTTCTCTCAAGCGAATCAACCGCGTAGGTACGGAAATTATTATCAAAATAATGGCTATTCAAATAATTATTATAGTAATTATCAGCGATGTGAAGCCAATTCCAGGCAACTATATGATTCGCGTCAATCTGAAATTTTACCTACATCTTCGGAAAATCATTTAAACAATAAGGGTCCCTGTTAACGGGTGCGACCAAGGACATATTCAATTTTCCCCAGCACCACAGATTCAAAGAAAAGTTGAGATGTATACCTGAATCACTAATGTCAATACTGTTTCAAAACCAGATCCAAATAAAGTTCACCAAGCAGAACCTATCATTTTTGTTACTTCACCCGAAATTCAAGGTGGTAAAGGAAAATTCTTATTAGATACCGGTTCAGCAATAAATATAATAGAACTAGGAGCATTGAAATCACCCCA
Source organism: Trichopria drosophilae (assembly GCA_030407085.1). Taxonomy (NCBI): domain Eukaryota; kingdom Metazoa; phylum Arthropoda; class Insecta; order Hymenoptera; family Diapriidae; genus Trichopria; species Trichopria drosophilae. The sequence goes on from CM059582.1 coordinate 104,517,011, forward strand.
TGGTATAGATACAAGTGATACTAGAGAAATCACTAGAGTAACATTATATTCTATAATTACTCTTGGCGTAATTTATGTAAAATTCAGTGACAATCTTTTTAAAGTCCACGTTGTCCATAACACTCTTCCGCTTAATGCCGTAAGAAATTTAGGTCGAGAATTTATGTATGCCGAAAAAGCGGAAATCTCATTTTATCACCGTACTGTCACTCGTATGAATCGACTAACACCAACTATACCATTTCTACCACAAAATACCGAGAAATTTCCGAATATACGTTCGTTAACTACTGAACCAGTAATACCTACTCGAGGACAAGAAAAAACCAAATTATTGTCTGAATTGTTTCAAATTGGTGAAGGTACATACCGAAATAGAGAGGAATATAAACCTGAAAACATGTATTATCGTCTAAAACTACAATCTGAGAAATATATAACTATATAGATCTCAAATAAATGTAAATTCGGTTATTTAAGTAGAATTGACGCCCCTCATGGCATAATACTTGGAGAAACATCAGTTGGAAATATAAGCGGGAAGTGCGATGTTATAATTACTAATAATACTGACAAAACTGTAGAAGGTGTCGTCAGACCTCAAAAACTTCAACCTTTTAAAGGATCCCACACATTTTCAGGTAAAATTGGGTTTCGTTTAAACAGGCTGATTTTGATATATGTTATACTTCTCGCGATGCTGATTAAAAGTTATCTTTACAACAGCACTCTACAATCAATAGTTTACCATTTATCGGCGATTAAAAGTCAGGTCACGGTGAGGTTATGGAGCGTTGACTGTGGCGCGACTTCGTGAGATGTATTATCTGTTGACGGGTTTTTAACCCTTTTACCGGCCAAAGGTTCTGGGCAATCCACTAGAAAAAGTGACGGAATTTTTAAGCATTTTCGGAGTCGCTGATTACGAATCCGAGGTCAGATTTAAAAAATTCAAAATGGCGGTTTCAATATGGCGGCCGTCGAACTGAAAATTCCAATTTTTTGAAACGTAAAATATATTACCCGATTCTACGCAAAATTTTGAATAAAAAATGTCTCTTGCTATTTTTGTCTAAATTTCATACATTCCGAGGAAAAAATTCCGAAACTTTCAGAACGCAATATCACCCATTACTGTATTCCTTTACCAGGCGGAACGATATGAATTATCCTATGATTACAAATCGTACGTTTCTAAAGATTTTCCGGGTCGCTGATTACGAATCCGAGGTCAGATTTGAAAAATTCAAAATGGCAGCTTCAATATGGCGGCCGTCGAACTGAAAATTTCAGTTTTTCGAAACATAAAATATATTACCATATTCTATGCAAAATTCGGAATAAAAAAATGTCTCTTGAGATTTTTGTCTAAAGGGCCTAGCGGAGTAAGCATGTAAAATCTGCCCCCGATCATACAGAGCTGAAATTAATGTCACTAGTTAGTACCAATGCGACAAAACATTCCACCAAATATTATTTAAAAAAATTCATTTTTCTAGGAGTTATGGGGGGAGAAAGAAAAATAAAGAAATGTATTTTTTTCGAAAACCACTTGACCGAATTTGATGGAAAAAAGATATGTTATGTAGACTAATAAAAGTAATTAACAGTAAACATTTCAAAAATTTTTTAATTTTTGAATATTTTTTTTTAGGGTGTCATCTTAGAGGTACCACTTTGAAATTTTTACGAAAAATTCTCTTCAATATCCACTATAACATATATTTTTATCAGATTTCTTAAAATGGTGGAACATAGTTAAAAATGCGATAATCACTCAGGCGTACAAATAATGCCATACCGCGTTGCAGATGTTCGATGTGACTTTGATAGAACCTTTTATATATATATATATATATATATATATATATATATATATATATATATATATATATATATATATATAAATAGATAGATAGATAGATAGATAGATAGAGAGAGAGAGAGAGAGAGAGAGAGAGAGAGAGAGAGAGAGAGAGAGAGAGTGAAGACATTATAATTTTCATAGGTCCAAAACTTTGCCCAAAAAAGACGGTAAAAGTTTAGAGGATGATATTTTAAAGGTACCATTTTGATATTTTAACTGAACGTTTTAAGTGTCCACAATATATGTCCACAAACAAAAGTTTAAGTGTCTACAATAACGTAGACTTGAAAAAAATTATTTAAAGGTAGTAGAACATAGTTAAAAATACAACATAAATAGTGTCGAAAAAAATGTCACTTTGACATTCGCGAAGGGAATACTGTCATTGCGAAAGGTAATAATATAGAGTATTTTTTTACTGTCATTCTGTCGTGAAAATTTTTTCACCAAACAAAATGGCAGCCCCAATGTAGCGCTTGCTGATTATAGGTTTTCATTTTTTTGCGCAAATATCGATTTGCGGAACGGTCGAAAACCTGAACAATTGGGACGAAATAGTGATATATAATATTTTTTAACCCCTAATCTCGAAATGATTCATTTGCGACCCCAAATTAGTCATATAGGATGGGAAAACATAGTGTAGCACTTCAATTTGATAATTTGTGCGTGGTTACCCCTTACAACATCGACGTCAGCTCAATAAAAGTGAATATCAGAGTGAATCATTCAGTGAAAATCATTGAATGTCTAATGTCAAAATTGTACATTCTTAACGTTAAGCGTTCTTTAGCCGTCAATATAAGTATATTTTGCCGTTGCCCGATTCTCACCACGAGGAGGTAAACGCTACTTGAAGAACCATTTTTTTTTTTATTTTTTAAATCTTTAAAATTTTTTTTTATCTTTCTTTATTTTTTTCATCTTTTTTTTAATTTTTATAATATTTTTTATAGCATATCTTTAATCTTCATCACTATCGCTATTTATTACAGGAACGTTATTAGTTTTGTTAAACAGATCGCTGAGTATTTCTGCTGGTTTCAAAATTTTTGATAAATATCTTGCATGAGATAAATAATATATAATTGCAGCAATATGGCAGCAGCAACCAATTGTTCGTAGCCCATTAGCGCACTCACATACGTAATGTGTTACCCCAGAAATCCCTGTGCTGTTTGGTATATATCTTAAAAAACACCGATATTTTGTACGAGAAACGTGTCGGGACTGTACTTCAATTTTAAGCACACTTTTATCACTTTTGACGTATTTGAAATTGAGTTCTCAGTTTTTATCGAGCATTTCCGCCAAATAAGATACCGATTGTGACAGTTGATAAGATCCCCTGAGAAATATTTTTAAATTTCTTAGTGTCATTTCCGGAAAATCTAATAAGTCCTTAGATGTAATACTTTGGAAAGGAAGCTTTTGTCGAAACGAACCTTTTTCTTCAGCTTCAATAGCTAAAGTATTTTCAGCCCTTTTTCGAGTATGCATCCTTTGAACAATTTCGTCAAAAGTGTCTACATCGGAGTCAAGTCTTTTTCCAAAAGTATTATTTAAAAATGACACTATCCTAAAATACAATCCAACTTTTGGCAACAACTTATTATCAATTTTGTGATAAAGAAGATGATACTTTTGTTTTAATACACCATGAACAGATTCTACTGCCCAACGAATTTTAGTTACAAACCGAGATTGATTTGATTCCTCCGTCGTCAACTGCTATCCTTTTAAAGCTGGCATTAATATTTTGAATTTTTTTTCTTCTAAATAAGACTATATCTCTAAACCCACGGTCAAGAACGAAAGTATCACCTTCTTTTAAAAATTTTGACAAACCATTTGGGTCTTCCATAATAATTTTCAATATATCGGCATCATTTTGATTTGCGAGAAACGGTCCTACCATGTCAACGACATAGCCATCAGTTGCACAGATGGTAAAAGGTTTGCAAAGAGGTACTTTCTTCTGACCAGAGAAAGACTTTCTTTGGTATTCAGAATTAGTACTTTTTTGATGTCGAGCATACGTACCATCGCAAATCAAAAACATTTTTTCTTGGATATCAAACAATTTTTTCGACATTTTGGTAGTATGATTGTTGATAATATCATCCCTATTTAAAGCCTGTAAACCAAAGCGAGTTGGTAAGACGTCCCTTTCAAATGAGTTCAGAATACTTTCACAATAGTCAGATACTGACTGTTCGTATTCTAGTTGAAAGATGGAACTTATCACTTTATTGGAATTGCCTGTGCGTAGTTTTAAAAGAAAAACAACTAAAGCTTGAATGACATAACGCGATTTACTATTTCTTCACGAAGACATCAAATCCTTTAATTCATTTAGATTATCCCATGTCAATCCGGTAAAGACCAAAAGTTGTTTTTCTGACAAAGTACTTTCACCTACTTGATCAAATAATGTGGAATCACACTTAACAGTAAGAGTTTCCATCACTTTGGACAACTTTGCTACGCTAATACTTGATGTGTTAGAGTGCACCTTAATGAGACTGAGATCTTCTTCGAAAAGCCTGTTCTTAATTACGTGATTTTTACAACATCTGTTGCCAACTGGAATATATATTTTTCTTTTTAAATATGATTGTATTCGAGCTTTTTCAGGCATAACCATCTGGTTTTTTTCCGAAGAACAAATGCAGCAATATTTATGAGTGGAGACTGTTCTTTGGAGAGGAATTTGAATATATTCGATATTCGAAACGTCTTCCTTAGGTTTTACTGCAATTTCAAATGTTGGCTCCGTAGTAGTCTCAACATCAAGATCTGTTTCACGTTCTGATAATCTGTCAGTATTATTTTGAATTTTGTAAGTAGATAGCCGACATTTATTACATAAAATATCGTTGACATATATACTTTTATTTAATAAGTTTGAAAAAGAATGTGCTTCTTCCGTAGTCTCTACTAATTTTTTTCTACCTCCAAATTTTTTTAGACATGTGTCGCAGCCGGCACATTTTAAGTGTACTTTGGCTTTTAATGGCATCTTACTTATGCGAGCAAAATGCACACTAGAAATTATTACGTCCAAGTCATATGCACAGTATAAAAATAAGACTTACATACGTAAAGAGAAATACATACACATGAAGCAATACCGGCTTTAAGAAATAAGTAAAATATGTTTTAATGTGTAACTCAACGCGTCATATCTACCCAATGAAAATTCATTTCTACAACGGGTGTAAAGTTCCGTGAGCCGCGATCGCACCTATCGTCGACTGTGTTACTTACGTCGCGGTGGGTCTTTCAATATGCTTAACCCATTAATGGGGGGGACAGACGCATTTTCAGTACCGTCGTTTGAACGTTGAAGGTCGTTTATATCGAAATCAATGCCTTGGGAAAAATTTGATCATCATTATTTCTAACGATATAATCCTAGACTTTAAAATGGTGAATTTAAAATGTCGGCCATCGAATGCGAAAATTTCATTATAATTGATCGATATGCGGTAAAAGAGGTATAATCAGGTATGTAGGGAATTGGCTGGTTGTTATAGACGAATATGGGGTCAAAATATTAAAATCCGAAATGGTGGATCCAAAACGGCAGGCATAAATTATAAAAATTGGTTCCAATTGATCGATGAATTACTTTAAAAAAAAATACTCTATTAGTACCTCAATGACAGTATTCCCTTCACGAATCTCGAAAGTGACATTTTTTTTGCACTATATATATTGTATTTTTAACTATATTCCACTACCTATAGTGGAGAGTATAAAATATTTTTTTCGAGTCTATCCTTCTCTCTCTCTCTCTCTCTCTCTCTCTCTCTCTCTCTCTCTCCCCCCCCCCTCTTTCTCTCTCTCTCTATACATATATATATATATATATATATATACATGGTAACCGGTCTGTTCAACATAGGTAAATGTTGACATTCGCCCATCTCAACACTGAACTCAACATTTACAAACTCAACATTTACAAAATCAACATTGACAAACTCAACATTGACAAAGTCAACATTTTAAACTCAACATTTGACAAACTCAACATTTTAAACTCAACATAAGAATTATTATTAAGAATTAAATTTGTTTATTTTTTTTACATATTTAATTACATGTGATTTAATAACAATATAATAAAGGTATAATTGCGTTTTAATAATGCTAAATAGTTATTTAATGAATGTTGTGGGCATGTCCACGAAGATAATCTAATACATTGACAAAATCAGCATTGACAAACTCGACATTGACAAAGTCAACATTTTAAACTCAACATTTTAAACACAACATAAGAATTATTATTAAGAATTAAATTTGTGTTTATTTGTTTTACATATTTAATTACATGTGATTTAATAACAATATAATAAAGGTTTAATTGCGTTTTAATAATGCTAAATAGTTATTTAATGAATGTTGTGGGCTTGTCCACGAAGATAATCTAACACATTAGTGTCTTTATTGAAATTCGTTGCTGTTTTTTTTAATCGTTCGTCGTATTCAAATACTTCCTTCGTTTCGATGGTGTAATGTCTCGTCCACATAGACGTTGTTCCCAGATTACTTCTGATGATTGTTGTTCATTCTTTAAAGCTATTATGAACCTTCCTATTCGGGAATGATTTTTATTTAATCTTGTACTAAATCCAGTATGCCAACCTTCGATAAAATTATTTGTTCTTGGTTCATCGTTCATAATTGAAGAATAGCAATTCCATAGTTTAATAGGAAAAAGTGGTTTTTCTTTGTTTTTACCTACCCAAGTTTTCTCAAAGTAGTCTGTAATAATTTCTAATGCTTCTTTTTCAGCAACGTAATATTCACTGTTGATTAAATCATTGTAAGCTCTTTTTACTGTTTTTATAGGAACGAAAGAAAGAGCCATTAACATTTTTATAGCTTCAGCAAAATCTTCATCAGTTCCATATTTTACTTTAAATCCATTGTCATTTATGAATTTCATAATGCATTGTGTGAAATGGAAATGACATCCATGAATGTTTGTATCCGAAAAGATGGTCTTAATTGCATTTATGAAAGCTCGTTCGTAATCACAAACAATGGTGGTAGGATTTGTTTTTATTGCATCATGTATCTTTTCCAGAACTTCGTTATATAATTTTTGAGTCTTATTAGGCATGAGTACGTAAACGATGTTTGGTCGTCGTTATTTTTTAAAAAGTTCTAAAAATGTAACCTGATTCTATTAAAAGCTATTTTAAGGGCTTCCAACGGCCAAAAATTGTCAGAGTTTTAATTTTTTATTCGAAAGTACAATATTTCAAGAATATTCTGTAAAAATAAAAGATCCCACAGCTCTGGATCGCCAATTCAATATGGATCCGTGAGCTTGCTGAAATTTTTGGGCTGTTGACTAGGGTGACCTCTGGCGAGTTGTCGTTTTATTCATATTATAGGTCTCCGAGTTGGACAGTTCAAAAAATCATGTCTGTGTTAGTTTTGCTCGGATTGACGCGAGATTTTACAGAAGATTCTTGAAATATTGTACTTTCGAATAAAAAAATTAAAACTTTCACAATTTTTGACCGTAGTAAGCCCTTAAAATAGCTTTTAATAGAATCAGGTTACATTTTTAGAACTTTTTAAAAAATAACGACTAAGAGAAGACATTTAGTTAAATTTTACGATCATTTTCATGTTTAGGAGCACAAAATACGTCGAAAAATCATAGCCACACTTCGATTCTGCCGATATTTGACTTGTTATAAATGAAAAATATCGAAATATTCAATTTTTTGAAAAATCGACATATATATCGATTTTCTAGAGGCATAATAAAAAAAAATAAAAATTTCTATTATATGGATTTAATAGATGGATAATGTGGGCACCTTTAAAAAAAAAAAAAAAAATTAAAAAAAATGACGGAGTTACAGAAAATCGAAAAAAACACCCAAAAAACGGCATCTTTGGGACGTCGGGGCGAATGTGAAACATTTTTTTAGAATTTTTTTATGGTCATTTTCGTTCTTAGAGCATCGAAAACTACCAAAAAATAAGTGTTACAAAAAAACTTTTCCGATTCACTCCACCCTATTTTATATATATACAGGGTCATCGAAAAGTATCGGACCCCCCTAATATCTTCAGTTAGAATGCACTTAGGAGAAAATGTCCAATAGCAATGTTGTATGGTTTCAAGCGGGGAGTAAGATGATGACCTTGACTTTGACCTTGACCATGTCCTTCAAGGTCATTTCAAGGTCAATCTTATTTTTTTAAATAGAACCCCCTACATTTTATTGCATATTCTTATAGCTTATCTCGTGAGCTTTCCAAAACACTATAATAAAATCTTTTTGTATTAAGTACTTTTTGAGTTATAAAGGTTTGAAGTTAACAATTTGTTAAGTGGTGTGCGAGTCCGACCAGTTACGGCAAGAGTGGTGTGCGAGTCCGACCAGTTAAGGCAAGAGTGGTGTGTGAGTCCGGCCAGTTAAGGCAAATTTAATTCCAATTGGTTAGCTTGGGCAAAATATTTAATTGTACCAAACAATTGACAACAAATGTTCAAATTGTTGTCCTTCAAGAGCCTGGCAATGTGCCAATCTGTTATAAACAGCCGAAACCGCATTCCGGTACGTTGCTGGCGGTATTAGTTCTATCTCTCGAGTTATTCTCCCTCTTAAATCATCTAAATCTTGAGGCTTGGTGGCATAAACTTTACTTTTCAAGTAACCCCACAAAAAAAAGTCAAGTGGGGTCAAGTCCGGAGACCGAGGTGGCCACTCAATATGACCCCTTCGCCCTATCCACCTGTCCTGAAAGACCTCATTCAAATATTGACGGACAATGACACCATAATGAGGTGGAGCTCCATCCTGTTGGAAATAAATTTCATCCATATTTCCACCAGCTATGTCTCGAATAGCTGGAACAATTTGTTCGCGAAGCATGACTAGGTATACTTGTGCTGTCAAATTGCCTTCAATGAAGAAAGGGCCAACTGGTCTACCATTAAGAATACCAGCCCATACGTTAACTTTTTGTGGATATTGAGTATGATTGTCTCTTTTCCAGTGAGGATTAACGTCACTCCAGTATCTACAATTGTGTCTATTTACATTTCCAGTCAGTTCAAATGTTGCCTCATCAGAGAAAACAATATTATCAAGTAATAGATGATCGTCGACAATCATCTCCATCATAAGATCACAAAATTCGATGCGTCTATCAAAATCGTCTTCGGACGACTCTTGGACCAAATGGAGTTTGTATGGATGCCATTTATTCAATTTCAGAATTTTACTGACAGATGCATGACCGATTTCGTGTTCTTGTGCAACGCGATTGATGGAAATATGGGGATCTTCAACGAAAGACTGTAAAACATCTAATGCCTTATCATTATTTGTTGCTGTTTTAGGTCTACCAGATTTTGGGCGGCTTTTAACGCTACCAATGGCCTCGAAACGTTGAATAGTACGGATTACAGTACTTTTGGAGATCCTATTATTTTTATTCCGAAAATTTTCATTAAATAATCGCGTTACTGTTTTATACCCTCTTTGTTGATCTCCCCATCCTCGCATCATTAACAGTGTTATTCGATCTCTTTCAGAAAGCTCCGCCATTCTTAATTAGAGCGAAGAAGAATTAATCAGGTAAGTGATAGGAAATTGATCTAGATAATTAAGTAGAGAAAAATACTAATTATTAAGTGTTGGTCCAACTATCGATTTGTTTATTTTAACCAGCACTAGCAAAAAGCTCGTTGAGCAACTGAAAATCTAATAGATCAATTAATAATATTTACGAAAAATTTCTGGGCTATTGGAAACAAAATGAAGATGTTTGGGATAATCAATTGAAGCGCAATGGTTTCTTTTGTTACAGAAAAAATTTTTGAGGCTGTTCGTTTTCGTCCACGAGGTGACTGCTGCTCGCTAAGAAGAAGACAGCACTGCATCAAAGTTTCAAATCAGTGATCCGTATTGTTTGCTCAAGAGCTCGTACATTGGTGCCTGCGAGAGTGAGAGAATAAAGATTGGCCAACGCTTTCGGTCAGATTCCCGCTAACGCCTTCGGAAATCACGCATTCGAGCAGCTTCTCGCGATTACGTTCGGGCAGTTTTTCGCCAGAATTAGCATAATTGCTTAAAGCCGTACAATACTTTGCTATTGGACATTTTTCCAAAATGCATTCTTACTGAAAATATTAGGGGGATCCGATTAATGTATTTTCTTTAAACCAATTAATTGGTCTCATTATTCCGCGCACAAAAGTATTAAGGTTATGATTACTGAAAACTAAATAATATTTTACAAGATATTCTACATTTTGTGTAAAAAAATTGTTAACTTCAAACCTTTATAACTCAAAAAAGTACTTAATAAAAAAATATTTTATTAAAGTGTTTTGGAAAGCTCTCGAGATAAGCTATAAGAATATGCAATAAAATGTAGGGGGTTCTATTTAAAAAAATAAGATTGACCTTGAAATGACCTTGAAGGACATGGTCAAGGTCAAAGTCGAGGTCATCATCTTACTCCCTGCTTGAAACCACACAACTTTGGTATTGGAAATTTTCTCCTAAGTGCATTCTAACTGAAGATATTAGGGGGGTCCGATACTTTTCGATGACCCTGTATATACAGTCACATCGAACATTAGCAACGCGGTATGGCATTGTTTGTACGCCTGAGTGATTTTCGCATTTTTAACTATGTTCCACCATTTTAAAAAATCTGAAAAAATATATGTTATAGTGGATACTGAAGAGAATTTTTCGTGAAAATTTCAAAGTGGTAACTCTAAGATGACACCCTAAAAAAAAAATATACAAAAATTAAAAAATTTTTTTTTTGTCTTTTTTTTGCCAAAAATCTTTGAAATTTTTACTGTTAATTACTTTCATTAGTCTACATAACATATATTTTTTTCATTAAATTCGGTCAAGTGGTTTTCGAAAAAAATACATTTCTTTATTTTTCTTTCTCCCCCCATAACTCCTAGAAAAATGAATTTTTTAAAATAATATTTGGTGGAAAGTTTTGTCGTATTGGTACTAACCAGTGACATTAATCTCAGCTCTGTATGATCGGGGCAGATTTTACCTGCTTACTCCGCTAGGCCCTTTCATACATTCCGAGGAAAAAATTCTGATAGATCGCTTAGAATTCACATAGATTGCAAGGTTTTCGTTGTCGCTGATTACGAAACCTTTGGGAGATTTATAACGTTGAAGTGGGCGGAATCTGTATGGTGGAGCTGTTTTGAATTTCAATAAACATATTATATATCACATATAATAACTTCGTTCGAAAAATACTCTGATTCTTCAAATTTGTAAATGCCGTCCACTTCCTTGGTTTCAGTAACTAATTTACTTACTTACGCACAGTACCACGTAACAGCTGAAGTTCGGTCTTTCATGTTCGTTTGTTAATTTTCATCTTTTTTTTCGCAAAACATATTTGTAACACAAAGAAAAAAATAAAAACTACCAAACTAAACTTTTTTTAGTGTACATATTTTTTTCACGGACGTTGCAACTTTGAATTTATGCTCGCTTCTTTGCAACAGTTTGTAACGTTTCCCGAATGAATCGTTTCCTGCCATCGTAAATATTTACTAATTGTTTCGCTAGTTTGGTTCGGTATGATAACTGATCTCCGGAATTTACGATAGCCATGTCAATATAGTAATACATGATTGGATGCCACCACTTTTTTGACTTTCTGCCTATCATGTACCTTTCCCGTAGTTGATCCAACCGATCAACACCACTCATAATGGCATTATAAGCTTGTACGGTAGTTGGGCATTGTAAAGAAATTTGCGAACAATTTCTCAATTTTCTGTTGATTTCTACAGTATGCGATGGGGTGAAAGGTGAAGTGAGTAAAGTGACAGGTTTAGTATCCATCTATTTGATAGCAGCGACCTTTCCTTTACTCTCGTATTTGTGTTCTCCTCTTTTTTTCTATACTTTTCATCATATCAGGCAAACCTTTCCGACTTGTATAAACTGTCGCAACGGAGTAAATTCCTGTTTGTACAAGTTTTTCAACAAGATTGACAGAAGTAAAGAAATTGTCGAAAGCTACCAAGTGTTCATGTCCGATCGTACCTGTATCTAGATTCAACACTATACGTTCACCAAGAGTATCTTTGGTATCATATTTTTTTGATTTGCCAATATACATTTCTGTTTTAATCATAAAGCCTGTCTTTGAATCAACCAAACGCCACACTCTGCACCCCTGTTTTATAGGTTTCTGTGGAATGTACTGCTTCATGGATGATCTTTCTTTGAAAGGAATCATAGATTCATCAACAGAGACCATTTTCGAAGGGTTGTATACCTTACCAGATTGATAATTCATATGTTCTAAAAGAGGCTTTACTTTATGAAGACTATTGTCACTTATGTGTATCTTTTTATTAACAATAAAAAAATACTTTTTTAGTGAAGATACTCAGTTGAATCACAAATTAAGTTACCACAAATAAAAATTAATAAATAAATTCTACAATCTACAAAAATATTACAACAACAGAAATACAAACAACAAAATCAAAATTCAAAACAAATGGTTTGTAAATCTCACTGATATAGAAATTCCAAAAGAAATTATCAACATAATCGGACTAGGTCAAAAACATTCTTTTCAAAATCAAAAATCCTTCCCAATACCAGAATTCGTCGCTTCTGTAGAAGAAGGAATCTACAACATAAAAGATGAAATGGACAACGAAGGAAACATTGTTACCGACAATAAAAATCTTACGCGAAACCAATGTATACACGATATAACAGATTTTTTTAAAAACGACAAACACACAAACAATATAGACAATACACCTAACTACAACAAAATAATACAAAAGTTTTCCAAAACCAACGAAGACATATTCTTCACAAGAGCAGACAAAGGAAATGTAACGGTAGCAATCTCCAAAAAAGAATATATTAACAAAATGAACGTACTACTAATAGACACTAATACATACGAAACAAGCAGTTACGAATATACAGCAACAACAGAAAAGAAAGTTAATGATTTCGTCAAAAAACTCCAAACCAAAAAATATATAACCGAAAATTTAGCCAAAAAACTAAAAACATATAGCTCAACCATATCCAAAGCTTACGGACTACCTAAAATACACAAACAAAACAATCCATTACGTATCATTATCTGAACAATAAATTCACCTACTTACAAATTATCTGCTTTTTATACTGAAATTATTTCTACTCTTACAAAAACAATGTCAAAAAGAGTCAAAGAGAGCTGGGATTTACATAATAAAATAAATAACTTCAAAATTCCTGAAAATCACACATTAATTTCATTAGATATAGTCTCTTTATTTACCAACGTCTCAACAAACATAGTAAAATTAATTCTAAAAAACAAATGGAACAAAATTAAAGAACACACAAATATACCACAAACTGAATTTTTTGAAGGACTAGACATCATTTTTAAATCTCTATATTTTCAATTTCAAGGTAAAAACTATAAACAAAAATACGGATTACCAATGGGATCACCATTATCACCAATAGCAGCTGATTTACTAATGGATTTCATAGAAAACATTCTTATACAAAAATTACCATGCAAACTTCCTTTCTACCACAGATACGTTGATGACATTTTAACAATTGTTCCAAACGAATTTTTAGATGTAATTTTACCCATTTTCAATAGCTTACACAAAATCAAAGGTTTTCAAAATAAAATTACTTTTACGATAGAAAAAGAAGACAACAATAGAATTAGTTTTTTAGATTAACTTATTATAAACGATAGAAATACCTTAATTACAGACCGGTACCATAAAAATACATTTTCTGGCAGATATTTAAATTTCCATTCAAACCACTCATTACATTACAAAATAGGAGTAGCTTTCGGATTAATCGACAGAGCATTAAGATTAGCTAGCACATATTAAATTTAGAGAAAAAAATCTAAAATTAGTTAAACAAATATTAACAGAAAACGGATACCCCATATACATAATTAATGAATGTTTTAGAAAAAGAGTCTACAAAATATACAACACCCTTGATACAAAATCAAACGACAAAAAATATATCAAAACCATTAGCATTCCATATTTTAAAAATATCTCAGAGAATATAAGAAGTAATTTCAGAAATAACGATATTAGAGTAGTATTCAAACCAACGAACACAAATATTGGTGGTATTAAACCGTTCAAAGACAAAACAGATAAATTACATCAAAAAGACGTAGTATATGAAATTAAATGCAATAACTGCGATGGAGTCTATATAGGTGAAACAGGCAGACTTTTAAAAAACAGAATAACCGAACATAAACATAACATCTACTTAAACGAAGACAAATATACAGGACTTACAACACATAGAATTAATACAGGACAAAATTTTGATTTTTCAAACGTCAAAATTCTAGCAATAGAAAGAAATAAATACAAAAGAAAACATATGGAAAACTTTTTTATCAAAAATAACAACAAATCAGTAAACATCTGCTTTGAAAAGTCAAACTTACCGGACACATAAATACCTCTACTTCAAGTTCAAAAATCAAACCAATAAATGTAAATAGAACGAAAACTAAATGTACACAGAATATTATGTAATCTGAAAAACTTTTCAGTCTTCTTTCATACAATAGAAGAACAAGTACGTGAATATTCACACAAAATTCTTTTTTTTATTCTCTAAAAAATACAGTGATATTTTCTACTTTCTTTTTTTCTGCTTACTGAGCGAAAACTCAATAAAATAATTATTTTTACAGTTCCTAAATTCAAAACCGGCTCACGACAATATCAACACAACAATTTACTACAGGTAAGCAGAAACAAAATTAACCAAACTCAAAATCTCAATAAAACCATAAACAAAAGATACTGACAAGTTTTTCAGAGAAATTAAAAAAAGTTTTTTATTATTGTAATTTTGTCACTATAATATATATTATTTTGTAATTTTTTATATATAGAAATATATTCTGAAGAGGGTCAAAACAAATGACCGAAACATCAACTGTCTAATTTATTTAACACCAATTAAATCTGACATAGAATACAAGAACAATCAAAGAATATTTCACTTACGAAAGAGTCAGAAAAGAAAGAAAGATTTATGTGTATCATCTCCAATAATTTGAAAAGGCGTTTACTCGTCATAATTTTCGCAATGCAGTCAACTCTCAGATAACTATCGGTGCTCAAATAATTTTCTATTCTAGGCATTTTATGAATTCCCATAAGAATCAGTACACCAATGAGGGCATATAATTCATTTACATTAGTATCATGCCAATTCGCTGAGTTCTCATTTTTCTAACGGGCATATCTGTTAGTTTCATCAACAATTTCTTGCATACATTTTTCTGTGAATATTTGAAAAAAAAAGAATCCTTCACAATTTTGTTTAGGAACAGAAAGTATATTGATCGTAGGAGATTGTTCAAAATCGTGTTCAACAGCAAATTTGTCTGTATTTTGAGACCATTCAGAAATTGAGTCAACATTTTCTTGCAGGACCAAGTCATCATCAGCTGAATCCACATCTGAATCCTCATCATAATATGAATCATCGTCCACATCAGAATTTTCAGGTTCCAAGGGTAAATTGTCTTTACCGACAAATTTTTTAGACATTATGATAACAAATGAAGTAATTACGTATAAATACTTATACGCACATATATTTATCGTAATATATGTTACCATTTAAATACGAATAGATATAAGTTCCGTAAGAATGAGATAAATATCCGCAGTAAAAAAGATGCATGAGAGGCAGCACTTATGTATTTTCCAGAAAACAACTTCGCTTGCGAGAAACGAACTTTCAGTGAAGACTGCAAAATTCCCCATTTTTTACCGTGGAATGTATGCAATTTAGGCAAAAATCACAAGAGACATTTTTTACTCAGAATTTCGCGTAGAATATTGTAATATTTTTTATGTTTCTAAATTGAAATTTTCAGTTCGATGGCCGCCATATTGAAGCCACAATTTTTAATTTTGCAAATCTGACCTCGGATTCGTAATCAGCGACCCCGAGAATGGTTAAAAGTATTGTCACCTTTTCTGGTGGATTGCCCAGAACCTTCGGCCTGTAAATGTTGCACTGTAAATTGAATTTTTAAACTTAATATATCTTCAGTATTAATCATTTTGGATAATTTATAACAACCGTTTGATAAAGTTCTACATAAAAGTATAATGAAATATATATACAGTGATGGGAAAAAGTTCCGGAACGGTTAAATATCTCAGAGGGAGTGCATTTTCGGGGAAAATGTTTCAGACAAAAGTTTAAGGATTTTCCCCTGGCTATTTAATGGTACCAGTGAAATTGACCTTGAAGGTTATTTTAAGGTAGATTTTTTTTTTTAAATGGGAACCCCATTTTTTTTCATGGATTCTGAAAGAGCGGGAAATTTTATCA
The DNA here is from genome assembly GCA_030407085.1 of Trichopria drosophilae. Classification (NCBI taxonomy): domain Eukaryota; kingdom Metazoa; phylum Arthropoda; class Insecta; order Hymenoptera; family Diapriidae; genus Trichopria; species Trichopria drosophilae. The sequence continues at coordinate 104,533,310 of CM059582.1, forward strand.
AAGTTCGAATATGATATGGTCGATTTTTCCGGCAATGTCATTTCAAGGTTGCGAATTAATTCATATTTAATTGTACCAGAGAATTTGACTTTGCTCAAGACCTTGAAGGTTATTTCAAGGTCAAGTTCAATTTTTCAAATGAGAACCACTATTTTTTACCGCGAATTTGGAAAGTGGGAAAAATTCTAGTCATTGAAGGACCTATTGACATTGAAGTCAGAGTCAAGGTCATTTCAAGGTGAATATCTCATAAATTCCTGTATGACAATAATATCTCGACGCTGAAATGGGAACCATTATTTGTAGAGCGGAAAGCCTTACGTTAAAACTTACCATACCCTTTAATTTAATGTCAAGGTCATTTCAAGGTGAATGTTCGAATATTGCAAGTATAGCAATAGTAACATAGCGAGGTTTTAACTACAATTACAAACATCCTACAATATGTATGTATTCAGTCTTTTCTAACAATACTGTCGGCCTTAGCATTACCCAAGATGTACCGTGTGGAGGTTGCATGATCGGGTTTACATCTTATCGGGGTGCTTTGTTCAGCTGGTTCCCCTTGCCATCGCCTGTACGTGTATGTGCGTGTGTGTGAGTGTGTGTGTGTGTGTGTGTGTGTGTGTGTGTGTATGCGTGCGTGCGCACGTACGTGCCACACCAGAGATCAGGTCTATGGGAGGAAGTCCCGCGACCACCCAGAGAGCGGTATCCGATACAGTCCGGTAGACGCGAGCCAGTCTTACATAGGCTTTCTTGAAGGCTCGCCGACAAGAGGCTCCGTAGCTCTTATGGGTGTTCATGGCATCAGCCCAGATCGGTGCCCCGTAGAGGATAACGGAGCTTACTACCGATGACATGAAGGACCGTCGTGGTTGCTTCGGCCCCCCCCCCCCCATATTGGACATGATGCTGGAGGGCGTACGGGCCACTTTGGAAGCTTTTGCGCTTGTATTCGTCAGGTGTTGTTTGAATGACAGCCGCGCATCGAGAGTTACCCCAAGATATTTAATAGCGTCCACCGCCCTGATCTGCGTTTCTTCCACCGTGAAAGTGGCGTACGCCCTTTTCTTCGCTCGACAGATGAGCACCGCCTCTGTCTTCTCTGCCGCCAGATTTAAACGATGTTTGCTCAACCACCTAGCTACTAGCTCGATAACTTCATCTCCGCCAAATTGCACCTCGTCGATGGTCTTCGCGACGACGATTAGTGCAAGGTCGTCTGCGAAAGCTATCATGGACACCCCGTCTGGAAGTGATTGCCTAAGCAGTCCGTCATGTAAGACGTTCTAGAGCAAGGGTCCCAGAACCGAGCCCTGTGGCACGCCTCCCGCGATGTTGTATGAGTCTCTGCCGTCATTGGTGTCATTATGCAAGGTCCGGTCTGTTAGGTACCTTGAGATGGCTTCTCTTAGGTAGAGCGCACCTTCACATCTTCGTGTGTCTGCATCTGGCCGTGTTGAAAGCGTTCCGAATATCCAGAGCAATGATGGCACACATGCACCTGGTGTTTCGGCTGCCACTGATGGGATTCGTGGCTATTGCCTTCACTCGGCCGATTACGTCGATGGTTGAGCGCCCCTTCCGAAAGCCGAACTGGTTGTCGGAAGGACCTCTCGCATCTTCGATGGCTGCTTCTAGTCTGGCTCAAATAACCCTCTCATAATGCTTCCCGGGGATGTCCAGCATGCAGCAAGGTCGAACCGAGGATGGATTGTCATGGGGTTTGTTTCCCTTGGACAGAAGCACCAATCTCTGTTCCTTCCACTTCGCCAGGAAGCATCCTTCCTTCAGACAGGTGCTGATCTTCACTGCCATACCAGATACCCTATCCATTCCTGGGGCCTTACGGTTGGAAGTCTTCTTTAGATCAGCCACCTTTAATTCTGCTTCGGTATCATCTCGGCTGCACCAGCGATTGCCGTCACACCAGTGCCGATCGGCCGTTTCCGTTGTTCAGGGAAGAGATGGCCGACGACTTTATCAAGAAAGGATGGACAAGATGGTGCGTTGGGTCCCCTGGACTTGATCTTGTTCATGACCGTTTTTTACGAATCACCTTAGCCATTGTTAGTCGGTGCTCCAACCTCTTGCCTTATCAGATGTTTGGCTACCCAGTCCTCAATCTTGTGGCCCTCTTGACCACACCGGAAGCACTGCGCCGAGCGATCGACCGCGCTCTTACAATCCCTTGCTCGGTGTCCGCTCTCGTGGCACCTGCAGCAGCGCGGGGATCTTTCACGCAGTCGAACTCTGCATTTAACTCAGCCAATTTTAAGCTTCCCCTTTGGAGCAGTATGTTCGCCACTGCGATGGGAAGCCAGATATTGGCCGCCTGGGTTCCACTATATGCTCCCCTGAGCTTGATATTCTCAGAGGTCACTGCTCCCGGTGAAGTCACCTCAATGATGGCCTGTGCCACCTCCTCCCTAGTTGTAGCCTCGTCCATGTCCTTGACGGTGATGACTTCCTTGTGGGACCGTATCTGTATGAAAGCTGCCCCTTTTAGGATGGACGTGGCCGCTGCTTGGAGGTCTTGGGTGCACACGACAGGCGTCGCAAGCTCTATGAACAGTTCGCCTGCTTTGGTCCGTATGATGGCTTTCTCCTAAAGTTCGCAGTTCTGGTGCTGCTTTTATTATTTTCAGGATGTCGACATATGACCCACCGTCTGCTGCCTTGATCTTGATGGCATCAGGGCGGAGGGGTCGGGACCGGCTGTTGATTCCAGCTTCCCCCCTGTGTCGTTTGCCGACATCCTTTCCCTGCTGCTGCTGCTGTTGTTGCTGCTGATGCTTCTGCTGCCATTGTCGTTGCTGCTGCTCCGCCTTCATCTTTACGCCTTTCTTGACCAACGTCACCCAGTCCTGGTCTTCGGACTGGGCTTGCCGCCGTTGTTCTGCAGCTGATGGTGATGGTACGGGGCGTTCCTCTTCTTCTATCCTGATTCGTTTTGTCGCTGGTAACTTCAGCGGCGAGGGTCCTTTACGTTCTGGAAGTTCTGGGGGCTTGCGGAACAGGGGCGACTTTTGGGTCGCCCCGACCTTGCAGGTGATGCACGCTTGCGAAGCCCCCGAGCTTTCACGTGCCTTGGTGTAATGGCTAAAGGCACGCAGTGTGCCTCTGGCAATATTCTTGAGCTCCTTGTGGAGATTTTTCTTTTCCTGGATAAATTTCACAAGGAGCTGAAGTTTCTCTTCAACGCCCTCGAAGCTTACAGACTCGTGCGCCTTTCCTGACAGAATGTCACTTGTAACATTTAATTCTGTTTGCGCCGAGTGACCAACTCCAACAACACTGCGGTTGCCTGATAACGACGCCTGAGAGTCCGCATGCACACTCGTACCCGACGCGGGTACTGGGGATCCGACCCCTGCACCGTAAGCTTTTATCTGCAGCTGATCTTCCATAGTTGGTTTATTGTTCGGGGTTCCTTCCCCTGGCTAGTTCTTTGGTCCGCGTCGGATATTTTATTTCTCCGATACCTTTTACCAGCATTCCCCGTTTTCTACCTTCAATCAAATTACATTTTATGTTTTAAATTTATTATTTAGTAAATTAAAGAGAACATCACGAAATCCATTAAAAAACGCGTGATGTCCCTTCACTCAGCTCATTCATTCTCTGTTTGTAAGTTTTTTGCGAAATGAGAATAAATAAGCTGAGAGAACTCACGTGATTTCATACATGTACATCGCTTGTATTTCGGCCATCACCGGCGCCGGTTCTGCTACATAACGCTAGGGGGCGAAATAACTCGAAAATAAAGTAGCATATCATTTTATATAAAATAAGTTGAATCACACGTAACCAGTTCACCTACATTTTTCTCTACTTTCCTGAAGGGAAGTAAATGGATACCGCAACTTTCTAATCCCCATATTAAAATTTAATATTCACGGTCTCTCAGTGTAAAACTGTTTTTGAAGTCCATTGTATTGATAGTAATTCGGTCGGAGGTCACTTTGCTTATAGAATAACAACTTTCAGTTTACGTGACTATTTTTTGTCTACCCTTCATTACTTAAATCGAATTGCAAGTTAAAAATGAATTCTGCTACAATTCCCGAAAAAATCAAAATGATTCTTGTTTATGGTGGATGTAGGAGACCGAATCAATCTCAAATCGAACAGCGACTCCGATCACAAGCAATGAAATCAAATGATTTTGAAATATATTACTTTTCAATGAAAATAAGGCGACTCGCATTTTACAGTTTTGCAAAATAATTTTTTTTTACAAAATTGTGATTTTTTGAAGTTTTAACGATTAAAACTGAAATAGTGAAAAAACGGCGAGAAAAAAATTTCGAATTGAGCCACTGTCAAATGTATGTTTATTTCACATTTTCTTTTTTGAGTTAATAGCTCATACGTCCTCTTGAAATGTAAGCTAAGAAAATTTGTTAAAGTTGATATTTAATAAAATGGCGGCTGTTTTTCGAAAAAAATTAAAATTACATTTACACAAAAACCCCCTCGTTTTTTTGCTCTTGATTGATTTTTTTTTACTTCTAGCATTATAACCTATATATATCATGTGGTTTTATGGAGTGCCCGTCATTTGTAAGGTAAAGGGAATTTTTTTTATGTAATTTTTTTTTGTTTATCGCGTAAAAGTTTTTGGGCAATCCTGTAGTGGAACTGATAATATTTCTACATGTTTTTCGGGTCGCTGATTACAAATCCGGGAATATATTTTCGAAATTCAAGATGGTGGCTCTAAAATGGCGGACGCCTAACCGAAAATTTACCTTCTTTGCAAATTAAAAAATTTTATCGTATTTTACGCGAAATTCTGATCTCTAGATCTTGTACTTTTATTTTCCGAAATCACAATACACATTTTATATGAATTTTATATATTAATTTTTTACATACTACAATATACAAATAATGTAAAATATAAAATATATTAAATTTAATTAAATGCCTATTGGCATGAGTGCATAAATGCATATTTTTTGTATGCCATAATAGAAAATTTTTCGTTTAGACATTCGTCATTTTGAATCCGCCATATTGAATTTCGCAAATATGATCCCGGATTTGTAATCAGAGTCACTAAAAACATTTAAAAATATACGGATTATAATGACAAGATAATCCGCATTCAACGGCCTGGTACGAAAACTTTTACGCGATAAACAAAAAAAAATTACATAAAAAAAATTCCCTTTACATACAAATGACGGGCACTCCATAAAAACACATAGAAAGAGTGAACTAAACATATTACATTTGACAGTGGCTTAACTTGAAATTTTTTTCTCGCCGTTTTTTCACTATTTCAGTTTTAATCGTTAAAACTTCAAAAAATCATATCTTTGTAAACAAAAAATATTTTGCAAAACTGTAAAATATGGGTCGCCTTATTTTCATTGAAAAGTAATATATTTCAAAATCATTTGATTTCATGACATGTGATCGGACTCGCTGTTCGATTTGCGATGGATTCGGTCAGGAGGAATATTGACGATGCTGTTGCGTTGTATGCTGAGCGTTTTCCAGATAATGCTCGCTCGCGATCTTTTTTTTACAAAGTTGTGAATGCCTTTCACTCTGACGGCAGCGTACAAATGAAAAAAAGGAAGCGAAGATTAACAGGTCCAGGAGAAGCTAACAAAGTAGCTATACTAGAAACTATTCACCAAAATCGGCATGTAAGCACACGACAATTACATCGCGATTCCCGCATTTCCAGAGATAGTATTCAAAGAATATTGCATCGTCATAAGTTTCACCCATATCACATTTCACTGCATAATAAACTACATGGCGATGATTTTCATAACCGAGTGGTGTTTTGTGAATGGGCACTTCAAAAAATGCAAGCGAACTACAATTTCTTTGTTAATGTATTATTTTCAGATGAATCTACATTCACGAACCATGGTGGCGTCAATAGGCATAACATGCATTATTGGAGCGTAGAAAATCCCCATTGGTTACGACAAGTTAATCATCAACGTCCTTGGTCGGTGAACGTTTGGTGTGGAATCATAGGAAATAAACTCATTGGTCCTTATTTCATTGAAGGTAATTTGAATGGAACAAAATATCGAGATTTCCTTGAACAAGAAGTACCATTACTACTTGAGGATGTTGCTATGGACGTCCGACGGACAATGTGGTTTCAGCATGATGGTTGCCCAGCACATTTTTCAAGAGTAGCAAGGGAAATACTAGACCGTGATTACAATGGTAGGTGGATTGGTAGAGGTGGCCCCATTAATTGGCCTGCGAGGTCACCTGATCTAACATCTCCGGATTTCTTCGTATGGGGTTACCTAAAAGGTAAGGTTTATGAAAAAGTACCAACGACTCGTGAAAACATGGTGGAACGCATAAGAACTGCTTTCGCAGACATTTCTACAGATATGATACTATCCTGTATAAAGTCATTTGAAGAAAGAATAAATAAATGCATTGAAGTGGAAGGTCAACATTTCGAACACTTACTCAAGTAAGTGAACAGTGAGAGGTAAGGGGACTCACGTAAAACAAGCACCCCAAAGGGAACAGAAAAATACTACGTCCACGTCGTTGTTCCTGCATAACGCTACATGTTTTTTTTCCCGGCTTTGTTAGAATGACCGTATTCCATATCCGCTACGCGGGGAGAAAGTTGTCAATTCCGTCTGAGTGCACGCGCACCTCGTGAGAGGGCTGCCCTCGCTTCGCTCGCGCAGCAAACCTTCCACTCGGGGATCACGCTCTTTCCTCCCTGACAGCATAATATACTATTTTTTATACACAACCAAATCCATGATTATTTTTCAGATAATTTCCATTGTAGCGGCTAGAAAACACATTACAAGAATAATATAAAATCAAAGAAAAACGAACGTTTCGTAGTGGTGGCATTGAATAGTATTTTTAAAATAAAATACGTCTACTATTATTTATCAGATGCGATGTGAATTCTGGAGACTCTTTTTTACTTTCGCTTTTTATCGACTACAGCGTCACCTGTGAACCGCAATGTAATAGCTCCTAGGTCAAGTTGGAGAATCCAAATCTGCAATAAAAAATGGAGGTTCCTATTTAAGTTTTATTGTTTTTCCCAGGAGATGGGGAGGGGGTCAATTTCGTTATGACTGGATGCCCCCCTTCGTGTCGAACAACTTTCATGTCACACCTTTTTTGATTCTGTGCATAGTTCTCGAGGTATTTCAATGTCTTCAGATAAATTTGGATCTTTATCGATTACAGCGCCACCTGTGTACCAAAATGCATCCTAGGTCAAATTGGTGTACTTTTTTCCGGAGAATCCAAATCTGCAATAAAAAATGGGGGTTCCTATTTAAGATTTATTGTTTTTCCCACACCCCACCCCCAGGGGGTGGGGGAGGGGTCCATTTTATTATTACTGGATGCCCCCCTTCGTGTCGAACAACTTTCATCCCACACCTTTTTTGATTCTGTGCATAGTTCTCACGATATTTCTATGTATACAGGGTGTCCGAAAAGTATGGAAATGGTCCTGTAACTTTTGAAAGAAAAGATATTTCAAAAATCACTGAATTGAGTGGAGAAGTTAATAGACACAATATGCGATATTGGTCATACGAAAATCCTCATTGGATGAGAGATATCCACACACAACATCCACAGAAAATCAATGTTTGGGCTGGAATTTTGTTGGACTTTTCTTCATTGAAGAGAATTTCAAGCTGTGGCGTACTTAAATTTATTGAATACCTACGTTATACCAGCAATCCAAAATATTACTGGTACAGTATTTGACAATGTCTAGTTTCAACAGGATGGTGCTCCGTGTAATTTTGCTTTGATTGTACGCAATCGATTGGACAACATTTTCCCGGGCGTTGGATCGGCAAGAGAGGTTCGATTGAGTGGCCACCAAGGTCACCGGATCTAACTCCTCTGGATTATTTTTACTGGGGTTTTTTGAAGAACAAGGTGTACGAAACAAAGCCTATAGACATTGATGAGTTAAAGGAAAGAATAATTCAATGTTCTTATTCGATATCTCAAGAAACGCTGCAAAAAGTAAATGATAACTTCTATGCACGATTGGGATATTATCAAGTTGCTGAAGGACATCAATTTGAACATCTCATTTAGTAGATAGCACAAGATTAATAAAATACTAGAAATAAAATACATTCGAAACTTTCCCCCCCAAGCGATGTCTTCCTGTCATCCTATTTTTTTCAAAATCGACATTATTACTCATTGCCATCATTATTAACTATTCGAAAAATAAAACGAGTGGGCTAACTAAAATTGGAACAGTTATTAACCGTGTTTATCATTTTCAGCGGTTTTCGACATTCTTCCCCCTCCAGCGATGCCTTCCTGTCATCCGATTTTTTTTAAATTCGACAATATTACTCATTGCCATCATTATTAACTATTCGAAAAATAAAACGAGTGGGCTAACTAAAATTGGAACAGTTATTAACCGTTCGATGTTTGTGATTTTGAGCGGTTTTCGACATTCTTCCCCCTCCAGCGATGTCTTCCTGTCATCCGATTTTTTTAAAATTCGACAATATTACTCATTGCCATCATTATTAACTATTCGAAAAATAAAACGAGTGGGCTAACTAAAATTGCAACTTTTATTAACCGTTCGTTGTTTGTGATTTTCAGAGGTTTTCGACATTTTCCCCCTCCAGCGATGCCTTCCTGTCATCCGATTTTTTTTAAATTCGACAATATTACTCATTTCCATCATTATTAACTATTCGAAAAATAAAACGAGTGGGCTAACTAAATTTGGAACAGTTATTAACCGTTGTTTATCATTTTCAGTGGTTTTCGACATTCTTCCCCCTCCAGCGATGCCTTCCTGTCATCCGATTTTTTTTAAATTCGACAATATTACTCATTGCCATCATTATTAACTATTCGAAAAATAAAACAAGTGTGCTAACTAAATTTGGAACAGTTATTAACCGTTGTTTATCATTTTCAGTGGTTTTCGACATTCTTCCCCCTCCAGCGATGTCTTCCTGTCATCCGATTTTTTTTAAATTCGACAATATTACTCATTGCCATGGTTATTAACTATTCGAAAAATAAAACAAGTGTGCTAACTAAATTTGGAACAGTTATTAACCGTTGTTTATCATTTTCAGTGGTTTTCGACATTCTTCCCCCTCCAGCGATGCCTTCCTGTCATCCGATTTTTTTTAAATTCGACAATATTACTCATTACCATCATTATTAACTATTCGAAAAATAAAACGAGTGGGCTAACTAAAATTGGAACAGTTATTAACCGTTCGATGTTTGTGATTTTGAGCGGTTTTCGACATTCTTCCCCCTCCAGCGATGTCTTCCTGTCATCCGATTTTTTTAAAATTCGACAATATTACTCATTGCCATCATTATTAACTATTCGAAAAATAAAACGAGTGGGCTAACTAAAATTGGAGCAGTTATTAACCGTTGTTTTTTCATTTTCAGCGGTTTTCGACATTTTCCCCCTCCAGCGGTGCCTTCCTGTCATCCGATTTCTTTCAAAGTCGACATTATTACTCATTGCTATCATTATTAACTATTCGAGAAATAAAACAAGTGGACTTACTAAAATTGGAACAGTTATTAACCGTTGTTTATCATTTTCAGCGGTTTTCGACATTTTTCCCCCTCCAGCGATGTCTTCCTGTCTTCCGATTTTTTTTTAAATTCGACAATATTACTCATTGCCATCCTAATTAACTATTCGAAAAATAAATCGAGTGGGCTAATTAAAATTGGAACAGTTATTAACCGTTGTTTATCATTTTCAGCGGGTTTCGACATTCTTCCCCCTCCAGCGATGTCTTCCTCTCATCCGATTTTTTTCAAATTCGACAATATTACTCATTGCCATCATTATTAACTATCCGAAAAATAAAACGAGTGGACTAACTAAAATTGGAACAGTTATTAACCGTTCGATGTTTGTAATTTTCAGCGGTTTTCGACATTTTACCCCTCCAGCGATGACTTGCTGTCATCCGATTTTTTTTAAATACGACAATATTACTCATTGCCATCATTATTAACTATTCGAAAAATAAAACGAGTGGGCTAACTAAAATTGGAACAGTTATTAAACGTTGATTATCATTTTCAGTGGTTTTCGACATTCTTTCCCCTCCAGCGATGCCATCCGGTCATCCGATTTTTCTCAAATTTGACAATATTACTCATTGCCATCCTTATTAACTATTCGAAAAATAAAACAAGTGTGCTAACTAAATTTGGAACAGTTATTAACCGTTGTTTATCATTTTCAGCGGTTTTCGACATTTTTCCCCCTCCAGCGATGTCTTCCTGTCTTACGATTTTTTTTTAAATTCGACAATAATACTCATTGCCATCCTTATTAACTATTCGAAAAATAAAACGAGTGGGCTAACTAAAATTGGAACAGTTATTAACCGTTGTTTATCATTTTCAGTGGTTTTCGACATTCTTCCCCCTCCAGGATGCCTTCCTGTCATCCGATTTTTTTTAAATTCGACAATATTACTCATTACCATCATTATTAACTATTCGAAAAATAAAACGAGTGGACTAACTAAAATTGGAACAGTTATTAACCGTTCGATGTTTGTAATTTTCAGCGGTTTTCGACATTTTACCCCTCCAGCGATGACTTGCTGTCATCCGATTTTTTTCAAATACGACAATATTACTCATTGCCATCCTTATTAACTATTCGAAAAATAAAACGAGTGGGCTAATTAAAATTGCAACTTTTATTAACCGTTCGTTGTTTGTGATTTTCAGAGGTTTTCGACATTTTCCCCCTCCAGCGGTGCCGTCCTGTCATCCGATTTCTTTTAAATTCGACAATATTACTCATTGCCATCCTTATTAACTATTCGAAAAATAAAACGAGTGGGCTAACTAAAATTGGAACAGTTATTAACCGTTGTTTATCATTTTCAGCGGTTTTCGACATTTTACCCCTCCAGCGATGACTTCGTGTCATCCGATTTTTTTTAAATTCGACAATATTACTCATTGCCATCATTATTAACTATTCGAAAAATAAAACAAGTGTGCTAACTAAATTTGGAACAGTTATTAACCGTTGTTTATCATTTTCAGTGGTTTTCGACATTCTTTCCCCTCCAGCGATGCCTTCCGGTCATCCGATTTTTCTCAAATTTGACAATATTACTCATTGCCATCCTTATTAACTATGCGAAAAATAAAACAAGTGTGCTAACTAAATTTGGAACAGTTATTAACCGTTGTTTATCATTTTCAGTGGTTTTCGACATTCTTCCCCCTCCAGCGATGTCTTCCTGTCATCCGATTTTTTTTAAATTCGACAATATTACTCATTGCCATCCTTATTAACTATTCGAAAAATAAAACGAGTGGGCTAACTAAAATTGGAACAGTTATTAACCCTTCGATGTTTGTAATTTTCAGCGGTTTTCGACATTTTACCCCTCCAGCGATGACTTCCTGTCATCCGAATTTTTTTAAATTCGACAATATTACTCATTGCCATCATTATTAACTATTCGAAAAATAAAACGAGTGTGCTAACTAAATTTGGAACAGTTATTAACCGTTGTTTATCATTTTCAGTGGTTTTCGACGTTCTTCCCCCTCCGGCGATGCCTTCCTGTCATCCGATTTTTTTTAAATTCGACAATATTACTCATTACCATCATTATTAACTATTCGAAAAATAAAACGAGTGGGCTAACTAAAATTGGAACAGTTATTAACCGTTCGATGTTTGTGATTTTGAGCGGTTTTCGACATTCTTCCCCCTCCAGCGATGTCTTCCTGTCATCCGATTTTTTTTAAATTCGACAATATTACTCATTGCCATCATTATTAACTATTCGAAAAATAAAACGAGTGGGCTAACTAAAATTGGAACAGTTATTAACCGTTCGATGTTTGTGATTTTCAGCGGTTTTCGACATTTTACCACTCCAGCGATGCCTTCCTGTCATCCGATTTTTGTCAAAATCGACAGTAATACTCATTGCCATCATTATTAACTATTCGAAAAATAAAACGAGTGTGCTAACTAAAATTGGAACAGTTATTAACCGTTGTTTATCATTTTCAGTGGTTTTCGACATTCTTCCCCCTCCAGCGATGCCTTCCTGTCATCCGATTTTTTTTAAATTCGACAATATTACTCATTGCCATCATTATTAACTATTCGAAAAATAAAACGAGTGGGCTAACTAAAATTGGAACAGTTATTAACCGTTGTTTATCATTTTCAGTGGTTTTCGACATTCTTCCCCCTCCAGCGATGCCTTCCTGTCATCCGATTTTTTTTAAATTCGACAATATTACTCATTGCCATCATTATTAACTATTCGAAAAATAAAACAAGTGTGCTAACTAAATTTGGAACAGTTATTAACCGTTGTTTATCATTTTCAGTGGTTTTCGACATTCTTCCCCCTCCAGCGATGCCTTCCTGTCATCCGATTTTTTTTAAATTCGACAATATTACTCATTACCATCATTATTAACTATTCGAAAAATAAAACGAGTGGGCTAACTAAAATTGGAACAGTTATTAACCGTTCGATGTTTGTAATTTTCATCGTTTTTCGACATTCTTCCCCCTCCAGCGATGTCTTCCTGTAATGCGATTTTTTTTAAATTCGACAATATTACTCAATGCCATCATTATTAACTATTCGAAAAATAAAACGAGTTGGCTAACTAAAATTGGAACAGTTATTAACCGTTGTTTATCATTTTCAGCGGTTTTCGACATTTTCCGCCTCCAGGGGTGCCTTCCTGTCATCCGATTTTTCTCAAATTCGATAATATTACTCATTGCCATCATTATTCACTATTCGAAAAATGAAACGAGTTGGCTAACTAAAATTGGAACAGTTATTAACCGTTGTTTATCATTTTCAGCGGTTTTCGACATTCTTCCCCCTCCGGCGATGCCTTCCTCTCATCCGATTTTTTTCAAATTCGACAATATTACTCATTGCCATCATTATTAACTATTCGAAAAATAAAACGAGTGGTCTAACTAAAATTGGAACAGTTATTAACCGTTGTTTATCATTTTCAGCGGTTTTCGACATTCTTCCCCCTCCAGCGATGTCTTCCTGTAATCCGATTTTTTTTAAATTCGACAATATTACTCAATGCCATCATTATTAACTATTCGAAAAATAAAACGAGTGGGCTAACTAAAATTGGAACAGTTATTAACCGTTCGATGTTTGTGATTTTCAGTGGTTTTCGACATTCTTCCCCCTCCAGCGATGCCTTCCTGTCATCCGATTTTTTTCACATTCGACAATATTACTCACTGCCATCATTATTAACTATTCGAAAAATAAATCGATTGGGCTAACTAAAATTGGAACAGTTATTAACCGTTGTTTCTAATTTTCATCGTTTTTCGACATTCTTCCCCCTCCAGCGATGTCTTCCTCTCATCCGATTTTTTTTAAAATTGATAATATTACTTAGTGCCATCATTATTAACTATTCGAAAAATAAAACGAGTTGGCTAACTAAAATTGGAACAGTTATTAACCGTTGTTTATCATTTTCAGCGGTTTTCGACATTCTTCCCCCTCCAGCGATGTCTTCCTGTAATCCGATTTTTTTTAAATTCGACAATATTACTCAATGCCATCATTATTAACTATTCGAAAAATAAATCGATTGGGCTAACTAAAATTGGAACAGTTATTAACCGTCGTTTGTCATTTTCAGCGGTTTTCGACATTTTTCCCCCTCCAGCGATGCCTTCCTGTCATCCGATTTTTTTCACATTCGACAATATTACTCACTGCCATCATTATTAACTATTCGAAAAATAAAACGAGTGGGCTAACTAAAATTGGAACAGTTATTAACCGTTGTTTGTAATTTTCATCGTTTTTCGACATTCTTCCCCCTCCAGCGATGCCTTTCTATCATCCGATTTTTTTGTCATTCGACAATATTACTTATTGCCATCATTATTAACTATTCGTAAAATAAAACGAGTGGGCTAACTAAAATTGGAACAGTTATTAACCGTTGTTTATCATTTTCAGTGGTTTTCGACATTCTTTCCCCTCCAGCGATGCCTTCCTGTCATCCGATTTTTTTTAAATTCGACAATATTACTCATTTCCATCATTATTAACTATTCGAAAAATAAAACGAGTGGGCTAACTAAATTTGGAACAGTTATTAACCGTTGTTTATCATTTTCAGTGGTTTTCGACATTCTTCCCCCTCCAGCGGTGCCTTCCTGTCATCCGATTTTGTTCAAATTCGACAATATTACTCATTGCCATCATTATTAACTATTCGAAAAATAAAATGAGTGGGCTAACTAAAATTGGAACAGTTATTAACCGTTTTTTATCATTTTCAGCGGTTTTCGACATTTTTCCCCCTCCAGCGATGCCTTCCTGTCATCGGATTTTTTTTAAATTCGACAATATTACTCATTGCCATCATTATTAACTATTCGAAAAATAAAACGGGTGGGCTAACTAAAATTGCAACTTTTATTAACCGTTCGTTGTTTGTGATTTTCAACGGTTTTCGACATTTTCCCCCTCCAGCGGTGCCTTCCTCTCCTCCGATTTTTTTCAAAATCGAAAATATTACTCATTACCATCATCATTAACTATTCGAAATATAAAATGAGTGGGCTAACTAAAATTGGAACAGTTATTAAGGGTTGTTTGTCATTTTCAGCGGTATTCGACAATTTTCCCCCTCCAAAGGTGCCTTCCTGTCATCCAATTTTTTCTAATTCGACAATATTACTCATTGCCATCATTATTAACTATTCGAAAAATAAAACGAGTAGGCTAACTAAAATTGGAACAGTTATTAACCGTTGTTTATCATTTTTATCGTTTTTCGACATTCATCCCCCTTCCGCGAAGTCTTCCTGTCATCCGATTTTTTTTAAATTCGACAATATTACTCAATGCCATCATTATTAACTATTCGAAAAATAAATCGATTGGGCTGACAAAAATTGCAACTTTTATTAACCGTTGTTTATCATTTTCAGCGGTTTTCGACATTCTTCCCCCTCCAGCGATGCCTTCCTTTAATCCGATTTTTTTTAAATTCGACAATATTACTCAATGCCATCATTATTAACTATTCGAAAAATTAATCGATTGGGCTGACAAAAATTGCAACTTTTATTAACCGTTGTTTATCATTTTCAGCGGTTTTCGACATTCTTCCCCCTCCAGCGATGCCTTCCTTTCA
Source organism: Trichopria drosophilae (assembly GCA_030407085.1). NCBI lineage: Eukaryota > Metazoa > Arthropoda > Insecta > Hymenoptera > Diapriidae > Trichopria > Trichopria drosophilae. The sequence continues at coordinate 104,548,529 of CM059582.1, forward strand.
TCCGATTTTTTTTAAATTCGACAATATTACTCAATGCCATCATTGTTAACTATTCTAAAAATAAAACGAGCGGGCTAACTAAAATTGGAACAGTTATTAACCGTTGTTTATCATTTTCAGCGGTTTTCGACATTTTTCCCCCTCCAGCGATGCCTTCCTGTCATCCGATTTTTTTTAAATTCGACAATATCACTCACTGCCATCATTATTAACTATTCGAAAAATAAAACGAGTGGGCTAACTAAAATTGGAACAGTTATTAACCGTTGTTTATCATTTTCAGCGGTTTTCGACATTTTTCCCCCTCCAACGGTGCCTTCCTGTCATCCGATTTTTTTTAAATTCGACAATATTACTCATTGCCATCATTATTAACTATTCGAAAAATAAAACGAGTGGGCTAACTAAAATTGGAACAGTTATTAATGGTTTTTTATCATTATCAGCGGTTTTAGACATTTTTCCCCCTCCAGCGATGTCTTCCTGTCATCCGATTTTTTTCAAATTCGACAATATTACTCATTGCCATCATTATTAACTAGTCGAAAAATAAAACGAGTGGGCTAATTAAAATTGGAACAGTTATTAACCGTTCGATGTTTGTAATTATCAGCGGTTTTCGACATTTTACCCCTCCAGCGGTGCCTTCCTGTCATCCGATTTCTTTCAATATCGACAATATTACTCATTTCCATCATTATTAACCATTCGAAAAATAAAACGAGTGGGCTAACTAAAATTGCAACTTTTATTAACCGTTCGTTGTTTGTGATTTTCAGAGGTTTTCGACATTTTCCCCCTCCAGCGGTGCCGTCCTGTCATCCGATTTCTTTCAATATCGACAATATTACTCATTTCCATCATTATTAACTATTCGAAAAATAAAACGAGTGGGCTAACTAAATTTGGAACAGTTATTAACCGTTGTTTATCATTTTCAGTGGTTTTCGACATTCTTCCCCCTCCAGCGATGCCTTCCTGTCATCCGATTTTTTTTAAATTCGACAATATTACTCATTGCCATCATTATTAACTATTCGAAAAATAAAACGAGTGTGCTAACTAAATTTGGAACAGTTATTAACCGTTGTTTATCATTTTCAGTGGTTTTCGACATTCTTTCCCCTCCAGCGATGTCTTCCTGTCATCCAATTTTTTTTTAAATTCGACAATATTACTCATTGCCATCCTTATTAACTATTCGAAAAATAAAACAAGTGTGCTAACTAAATTTGGAACAGTTATTAACCGTTGTTTATCATTTTCAGTGGTTTTCGACATTCTTCCCCCTCCAGCGATGCCTTCCTGTCATCCGATTTTTTTTAAATTCGACAATATTACTCATTACCATCATTATTAACTATTCGAAAAATAAAACGAGTGGGCTAACTAAAATTGGAACAGTTATTAACCGTTCGATGTTTGTGATTTTGAGCGGTTTTCGACATTCTTCCCCCTCCAGCGATGCCTTCCTGTCATCCGATTGTTTTTAAATTCGACAATATTACTCATTGCCATCATTATTAACTATTCGAAAAATAAAACGAGTGGGCTAACTAAAATTGCAACTTTTATTAACCGTTCGTTGTTTGTGATTTTCAGAGGTTTTCGACATTTTCCCCCTCCAACGGTGCCTTCCTGTCATCCGATTTCTTTCAATATCGACAATATTACTCATTTCCATCATTATTAACTATTCGAAAAATAAAACGAGTGGGCTAACTAAAATTGGAACAGTTATTAACCGTTGTTTATCATTTTCAGCGGTTTTCGACATTTTCCCCCTCCAGCGATGCCTTACTGTCATCCGATTTTGTTTAAATTCGACAATATTACTCAATGCCATCATTATTAACTATTCGAAAAATAAAACGAGTGGGCTAACTAAAATTGGAACAGTTATTAACCGTTGTTTATCATTTTCAGCTATTTTCGACATTCTTCCCCCTCCAGCGATGCCTTCCAGTCATCCGATTTTTTTTAAATTCGACAATATTACTCATTACCATCCTTATTAACTATTCGAAGATTAAAACAAGTGTGCTAACTAAATTTGGAACAGTTATTCACCGTTGTTTATCATTTTCAGTGGTTTTCGACATTCTTCCCTCTCCAGCGATGCCTTCCTGTCATCCAATTCTTTTTAAATTCGACAATATTACTCATTGCCATCCTTATTAACTATTCGAAAAATAAAACGAGTGGGCTAACTAAAATTGGAACAGTTATTAACCGTTCGATGTTTGTGATTTTGAGCGGTTTTCGACATTTTACCCCTCCAGCGATGACTTGCTGTCATCCGATTTTTTTTAAATACGACAATATTACTCATTGCCATCATTATTAACTATTCGAAAAATAAAACAAGTGTGCTAACTAAATTTGGAACAGTTATTAACCGTTGTTTATCATTTTCAGTGGTTTTCGACGTTCTTCCCCCTCCGGCGATGCCTTCCTGTCATCCGATTTTTTTTAAATTCGACAATATTACTCATTACCATCATTATTAACTATTCGAAAAATAAAACGAGTGGGCGAACTAAAATTGGAACAGTTATTAACCGTTGTTTGTGATCGTAAGCGGTTTTCGAAAGTCTTGAGCCTCGATCTCGGTCGTCCTGTCATCCTATTTTTTTTAAATTCGACAATATTACTCATTGCCATCATTATTAACTATTCGAAAAGTAAACCGAGTGGGCTAACTAAAATTGGAACAGTTATTAACCGTTGTTTGTCATTTTCAGCGGTTTTCGACATTCTTCCCCCTCCAGGATGCCTTCCTGTCATCCGATTTTTTTTAAATTCGACAATATTACTCATTGCCATCCTTATTAACTATTCGAAAAATAAAACGAGTGGGCTAACTAAAATTGGAACAGTTATTAACCGTTGTTTATCATTTTCAGTGGTTTTCGACATTCTTCCCCCTCCAGGATGCCTTCCTGTCATCCGATTTTTTTTAAATTCGACAATATTACTCATTACCATCATTATTAACTATTCGAAAAATAAAACGAGTGGGCTAACTAAAATTGGAACAGTTATTAACCGTTGTTTATCATTTTCAGTGGGTTTCGACATTCTTCCCCCTCCAGGATGCCTTCCTGTCATCCGATTTTTTTTAAATTCGACAATATTACTCATTACCATCATTATTAACTATTCGAAAAATAAAACGAGTGGGCTAACTAAAATTGGAACAGTTATTAACCGTTGTTTATCATTTTCAGTGGTTTTCGACATTCTTCCCCCTCCAGGATGCCTTCCTGTCATCCGATTTTTTTTAAATTCGACAATATTACTCATTGCCATCATTATTAACTATTCGAAAAATAAAACGAGTGGGCTAACTAAAATTGGAACAGTTATTAACCGTTGTTTGTCATTTTCAGCGTTTTTCGACATTCTTCCCCCTCCAGCGATGTCTTCCTGTCATCCGACTTTTTTTAAATTCGACAATATTACTCATTGCCATCATTATTAACTATTCGAAAAATAAAACGAGTGGGCTAACTAAAATTGGAACAGTTATTAACCGTTGTTTATCATTTTCAGCGGGTTTCGACATTCTTCCCCCTCCAGCGATGCCTTCCATTCATCCGATTTTGTTTAAATTCGACAATATCACTCATTGCCATCATTATTAACTATTCGAAAAATAAAACAAGTGGACTTACTAAAATTGGAACAGTTATTAACCGTTGTTTATCATTTTCAGCGGTTTTCGACATTTTTCCCCCTCCAGCGATGTCTTCCTGTCTTCCGATTTTTTTTTAAATTCGACAATATTACTCATTGCCATCCTTATTAACTATTCGAAAAATAAAACGAGTGGGCTAACTAAAATTGGAACAGTTATTAACCGTTGATTATCATTTTCAGTGGTTTTCGACATTCTTTCCCCTCCAGCGATGACTTCCTATCATCCGATTTTTTTTAAATTCGACAATATTACTCATTGCCATCATTATTAACTATTCGAAAAATAAAACGAGTGGGCTAACTAAAATTGGAACAGTTATTAAACGTTGATTATCATTTTCAGTGGTTTTCGACATTCTTTCCCCTCCAGCGATGCCATCCGGTCATCCGATTTTTCTCAAATTTGACAATATTACTCATTGCCATCCTTATTAACTATTCGAAAAATAAAACAAGTGTGCTAACTAAATTTGGAACAGTTATTAACCGTTGTTTATCATTTTCAGCGGTTTTCGACATTTTTCCCCCTCCAGCGATGTCTTCCTGTCTTCCGATTTTTTTTTAAATTCGACAATATTACTCATTGCCATCCTTATTAACTATTCGAAAAATAAAACGAGTGGGCTAATTAAAATTGGAACAGTTATTAACCGTTCGATGTTTGTAATTATCAGCGGTTTTCGACATTTTACCCCTCCAGCGATGCCTTCCTGTCATCCGATTTTTGTCAAAATCGACAGTAATACTCATTGCCATCATTATTAACCATTCGAAAAATAAAACGAGTGGGCTAACTAAAATTGCAACTTTTATTAACCGTTCGTTGTTTGTGATTTTCAGAGGTTTTCGACATTTTCCCCCTCCAGCGGTGCCGTCCTGTCATCCGATTTCTTTCAATATCGACAATATTACTCATTTCCATCATTATTAACTATTCGAAAAATAAAACGAGTGGGCTAACTAAATTTGGAACAGTTATTAACCGTTGTTTATCATTTTCAGTGGTTTTCGACATTCTTCCCCCTCCAGCGATGCCTTCCTGTCATCCGATTTTTTTTAAATTCGACAATATTACTCATTGCCATCATTATTAACTATTCGAAAAATAAAACGAGTGTGCTAACTAAATTTGGAACAGTTATTAACCGTTGTTTATCATTTTCAGTGGTTTTCGACATTCTTTCCCCTCCAGCGATGTCTTCCTGTCATCCAATTTTTTTTTAAATTCGACAATATTACTCATTGCCATCCTTATTAACTATTCGAAAAATAAAACAAGTGTGCTAACTAAATTTGGAACAGTTATTAACCGTTGTTTATCATTTTCAGTGGTTTTCGACGTTCTTCCCCCTCCGGCGATGCCTTCCTGTCATCCGATTTTTTTTAAATTCGACAATATTACTCATTACCATCATTATTAACTATTCGAAAAATAAAACGAGTGGGCTAACTAAAATTGGAACAGTTATTAACCGTTCGATGTTTGTGATTTTGAGCGGTTTTCGACATTCTTCCCCCTCCAGCGATGTCTTCCTGTCATCCGATTTTTTTAAAATTCGACAATATTACTCATTTCAATCATTATTAACTATTCGAAAAATAAAACGAGTGGGCTAACTAAAATTGCAACTTTTATTAACCGTTCGTTGTTTGTGATTTTCAGAGGTTTTCGACATTTTCCCCCTCCAGCGGTGCCGTCCTGTCATCCGATTTCTTTCAATATCGACAATATTACTCATTTCCATCATTATTAACTATTCGAAAAATAAAACGAGTGGGCTAACTAAATTTGGAACAGTTATTAACCGTTGTTTATCATTTTCAGTGGTTTTCGACATTCTTCCCCCTCCAGCGATGCCTTCCTGTCATCCGATTTATTTTAAATTCGACAATATTACTCATTGCCATCATTATTAACTATTCGAAAAATAAAACGAGTGTGCTAACTAAATTTGGAACAGTTATTAACCGTTGTTTATCATTTTCAGTGGTTTTCGACATTCTTTCCCCTCCAGCGATGTCTTCCTGTCATCCAATTTTTTTTTAAATTCGACAATATTACTCATTGCCATGCTTATTAACTATTCGAAAAATAAAACAAGTGTGCTAACTAAATTTGGAACAGTTATTAACCGTTGTTTATCATTTTCAGTGGTTTTCGACATTCTTCCCCCTCCAGCGATGCCTTCCTGTCATCCGATTTTTTTTAAATTCGACAATATTACTCATTACCATCATTATTAACTATTCGAAAAATAAAACGAGTGGGCTAACTAAAATTGGAACAGTTATTAACCGTTCGATGTTTGTGATTTTGAGCGGTTTTCGACATTTTACCCCTCCAGCGATGACTTGCTGTCATCCGATTTTTTTTAAATACGACAATATTACTCATTGCCATCATTATTAACTATTCGAAAAATAAAACAAGTGTGCTAACTAAATTTGGAACAGTTATTAACCGTTGTTTATCATTTTCAGTGGTTTTCGACGTTCTTCCCCCTCCGGCGATGCCTTCCTGTCATCCGATTTCTTTCAATATCGACAATATTACTCATTTCAATCATTATTAACTATTCGAAAAATAAAACGAGTGGGCTAACTAAAATTGCAACTTTTATTAACCGTTGTTTGCAATTGTGATCGTTTTTCGACATTCTTCCCCCTCCAGCGATGCCTTCCTGTCATCCGATTTTATTAAATTCGACAGCAATACTCATTGCCATCATTGTTAACTATTCGAAAAATAAAACGAGTGGGCTAATTAAAATTGGAGCAGTTATTAACCGTTGTTTTTCATTTTCAGCGGTTTTCGACATTTTTCCCCCTCCAACGGTGCCTTCCTGTCATCCGATTTTTTTAAAATTCGACAGCAATATTCATTGCCATCCATATTAACTATTCGAAACATAAAACGAGTGGGCTAACTAAAATTGCAACTTTTATTAACCGTTCGTTGTTTGTGATTTTCATAGGTTTTCGAAATTTTCCCCCTCCAGCGGTGCCTTCCTGTCATCCGATTTCTTTCAAAGTCGACATTATTACTCATTGCTATCATTATTAACTATTCGAAAAATAAAACAAGTGGACTTACTAAAATTGGAACAGTTATTAACCGTTGTTTATCATTTTCAGCGGTTTTCGACATTTTTCCCCCTCCAGCGATGTCTTCCTGTCTTCCGATTTTTTTTTAAATTCGACAATATTACTCATTGCCATCCTTATTAACTATTCGAAAAATAAAACGAGTGGGCTAACTAAAATTGGAACAGTTATTAACCGTTGATTATCATTTTCAGTGGTTTTCGACATTCTTTCCCCTCCAGCGATGACTTCCTATCATCCGATTTTTTTTAAATTCGACAATATTACTCATTGCCATCATTATTAACTATTCGAAAAATAAAACAAGTGGGCTAACTAAAATTGGAACAGTTATTAACCGTTGTTTATCATTTTCAGTGGTTTTCGACATTCTTCCCCCTCCAGCGATGCCTTCCTGTCATCCGATTTTTTTTAAATTCGACAATATTACTCATTACCATCATTATTAACTATTCGAAAAATAAAACGAGTGGGCTAACTAAAATTGGAACAGTTATTAACCGTTGTTTATCATTTTCAGCGGTTTTCGACATTTTTCCCCCTCCAGCGATGTCTTCCTGTCTTCCGATTTTTTTTTAAATTCGACAATATTACTCATTGCCATCCTTATTAACTATTCGAAAAATAAAACGAGTGGGCTAACTAAAATTGGAACAGTTATTAACCGTTGTTTATCATTTTCAGCGGTTTTCGACATTTTTCCCCCTCCAGCGATGTCTTCCTGTCATCCGATTTTTGTCAAAATCGACAGTAATACTCATTACCATCCTTATTAACTATTCGAAGATTAAAACAAGTGTGCTAACTAAATTTGGAACAGTTATTAACCGTTGATTATCATTTTCAGTGGTTTTCGACATTCTTTCCCCTCCAGCGATGCCTTCCTGTCTTCCGTTTTTTTCGAAATCGACAATATTGCTTATTGCCATTATTAATAACTATTCGAAAAATAAAACGAGTGGGCTAACTAAAATTGGAACAGTTATTAACCGTTGTTTGTAATTTTCATCGTTTTTCGACATTCTTCCCCCTCCAGCGATGCCTTTCTATCATCCGATTTTTTTTAAATTCGACAATATTTCTCAATGCCATCATTATTAACTATTCGAAAAATAAAACGAGTTGGCTAACTAAAATTGGAACAGTTATTAACCGTTGTTTATCATTTTCAGCGGTTTTCGACATTTGCCGCCTCCAGCGGTGCCTTCCTTTCATCCGATTTTTCTCAAATTCGATAATATTACTCATTGCCATCATTATTAACTATTCGAAAAATAAAACGAGTGGGCTAACTAAAATTGGAACAGTTATTAACCGTTGTTTATCATTTTCAACGGTTTTCGACATTCTTCCCCCTCCAGCGATGCCTTCCATTCATCCGATTTTGTTTAAATTCGACAATATCACTCATTGCCATCATTATTAACTATTCGAAAAATAAAACAAGTGGACTTACTAAAATTGGAACAGTTATTAACCGTTGATTATCATTTTCAGTGGTTTTCGACATTCTTTCCCCTCCAGCGATGCCTTCCTGTCATCCGATTTTTCTCAAATTTGACAATATTACTGATTGCCATCCTTATTAACTATTCGAAAAATAAAACGAGTGGGCTAACTAAAATTGGAACAGTTATTAACCGTTCGATGTTTGTGATTTTCAGCGGTTTTCAACATTCTTCCCCCTCCGGCGATGTCTTCCTGTCATCCGATTTTTTTTTAAATTCGACAATATTACTCATTGCCATCATTATTAACTATTCGAAAAATAAAACGAGTGGGCTAACTAAAATTGGAACAGTTATTAACCGTTCGATGTTTGTGATTTTCAGCGGTTTTCGACATTCTTCTCCCTCCAGCGATGTCTTCCTGTCATCCGATTTTTGTCAAAATCGACAGTAATACTCATTGCCATCATTATTAACTATCCGAAAAATAAAACGAGTGGGCTAACTAAAATTGCATCTTTTATTAACCGTTCGTTGTTTGTGATTTTCAGTGGTTTTCGACATTCTTTCCCCTCCAGCGATGTCTTCCTGTCATCCAATTTTTTTTTAAATTCGACAATATTACTCATTGCCATCCTTATTAACTATTCGAAAAATAAAACGAGTGGGCTAACTAAAATTGGAACAGTTATTAACCGTTGATTATCATTTTCAGTGGTTTTCGACATTCTTTCCCCTCCAGCGATGACTTCCTATCATCCGATTTTTTTTAAATTCGACAATATTACTCATTGCCATCATTATTAACTATTCGAAAAATAAAACAAGTGGGCTAACTAAAATTGGAGCAGTTATTAACCGTTGTTTTTTCATTTTCAGCGGTTTTCGACATTTTTCCCCCTCCAGCGATGTCTTCCTGTCATCCGATTTTTGTCAAAATCGACAGTAATACTCATTGCCATCATTATTAACTATTCGAAAAATAAAACGAGTGGGCTAACTAAAATTGGAACAGTTATTAACCGTTCGATGTTTGTAATTTTCAGCGGTTTTCGACATTTTACCCCTCCAGCGATGACTTCCTGTCATCCGAATTTTTTTAAATTCGACAATATTACTCATTGCCATCATTATTAACTATTCGAAAAATAAAACGAGTGGGCTGACTAAATTTGGAACAGTTATTAACCGTTGTTTATCATTTTCAGCGGTTTTTGACATTTTTCCCCCTCCAGCGATGTCTTCCTGTCTTCCGATTTTTTTTTAAATTCGACAATATCACTCATTGTCATCATTATTAACTATTCGAAAAATAAAACGAGTGTGCTAACTAAAATTGGAACATTTATTAACCGTTGTTTATCATTTTCAGTGGGTTTCGACATTCTTCCCCCTCCAGCGATGCCTTCCTGTCATCCGATTTTTCTCAAATTTGACAATATTACTCATTGCCATCCTTATTAACTATTCGAAAAATAAAACGAGTGGGCTAACTAAAATTGGAAAAGTTATTAACCGTTGATTATCATTTTCAGTGGTTTTCGACATTCTTTCCCCTCCAGCGATGCCTTCCTGTCATCCGATTTTTCTCAAATTTGACAATATTACTGATTGCCATCCTTATTAACTATTCGAAAAATAAAACAAGTGTGCTAACTAAATTTGGAACAGTTATTAACCGTTGTTTATCATTTTCAGCGGTTTTTGACATTTTTCCCCCTCCAGCGATGTCTTCCTGTCTTCCGATTTTTTTTTAAATTCGACAATATTACTCATTGCCATCCTTATTAACTATTCGAAAAATAAAACGAGTGGGCTAACTAAAATTGGAACAGTCATTAACCGTTGATTATCATTTTCAGTGGTTTTCGACATTCTTTCCCCTCCAGCGATGCCTTCCTGTCATCCGATTTTTTTTTAAATTCGACAATATTACTCATTGCCATGCTTATTAACTATTCGAAAAATAAAACAAGTGTGCTAACTAAATTTGGAACAGTTATTAACAGTTGTTTATCATTTTCAGTGGTTTTCGACATTCTTCCCCCTCCAGCGATGCCTTCCTGTCATCCGATTTTTTTTAAATTCGACAATATTACTCATTACCATCATTATTAACTATTCGAAAAATAAAACGAGTGGGCTAACTAAAATTGGAACAGTTATTAACCGTTCGATGTTTGTGATTTTGAGCGGTTTTCGACATTCTTCCCCCTCCAGCGATGTCTTCCTGTCTTCCGATTTTTTTTTAAATTCGACAATATTACTCATTGCCATCCTTATTAACTATTCGAAAAATAAAACGAGTGGGCTAACTAAAATTGGAACAGTTATTAACCGTTGATTATCATTTTCAGTGGTTTTCGACATTCTTTCCCCTCCAGCGATGACTTCCTGTCATCCGATTTTTTTTAAATTCGACAATATTACTCATTGCCATCATTATTAACTATTCGAAAAATAAAACGAGTGGGCTAACTAAAATTGGAACAGTTATTAAACGTTCGATGTTTGTAATTTTCAGCGGTTTTCGACATTTTACCCCTCCAGCGATGACTTCCTGTCATCCGATTTTTTTTAAATTCGACAATATTACTCATTGCCATCATTATTAACTATTCGAAAAATAAAACAAGTGTGCTAACTAAATTTGGAACAGTTATTAACCGTTGTTTATCATTTTCAGTGGTTTTCGACATTCTTTCCCCTCCAGCGATGCCTTCCTGTCATCCGATTTTTCTCAAATTTTACAATATTACTCATTACCATCATTATTAACTATTCGAAAAATAAAACGAGTGGGCTAACTAAAATTGGAACAGTTATTAACCGTTCGATGTTTGTGATTTTGAGCGGTTTTCGACATTTTTCCCCCTCCAGCGATGTCTTCCTGTCTTCCGATTTTTTTTTAAATTCGACAATATTACTCATTGCCATCCTTATTAACTATTCGAAAAATAAAACGAGTGGGCTAACTAAAATTGGAACAGTTATTAACCGTTCGATGTTTGTAATTTTCAGCGGTTTTCGACATTTTACCCCTCCAGCGATGACTTCGTGTCATCCGATTTTTTTTAAATTCGACAATATTACTCATTGCCATCATTATTAACTATTCGAAAAATAAAACAAGTGTGCTAACTAAATTTGGAACAGTTATTAACCGTTGTTTATCATTTTCAGTGGTTTTCGACATTCTTTCCCCTCCAGCGATGCCTTCCTGTCATCCGATTTTTTTTAAATTCGACAATATTACTCATTGCCATCATTATTAACTATTCGAAAAATAAAACGAGTGGGCTAACTAAAATTGGAACAGTTATTAACCGTTGTTTATCATTTTCAGCGGTTTTCGACATTCTTCCCTCTCCAGCGATGCCTTCCTGTCATCCGATTTTTTTTAAATTCAACAGTAATACTTATTGCCATCATTATTAACTATTGGAATAATAAAACGAGTGGGCTAACTAAAATTGGAACAGTTATTAACCGTTGTTTATCATGTTCAGCGGTTTTCGACATTCTTCCCCCTCCAGCGACGACTTCCTGTCATCCGATATTATTTAAATTCGACAGTATTTCTCATTGCCATCATTATTAACTATTCGAATAATAAAACCAGTGGGCTAACTAAATTTGCAACAATTATTAACCGTTGTTTGTAATTTTCAGCGGCTTTCGACATTCATCCCACTCCAGCGATGCATTCCTGTCATCCGATTTTTTTTTCATTCGACAATATTACTCAATGCCATCATTATTAACTATTCGAAGAATAAAACGAGTGGGCTAACTAAAATTGGAACAGTTATTAACCGTTTTTTATCATTTTCAGCGGTTTTCGACATTTTTCCCCCTCCAGCGATGCCTTCCTGTCATCCGATTTTTTTCAAAATCGACAATATTACTCATTGCCATCATTATTAACTATTCGAAAAATAAAACGAGTGGGCTAGCTAAAATTGGAACAGTTATTAAGGGTTGTTTGTCATTTTCAGCGGTTTTCGATATTATCCCCTTCCAGCGGTGCCTTCCTGTCATCTGATTTTTTTCAAATTCGATAATATTACTCACTGCCATCATTATTAACTATTCGAAAAATAAAACGGGTGGGCTAACTAAAATTGGAACAGTTATTAACCGTTGTTCATCATTTTCAGCGGTTTTCGACATTCTTCCCCCTCCAGCGATGCCTTCCTGTCATCCGATTTTTTTTAAATTCGTCAGTAATACTCATTGCCATCATTATTAACTATTCGAAGAATAAAACGAGTGGGCTCACTAAAATTGGAACAGTTATTAAGGGTTGTTTGTCATTTTCAGCGGTTTTCGACATTCTTCCCCCTCCAGCGATGTCTTCCTCTCATCCGATTTTTTTCAAATTCGACAATATTACTCATTTCCATCATTATTAACTATTCGAATAATAAAACGAATGGGCTAACTAAAATTGGAACAGTCATTAACCGTTGTTTATCATTTTCAGCGGTTTTCGACATTTTTCCCCCTCCAGCGATGCCTTCCTGTCATCCGATTTTTATTTAATTCGATAATATTACTCATTGCCATAATTATTACCTATTCGAAAAATAAAACGAGTGGACTAACTAAAATTGGAACAGATATTAACCGTCGTTTGTCATTTTCAGCGGTTTTCGACATTTTTCCCCTCCAGCGATACCTTCCTGTCATCCGATTTTCTTTTATTCGATAATATTATTTATTGCCATCATTATTAACTATTTGAAAAATAAAACGAGTGGGCTAACTAAAATTGGAACAGTTATTAACCGTTGTTTGTAATTTTCAGCGGTTTTCGACATTCTTCCCCCTCCAGCGATGCCTTCCTCTCATCCCATTTTTTTCAAAATCGACAATGTTACTCATTGCCATCATTATTAACTATTCGAAAAATAAAACGGGTGGGCTAACTAAAATTGCAACTTTTATTAACCGTTCGTTGTTTGTGATTTTCAACGGTTTTCGACATTTTCCCCCTCCAGCGATGCCTTCCTGTCATCCGATTTTTTTCAAATTCGACAATATTACTCACTGCCATCATTATTAACTATTCGAAAAATAAAACGAGTGGGCTAACTAAAATTGGAACAGTTATTAACCGTTGTTTGTCATTTTCAGCGGTTTTCGACATTCTTCCCCCTCCAGCGATGCCTTCCTGTCATCCGATTTTTTTCAAATTCGACAATATTACTCATTGCCATCATTATTAACTATTCGAAAAATAAAACGAGTGGGCTAACTAAAATTGGAACAGTTATTAACCGTTGTTTGTCATTTTCAGCGGTTTTCGACATTCTTCCCCCTCCAGCGATGCCTTCCTGTCATCCGATTTTTTTCAAATTCGATAATATTACTCATTGCCATCATTATTAACTATTCGAAAAATAAAACGAGTGGGCTAACTAAAATTGGAACAGTTATTAACCGTTGTTTATCATTTTCAGCGGTTTTCGACATTCTTCCCCCTCCAGCGATGCCTTCCTGTCATCCGATTTTGTTCGAAATCGACAATATTACTCATTGCCATCATTATTAACTATTCGAAAAATAAAACGAGTGGGCTAACTAAAATTGGAACAGTTATTAACCGTTGTTTATCATTTTCAGCGGTTTTCGACATTCTTCCCCCTCCAGCGATGCCTTCCTGTCATCCGATTTTTTTAAAAATCGACAATATTACTCATTGCCATCATTATTAACTATTCGAAAAATAAAACGAGTGGGCTAACTAAAATTGGAACAGTTATTAACCGTTGTTTGTCATTTTCAGCGGTTTTCGACATTTTTCCCCCTCCAGCGATGCCTTCCTGTCATCCGATTTTTTTAAAAATCGACAATATTACTCATTGCCATCATTATTAACTATTCGAAAAATAAAACGAGTGGGCTAACTAAAATTGGAACAGTTATTAACCGTTGTTTATCATTTTCAGCGGTTTTCGACATTCTTCCCCCTCCAGCGATGCCTTCCTGTCATCCGATTTTTTTAAAAATCGACAATATTACTCATTGCCATCATTATTAACTATTCGAAAAATAAAACGAGTGGGCTAACTAAAATTGGAACAGTTATTAACCGTTGTTTGTCATTTTCAGCGGTTTTCGACATTTTTCCCCCTCCAGCGATGCCTTCCTGTCATCCGATTTTTTTAAAAATCGACAATATTACTCATTGCCATCATTATTAACTATTCGAAAAATAAAACGAGTGGGCTAACTAAAATTGGAACAGTTATTAACCGTTGTTTGTCATTTTCAGCGGTTTTCGACATTTTTCCCCCTCCAGCGATGCCTTCCTGTCATCCGATTTTTTTTTCAATTCGACAGTAATACTCATTGCCATCCATATTAACTGTTCGATTAATAAAACGAGTGGGCTATCTAAAATTGCAACTTTTATTAACCGTTGTTTGTAATTTTCATCGTTTTTCGACATTCTTCCCCCTCCAGTGATGCCTTCCTTTCCTCCGGTTCTTTTCAAATTCGATAATATTACTCATTGCCATCATTATTAACTATTCGAAGAGTAAAAGGAGTGGGCTAACCAAAATTGGAACTGTTATTAAGGGTTGTTTGTCATTTTCAGCGGTTTTCGACATTCTTCTCCCTCCAGCGATGCCTTCCTGTCATCCGATTTTTTTAAAATTCGACAATATTACTCATTGCCATAATTATTAACTATTCGAAAAAAAAACGAGTGGGCTAACTAAAATTGGAACAGTTATTAACCGTTGTTTATCATTTTCAGCGGGTTTCGACATTCTTCCCCCTCCAGCGATGTCTTCCTCTCATCCGATTTTTTTAAAATTCGACAATATTACTCATTGCCATAATTATTAACTATTCGAAAAAAAACGAGTGGGCTAACTAAAATTGGAACAGTTATTAACCGTTGTTTATCATTTTCAGCGGTTTTCGACATTTTTCCCCCTCCAGCGATGCCTTCCTGTCATCCGATTTTTATTTAATTCGATAATATTACTCATTGCCATAATTATTACCTATTCGAAAAATAAAACGAGTGGACTAACTAAAATTGGAACAGTTATTAACCGTCGTTTGTCATTTTTCGCGGTTTTCGACATTTTTTCCGCTCCAACGGTGCCTTCCTGTCATCCGATTTTTATTGAATTCGACAATATTACTCATTGCCATCATTATTAACTATCCGAAAAATAAAACGAATGGACTAACTAAAATTGGAACAGTTATTAACCGTCGTTTGTCATTTTTCGCGGTTTTCGACATTTTTTCCGCTCCAACGGTGCCTTCCTGTCATCCGATTTTTTTTAAATACGACAATATTACTCATTGCCATCATTATTAACTATTCGAAAAATAAAACGAGTGGGCTAACTAAAATTGGAACAGTTATTAACCGTTGTTTATCATTTTCAGCGGCTTTCGACATTCTTCCCCCTCCAGCGATGCCTTCCTGTCATCCCATTTTTTTAAAATTCGTCAGTAATACCCATTGCCATCATTATTAACTATTTGAAGAATAAAACGAGTGGGCTAACTAAAATTGGAACAGTTATTAAGGGTTGTTTGTCATTTTCAGCGGTTTTCGACATTTTTCCCCCTCCAACGGTGCCTTCCTGTCATCCGATTTTTATTAAATTCGACAGTAATACTCATTGCCATCCATATTAACTATTCGAAAAATAAAACCAGTGGGCTATCTAAAATTGCAACTTTTATTAACCGTTGTTTGTAATTTTCATCGTTTTTCGACATTCTTCCCCCTCCAGTGATGCCTTCCTTTCATCTAATTTTTTTCAAAATCGACAATATTACTTATTGCCATCATTATTAACTATTCAAAAAATAAAACGAGTGGGCTAACTAAAATTGCAACTTTTATTAACCGTTCGTTGTTTGTGATTTTCAGCGGTTTTCGACATTATCCCCCTCCAACGGTGTCTTCGTTCATCCGTTTTTTTTTCAAATTCGATAATATTACTCATTGCCATCATTATTAACTATTCGAAGAATAAAACGAGTGGGCTCATTAAAATTGGAACATTTATTAACCGTTGTTTATCATTTTCAGCGGGCTTCGACATTCTTCCCCCTCCAGCGATGTCTTCCTCGCATCCGATTTTTTTCAAATTCGACAATATTACTCATTTCCATCATTATTAACTATTCGAATAATAAAACGAATGGGCTAACTAAAATTGGAACAGTCATTAACCGTTGTTTATCATTTTCAGCGGTTTTCGACATTCTTCCCCCTCCAGCGATGCCTTCCTGTCATCCGATTTTTTTAAAATTCGTCAGTAATACCCATTGCCATCATTATTAACTATTCGAAGAATAAAACGAGTGGGCTAACTGAAATTGGAACAGTTATTAAGGGTTGTTTGTCATTTTCAGCGGTTTTCGACATTTTTCCCCCTCCAACGGTGCCTTCCTGTCATCCGATTTTTATTAAATTCGACAATATTACTCATTGCCATCGTAATTACCTATTCGAAAAATAAAACGAGTGGACTAACTAAAATTGGAACAGTTATTAACCGTCGTTTGTCATTTTTCGCGGTTTTCGACATTTTTTCCGCTCCAACGGTGCCTTCCTGTCATCCGATTTTTTTTTCAATTCGACAGTAATACTCATTGCCATCCATATTAACTAATCGAAAAATAAAACGAGTGGGCTATCTAAAATTGCAACTTTTATTAACCGTTGTTTGTAATTTTCAGCGGTTTTCGACATTCTTCCCACTCCAACGGTTCCTTCCTCTCATCCGATTTTTTTTAAATTCGACAATATTACTCATTGCCATCATTATTAACTATTCGAAAAATAAAACGAGTGGGCTAACTAAAATTGGAACAGTTATTAACCGTTGTTTATCATTTTCAGCGGCTTTCGACATTCTTCCCCCTCCAGCGATGCCTTCCTGTCATCCGATTTTTTTCAAATTCGATAATATTACTCATTGCCATCATTATTAACTATTCGAAGAGTAAAAGGAGTGGGCTAACCAAAATTGGAACAGTTATTAAGGGTTGTTTGTCATTTTCAGCGGTTTTCGACATTCTTCCCCCTCCAGCGATGCCTTCCTGTCATCCGATTTTTTTAAAATTCGTCAGTAATACCCATTGCCATCATTATTAACTATTCGAAGAATAAAACGAGTGGGCTAACTAAAATTGGAACAGTTATTAAGGGTTGTTTGTCATTTTCAGCGGTTTCGACATTTTTCCCCCTCCAACGGTGCCTTCCTGTCATCCGATTTTTTTTAAATTCGACAATATTACTCATTGCCATCGTAATTACCTATTCGAAAAATAAAACGAGTGGGCTAACTAAGATTAGAACTGTTATTAACCGTTGTTTATCATTTTCAGCGGGTTTCGACATTCTTCCCCCTCCAGCGATGTCTTCCTGTCATCCGATTTTTTTCATATTCGATAATATTACTCATTGAGAAACTTGCTCGGTTTGTCATTTTCTACAATCATGTAGTATTTTAAAATCAAAATATCTACTTTTAAAAATTGAACGTTTTTTATTTCGTTGGACAAAACTTTTCCGGCCGTTCGAGCGTCGAGCGAGTTATAGAATAGGGTCGCTCATATACGCAACCAAATGTGGGCGATTCCGGTTTTTCAAGATTCCATGAAAATTTGTATGACTTAAATCTTATCTGAGTAGAAAATGGCTTACGGTAATCAATGAATTGGTCTCAAATGGTATTAGTTTTGTCTTCTAAAAAATCGCTAAACCCTATGTGAACAAGTATACATAATCGAAGATTTAACAAAATGATTTAAATCTTCCCTAAAGTGGAACGGGCTCTGGGAATTGATTTCAAGATCATTAAAAGGTGTGTTCGCGTATTCGATGCTGTATGGCAGCTGGCACGGGAGTATAGCTCGCTCATAGGATCGATATAGGGCTTCGAAATAAACCGCATGAACCGTATCTTAAATACTTTATTGATCAAGGTATTAAACGTATCGAGAAACGACAGGGGTCGTAGGAAGGTACTGCAAAATTTTTAATAAATATATTCTTTTTCTTTTGGATAATTTGCGTATATAAAATTAGTGTCGATTCCCTCTCCGCTTCTCCTGAACCACTTCGGCGGCGAGGTGTTCCAAATGGCGCATGGTGGCAGATTTTTCAAAATACGGAAAAAATCAAACATCTCGAAAATGCCATCACCAAATTGAATGAAACAAAATGATATTTGAAGATAATTGATAGGAGAATATGGACTAAATTCGAAAAATTTTGTTTTTACATGTTGACTTTGAAAAATCGTGAAATTCACGACTAATGCTATTTGTATCGTTTTTCTGTTACTTTTAAAACTAGTAAAACTTATGAATGTGCACGAAATTCGGTATCTGGTGGTTTATCGGGTTGCATCATTTTGTATTTGGAAAGTGTGGCGTCGCGCGTGCCGGTGAAAAAAGCGGCGGAAATAGTAGAAATGGCGGTCCTACTGAAACTCGCTTAGCAAAGTTAGTCGACGCATTGAAGTTTGGGAAACAAAATAATTCTATGTTTTGATGTCAAGGAACACGAATAAGTAAAAAAAAATAATTTTAATTTTGTATAGTTTTTTTTTATTTCAAATGTCGTCAATTTTTAATACTTTTGTGAGACTGGGGTCAAAACTTTCTCTAATTTTTTTGCTTCAAACATCATTGGATTTGTTCGAACACGCGTGTTTGTAAACTACGAGACCCTCGGATTACGAAACACGCGGATTTGCAGGCGTCCCTCCGGATCCCCTCTCTGACGGAAGTGGCTCCGAGATACATAAAAAAATGTTGTAGTCAGGATCCACATAAATATTTCTGTAAAATTTGCGACTACCCAGAACGGTACTGCAATAATAGTCCTGCATGCACGCGTAGTAGAAGTCGCGACAGGGGTCTCTCGCGAATTTGCAACCGTTCATATTCAGCATTTCGAATATAGTTGCGACTTTCGGGTTGTTAGTATAGAATAAACCCTTTACGTCCATAAATTAAAATTGCGTATTGTCTTTTGAGTTTTGATTTTGCGTACCCTCTTGAGTTGAATTTGCGTACCCCCTTAGAGTTTGATTTTGCCTTCGAATTTGAATTGAGTACACTTTTGAAGTTTGAGCTTACGTACCCCTTTTCAGCTTGTTTAGAGTTGATCGACATTTTGACGAAAAACATTGAGCTCTCCTTCAGTCTTTATACAAGATTTTGCGAAATACGTGTTAATCCAGATTTGATAGCTGGAAGTAACTACTATAGCATGCCGCAGCATAGTCCACGGGCGATCGTGTCGTCGCAAGTGGCGGCGCCGATCTGTGTTCGCAAGCGCCTAAACCTTCAGCGTAAGACGTCAATGCTGTATGCGCCTCTCCCACCCGCACCGTTAGTCGAACGACGTTTCGGCATATGACCCCGTAGAGCCTAGTTGCTGCACTGGTACCCCGACTGTTGAAGAATTATACTGAATACAAATGTACAGTCCCCCCTGTTGCCGTTGGCGTTGAGTGCGTATGTATGTCGTCCTTTGCGTTTGATGTTGGCCCATTGCGACGTATTGCTACCCATTGCGACGTATTGCTACCCATTGCGACGTATTGCTACCCATTGCGACGTATTGCTACCCATTGCGACGTATTGCTACCCATTGCGATGTATTGCTATCCATTGCGACGTTTTGCTACCCATTACGATGTATTGCTACCCATTGCCATGTATGGCTACCCATTGCTATGTATATATCGAGGTTTTTCGCGTTAACGTTTTTCGTTTGAATTATTTTCAATTACTTGTTTTATATTGCGTTTACCTGCAGGGTTTGCCGTCTCTCGCTTGTCGACTTGACGATTACGATAAGATTATTACCCCCTACCTTAACAAGATTGTCTTTTTGGTTGTCCCGTTGCGTTTTACTGTTGTCCTGATTGTGCAAGAAATCGGGTATGAATCACCCGATGGTGTACAAACCTCCACCCATGCCACCGCACATTAACCCGACTAAGTTCGTGTTGCGGTAAAACGTGCCCATATAGAGCTTCAGTAAAGTTGGTTTAGTATGCGCTAGATTGCGCGATTACGTTAAGTCGTAACCTCTATTCAAATTTTAAGTTCGGTTCGCGCTAACGCGCGCAAAATATTTCAGTAATCTTGATCCGCTTTAACCTGCCTACTTATTTAGCTAAAATTAAGTTTGTTGAGGCATACCCCTTAATTCAATTTTAACTTTTGCTTACGCCAGAATAGCGTTAATTCGCGCAAGTTATTTAGTTAATTTTGATTCTCCCTAAATCGCGCAATCACCCATCTCATTTAGTCTTGCGCTAATTCGCGTATTCAACGAAATTATTTCGATACTGCTCGAAGTCGCGCATTTAAATAGTTTATTTTTTGGTCCTAAGTTGCATATTGAAATAGTTTATATTTGCTTGGCGCTAAACATCGCCGTTAACTAGTTTTATTCTTACTTCGAGCTACATCTCACAATGTGTTCCACTGGCTCTACGCTAAGCCACGTATTTGAGTATTTTTATATTGCGATAAATTAGCAATCCATTTAAAACATTCAGTTTCGCTAAACAGTACCCCTATGTAATGGTACTTGTTGCCCATATGCGTTTTTGTTGGCCTCTACACATCGTGCAGTTGCATAAATATTGTGCAGTTGCGTAATCTGCCTAGCATAATACGATATGCCCCCTGAGCCTATAATAATATATGGCAGCCTAATCTGAGCTGTAATATCGCGACGTGACGTTATCGTCCACGTTATTATGGATACAGAATTTACACGGACATACTTCGAGAAATTCTAGTATTTGAAAATTAAAATAAAATAATTAACGTATTAAACATACCAATTGCATTAGATGTTAAAATGCCATAGTTTGGTAATTTCCAAACATTTCAAACACCGTCCATTGTAATCGCTTCTGATTCTCAAAGATAATGAAATTAACAACAAAAAAAGGTAATAGAAAAAAGAAAAGATAAAAATTATATTCAAAAACTGTAAAATTAATCTGATAGTTACTTGTAATAGACTGGTATATTAATATGTTTGTTAGCATGCAATTATAAATCTAAAGAAAGAAAAAGGCAAATAAAAAAATATATAATATGAAAACAAAAACAAAAAAAAAATTATATATAATATATAGACATGCAAAAAAATTATATATATAGACATGCAACAAAATATATATATAGACATGCAAAAAAAATATAAATATATTTATGCAAAAAATATATATAGACATGCAAAATATACAAATAAATAAAAATTACAAGTTAAAAAGATACATGCATGGCGTTTCGTTCATGTTTATTGACTAATTTCTTTTAAATAATAATCAAGATGAGTTAGTATAGATATACTTTTCCTTTCATAATTAACTCTTTGAAGCACGGTGTCCTCTCAAGGGCCACCTTTTCTGCCAGATAATTTCATCTATAAAAATTCAATTTTGTTGCTCCGTACAAATTCGACCGTTTCAAGACCTTCCCGGGTTTTTTCGTAGTCGAGCCAGATGTGGATTTGTTCGTTGATTCCCAGAGATTGATATTACGAAAAAAAAAAACGATTGGCAAAAACTAGACTTTTTTTAAAGTAAATTATTATCTTAAGGCATCTGTTGCTCCGTACAAATTCGACCGTTTCGAGACCTTCCCGGGGTTTTTCGTAGTCGAGCCAGATGTGGATTTGCTCGTTGATTCCCAGAGATTGATATTACGAAAAAAAACGCTTGGCAAAAACTAGACTTTTTTTTAAATAAACTATTATCTGAAGGCATCTGTTGCTCCGTACAAATTCGACCGTTTCAAGACGTTCCCGGGATTTTTCGTAGTCGCGCAAGATGTGGATTTGTTCGTTGGTTTTCAGACATTGATATTACGAAAAAGAACGCTTGGCAAAAAGTATACTTTTTTTTAAATAGAGATTAATATTCCTAGAAAAAACGTTTTACAATTAGTACAATTTTCGTGTAATTTATTCATTTGCAACACTGTTGTCTGAATTCTCCATGACACTTGGTGGTTATGTTTCCTTTGGTGTATTTGTGTTGATATTTGTAGTATTATAATTACATTTTCTAACGCTATTATTGTTTTAATTTAAATTATATAGCTATTTTATATGCTTTGTGGTGCGTGTCTTTATCCGTATTTAGTTTTTTCAGTCTTATAATTTCTAGTAACTTTTTTGACAGGCGGAACTTTGGGAACATGAAACGATTCACTAGTAAGCCCGAGTTAATCATTTCAAACTTCTGGTCAATCCTTTTCCTAATTTGGTCCGCAATCGTGGATCTGCCATCTTCGATCCGCCTTTTTCTATATTGAACATTTCAGACCATATTCGTTATCAGCGATCCCGGCAACTCCCGTGTACTCAGTTTCATCTCAATCAAGTAACCTTTTCCTAATTTGGTCCGCCATCTTGGATCCGCCATTTTTAATTTTGAAAATCTGAGGTATTATTCGGAACCAGTGACCCCGAAAACCCCCGAGCAATAAATTCCAACCATTTTCCATGTAAAGAAAAATGTGTGCTTCAAAGGGTTAACCATCCCTTCAATCACTTGGGAATAATTTTTTACCTGGATTCTCCATAAATATCATGCATGTGTGTATCAGAATTCAGTATAAGTTTGTAGGTAGGGCGTCTTAGGCTGATTCCTTCCGTCAAGCCTCACTGAAAAGTCCAGGTGCGGAGGAGATTGAACGAAACGCCACGCATGTATCTTTATAATTTTTTAATTTTTAATTTTTATTTATTTGTATATTTTGCAAGTCTATATATATTTTTTGCGTGTCTATCTATATATATATATATATATATTATTTTGCATGTCTAGTTATATAATTTGTTTGGTTTTTGTGGTTTGTTGTTTTCATATTATATTTTGTTTTTTTTTTATTTGCCTTTTTCTTATTTTAGATTCATAATTATAATGCAATTGGTTGGTAGGTTTAAGCCGTTAATTATGTTATTTTAATTTTCAAATGCACCTATGTTAAATCTATATTATCCTATGGTACCTTTGTATATATCTTTGGGTTATTCATTTCGGAACTTAGTATTTAAGGAATAAAGCGAGTTGACTCTTCCTCGCCGCTGTCCTGTTGCGTTCAGTTTCCCCAAAATACGAAACAAACCTCCAAATCCTCCGTGAGCACTGATCGATCTCGTGAGGGTATCTTGCTTTAAGTTTCATTATTTGTATTGCGTAACAGTGATGAATCTCTTTTCTTTTGTCACCCGGATTACTTTTAACTCCATCCTTTCCCCTACTTTCCCTTTCGTCGCAGATGAGAGGATGATTGAAAAACGCATGAAGCTGGAAGACGCGAATCCCAACATTGTGATAGAGAGTATGACCTAGTTACAAGTTTCTATGTATCAGCCAGATGACACTGTTGCTATCCTGAGGGAAAAGGAAGAGTATCCCGTTGATCTTGTTTTGCTGATCTTTGCGATATTATATTTTTGCTATATTATATTCTTGCGCTATTGATTTGTGTGATATTCCGTTGCGATATAGTTTGTGACGAGGCCATAGATCTAACCCCGCACCTAAGACATGGTCCATCTCCCGAGTTCGAAGAGTAGGTTCAAGAGGATTCCCGTTTTTCGGCGTGGCCTCCGGCAGCCGTGTCTAATGTATGCGTCTTATGGAGGTATATACCGCCTCGCCGTTGCGCTTCCGTCGTCAGCCGCTGCCGGGAGTTCCTTCCCCGCAGACGGAGACGAGTACCAATAGGTACGTCTCTCTCTCTCTCTCTCTCTCTCTCTCTCTCTCTCTCTCTCTCTCTCTCTCTGTCCCAGGATGATAAAAAAAAAGGATAAAGGAAAGGAATTATCCCCCGCTTTAATTACATTTTTAGCCTACTCGCCGGTCGGCTCTCGGGAGGATTGGTTGGACAGACTTTCAAAGACATTACAAGACAATACTTTTTTTTTTTAGACAAACGCAAGGATCACCCACCCAGTGCCAGTCTCCCCATTACTGCGCTCCGTAGAGGGACTTGACCCCTCTGTATCGCATTTGCACGGGTCCTGGTAAAACTACGGAAAACCCAGACAGATACAGTCGACGAACTACTTTATCATCAGAGTATACCCTCTGATGGTAAAGCAGCCGTGTCTCCCACTCAGCAATCGGCCTGATATCTTTGCCGTAGCGGGCGCAACGCTAGTTTTTTTATTTCTCATAGTCACCCTTCCAAGTATGGCTCCCTATCAGGAACCTTTCACTTGAAAGAGCGACTGTGCGTAGCACCGACCACAGGGCAATTGCTGTTGGTCTGTCCCAGGATGAAACCCGCGACAAAACGGCCGCACACTACCCCGCTTCTCCCTACTTCGGCTGAATTCCGCTCTCTACCGGGCCCTGACACGAGGTGGCGCTGGACCGTCTTCATCGCCTGTCAAGAGGCGACCGACGAACATTCTGTCACAGACCGCGTACTTCTACACACGTATCGATTTTAATAGTGATTCTGTCGCGGACCGCGAACCAGCGATATATTGATTCCGCCGCGGACCGCGAATCGATTAAGTATAAGTCATAGACCGCTCGGACGAGTCTTTGCTGTTCTGGACCACGCCTGAACCCGAAACCACATAGTGGAAAATAAACGCCCTGCGAGGAATAGTGATAGAGAGAGCAAACTCCCAGTGATTTTGGACCAAGAGCCTATAGCATTAGTGAGAGTGCAGTTATCCAACACCGCTAGTAGGAGGATCACCTCGGAATGTGCCACAGGATTTTGTTTTGGTTGGTTTTAAATTACACATAAAATTAATGATTACATTACATTAAATGAACCCATTAACTTCGTTATACTAAATGTGACTATACTGTAAATTTTAAAACAGATGTTCGTAAATAATCTTATCAGTTTTCTGTATTTTTTTCTACATTTCGTTTTATGTTTATATTTATGATTTTGAATTTATTGTATTATATTCAACCCATGTTTGTTTACAGCTGACGTCTCTCTACCTTAGTGGAATCTATGCGACATTTATTATATTTAGCTTATTTATTTTATCCCGTTACGTACGTTCAGTGTCAATGACGAGTGACGTGTTATAATGTGAAGTTTTTAGTTTTAATTTCTAATTTTAACATGACATTCAAAACATGTAAAGGCTTATTGACTTATACTTAACCCCTTGAAAGTGTATGATGGCTATAGTCGCAGAAATGGTAGTGGCCAAGAATGCGCATGACGGCTATAGCCGTATCGTAAAGTAAAGAAGTAAAACTTCCCAATTTGCTGGAAACTTGTTACTCGGGGGTTTTTGGGGTCCCTGATTATGAATCCAAAGTCAAATTTACAAATAAAATTCGTGAATTTACCACTCGGTGAAGTTTTCAAATTTGAAAAATTGGCTAGATCGATTATCCGAGTCAAAGGAATGATAAAAAAATGAACACTTGGTCTTGTTTTGTTCAAGTAGTCGACGTTTCGACAGCGTCACTGTCATTTTCAAGACTGAAAATTTAGTCAACAATTTTTTTTTAAATTACATGATATAAAAAATAATAATTACAACAGTATATAAAGAACAGTAACATAAAATATTAAATACCTATCTATATACAATTTGCAAATATTAATATTTTACATTGTCGCAGTTTTATAATTACAATTTTGCGTTAAAAAAGTAGACTATATTGATAAAATGAACGTACTATTGCAGGATAAAAGTACTAATTTACAACTAGATAAAAATCCATTAGTCCCATTACAGTCTACATTCTACAAAATTTGTAGTGAGTGGAATGATAATGGATATTTTGGTTTCAAATACAACAGAAATACTTTAACTCAAACTGATAAAAGCCTACAAAAATTCATAAAATAGACAACCACTTGAGACCAATTATTTCTTCTATTGGTTCACCGACTTATTTTTTTTATCTACAAAAATATCTAAACTTCTAAAAAAATGTACAAAATTACCACTCTCTAGTATTGATAATAGTCTACAGTTCGTTAAAAAAATAGAAAACATCGAGATACCTGACGATTACACATTAATATCATTTGATGTAATCTCATTGTTTACCAACATTCCTATTGAACTGGTTACACAGAGCTTCTTAGAACGTCGATGTAGATATATCAACCAACATACATTTATACCAATACAAGAAATAATTAAAGCTATGGAACTTTTAATGAAAAACACACAATTTACTTTTAATAATAAATATTTCAAACAGATCTATGGAACACCGATGGGTTCACCCTTATCACCCATATTGTCAAATTTAGTTATGGAAGATCTTGAAGTAGAGTGTTTAAGTAAACTTTCTTACAAACCTCTTTTTTATCATCGATATGTTGATGACATCATAACAGCTGTTCCTATTTCTGGTGTTAATCAAATCTTGAATGTATTCAATAACTATCATCCAAGATTGAAATTTACTTGTGAACGTGAAAACAATAATAGTATTCATTTCTTGGATTTAACTCTTATTAAAAACAGTAATAGAATTATATTTAATTGGTATAAAAAAGCAACCTTCTTGGGCAGATTTTTGAATTACAACTCACATCATCCATTATCACAAAAAATTGCAATAATATATAATATAATAGACAGAGCCATACTGAATTCATACGAATCGTTTCACCATCAAAACATTTCAGATGTGAAAAAATACCTAATGGACAATGAATATCCGGTTGACTTCATTGATAAATACTTATTTGGACAACATAATAACAATGAAGAATTACACAAAAATAAAGACCAAGTTTATGAACATACAACAAAACTACCATACATTGATGGTTTTTATGAGAGAGTAATAAGTTCTTTAAAATGTCACAGTATTCGTGTTGCACCACAACTTAACAGCAAACTTGACAACATTATTAAACGTGGTAAAGATGTTACACCAGTCATGGATCAAAACAATGTCGTCTATAAAATACAGTGCAAGAACTGCTCTGCATCATATGTAGGAAAAACGAAGAGGATGTTAAAAAAAAGGATTGCAGAACATAAGAGCAATATAAATCTAACATCGAAAACAAAAAATGTAGTTTCTGAACATCGTATTTTATTATTTCATGATTTTGATTGGAAACATGTAGAAATCTTAGATAAAGAAACATCTTATTCTAAGAGATTAATATCAGTAAAGGTACACATCAAAGGCGCCGCGGGCAAAGCCGCGGAAGTCACGCGGTACCGCGGGAGCTAATCAGCGCGCTGTCTCTGGCACCGGCGAGACAACCTGGGCTTTGGAAGGTGGGCCTCGCTTGGCGACAAGGTAACACGGGTTCCGGAAGGCAATTCGATCTTTCGTTGTTTTACTTTTTGTCGTTTTGCTATCGTCTTCCGGGATTCGTTCGTGAATTCCTCGCTCGCGTTCCTAAATGAAGTGCCGCGAATCACTCGTGCTTTCGTTTCTTTTTTTTTTGACTTTGAAATCTTTCGGTTCCGGTCGTTTCGGTTAAAATTAAAATGTCGGGTCTCGTTATCTTGGAAACATCGAGGCTAAAATGTAATTTTGGACGTAGTGCGGGTTTCGTTCTTTGTTCTGCTAACGCGTTTCAGCAACCAAGTTCGTGCGCGGTAGGCTGGCACCACGCGGTAAAATCAAAATAATAATTTCTTTGTTCCGCGTTGCCCGGGTTGAAAAGGTTCCAAGGAAAGTGAAAATTTTGTAATACTTAAATAATTCTTAAAATGGATATCGCCTTTGAATCTTGTTCAAAGGGTTTAATCAACTATAAAGAAACCTTTTTGTGGTTATCGTCCTTGACATTGGTCAAGGAGACACTAAATTTTTCTTAATATTTAATTAACTATTAAACTGGATATCGCCTTTAAAACTTATTCAAAGGGTTTAATTAACTTTAAAGAAAACCTTGTTGTGGCTATCGTCCTTGGCATTGGTCAAGGAGACACTAAACTTTTTTAAATGTTTAAATCATTATTAAACTGGATATCGCCTTTGAGTCATATACAAAGGATTTAGTTAACCTTAAAGGAAACCTTTTTGCGGCTATCGTCCTTGACATTGGTCATGGAGACACTAAACTTTTCTTAATGTTTAAATCATTATTAAACTGGATATCGTCTTTGAATCTTATTCAAAGGGTTTAATTGATTTTAAAGACAAACCTTTATGGCTATCGTCCTTGACAGGGATCAAGGAGACAATTAAAATGTTGTAAAGCCTAAATAACTCGTCCCACGGATACCGTCTTCGAAGAGATTTCGAAGGGTTTAACCTAAAATTCAAAAGAGACTACTTCACGGCTATTGTCCTTGAAAATATTCAAGGAGAGCACCCTTAATCATGCAATCTTTCACGCGTTTATTACAATACGATATGTATTACCTTGGAATTTATTCAATCGATAAGTGAAAAGTGGTTATCATCACTAGCAGTCAATGTGTAAATCCTAAACCCGAAGCGTTTAGTTGGAACTCGTGGTGCAAGTCCCGGCCTCGTGGCGTATGTCGTTCCGTGGAAACAGCCGTTCGGGAGTGTTCGGTTCAAGCGGCGCTGGTCTGCGTAGTTGAAGCTCTAGTCGATCGCGGATAAGTTGGAAATTTTGGTTACCGCTGTGGAGGTGTGGCGCGATTTTACTTCGACCCAGACTAAGTCTGGACGAAGTATTGAATTTGGTCCCTTCGGGCAAAAAAATTACCCTATAGTTTTTCATCAAATGTCGACGTTTCAGACCCTAAGGAACCCAAAGCAACAATAAAAAAATTGGTGTCCGGTAGGTTGTACGTCCGTCCGTCCGTCCGTCCGTGGGCAAAATTTTGTATACGCGATATCTCGCGACTGGCAGAGCGAATTTAAAAAGTACAAACGAATTTGGGTTTCTCTTGGCCAAACTTAGATCTGATTAGTTTTTGGAGACACTGCATACTAGATTATGGGGAGGTTTAACAAAAAAACGCTCAAAAGACAGGTTTTTCCATTTTTTAACAAAAAATACAAATCGTACAAAAAAATGTTTCAAACAAAAAATATAGAACATCGAATTCTCTACAAAAAAGGTTGTATTCATTTCTTCTTAAAATCCACGATAATGCCGTAAAAATCAAATTAACATGAAATTAACATAAATTGTACATACACATATACAATATGTTTGTATATTATATACGTCACATGAAAAACAGAGACACAGAGGAAGCAGGGGAGTGAGGCGGGTATCAGGGGGGGGGGGGGGAAACTTTAAAAATTACATTTTATTGTAGTATAAAAATTTCATTAATTTTTGTATTTTTAAGCATCAGTGTGAACAAGACGTGCTCATTTATGAGTGCTTCGGCTGATCTGCGGTCGGGGTCGAAGTTCTGAAAATGCTCATTTTCAATTTTAATATAGGGTGAATATGCCAATGAATGGACGATTTTCTAAATATTTCTATTTCTTATGAATGTATGATGCACAACATGCAACAAAATACATATTTTTATATTGTTACAATATATGTATAGAAACTACTCGAACCTAACGATGCTAGAACCACCCTCTGCCGCCTTCTTTCCTGGCAGTCTTAAAATAAGAATATTCCCGGAAGCATCAGCCTTTCGTCAGGGAACTGCAATACGAATTTAGTCAAAATTGTAGGCACCCGGGTCGAAGGCATCTAGTTTTGTATTGAATTTTGTCCGAATGGCTCCCGGCCCCTACGGGGCAACCCAAAATTTTTGGTCGGAAAAATTTGATTTCGTTTCGTTCTGACGTCGGGTAAATAATATTGAATTCGCGTTTCGGCATCGTGACGATAGTGTGGGGTTCGGTTTTGAGGTTAACCCGTCCTCGCTGTTCGTGACCGCTAGTTTCTAACGTCGAGTTTCGGTTTCGAATTTTGACTGCGCCTGCGAATACCGCCCTCTCCCGTGCCGAGGGGATCTCGGGGCTGAGCATAGCGGGCACACCATCACCTTGCGGCGCGCCTATAAATTCGGTATGGTTCGGCATGCCTGGCGCCCTTATTAACATCTTGGGCGTCGTAAGGTTTTGTGACCCCAGGGATTCGGTTGGTTTTGTATTTCGGTTGCGGGCGGTTGCGAGCGGCGACGACGGTGAAGGAATTTTGGGGTTAAATTTTGGGGGGTCACAATATACTGTTGTAATTATTATTTTTTAAATTATGTAATTTTAAAAAAAATTTTTGAATAAATTTTCAGTCTTGAAAATGACAGTGACGCTGTCGAAACGTCGATTACTTGAACAAAAGAAGACCAAATGTTCATTTTTTTATCATTCATTTGGCTCGGATAATCGATCTAGCCAATTTTTCTAATTTAAATTCAAATTTACAAAATTCAAAATGGCGAATCAAATTTATAAAAATAGCTCTGAATATGCTGGAAACTTGTTACTCGGGGTTTTTTGGAATCGCTGATTATGAATCTGATTTTCAAAATTCAAAATCGCGAATCGAATATATATGGGGGAAAATTTGTCAACCGGGCCACCGGACTGGCTAAAATTCAGAACGACGGATTTTAGTGATCTTGGGCTAAAATAATCCTTATTGTCCCCTCTTAACGGGCTAGTCTGTTATTTTGAAAATGTTTAAAATGGTGACTCAAAATGGAGGCTGGAAATCAGAGAAAATTTGAGAGTTCGGATCAAACCGCTTGTAAGAAAGAAAATTGGCGTTCTATTCGATTTGTTTTGGGCTGAAATTGTTGGTATCTGATGGCTTCAGAAAGTTGGCCCGCCCTGGAGTATAAATTAATAATAATAATAATAATAATAATAATAATAGGGGGCCCAAAGGGAATGATGCGTAACACGATGCGGCTATGCAAAAAGCTGCATCATAGCCTATCTTCCCAAATGGCCTACTCTCACCTCGACGTGTGCTTATTAAAGCCGTTGGGCCCTGGACTCTTAGCAACCTTGCCAGAGATTGGGTACCCAACCCCAGTGGATGGCGAGGTAAGAGACAAACGAGAGAGGCATAACAACGGGGGGTAGGGCCAACCACCCTACTCCCTGTACATGCGGTTACAAGAAATGCAACGCGCAGGGCTCCTGACCATCGGGCTGCTTCGGATGCAGCCCAGCCCCGAGGTAGAGGAGCCGAAACCGGTGTCACGGGACATCAACCCCAACATGCCCACGGACCATTTCAGTGGACGGAGGATCTCAGGCAAGATCTAATGCACTGCTACGAGGAGAGCTGTCCGCAACAGAGAGGCTACATGGCGCGAATGCACAGTCGGTTTGCAGTAATGCATCCCGAACTGGCAGATCGCTTTTCTCAACAATAACTGAGAGATTATGTGGCCTATCTGAGGCGGACAGGTTTCGTTGTTCCCAGCTGTCAACCGGTACCGGATGTGCGGGCAATAACAACTGAGCCCGTACGCGGTGCTGGGAGAGATGCTCCACATTATGAAAGCACGACACTCGTGTTTAGGCAGAATTTAACAACGAAAGTTTTGCCTAAGCAACGAGAAATAGACAGAGCAAATAGCCTACTTCTAGATGCTCTTCCAGATGACTGCGACCTGTGGCAAGTCAATTGTGCCGTTTACGAGGCTGCAAGTGATCTGGTGATTCCGCGAAATCTGGTACAGATATCGGGGAGTCGGCAGATTACAAAACGCATGTATCAATTGAACGGCAAGATTCGACTGACACGGAAACTCGCTTCCCGAATTCAGTGTGTGATCGACTATTTAACATCTGGCCGTTCATTTACGGCTAAAGTCAAGAAGTACGCACAACAACTGCGGACGTACTATCACACACTGAACAAGCTGAAGTTGCTCAACATCAAGCAACGTTTGGCTGATAAAATTCGGGTTTTGGCGGATGCCAAAAAGAGGCTGCAAAGACGGGAGGATGGAATTCGACAAAATGCAATATTTTGGACGAATCCTTCCAACCTCTTCAAACATCGTATCGCAGCCTCAAGCGAGTTTCCGTCGATAACCGCAGTTGAGGAATTCTGGGGGAGCATCTACGAGAAAACATCTAGGCTTAATGCAGACACTCCAGGTATTGAAATCTTCACCGAGTTGTGCGACGAAGTCACACAATAAAGTGAAGATTGCCCACCCGTCAGTGCATTTGAGGTGAAAAATGCCATCACAGGAGCGAAGAATTTCTCCTCGCCGGGCTGGGATGGAATTAACAACTATTGGTGGAAGAAGTTCACTTCTGTCCATCAACACCTAGCCCGAATATTCACCTCTTATATAAATGGAGACCAACCCATTCCGCACTGGCCGGTGGAGGGCCGAACGACACTGATCCCAAAATCGGGAGACTTGTCCGATCCGAGAAACCATAGACCGATCACTTGTCTCAATACGTTATACAAATTGTTCACTAACATCTTGAACGAACGTATTGATCCGTGAAACCGGTGTGGCAACGGATAGTAGAACAACGAGGCTGCAAAATGGGTGTATCCGGCTGCAAGGACAACTTGCTTATCGACAGGTGTGTTTGTCAGGACGCAGTCCAGTACAAGCGTAACCTGTCGATAGCCTGGCTGGATTACATGAAGGCGTATGACTCAACATCGCACGAGCTTTTAAGCTTGTTGCTCAAACGCCTTCATGTCCACCCAAACATAGTGAGAATTGTAGAAGACCTGATGCCTCTTTGGAAAACACGCTTTGTCATGACATCGGGCAAGCGTCGAACCATGTCTAGACTGGTTCAATTCCAAAGAGGTGTCTATCAGGGAGATTCTCTGAGTCCTCTGCTCTTCTGCATCTCACTATTGCCTCTATCCGTTGTTCTCCGGAAATCTCAAGGGTACATGTGTGGACAGCCTGGTGAACGTGTACATAAGATCACCCATCTTTTCTATATGGATGATCTTAAATTATACGCATCAGGCGAAGATCAATTACATCGATCTCTGAACATCGCCCTCACATACTCGAGAGATATCGGTATGGAATTCGGATTGGACAAGTGTGCAGTCGTTCATTTGCACAGAGGAAGGTCAGGCTCCCATAACAACGATATGGAGCTCGTCAACGGAAATGTCATCCGCCACCTTAGCGCCGAAGAAGCCTACACATACCTGGGCGTACCTCAAAGGCATGTCCAGGATGTGCAGGCTGCTAAAACCACCATCATTAAGAAATACCGGCGCATTCTCCGTCAGATCTGGTCATCAGAATTGACCGGGAGAAATAAGGTGGCAGCCACGAATATGTTGGCCGTATCACCAGTGCTCTATTCTTTTGGAGCACTGAAGTGGAACGTTGACGAGCTAAGGGATCTTGACCGAAGCACACGGAAGATGATTTGTATGCAACGCAGTTTGCATCCAAGATCTTCCGTGGAACGACTGTATTTGCCCCGAAATATGGGAGGTCGTGGCCTTTTAAGCCTGGAGTGTATGCGTGACCGATTGGTCCTCGAAACAGCTTGCGACGTGATTAATCGAACGGAGGATCCCCTGATGATGCTAGTACATCAGCATGAAATTCAGGGGAAGGGGGCGTTTTTGTACAACGCGGCGGAACGAGCGGCGCGAAACCTCGGTCTGGTTTTCAACGTGGGACGTAGTGGTGCACAGGAGGCTGAATCAGTCATCAATCTGTGCCCAGTGCGTCTCAGGGCTAACATACGGAAGGAACAACTCCGTATGTTGGAGGGAAGGCATATCGACAAGCCGTTGCATGGACAATTCTTTCGAAATGTCCAACAACTTGGCTTGTCGGCAGAGATGACCTTCTCCTTCTTAAGATCAGCCGGCTTGAAATCCGAGACCGAGGGTTTTATCTTCGCGTGCCAGGATGGGGTCATCAATACCTTAGCGTACCGCCAGAACATCTTACACCAGGCGGTACAGAGTACGCTTTGTAGATTGTGTAGATGTCATGCTGAGACACTAATGCATCTTTTGGCAGCATGTCCAATATATGCAGTTTCAGCATACATCGAACGTCACAATGCGGCTCTTCGAGTGCTGTATTACCATCTTCGCAGCACTTATGGTATTGATGCAACCCCAGTTTTGCCGTACGTCCCCACTGATATTGAATCCGTAGTCGGGAATGAGTCTTGCCGAATATACTGGAATTACTCATTCCCGACGAGCAGGCAAATATCAGCCAATAAGCCTGACATCGTCCTTGTTGACTTCGATGACAAATCCATCTTCGTCATCGAGTTTTCTGCACCAGCAGAAACAAATATAGTCAGCAAAGAGGACGAAAAACGGATGAAATATCAGGAACTCCTGTTCGAGATTCGCAGGCTGTATCGAGGATTCAAAATCAAGCTCGTCGTGCTGATAATTGGAGTGCTGGGAGGAATGAGACCAACTTTCCTCCAAAACATCAAAAGCATTCCGGCCTGTCGAGAACATGCAAATTCCATCGCAGGCCGAATGCAGAAAGCAGTGCTACTGGGATCTCTCCGTCTACTGAGGTCACACGAGATCCTGTAACCACTTACCCAATGGTAGAGAGAGTGGTTACAGTTGCAAACAAATGGCCCGGTGCAGTCTGCAGCGGAGGAGATGGATATCGGAGCCACTTTTCTACTGCAGACTGCACACGTGGATTCTGGAGGGCCAAGGGAGGTTAGGGTTTTAGTCGGTAAACCTTGCCGTTAACATCAAAGGTGAGGGAGTCCGACACACGGGGGGTTACACAACATCTTCAACCCCCTATGGTGCCTAATGCAATTCCCCCCTCCGACAAAAAAAAAAAAAAAAAAAAAAAAAAAAATAATAGGGGGCCCAAAGAGAATGATGCGTAACACGATGCGGCTATGCAAAAAGCTGCATCATAGCCTATCTTCCCAAATGGCCTACTCTCACCTCGACGTGTGCTTATTAAAGCCGTTGGGCCCTGGACTCTTAGGAACCTTGCCAGAGATTGGGTAAACAACCCCAGTGGATGGCGAGGTAAGAGACAAACGAGAGAGGCATAATAACGGGGGGTTGGGCCAACCACCCTACTCCCTGTACATGCGGTTACTAGAAATAGAACGCGCAGGGCTCCTGACCATCGGGCTGCTTCGGATGCAGCCCAGCCCCGAGGTAGAGGAGCCGAAACCGGTGTCACGGGACAACGACCAACGAATGCCCACGGACGATTTGAGTAATACATCCCGAACTGGCAGATCGCTTTTTTCAACAACAACTGAGAGATTATGTGGCCCATCTGAGGCGGATAGGTTTCGTTGTTCTCATCTATCAACCGGTACCGGATGTGCGTGGAATAACAACTGAGCCCGTACGCGGTGCTGGGAGAGATGCTCTCCTCGCCGGGCTGGGATGGAATTAACAACTATTGGTGGAAGAAGTTCACTACTGTCCATCAACACCTAGCCCGAATATTCACCTCTTATATAAATGGTGACCAACCCATTTCGCACTGGCTGGTGGAGGGCCGAACGACACTGATCCCAAAATCGGGAAACTTGTCCGATCCGAGAAGCCATAGACCGATCACGTGTCTCAATACGTTATACAAATTGTTCACTAACATCTTGAACGAACGTATTGATCCGTGAAACCGGTGTGGCAACGGATAGTAGAACAACGAGGCTGCAAAATGGGTGTATCCGGCTGCAAGGACAACTTGCTTATCGATAGGAGTGTTTGTCAGGACGACGCAGTCTAGTACAAGCGTAACATGTCGATAGCCTGGCTGGATTATATGAAGGCGTATGACTCAACATCGGACGAGCTTTTAAGCTTGTTGCTCCAACGCCTCCTTATCCACCGAAACATAGTGAGAATTGTAGAAGACTTGATGCCTCTTTGGAAAACACGCTTTGTCATGACATCGGACAAGCGTCGAACCATGTCTAGACTGGTTCAATTCCAAAGAGGTGTCTATCAGGGAGATTCTCTGAGTCCTCTGCTCTTCTGCATCTCACTATTGCCTCTATCCGTTGCTCTTTGGAAATCTCAAGGGTATATGTGTGGAGCGCCTGGTGAACGTGTACATAAGATCACCCACCTTTTCTATATGGATGATCTTAAATTATACGCTTCAGGCGAGGATCAATTACATCGATCTCTGAACATCGCCCTCACATACTCGAGAGATATCGGCATGGAATTCGGATTGGACAAGTGTGCAGTCGTTCATTTCCACAAAGGAAGGTCAGGCTCCAATAACAACTATCTGGAGCTCGTCAACGGAAATGTCATCTGCTACCTTAGCGCCGAAGAAACCTACACATACCTGGTCGTACCTCAAAGGCATGTCCAGGATGCGCAGGCTGTTAAAACCACCATTAAGAAATACCGGCGCATTCTCTGTCAGATCTGGTCACCAGAATTGACCCGGAGAAATAATGTGGCAGCCACGAATATGTTGGCCATATCACCAGTGCTCTATTCATTTGGGGCACTGAAGTGGAACGTTGACGAGCTAAGGGGTCTTGACAGAAGTACACCAAGATGATTTGTATGCAACGCAGTTTGCATCCAAGATCTTCCGTGGAACGGCTGTATTTGCCCCAAAATATGGGAGGTCGTGGCCTTCTGAACCTAGAGTGTATGCACGACCGATTGGTCCTCGAGCAGCTTGCGACGTAATTAATCGAACGGAGGATCCCCTGATGATGCTAGTTCATCACCATGAAATTCAGGGGAAGGGGGCGTTTTTGTACAACGCGGCGGAACGAGCGGCGCGAAATCTAGGTCTGGTTTTCAACGTCGGACGTAGTGGTGCACAGGAAGCTGAATCAGTCATCAATCTATGCCCAGTGCGTCTCAGAGCTAACATACGGAAGGAACAACTCCTTATGTTGGAGGGAAGGCATATCGACAAGCCATTGCATGGACGATTCTTTCGAAATGTCCAGGAATTTGGCTTGTTGGCAGAGATAACCTTCTCGTTCTTAAGATCAGCCGGCTTGAAATCCGAGACCGAGGGTTTTATCTTCGCATGCCAGGATGGGGTCATCAATACCTTAGCGTATCGCCAGACCGTCTTACACCAGGCGGTACAGAGTACGCGTTGTAGATCGTGTAGATGTCATGCTGAGACACTAATGCTTTTGGTAGCATGCCTAAGATATGCTCTACGAGTGCTGTATTACCATCTTCGCAGCACTTATTGTATTGATGCAACCCCAGTTTTACCATACGTCCCCACTTATATTGAATCCATATTCGGAAATGAGTCGTGGCGAATATACTGGAATTGCGCATTCCCGACGAGCAGGCAAATATCAGCCAATAAGCCTGACATCGTCCTTGTTGACTTCGAATGACAAATCCATCTTCGTCACCGAGTTCTCTATACCAGCAGAGATAAACATAGTCAGCAAGGAGGACGAAAAACGGATGAAATATCAGGAACTCCTGTTCGAGATTCGCAAGCTGTATCGAGTATTCTAAATCAAGCTCGTCGTGCTGATAATTGGAGTACTGGGAGGAATGAGACCAACTTTCCTCGAAAACATCAAAAGCATTCGATCCTGCCGAGAACATGCAAATTCCATCGCAGGCCGAATGCAGAAAGTAGTGCTGCTGGGATATCTCCGTCTGAGGTCACACGAGATCCTGTAACTACTTACCCAATGGTAGAGAGAATGGTTATAGTCGCAAAAGAAATGGACCGGTGCAGCCTGCAGCGGAGAAGATGGATATAGGAGCCACTGTTCTGCTGCAGACTGCACACGTGGATTACGGTGTGCCAATTAATAATAAATAATTAGTCTTTATTGACCAATCGTAATAAATAAATTACAATTGCCCAAAGGGCGAGACATAGCATACAATTTGTACAAAAATAAATTCTGCTAAATTAAAATTCGTTATTTACAAAGTACGATTTAACATGAGCTAAAACATTTTTTTACGGGCTAAAAAATATCGGACAGATAGAGGAAAATCTCGAAATTGTCGGGCTTTAGAAAGGAAGCATCAGATAAATGCTAAAATTAGTTTACGGGGGTTTAGGGGGTTGCTGATCACGGATTTAAAGATGGATTTGCAAAATGCAAGATGGATCCAATCTGGTGGACATATTTTTGAATATTTTGGGATACTTTTCGAACATCACCCGCTTTAATCCAATATTTGTTTACGGGGATGCAGAAGGTCGCTGATCATAAATCTGAAGAAGTATTTGCATAATAAAATAAACGTTGGCTTCAGAAGACTTGAATTCCACAGGTAGACATTTTTAATGTAAAAAAATTTGTCTTGAAATCACCCATTATATATTGAGCGCCAGATGTCTAGAATTCATAACGGTTGTCCAACATGGTGGATAGGTAAATACAAATCGACGCCAGAGTCCAAGAACCTGCCATTTCGCCGCAGCGTTGAAGAACCGTCCGTTTCGTGATGACTTTGAATAACTGGCCATTTCGAACGCTGCTCGAATAACCGGTCATTTCGCGGAAGTTTCGAAAAACCGGCCATTTCGATAACTGTTCGAAAAGCGGCCATCTCGTGAATGACAAGAAACAAGCGGCCAATTCGGAAAGGGATTTGAAGATGGGGGCCATTTCGTAAAATACTTTCTGTATATGGGAATTTTATAGTTGTACTACTGCCGGATAGTGGTGTGACTCAAATGTGTGATGCAAATATAATATGTGACGTTAAAAATTAATAATGTACGTTATATTGAAATGCAGTAACATTATTATTTCTTTCATGAAGCATGTACAGCAAAATTTGACTAATACTCATTATATCGAATTTTAATAGTTCATTTGCGATAATAAGAAATAACAGTTTTTAGAGAAATATCATTCATATATTTCTATTTCTGTTATATTCATGCTGGATACCTCGAACGCAGAATTCTTTTAAAATACTGACTAATAAATTAAATAAATATATAAAATACACATGATTCAATTTATTATTTAAGCTGAGAATATTGTTATAATATATCCATCGATTAAGAAATCGATACTACTCTAAGCACTACTAATTTAGGCTGCGGGGTCGAATGCTCTAGTTTTAGTACTTTTATTCATCACATTCAATTTGTTTGTGCCTACTTGAGTTCGTATATTGAAATAACACTGTTACGGAAATTGAATGATGAAAAAATCAAATATATTTTTACAATAAGATTTGGATAATATTTTTTAAGTACTGTAAATAGACGAGATAACAATGGATTGTAAGTATAATTTAATTTTAATTAGTAATAATTTTACTAGACTTTGAAATATTTGTTGTTTCCCAGTATCGTTCCCAAAAAGGTTAAATTAATTAAATTTAAAAAATCAGAAAAATCCTTGAATGATTTGACTACTTTTTAACTATGCAAAGTGTTTCAATATGCCTCAATGGAATTTTCTAAGTTGCTGTTACGACCGTAAAGATGTTAAATTAACTAAAAATATACGCTTCCATCATTTTGAATACTTGTTAATTTACTGGATAATCAAACTCTAGAAAATGTTTAAAATTTAGTAAATTGAATAATAAATAAAAAATAATTAAATAAATTTAAAATTTTGTTCCCTTAACTATATTTTTAGTTGGTTTAACTCCTTTATTGTCGTAACTACAACTTGTAAAATTTCGATGGGGACTTATTGAAACAGTCTGAGTAGTTAAAAAGTAGTCAAATTTACTACGATTTTTTTCAGTCTAATGTGTAATTAATGATAAATTTAATAAAAGCAATCGGCAACAAAAATAATCCAAAAAATACGTACGAAGTGCATGCATATAAAAACTATAACAATGACACTTCTGTGCGATAACAATCTATGCATGTCTAGAAAATCTTGATTGATTGATTGATTGATTGATGCGATGGGGAAGTGGAATCACATTTTTTTTTTGTTTTTTTTCGAAGCGACGATGGAAAGCTCTACCAGCCATCCCTACCGGCCGGCGCCAGCAGGAGTGCGGGGCTCGCACCCGCTAAAACCACCTCCGCTGAGACTGTGATTCCCCCCTCGGAAACCGCCGGAAGGCATTACTTCGAGGGGGCAGTCTATGCCTCAGAAGGCCCTTCGCCGATGTTTTGGCTCTTCAGGTCTGGGCGATGTTGTTGCCTCTTCCTTCTGATGGCATTCAGCCTATCGATGATGGACGTGGCGATGATGACCACCCCGTCCCATCCCTCCTGTGAGGCGAGCAGACATTCCCCAAAGCCCTCAGGTGTTAGTGGTCCTCCTCCCGAGATCCGGAACTGTTCCCGTTCCGGTGCAAATCTCGGGCAGTGGCAGTGGACATGGGCCACGTCTTCGTCGACACCAGGGCATGCCGGGCACTCCGCGCTTTGGTAAATGCGGAAACGATGTAAGAAGCTGCGGAAGCAGCCGTGCCCGGTGAGAACCTGGGTGAGATGAAAGGTGGTGTATCCGTGTTGTCTGCCCGTCCACTTTGCTACATCTGGGATGACGCAGTGGGTCCACCGCCCCGAATCCGCTGAATCCCATCTTTTTTGCCACTCTTCTATGGTCCGTCGCGGCTGTTTCGGCCCCCCAATATTGGGCATGATGCTGGAGAGCGTACGAGCCACTTTGGAAGCTTTTGCGCCTGCGTTCATCAGGTGTTGTTTGAACGACAGCCGCGCATCTAGAGTGACGCCAAGATATCTAATAGTGTCCACCATCCTGATCTGCGTATTTTCCACCGTGAAGGTGGCGTATACCCTTTTCTTTGTTCGAGAGATGAGCACCGCCTCCCGTATACGGGAATATTATATAAGTGGTGATTTTATTTATGTACGTCCAGCACCCGTACATAAGTATCGAGTAGATTGAAACTGGACGAGCGCGAGGTGCGATCTCACCGGGAGTCTAGCACCGAATCCCAGAGTGTCCACGTCTTTCTCGATCCGTCGACGGAGAGTTCGCGGATCGTCCGACATTTCAATAGCGTGCAACCCTACATGAAGTTGATTATTACAGTCGATAAAATAATCTTGCATTAGGAAAAAATTGGATCTCAGCAACTGGTTCAGTGCCGTTGGGAAATGATTTTTATGAATAATTACTATAAAATTACGTGCTAATCGCTTGAATCTGTGAATAAATATAATTGTTAAAGTCGATGAAATAATCTTGCTATGGGAAAAAATTGAAACTCAAGTTTGAGTTTTTGTAGTTTTTTAGTAAAAAATTCGTTTTCGACCACCAGAAATGAAGGTATATTATTTATTTATTTATTTATGTTTTTCCGAAATGTTAAGGATTTTAGAGTAAAATTATACGTATGATTTTGTTGTACGAATAATGGTTCCCGGAGTAAAAGTGAATTGAAAAATTATGTGCAAAATCACCACACAAAGTAATAAAGCTAGTTTAATTCAAGGTGACATCTAGCAAATTACTAAAACATATAAAAAATCGGAGAAAATCCGAAATATTTTGTGTCTGATCATAGACAATTTATCATAATTTGTCTAAATTGCGCATTATTATAGCACCGAACAAAATTTGTAAACGATTTATTAATATTTTAATTTTCACTCACTATATTTCGATTGATTT
Source organism: Trichopria drosophilae (assembly GCA_030407085.1). Classification (NCBI taxonomy): domain Eukaryota; kingdom Metazoa; phylum Arthropoda; class Insecta; order Hymenoptera; family Diapriidae; genus Trichopria; species Trichopria drosophilae. Next base: position 104,590,224 of record CM059582.1, read on the forward strand.
TGTTTAAACCTTGTTTTATTTAGTCTACCTGCTGATTAAATAATTAAATAAACAAATAATTTCTTCTCGGTAATACGGTCCTCTTACTCATTGTTAAGATGTAAACAAAGAAATTTCAGTTCACGCCCAGCGCAATAAATCATCGTGTACTTATATGTACAAATTTTGAATCACATGCTATTGGATTTAATGTTAAAAATATCCCTCTAGCGCTAATAATTGGAACTATTGTCTTAATGCGTTTCGCACCAGGATGCCATGTTGTGCCCTTCAGCAGGGCTTATGGCATCCTTGCCCTGAACGCGATATTAAATTTTAAGTTTGTAGGTATAATTTTCATTTTTATACTGCATTAAATGCCGGGATATCGCATTTAAGCAGTAACAAAATGAAGAATGCGTTCTAGACTTAGATATTAGTACTAGAACGTTGGTGTACCTGCTGATTATTTAAAAAACTAAACTAAATAAAATTTTTTCAAAAGGAAAAAAGATACATCTTACGATTCTGTATAAATCCATGCTTTCTGATTTTAAATCCAAGTATTTAAAAAAAAATGCCATTCGTTCAAAACTTATCCGATTTTGTGCGTAATCCCGTATTATATCCGATCCCTTAATTTTAAATCTTTAAGTTTTATTTTCTCTTTAAAAAATTTATAAATTAATTTCCAGGCTTTCGAAACATATGAAACGATATTTCCTACATGTATGCCTGACCTGTAAAATAATCATTTTTTTATTCATTACTAATTCGAATTACAAGTTTTAATTTTCCTTTCGCAATCGAAAGCCAGTGGCAGAATAGACATACGAATCCGATCCATATTTTTGACAGTCTCTTTCGAACGTCATGTTGCTTCGCCAGAAAACAAATGCGAGGTTTATCGACGAGTGCATTTTCTTCGTATTTATTCTCGACATTCACTGACAATGCTGGCATTGCGATAATCGCAAAGCTCTTTTCCCATTGGTTAATTTCAATGTTGAATAACTTGAAAACTGTAGTTTCAAAACATTTTGGACAAAGGATCTTTCCTTTCAGAATTTTATGATCTATCTGCTGGTAAACGAGGTTCAATAGGTTCCGAAATACGGTGTATAATGGATCATCCAGGAGTTAATTTTGTACCTTCCCCAATAGTTCTTGAATTCCCTAAGGATGGATTCACCTGCCTGCTCTGACCATAGTTCTAATCCATTACTGTCTAAAAACTATATGCAATTTTTTCAGTGTGTCAAGGTAACGTGAATTTTTAGAGTTTCAGAGATATCAACACTTGCTAGAGCTTTTCGTGACTCAGATAAGTTATAACTTAAATCAGGACCAACTGTTTTTGGTGAACAACAATATACAATTTTTCCTTGGCTTTAAAAGACGCGATAAAAGACCCTAGTTTCAGACTTCCTACATTTGCATAAATTTCGGGATCTGAAAGTTTCTGATATTTCCTACACTTGAGTGTAGTTATTTAAGGTGTCTTGCCTCCCGTTCGGGTTTAAAACACCCCCCCCCCCATGGGGGAATGGGGCCAAATTTTAGTGATGCGCCAGCACCGCTGGTTGTGCACACTTAAAAAAGATATACAACAAGTCAGCTACCACATTTATTAGCAACAAGCTGCCTGCCTTGATGCTTCTGTTGGTTCAGAGAACCTTTCTAACGTTGCCACGGCCCGCTAGAGGCCAACCCTTTCTGCGGTTACTGCCTGCACGGACACGGCACGCCGTAGCGCTCCCCCGTGTGGAACCCGCCGGCAGGGGCTTGACACCGCACCCTAGCTCCCCAGTACGGTGGGTCTCTCGAGTCGTTTCACGATCAGGCATTCGTCGGCACAGACCAGCCGAACGATCGGGTCCGTGAGGTCGTCAATTCTCAAAACTTGCTAAGAGAAGCGGATCTTTCAAAAGCATTGCTCCTCTTCGAGCTCGGGCACTTCGACCCCTCACTCTTCCACAATTAAATTGTGGACGGAGATAACCCGCTCCGCTCTCTTCCACAAGTCCCCTGCGGGGGATATTTCCTACAGGCGTTACCTTAAAATATTTTACCTTGATAGCTTTTGTCATCACCTTTAACTATTTTGGCCAAATCAAAGGTCGTTCTCGACCTACCAAAGGGACCAATCCATGTCAGAAGAGATGATTCACAAATCCCTGCAACACGTGCAGTTCTGACAGTAAGCACTTTTGCAGTATGAAAAACTATCATTTTCCTTCAAAAGAGGACGATGTATGGTACTATTATATTGTTGAGAATGTTTCATCTTATTTCCTCCCATAGAACAAAGCCGTTCGTAATCTTTCTTCAAGTCTTCGTACGTTTTTAATCCAGCATGTGTACCATTCTGTGCATTCGATTCATTATCACTGCTAGCAAGCGCCACGAGCCGTCACCGCAGAAGATGCCGGCGACTAAAAAGGCGAAGAGGGATAGAAGGGAAACGGCAGATCCTCTCAGGACCGAGCCAAGTCCAGTCAGAACACCTGGACTGGGCTACAGTAGTGAGGACGGACGCAAGAAAAAAGCTGTGGCAATAGCAGCAGCAACAGTAGCAGCAACAACAGCAGCAGCAGTAACAGCGTCAACATCGAAAACAACCGCAAGGATGTGGAGAATGTCGGTATGCGACACAAGGGGAACCCGGAACCTAATGCCGGCATTCGACCCCCTCGCCCTGATGCCATTAAGATCAAGGCATCCGAAGAAATGTCGTATATCGACATACTCAAAAAAAATAGAGCAGCACCAGAACTAGTAAAAAGGGTGACGGCCATCAGGCGCACAAAAGCAGGCGAATTAATCCTAGAGCTTGCGAAGCCTAGTGTGTGCAAGACCTCCAAACAGCGGCCACGTCCATCCTCTAAGGGACAGCTGTCGTACAGACACTGTTCCTTAAGGAAGTCATCACCATCAAGGACATGGACAAGGCCACAACTAGGGAGGCGGTGGCGCAGGCCATTAATGAGGTGGTCCCGCCAGGAGTGGTGACCCCTGAGAACATCAAGCTCAGGGGATCATATAGCCCAGGCAGCCAAGCCCGTCGCAGTGGCGAAGATGCTGCAGCAAAAGGAGAAGCTGAAAATTGGCTAGGTTAACTGCCGGGTCCGACTGCGTGAAGGATCCCCGCGCTGCTATAGGTGCCACGAGAGTGGGCACCTGGCAAGGGATTGTAAAGAGGGCGGCAAGATCCTGGATTGCGTGACCAAACATCAGGCAATGCAGGAGCTTGCAGCTCTGACCAACAACAGCTAAGGTACTCCAGATCAACATCAACCATTGTGTGGTAGCACAAGACCTGGTGTTCCAGCTGGTCCGAGAAGAGAAGGCCAATATCACCGTCATCAGTGAGGCTTACCGGGACCTCAGTGAACTGAGCTGGGTGAAGGATTCCACCAGCAAGACGGCCATCTGGGTGTTTGGGAATCTTCACATATCCAACAAAATGGCCGACCCCCTGCCCAGCTTCACGTGGGTGGAGATGGCTGGTACAAGACTATACAGTTGCTACCTCCCTCCCAGCCTTACCATCGACCAGTTCCAAGGATCCCTGGAGGCCATCGTCGACAGTACAAGAAACTCCCGACTACCATTCGTGATCGGGGGGACTTTATTGCATGGTCGACAGAGTGGGGCAGCGCGAAGACCAACCATCGCGGATGTGCTCTCATTGAGGCCTTCTCGCTACTGGAGTTCGAGTTCGCAAACACCGGGGGAAGGCCGACCTACTCCAAGGCCGGCAAGTCCTCCATGCCGTTCTACCTGCGAAAGACCATCTCAAGCTACCTAAAAGATCGGACCCTATATTGTGATACCGATGACGGCAGGCACTCCTACAACATCACGGGAGACGTGCCACAGGGCTCGGTTCTGGGACCCTTGCTCTGGAACGTATTGTATGACGGACTGCTTAGGCAATCATTTCCAGACGGGGTGTCCATGGTAGCTTTCGCAGATGACCTTGCACGCGCAATGAAGGCAGGGGTACAAGGCAGAACATCGCCAACCAGGAGGATAACGACAAGAAATGGTCCAGCAGGATCATAGACCAGTGGCAACAAAGATGGGATACAGCAGACTTGGGGCAATGGACCCACTGCTGTATCTCAGTTGTAGCAAAGTGAACGGGCAGACGACACGGAGACGTCACCTTCCATCTGACCCAGATGCTAACCGGGCACGGCTGTTTCCGCAGCTGTTTACATTGTTTCCGCATTTATCAAAGCGCTGAGTGTCCGGTCTACCCTGGGGTCGACGATGACGTGGGCCATGCCCTGTTTTATTGTCCGAGATTCGCAGCGGAACGGGACAGCGAATATAGTTATTTTAGGTGTCTTAACTCCCTTGCGGGTTCAAAACACCCCCCCCCCCTCCCCACGGGGATGGGGCCAAATTTGAGTGATGTGCCAGCACCGCTGGTTGTGCGCACTTGAAAAAGATATACAACAATACAGCTCCCAAAATTATTAGCAACAAGCTGCCTGCATTGATGCTTCTGTTGGTTCAGAGAACCTTTCTAACGTTGCCACGGCCCGCCAGAATCCAACCCTATTTGCGGATGACTACCAGGTGGACACGGCACGCCGAAGCGCTCCCTCGTGTGGAACCCACCTGGTAGGGGCTTGACACCGCACCCCAGCTCCCCAGTACGGTGGGTATCTCGAGTCGTTTTACGATCAGGCATTCGACGGCACAGACCAGCCAAACGATCGGGTCCGTGAGGTCGTCAATTCTCAAAACTTGCTAAGAGAAGCGGATCTTTCAAAAGCTTTGCTCCTCTTCGAGTTCGGGCACTTCGACCCCTCCCTCTTCCATTGCGGACGGAGTTACCCGCTCCGCTCTCTTCCACAAGTCCCCTGCGGGGAGCGGAACGGGACAGTCGGGAGGTGGACCTTTCACGCCTCAGGGTATTGGGGAATGTCTGCTCGCCTCACAGGAGTGGTGGGACGCGGTGGTTACCATCGCCACGTTCATTATCGACAGGCTGAATTCCATCAGAAGAGAGGAGGAAAGAAGAGGCAACGACATCGGCCGTGCTTAAGGGGACATACGCACCCGATATGGTGAAATTTTCAGTTTTTTACATTTACTTGATGCTTGAAGTCTTAAGAATATGTGGTGAAGGTTTTAAGTTGACATCTCGTTAAATAACGAAGCTACAACCGAGAGAACGAAGCGATCCGCAGACGTGCCTGTAGGCTCGTTTTACAGCCGAGCCGCGTGGCAGTTAGAGCGAGAAGTCACCTTTCGTAGATATGATGTCTAGACCTGCTTTATGATTCCATTGTGTTTTCGGGCGTACTAGGGTCCACTTGTAACGGATAAAACACGCGATAGGCATTCGTTGCCCGAAAGTGGACGCGTTTTGTTAGTCATTTGCCATTCGTGCAATTTGTCCGTTACAGTGAATTTTCATTTATGAATAAATATTCGGAGGAAAATGAATAACAATTCTAAAGGTTTTCGGGAAGCTCGTAAATCCGAATCTTTCCGCAAAAATCGAAGGAAGAGGAAAATGCCTCCGAAAAATCGACATTCTGCATAAAAGGTAAACCTTTCTAAGGAGGATATTAGTGCCAGTGCCAAAAAATTGAAAAGGGATCGTGAATCATCCGTACCAGAAGATCCAAGTATCGAGTATCGAATTTTGAATTTTCTGACAATGTTTTCTGCCTTATCGGAATGCGTAAAATGTAAAAAGTGTAATAGTGATGTTCGATTCTCAATAGAAAGCACTCGAGGACTCGGGTTTAAAATTATTGTGTGTTCATCGTGCAAACCGACTTTCATTCCTTCGTGCCCGTACATCAAGTCAGCTTACGAGACTATTACACTATTCTTTTTTGTCATGCGTTTGTTAGGTCTTGGTTTGCGTGGAGCCATGAAATTTTGTGGCCTGATGGATTTACCGCCTCCGCTTCAACAAAGGACATATGGTAATTGACAACATTCTTTCCGCTGCTTCAACGATAGCTCAATTGGTGCTAAAACAAGCTTTAAAAGAGGAACAAGAAGAAAAAAAAGAAAATTCGAGTGCTGATAGCAAAAAACTAATCGTTTCAGGAGACGGAACGTGGAGAAAGCGTGGTTTTACGCCATTGTTTGGTGCTGCGACTCTAATCGGTCACTATACAGGAAAAGTCGTGGATTTTATTGTGAAGTCTGCTTATTGTGCCGAATGTAATTATTGGAATAAGCATGTCGGAGGGCAGGTTGAGAAGTAATAAACGTACGAGTAAAAAGAACAAACAATAGAGAACTGCTTTATTTCGTCCAATACGAGAGCACGAGTTCATACATTCGAGCGTTCGAGAAGATCTGAGGGCTGGCAGCGCCGCGTAGCGCCACGCCGCCGTCGTTGCGCTTGCAGGCAGCGACAGGTCGCGCATCCGCGCGGGGAGAACACGTACAATGTGAAACGCGCCAAGTATAAATAAAAAGAACGTCGGTGAACTCCAACAAAGCATAATAATACCCAGCAATATGAAGAATGGAAATCTAACCTCGAAAAAAATTGCCAGGCGAATCATGTCGGATCAGCTGGAAAAATTGAAGTAGATGCCATGAAGGAGTTATTTTCCAGATCTGTGGAAAAGCACGAAGTTATGTACACAAATTACGTCGGGGACGGCGAGTCCAAGACCTACACGGGATTACTGAAACCGTATAGTGATGATGTTGAAATCATAAAAAAAGAATGCGTGGGACACGTTCAGAAGCAAACGGGCACCCGCATTCGCAAATGCAGGAAAAAAAATCCTGGAATCGGCGAAAAAAAAACAAATTGACTCTGAAACTTATAGACAAACTGAGTGTTTATTACGGATTAGCCATTCCAAGAAACAGTGACTCGAAGGATTGCATGAAAACTGCTATATGGGCAATATTCCACCATTACGGCTCAACAGACAGCAGGAGGATGAGGTATGCATAGGGCAAGCCTCAACATCATTTATGTCTCAAAGAGATGCCATCAAACCTGTATATGAAGACCTCAGCACCGATAAACTATTGGAACGATGCGTTGGCGGCTACACCCAGAATAGCAACGAGAGCTTCAACCAAATTATTTGGAAGATAGCTCAAAGAAATATGCACAGCGGTGCTAAAATCGTTAATATCGCTACACTTCTTGCAATGTGCACTTTCAATAATGGTGTGACGTCATGGACATTATGAATGTGTTTGGGATCTCGATTGGATAGATTGGATAAATTTTCGATTGGATAGAGCGCGCACTTGTACGCTGCGCAAGAGGGTGAGGTACGCACAGCGCAAGCGGAGAAGCAGGCTCAAGAAAACAGCAAACAAGGGCAAATCCGGCGCCGACAACAACATTTAGAATTTATGAACGGCTATGACAAAAATCAGATTATAGTATCTAATTTAATAACCTTGTTGGTTTTTTTGTTTCGGATGATTTTTTAAGAAATGCCTATGGTCACCGGTTTTCTGGTTTTTTGTACGGCGCTCCGAAGATTTCCGGTTAAATTCAAATAATATTAATATTTTATAATAAAAAATTTTTGAATATACTCCTGAATCTTTTTTTTATTAGAAAAACTCTCGAGCAAAAATATCAAATAATTTCTTTTTAAAAAAATCACAAAAAATGGCCTTTTTTCGGGCTCCGGGATGCGTATGTCCCCTTAAGGAGCCAAGACATCGGCGCAGGGTCTTCTGAGACATAGACTGCCCCCTCGAAGTAATGCCTTACGACGGCTGCCGAGGCGGGGAACACAAAATCGCAGTCTAAGTGGAGGTGGTTTTAGCAGTTGCAAGCCCTGCGCTCCTGCTGGCACCGGCTGGCAGGGTTCGCTGGTAGAGCTTTCCATCGTCGCTTCGGAAAAAAAATACACACACACACACACACACACATTTCAAGTTGTTTGCGATGTCTTTTAAAATGTTGACATTACACATAATCTACAAATAGTATAAAAAGTAAATTCATGATATCTAGAGAACCCGATCAGCTGGGATTTCAATCGCAATATATTTTGAACCTATAAAGAACTACAAAATAGCTACGAATGCCAATTTTCGGTACATTTTCATCATACCTATTCACCCTTGAAGACTGCTGTGTACGTAATATGTGTGGAATCTCTCTCTCTCTCTCTCGCACAAGTCATGTTCCTCGTTGCGCACTATCGAGGGTTGTCGATTCACAGGGGTTGCCACTCAGACTCAGTACTCTCGCATATGCCCTCATCAATGCTGTATGCAAAAAGTAGTTGAGAGCCGCTAAATGACTTTTCTCCAGTTGATTGCTCATATTTCCCCTATATCTTTTTCCTGGTTTGTCCATCTACCATCCTTGGATATGATATTCGCGAAGAAGTTTTGGAGAAATATTCGCGGTTAACGGAAAGGGTAATTTTGGGATCAAATTGCAGGTCGTCAGCGGGTTAGACTTTTTGTTTTTGCGTTTTGCGATGCTTTTTGATTTTCGTTTGCGATTCGATTTGCTTTGGCTTTTTGCGTTTTCGATTATATTTTTCGTAATATTTTCACTAGTGCTAGCTTGTTTAATCGTATCTCGCGGTACGTGATTACAATATTTTCCAGTGTAAAGGAATATATTTTTAAGTGTCCGTTTGAATTTTGTAAGACGTATTGGCAGAATTTCCTTTGGATCCGTTGCGATTTTTCTGTTAGTCCATTTAACGTTCTTCTTCCCAGATTTGTCCCTTTCCTTAATTAATTGCATGAAGAAAATTTCGGTTATAGTAAAGAAATTGACCATAGCGCGAATTCAGAACTCAGACTTTTACCTTCATTTTTTCTTTTATTTATTGTTCTCTAATTATTTATGTAAACTGCAGTTTATTCTTATATTATATTTTTAGTTAAATTATTTAATAATTTAATGTCTTTCAATTCAGGGATTTAAGGGAATATTTCTCTTCGCACGGAAGTGCACTATCAGCATATTAGCATGGTTGGAAGGAGAGCCCTTTGCGAGCCTACCAAGACATTATTAACCAGTCGCTATTTTCCGCACATTCTACCCACATTATTTTCTATGCGTCATAATTATTCAAATTTTGTATTCCCTTTCTTTTTTATATAAATGCCGATGCTGCATTCCTTGTAAAAAAGAAAGATAAAAAACACAAAAACTATCATAAAAAATTAAATATTAAAAAAAGGAAAGATGAGGAAAGAAAATAAATTGTGATATTATACCAACTGATGTGTAAACAACAACTAATAATTGTTAATAAAAGTAAAAAATTATAATTTGCGCAAAAGAAAAATTATTTTTTGCTTCATTGCGCGATGGGAGAAAAAGATTTAGTGTCGTAAGCTTGATGATCGTGCATAGAATGCTTCATCCGTCGCTATTTGTTGTGAAAATCACGTAGTCCCATTCCTTCCAACCGTGCGAATACACTGAGAGTGAATTCCGAATTCCGTGCGAAGGTGCACCCCATACATATTCAACTTGAAATGTATGAAGATAACATTTATTATCATTTCAAAAATATATAATATGCCTAAAGTCGGTGACGATATACCGATTGTAAAATCCTTCCTACCCGCTCCTAGTAAAATCGGCGTTCTACCACCGAAAAACATAAGTTAAATTATATAAATTTTCTTTTCTCATTCAGGCACATTTTGCATAATAATAACCATACTGCAAAATTGTAGTCTTGAAAAATTATTATTACTTTTACGTTGCAGTGATTCCGAATCTATAAAAAGTTCACACTGTTATTAAGCACTGTCTAGTTGTTATCGCAGAAGGAAATATACCGTTTACTACTATATGTATTGTATTGTGACGTGTCTAATAAAGTTATCAATTAATCAATCAATCAATCAATTACTTTTGTGGAGTTTGTTTTACAATATTTTACGATCACATTCTTCAAAGTCACTGATTTAACGTTTTCCACGCTTTCTTTGGGTGATTCTGTCTTTCTCATTTATTTCCTTTTATATGCACGCACTTCCTCATTCTTCATCATTTCTGTAATTTTTGTCACTTTCTCTATAATATTATCCGTTAATTTTTCCGAAAACTAATTTAGACGGAATCTCCAAAGAATCCATTAATAAAAAAGCGAAATTCCCAAAAATGCGATAAAAAAAGAGAGAAAAATAAAATCAGTTGGGTGGGTTTTTTTTTCAGATTCCACTCGAGCCACCGCCACAGTTACAGTGTAATAGAAAAAATAATTTTTAGAAACTCTTATTATAAAATGTTCCTCAAAGGGAAACGATAATTTATGAAAGTTAGGCTTCCATCTTCGGCGGTGGAACGCCGTTTTTTTATGGAGGGTAGGTGTTGGTTTTGATCAGTAGATAGTCGCCGATCATAAGCACATTATGTATTGTTGACATAATTTGGAATATGCGTGAGGTGCAACTTCGCACGGAAGTGCACTATCAGCATATTAGCATGGTTGGAAGGAAAGAGCTTACTTGATAAGTCCGCTCGATTTTGGTCAACAAATAGCGACAGATAAGGCATTCGATGCACAATAATGAAGTTTTAAAACACTAAATCCTTCTCTCCCATTGCTCAATGAAGCGAAAAATTATTTTTCTTTTGCAAAAATAATTATTTTTCATTTTGAATGAATAAATAACAATGAGTGATGAATACCTGTGTTACGACCTGAGCGGTGATCGTAACAGAGCGTGAGGGGTAGATTCGGATTTGAAATTATTAATCCGCGACGTTTATTCTTTGCACGTCGTCCACCAACTTCTGACTGACTTCTCCGATGCGGTCTCGAAAAGAGAGCGCGGCGGAGTTCGTCATCGAATTTCTTTCCAACCGTGTGACTATGCTGAGGTTGCACTTCCTTCGCTCGGCTTCACCGTGCGAGGATGCACCTCTGCATATTCTCACGGTGGATGAATGATTGTGACTTTATTTATTGAAATATATGATACAATGTGGGTGGGACGGATGCTACGTAACACCTGAAAAAAATTTAAATCTTTATTTTTTTAAGAATTTTTAAAGTCAATTTAAGTGAGAGTTGAAGAAGTATTTAATATTGTATTTAAGTCTATATTTATTTAATATTATGTATTATGTACAAAATTAACAACTGAAAATCGTCAATTGCATAGAAAAATGCAGTCAATGGCAAATGATCTATTGGATCGAGATAAAACTGGTTAGTCAGTCATTTTTAAGGTAGCTGTTTAAGAATCTCAACTCAGATTTTGAAAATTCAAAACTATGGATTCGTGATGGCCGAAAAAAATGAAAAAACTTACTGGATCAAGGTGAAACTAAGTACTTGGGGCTTTTTGTGCAATTCAATGAAATCATTCAATTGATGAATACATTTTTTCATCGGTTTCTGAAGCTAATTTCATTGCTTCAGTGATGCTGGTTTTTTAAAGAAATTATACATTCAAGTAGAAAAAATTATAACTTTATGAAGTTCAATATATTTGTTTCTGATACGCGGCTAGATGGTCGTGCGGGCTAAGTCGACAGGCTTCCCGTTTGTGCAATTTTCAGATTCTTTGTATGAATCATGCCCAAATTGGCTCATCTTCACAGTTCATAAGATGGACGCAATACATTTGTTTTACACCCTGTTTAAATGTTTTTGCAACAATCATTTATTTAGTTCGTGAAATGTATTCATTATTGTTGAAATAAAATATTTCTTTATTTTATTATGTTCCGTTATGTTTCTATGCCAGTACACTTGATTGCAGTAAAGTAGGTAGAGATACTTTCCGAGGCATTTATGGAGAAATGTATCACGTTATTATATCGATTGCGCTAACGCCTTATCACGTAGATCGCGGAGATAATAGCTATTAAAATTACGGACAAATTCGGGAAACAGATGCAAATTTTGACCCAACAGCGGTACTGTGTAATCGATGTTCCGACGTTTCTCCGTAAATTCAACTAGATTTCCGATTCTCTAGTACCGCGTGGAGTAGTAGTCTTATCACACGTTTTGTTCGCGGTCGCATTTTCAGATTATACATATATTAGTGCGCGAATTAAATCTAAGATAATAATCAGCAAAACGTTCGATCACGTGTCTGTTTGACGATTTAAGTACCATTTAAAACGCGAAATTGTACTGACTTACTTTAGTTAGAAATGCATATAAGTTGTTTGGGAACTTTTGCAGAGCGCTATATTTTACTGTCATAAAACTCCTGACTACGCAGCTGCAGCGAAGAAATACTTTATTTGAATTAAAATAATTCAAAGGGCAATTATTTTTCACAGCGCAGCATTTGGCGATCCTGTCAGTATCTGCACGTAGGTAATGTATCGCTCTAAATTAAATTCGCGAGTGAATGCAAAGATCTTAGGACAGTTCGACGTTTGGCCAAATTGGACACGAAAACTGAAAAATTCTTTTTTAAAGTGCATACTCGGATTTTGAAGTGTAAGATGTTTAAAGTGCAGTTTGCACTTTGGAATTGCAGATATTTTGTTAATCTTCTGCTCACACGATTCCTCCGGAATTTCGCTTAATCGCATTGAATGACGATGCAGCGCTTCGGTAACCTTCGAGTCGTTTCGGAATCTTAGAATTCCTTCCGTCTATCGATTCGTTACATTCAGTTACGACAGCGTTTCGACAATTCTTTTACGAATCAAAATCTTACGATCCTCCCATCGATTACTACATCATATTTAGTGCAGTCGGCAGAAGAGTGGTGACAACGCGCCCTCTTTTTCCAATGTTCAGCCGCTTACGGCCATACACAGAATTTCTCAGTGCTGATATGCCGTATCGATTCACTAGGAAGTGAGTATAGGAGTTTCTTTTAACACACATCGTTGCTCCGGCAGTTGCTAAGTGACACGTGACGTGTTGCACGCGTTGACATCTATTCAATGCTCATTAGGTTCACCCAGATTGATCGATGGGCTCATACAGCGTGGGCGGGGGGGGGGGGGGGTTATTATTTCCGAGAGTACAGAAATGAAGTGTACACAGAACGGATTTGAAGTTACTTACACTCATGTCCAGTCATTAGAATGTTACAGTATTCAGAAATTAAAAAAGCGAATTACAGTTAATTGTCCAACTAGTCGTCCTACAACTTGAAAAGTCAGTAGTAAGATTGGTCTACTAGCGAAGAACGACGAAGTAACCTTCCGAGATGGATATAAAATATTCGAGATAATATAATTCTTCGAATATAGAAGAGATAAAGTTAGCAGATGATGATGTATATTAAATACAAGACTATCAGCAGCATGAGTTACCGTACCGACTCGGTCGGATTTACCCCAGGGAGGGTGGCGGTCATTCGTCAGCGAACGAAAGTAATACTGTTCTCATCACTAGAAATAAGGGCTACGAAAGATTAGATCAAACCGCGATGAATAAGGATCTAGGAGAAAACGTTCGACGTTGAAACGTACCTACATATGCTATGGCGACAAGCATCATAGTATTGATAAATTTCGAATAAGCGTGCAAGAGTATAGTCAGATTGCTGGAACTGCGGATAAAAACAGCTTCAATCTATACCATATCTGTTTACCGACGTAGCATTATAATGGTATCGCTTCTGAAATAAAAGGACATTTTTGAACCCGATAACGCCGGGAACGGTACAAATTGTTACAGTTCTTCATGTCGATAGTTTTCATAGAAAGAGTCAATGAAATTGCACAGCACCTCATATCCTATAGTTCTCGAGTGTATTCTTTACGAATCTGACCTTCATTTTCTCATAAATTTCGGCATTTTTTCAATATGGCGCACTGTGATTCAGAACGCCCTAATTCGTGGACATTGGATAAAAATATAAAGTATAAAAATTTGAACATGATATGATGAAAATGTTGATTTAATACTATGTATTTTATTATTTTAAATATAATAATATATTTCATTGAAGGGCACTTATACTATGACCCAACAAAGTATAAAAATATTGAATATTTGAAAATTACTGTAAAATGTTGCTATATTCGGAACTCAAAATTAAATAGAAAAATTTTTTTTTTTGTTTAAACGTATTCGGTACTTCATTTATGTTACTAAGAACTATATTTTACATATGCTACAAAAAGAATGTAATATATTTTATCTGTAAAATGTGGAATCACGGGTAATAAAAAATGTTATAACAAAATAAAAAATGCAATCCTTTATTTAAAAAAATGCCCAACAGTGCCCGATAAAATATAAAGATGAAGTTGAAACTAAAGTATTAGACTAAATAAATTCGATAATTTCATCTACCCATAGACACCCATACCCAAGAAAATCATTTTTCAAGTTGGGCGCTTTCTCAGCTGACGCTGCAAGTATCGGCTAAGAACATGTCAAACTAGCTCTACATGCCAATATTCTTCATTCTTAAAGCAATAAGTCTTCTCTCTTGCAGTAAAAATACAATTCTCTACAAGTGAACTAATACTCCACTGTAAGAATAAGGTACCTGCTGCTGCCAGTAGGTGGCGCGAGACAAGGTTGGTTCGTACATGTAACCCACAAAAGAAGTGGATTCTCGTTTAGTTATATTACTGTTCACGGGTACATTTTCCATTCGTTTCATCTGGTTGATATATATGCTATTCAGTGAAAATGTTGTTTATTTCGTTGTCGATATAGAATAATACTAAAATTTTAGTATGGGCTCTGTGTCCTACGAGGAATTATTTCGCATTTTACGAAATAAAGGATTGCGTCTGAATGACCATGTGATGTTATTGCATTATGTCTTAGCCAAAAAAGATTTTAATTTTTCTGAAGATGCTGAAAAAATTTTAGCAGAGCCGATAAGGAAATTTTGTATTCGTTTATACGAAAAATGGGTCGATTCGCATCGCGAAGAAGCACGATTTGTTAAAAATAACGCATCTTGGCTGAAAAACTCATTGCATTTTCCAAGCCAGACGTTAAACCCTACTGTGCAGGAAACTGAATTGAGACATACAAATAAAAAGAAACCGTTTTCTGATTTATGCGATAAACAAAAACGAAGGCGCACTGAACAACTCCGAGAAAATGATTCAGAAGAGCTACTTTTTGCGACAAAATTGAAGCTGCAAGCCTCTGGAAATTCAGATACTGCCAAAATTTTATCATTTCTAATGGAAAATCCTGATCGTGCTTCTGTGGTATGGGAGTTTTGTGAGGGAAAATATAAGGAAAATCTAGCCCTATAATCAAAAGAAAAAGCGTTGGCAATAATGCTTGTTCTAAATCTCTCACAATCCAAGTATCTTGCATTGAGAAAACTCTCCATTGAAGATGGTACCAATCGATACCCTTCATATCATAATGTTCTTGCGGCAAAGAAAGAATGCTATCCCTCTGAAGAAGATATGGTAATTACTGAAACATTCGCTGAAATTCAATTACAAGCATTATTGGACTTAACACTTAAAAGGCTATTAAAAATGCTCAAAATTGATATGAATGAATCCCGCAAATTAAAATTTACATGTAAGTGGGGATTTGATGGAGCTAGTGGGCAAAGCATTTACAAACAAAAATTCGTAAATTCAAGTAGTACCAGCGACTGTGACAAACGACTCGACAGTTCTATTGTTGTAACTTTGATGGTACCTTTACGATTGACAATCGACAATGATATTGTGCTCTGGGAAAATAAACAACCCTCTTCAACGACGTATTGTCGACCTATCAGATTTCATTTCCAAACAGAAACTGCTGAAATTATTAAAGCAGAACATGACCGAATAGAAATGGCCATAAACAAATTGACTCCAACTATTTTGAGCGAAAAGGTAGTAGCAGAGTACGAATTATTGTTGACCATGATTGATGGGAAGATCTGTTCTACTTTAGCGGGTGTCTCATCAATGAAGTGTTATATCTGCGGAGCGACACCTAAAGAGATGAACAAATTAAATATTGTTTTACAGAAACCTTGTGAATCGGAGCACTGCAAGTTTGGCATATCTTCGCTTCATGCTTGGATTAGGTGTATGGAGTTTTTGTTACACATTTCATACAATTTGTCTGTAAAAAAATGGAGTGTTCGAAACACTGAAGACAAAAATGAAAAAGATAGCAGAAAGAGACAGATTCAGACTGAATTCCGGAAACGGCTTGGTATACTTGTGGACGTTATAAAGCAAGGGTCGGACACTACAAACGATGGCAGTACCGCAAGGCGGTTTTTTGAAAACCCGAGTGTAACTGCAGATATTACAGGGTTGGATGAGACTATTGTAAAAAATTTTGCTATTATCCTGCAGGCAATTGCATCGGGTCAACAAATTGATACAAATAAATTTGACAAGTTTGCAAAGAATCTAGCAAGGCTAGTGGTCGAAAAGTACCCTTGGTATTACATGTCCGCGCGTGTCTACAAAATATTGTTACATGGTGGAGAAATAGTGAAGCACGCACTTGTCCCAATTGGGCAATTATCGGTAGAGGCCTTAGAAGCAAGGCATAAAGAAATCAGAGGTTTTAGACAAGATCATAGCCGTAAGATGAACAGACAGCTGACAAACGTTGATATAATGTACATGCTCTTAATTACAAGCGTTCCTTTCATTAATAGCCTGAAACCGGTCGTCAAAAACAGAAAAGAGAAGCAATTGTTTCCAGAAACTCTCAATCTTTTACTCAATGAAGAAGATAATATGGAAGGAATTGAAGAAGATGAATCAGAGTAGTCCAGTCGCACAATATCTGCTCGCCATTTAAAAATTATATTTTTTAAGAAAAAATTGTTAATATAAAATCAAAAAAATTAATAAAAACAAAAAATTACAAAAAAATTAAAAAATTAAAAAAAAAAAAAAACGAAGTCCCATCGCAGCCTCCACGCGGCACACTCTGGGGTCGTGATTCTATCACCAGCTGACAGCGAGGGCATTTTGATTTCGCCATCTTATATCCGTCATTTTAAAATTCAAGTCATTTTTCTCAGATTCATATTCAATGACTCCATAAACGGTATATAGGAATTGTCTATTGGTTTGTGTGGTTTTCATGATTATTGACCTCCGTTTCGTACCCCATCGACACGAAAAATTATATATGAAGATGTTCAAGCAAACGTATTTTATACTTTTCGCCGTCATTTTCGGATCGCCATTTTACTTTTTTTTTATTTTGACTTCGAATTCGTAATCAACGACCCCGAAAGCCCCCGAGTACAGTTAACTACTCCACTTCGATATGTTAAGATCGCTAAATTAAAACTTTCATCAAATGTTCAGGAATCTTGGCTCCCTTAATCAATGCCTTTAGCTCTGGGTTGCCAGGAGTAAGCACTCAAAGTTATCAATATTTATTTTACAATCTTTTATATGAAATTTTGAATTTGAAATCCCAAAAATGTTTCAAAATGAAGTGTTTGACCAATTTTAAATCACTATCATAAAATTGTTAACTAACGGCAAAATGCATAAGAGTATTCTAGCACCATTTTGCATCCCTCTCGTTTTGAATTTCAATACTTTGACCCCAAATTCGTGATCAGCGACCCGAATAACCCTGAATACATATTTCCTGACCAAAATATGTTACAATGTCATAATTCAAATTATAGCGGGAGACGCGTATGCGCAAAAGCGAGCGCGAAGGCGCGAAACGTTAGGTTAGGTTATGCCGCGGGCGAACGGCGCCGAGAAAGCACTCGCACGAGAGACGCCGACAACGCGACACGCGCGGAAAAACGTGTGGGCGAATGTGCGCCGAGAAACGCGCCAAAATTCGAGACAAACGTGTTGAGCCATACTGTGGCGATTCGAAATTGTCCGTGCTTTGCAAATTAGCATCTTTTGTGTTCGATATCGCGAACGAGTAAGTCTAACTGCGGAAAACACCGTGGAGGCTGCGAGCCGAGACAAAGAAGTGACCGCGACATCCGCGATCCCGTATTATCTTTGAAATAAAGACCTTTCTCAATAATAAATTTGAGTTGAGCCAATTTATTATCTCGGCAAATCCCGACCCTGAAAAACCTGTAACAATTCAGAAGTGGGATACTCAAAAAAAAAAGAAGAAGAAAAAGACGCGGTTTCGTGGAATTCAAGATGGCGAAGCGCGGGTTCGCGCCGGCCGCGTAGATCGAACGATGGACAGTGGCGTGACTCGATAGTGTGACTCGCGAGAACGAGAGAGACAGTTTTGTTGGTAAGTGCTTGTTATGGAAAAAGACGCCGCAGCAACATTATTGCAAATGGCGGACGGTAACGCAAAGACAAACGAAAGTGGTGAAACTCCAATGGCGTCGCCGCAAACCGAAATGTCGAGACTGATTGACACAATGAATGTACTGATTCAGCAAAACGCAATGCTGGCCCAGTCGTCACGACATGTTCCGGAAAATAACGTGCACTACAACGTACTTCCCGACATGTCGCACAATATTTCGTATTTCGACGGATTATCTGGTGACGTAAGCGCCAAAGTTTGGTTAAAACAGCTTGAATCTACGGCAGTTATGCATCATTGGACAGAGCCAATAGCATTCGAAGCTGCTCGAAGTCATCTTACGAAGGCCGCAAAAAATTGGTATGTCGCCAACCTCGATGTTATCAACGACTGGCAATCCTTCCGTAAGACATTTGCGAATTCGTTTTTGATGGAAAAATCTATCACAGAAAAATGGCATGAAATGCAAAAGCGATACCAGCTACCAGGAGAAGACACGAGAGAATATTTCTACGATAAAGTGCGTCTGTGCAAGGCACTCGAATTTACTCTGCAAGAGACAGTGACACAAGTGGCAATTGGACTATCTTCGAAAACGACGAGTTCGGCGATCATCGCTCAATCGCACTTCGACGTGGACGATCTGCTACGCAACATAGTTAAAATTGAAAATCTAGAAGCAGCAAGAAAACAACGACAAGATGGAAAAGGAGAAGATTCGACGAGACGACAGAAAAATTTCGCAACGGAAAGGGTAACGCCGAAATTCGCTGAAGGTCAGGTTAACCGAGGTGCCACTGCGACGAAAGGTTTGGAAAAAGTTTGTTTTCGTTGTCACGCGCAAGGTCATTTCGCGAGAGAATGCCCTGTTAAACGCGAAATCAAATGTTACAACTGTAACGTCGTTGGTCATATTTCGAAAGACTGCACTAAGCCGCGAAAATGATCAACCAGTAACGTAAATTCAATAGCGTCCGACAATGATAATGGTTCTAAATATTTTAAGCGTGTAAAAATCGGAAATATTAACAATTTTGATGCGCTAATTGATCCCGGAAGTTCAGACTGTACAATAAAAGCTTCACTTGTTCTAGAAAGTGGGTTTAAATTTATTCGTGGTTCGAGTACTCTTATTGGATTTGGCGATGTCGGTAATGAAGTTAAATCGAATGGCATAATTAAAGAAAATGTAATAGTTGATGATTGTTCGGCAGATGATGTGTTTCGCGTCGTACCGGATCATGTCCAACAACATGACGTCATAATCGGTCGTAATTATACAGAGTTACCGCATATATCATATTTCAAAGTAGACAATCGCTTAGAATTTCGGAAACGCGATGATGTTGCTAATTTATTTTCCGAACTTCCAGCGTTTGACGAAAATTCAAAATTCGAATCAAAGTGCGCAGAAAAAGTTTGTTTACCGCCTGCAACGGTTAATTTCGTTAAAATTCGTTCGGGGGCAGATGAAGTAAACATTCCAATTCGTAATGACAATGTTTACGCTACTGAAGTTAAAGAGGGGGAATTATTAAAAAAGGCCGCTATATCTGTCATTGGTAATATTCCTGAAATGAAAACGAGATCTGAACCAATTTGTGAACATGACGTATTGATTTTGAACGATGATTATAAACAGCCTTTATTAACGTTACTTAATAAATATCGCGTATGCATTGCTATGAATGATTACGAATTAGGTTGCACGGATAAAATCAAAATGGACATTATCGAAAAACCGGGAAGCGAACCAGTATATTCGAGACCGTACAAGGCAAGCGCGGCGCAGCGTGAGACGATAAAACAAATCGTCGGGAATTGGAAAAAGGCAGGACTAGTAACGGAAACAACGTCTTCATATGCAAGCCCGTGCTTATTAGTCGAAAAAGAAGACGGTACCCCGAGACTCGTTGTTGATTATCGACGTTTGAACAAAAATACGATTCGAATGAACTTTCCGCTTCCAAATATCGACGACGGATTAGAAGAATTATACGGAGCTTCGGTTTTCGCGAAATTAGATCTTGCACACGGATATTTGCAAGTTCCATTGCCAGAGGACTCGAAGGAAAAACCGCTTTCATTACGCCGGATGAAACAGGCCAATTTGAACGGGCTATGTTCGGCCTAATGAACGCGCCATTTTATTTTGCGAAGCTAATGAAAAGTATTTTCGGACCCCACGGAAATAAACTAGCGATTGTTTATTTTGATGACATCTTATTACATGCTAAGTCATGGGAAGAACTATTTGTAAAATTGGAAAAGATATTGCAATTACTTAAAGATGCTGGCTTGACCCTAAATTTTAAAAAATGTAAGTTTGGATTGCAAGAGGTTAACTATTTAGGATTCGTTGTCGGTAAAGAAGGGATCGGGCCGGGTGAACGGAAGTTACGTGCGATAGTCGATTTCCCACAACCGCGTAATGTGCATGAGGCTAGGCGTTTTCACGGGATGGCTAGTTACTTCCGGAGATTTATCCCGAAATTTGCCCACGGTATAGCTCCTATTATTAACTCTTATAAAGGAAGTAATTTTGTATGGGGACCCGAACAGGATAAAGCATTTCTTTGGGTGAAAGAAAAACTTGGATCAAAACCCGTTTTAGCACATTATAATCCCCATGCTGATAGGACCGAGTTACATACTGACGCCTCCGCAGAAGGGTTAGCTGGAATACTTTTCCAAAGTGACGAAAGTAATGAGTTGCATTTAGTCTATGCTATAAGTAGAAGGACGTCAGAAGTTGAAGCAGCGTATCATTCTAGCAAATTGGAGTTGTTAGCCATAGTTTGGGCTGCAGAACGGCTAAGACCATTTCTTATCGGACTACCATTCAAAATCATTACTGATTGTCAGGCATTAGTTTATGTTAATTCGCTAAAATCGAAAAACGCACAGATTATTCGTTGGGTTAATGCCTTGTCCGAGTTTGACTTTAATATCAATCATCGCGAAGGTAATAAAATGCAACACGTCGATGCTCTTTCACGTGCTCCCGTGGAAGAAAGTGAAACACTCGAGAGTGCTGCCGTGTATAATGTTCAAATTCGCGAAGATGAGATATTGATGTACCAACGAAGCGATGATAGTCTACGTAAAAAGATCGAAATTTTAGGGAAAATCGAGCGAGAGCGTACGCGTGCGGAAAGAAGCGAAGTGCATGACTACATCCTTAGAGACGGACTTTTATATAAACGAGATATTAATCGTGATAAAGAACTATATGTTGTTCCTCGTGCGATGAGGAAAGCCCTTGTTTTGAAAAATCACGATCTATCTAACCATTTTGGTGTCGATAAAACAGTTGCCAGGATTAGGGAATACTATTATTTTCCGCGACTACAAAGCTATGTCAGACGTCACATTGCCGCATGTGTAGAGTGTTTATTCTCAAAAAATCGTAGTGGTAAACAACTAGGGGAGTTGCATCCAATTCCTACTGGAAAACGACCATTTGACATAGTACACATTGATCATCTTGGGCCATTTGTATCGTCGGCTAAAAAGAACAAGTATATTTTAGCGATAATTTGTAATTTAACTAAATTTGTTCAATTGTATTCTGTTCGAGATGTAAAGGCGCGATTGACAGTTCGGAAAGTCGAAAACTTCATTGAACGTTTCGGAGCTCCTGAGCGTATCGTGTCAAATCGTGGTCCTGCGTTCATATCGTCGCAATTCAAAAATTGTACCAAACAGCACGGCATAAAACATACGCTCAATTCAAGTCGCCACCCGCAAGCGAATGGTCAGGTGGAACGACTTAATCGTACGATACTACCTGCGATGCGCGCAAGTTTAACCGAAAATGAAGGCCGTGGTTGGGACAAAAATATAGGGCATCTTGAACGAGATATTAACAGTACTATTTGTAAAACAACGGGTAAAACTCCATTCGAACTTTTGTACGGATACATACCGCGATTCGGAGAAGGTCAGAGTAGAGAGATCACTGTACGAGCAGAAACGTATCGTATGCCGGAGGAAATTCGCCAAGAAACGATTAAAAAGATTGAAATTGAACAAAAACTCGCGAAAGATAGATATGATAAGACTCGAATTAAAAATGTACGTTATAATATTGGAGATATCGTATTTATGAAGTGTAATCCAACGGCAACGGGAGACTCTACTAAATTGCAATCACGTAGTAAAGGTCCACTGGTCATAACAGAGATTTTACCATCCGATACGTACAGAGTTCAACATTTAAATTCTAATTGCGCCAATTTTTCTAAATCTAAGACTACAGCACATGTAAGCCAATTGCGTGTTTGGCGTGGTGTTTGCGATGACAGTGAAAATGACTCCGAAAATGATGATTCGCCAGAAAGTTCGTTGGAAGAAGCGCTTCCTGAATCAAACAATGTAATTAGTAATGTAAGAGCAACCAATCAGCGTTTCAAACAAGTTAATGTAAAATTTTCTAATGAGCCTCGCAGAAGTGAACGTATCCGAAAACGAGATGTACGGCCGCAATAATACTTTAAAATTAAGATTGTTGTTTTCGATCAAGAGATAAGTTTTTAAAATTAGATTTAAAACTTGGAGGGCCAAGCTTACGATAGGATGGCCGAATGTTACAATGTCATAATTCAAATTATAGCGGGAGACGCGTATGCGCAGAAGCGAGCGCGAAGGCGCGAAACGTTAGGTTAGGTTATGCCGCGGGCGAACGGCGCCGAGAAAGCACTCGCACGAGAGACGCCGACAACGCGACACGCGCGGAAAAACGTGTGGGCGAATGTGCGCCGAGAAACGCGACAAAATTCGAAACAAACGTGTTGAGCCATACTGTGGCGATTCGAAATTGTCCGTGCTTTGCAAATTAGCATCTTTTGTGTTCGATATCGCGAACGAGTAGGTCTAACTGCGGAAAACACCGTGGAGGCTGCGAGCCGAGACAAAGAAGTGACCGCGACATCCGCGATCCCGTATTATCTTTGAAATAAAGACCTTTCTCAATAATAAATTTGAGTTGAGCCAGTTTATTATCTCGGCAAATCCCGACCCTGAAAACCCTGTAACAAATATATTATTTTTAAAATTTTTGGTCTACCATTTTGAATCCGCCATTTTGAATTTGAATACATTGAACTCAAG
This sequence comes from Trichopria drosophilae, assembly GCA_030407085.1. Classification (NCBI taxonomy): domain Eukaryota; kingdom Metazoa; phylum Arthropoda; class Insecta; order Hymenoptera; family Diapriidae; genus Trichopria; species Trichopria drosophilae. Next base: position 104,613,452 of record CM059582.1, read on the forward strand.
TTCGTAATCAGCGACCTCAAAAACCCCCGAGTGCATATTTTCTGTCCAAAATGTATTATTTTACAATTTTTGGTCCGCCATTTTGATTCCGCCATTTTGAATTTTAATACTTTGACCCCAAATTCGTAATCAGCAACCCCGAAAACCCTAGACTACACTTCAACAGTTTATTCCGTTGTGTTAAGGTTGCTAAATTACCGTCTGAACATCAATGTCCCGACATTTCAGCATCCTGAATCACTGTGTGGCGTATTGAATTGGACAAAACTCGGAAAAAACGTAAAAACTTTTTTAAAAAAGTTATTTTTCGATACGAAGGCATTATTCAATCGAATCGCGCTTCTGGATCCTGTGGCATAATGATTTGTACTTTATGAAGACGTGACGACTGATTAAAATTCAAAATGACGGCTGCAATACGGAGCCATCATGGCGAAAATTTTTTCTTTCTGTACGTAACGCTTTTGTAAATGAATAATTTTTTATGAAAATCAGTGTAGGGGGTGTTTTTCGGTCGTAATTTACGAATTCGTTGTCAAAATTAAAAATCCAAAATGGCGGACTAAATTTTGGAAATTTTCTTCGATTTTTATGAAACATTGTCCGATTTTCAAAATTCAAAATGGCGGACCAAAAATGGCTGACTTAAATTTAAAAATTTGCATCGATTTTTATGAAATTTGGTATCAGACTGTTTTAGGAATCACAGATTACGAATCCGTTGTTCGAATTTCAAAATTCAAAATGGTCGATAAAAAATGGCGGATAAATTTTCAAAATTTTCATCGAATTTTACGAAATTTTGCATAAAAGTGTTTTTGGGATCACAGATTACGAATCCGTTGTCCCATTTTCAAAAATCATAATGTTTGACTGCATTTTAAAATTATCCATCGATTTTATGAAATGTGGTTTTAGATTGATTTGGGATTGTAAATCATGAATCGCGTGTGTTGCAATTTTTTATCCATATAGCCTAAGTTCTTCATGTATTCAAAATGGGGTGCAATATTTTTTAAATTGAATGTGAAGAAATATTTTACCGTCCGTTGGCCGGCAGTTTTTTGCACCTTTCCGACCTTCACCACGAGGAGGTCGACGGTAGAGGAGGGTCATTTAACAACATTTTTTTATTACTTTTCTATTTATTTTTTTTTAATTTTTTAAAATTATTATATATATATTTATATTTTTTTTAATCTTTTTTTGTTTTTAAAATTTTGAATCTTTTTTTTGTATTTTTAATTTTTGTGTTCTATTTTTTACTTATTTCACAAATGTTGTTAAATTTGTTTATGATCTCTTCTGTATTTTAGCAAAACATGCTTTGCATCGAAATACGTTACAGTCGCAAAATTTTGTTGTTCTCAATTGGCATTTCTCATATGAACAAGAATCCTTTATTTTGGATTAGTTTTGTGAGATGACAAATCACCAAATTTATTTCGTTTTAATAATTCTTCGCTTATTGCAATTGCAAAATCTTTTGTGCATGATACACCAAAACGGCTGATACTGCAGGTCGGTAGCTGCAAACGTAGCGAATCTTGTATTTCCGTTATTGCCGCACCGTGAGGCTACAGCGCAAAATCGAACGATTTCGTTTTCTCGTAATAAAAAGGTTCCTCCTCTTGTACTTATGAGGACTATGCGAAAAATCTTAAATTGACTTTTTTCGAGCTGTTTGATATTTTGATGCTCGCCCTAATACCCTTCATTCAAATTCCCGAAATTCTATTTTCTGTTTTATGATTGCATTGCTATTACCATAACCAATATTTTTTGCATATTCCATTTGTTCATATATTGTTTATAAAATACTCGACACATTTTTATAACAATATATATAATGCCTTGCAGAAAAAGATCGTTGTCAATCAATGATATTCAATCCAAACGCTCTTTGACAAGCGACGCATTACATGAACACGTCGAAAATGAAAGTTCGGATGACTCTGTCTTCATTCCTAATCTTGATGACTCAGAACCTTCAGATTCGGAAGCAGAATTAGACGAGAACGATTCCGATGACTCTGAGTCGACTGGTTACAATTTTTCAGGCATTTCCTATCAAAAGGTTTATGATAATTATACGGAACAGCAGCAAAATTAGAGAATGATTACGTATATGATTGGAAAGAAGGAGATAAGATTTATTGTGATCAATTAAATGACGAAATACTTTTAAAAGAAAATGTGAAAGAACAAATATTGCAAAGTACTCCAGTTCAATTATTTGAATTCTTTTTTCGTCAACAATCAAAGATAAAATATTGCAATCTACATCTGAAAATGGGCTGAATATTACAGATCATGAGCTTGACACGTTTATCGGGGTACTAATACTCTCGTCTTACAACGCACGAACTTGCCAACGAGATTACTGGTCTCAAAAGCCATTACATAAATGTGACAGCGTTAGTGCCGCAATGCATCGCGATCGATTTGAGATAATTAAATAAAAAATTAAATATTCACAAAAGTATGATGAAAATGATTCAGATAAAGTATGGAGAGTTCGCACTATTGTGAATTCATTTAAAGAAAACACACCACAATTTGGATTTCATGAAACTGTATTATCTGTAGATGAAATGATGTTGAAATTTTTTGGGCGGACATCATTGAAACAATTCATTAGAAATAAACCAACGAGGTTTGGAATCAAAGTGCGGACCCTTTGTTCGCCACTTGGATTTATCTTCGATTTAGATATTTACTGCGGAAAAGATGGTGGAAATGATGACAAATTAATATCTTGTCCCCTCGGATCAAAAGTTGTCATGAGAATGGCAAATCAGCTACTGCGTTGAAATGTTCCAAAAACAAAACTGTCTAAATATCATTTGTATTTTCATAATTTATTTACTAGTGCGTATTTAGTACTTCATTTAAAAAAAGTGGCTTACAATCTACTGGAACTATCCAACAAGATCGAGTTCCAAAAGACGTAAAGCATCACATTGGCAAATCAGCAGCCAGAGGTACGTACCTAGCACATCATGACAAGAATTCTGGCATGAACTACGTTTTTGTTATGGACTCCAAGCAAGTATCCATGCTCATATCAACAGCAGCTGGCGTAACACCGTTGACGTCTTTACAAAGGTACTCAAAAGATGCGAAACAAAAACTTCCACTTTCTTTTCAGAACGTCATAAATAGATATGCCCGAATGGCATATATAACAAATTCATGGGTGGCGTTGATTTGCATGACTTCAAATGTAACAGAGTTTCACCCAGCATTAGAGCCAAAAAATGGACATGGGTAGTATTCATCCGAATTGTACAGGCTGCTATAACTAATTCTTAGTATGACCACAAAAGATTTTGCAATTGCAATAAGCTAAACAAATAAATAAGAGATCATAAACAAATTTAACAACATGAGTGAAATAAGTAAAACATAAAACACAAAAATTAAAAATACAAAAATTAAAAATACAAAAAACAAAGATTTAAAATTAAAAAAAAACAAACAAAAGATTTAAAAACTAAAAACGCAAAGAAAGCTTAAAAAACTAAAAAAAATATTTATAATAATTTAAAAAAATAAATAAAAAAATACAAAAAATGACCCTCCTCTACCGTCGACCTCCTCGTGGTGAAGGTCGGAAAGGTGCAAAAAACTGCCGGCCAACGGACGGTAAAATATTTCTTCACATTCAATTTAAAAAATATTGCCCCCCATTTTGAATACATGAAGAACTTAGGCTATATGGATTAAAAATTGCAACACACGCGATTCATGATTTACAATCCCAAATCAATCTGAAACCACATTTCATAAAATCGATGGATAATTTTAAAATACAGTCTAACATTATGAATTTTGTAAATAGGACAACGGATTCGCAATCTGTGATCCCAAAAACACTCTTATGCAAAATTTCGTAAAATTTGATGAAAATTTTGAAAATTTATCCGCCATTTTTTATCCGCCATTTTGAATTTTGAAATTCGAACAACGGATTCGTAATCTGTGATTCATAAGACAGCCTGATACCAAATTTCATAAAAATCGAAGAATATTTTCAAAATTTAGTCTGCCATTTTGGATCCGCCATTTTGAATTTTTAAATTTAACAACGAATTCGTAAATGGCGACCCATAAACTCTCCCTACACTTATTTTCATAAAAAATTATTTATTTGCAAAAGCGTTACGTACAGAAAGGAAAAATTTTCGTCATAATGGCTCCGTATTGCAGCCGCCATACGGAATTTTTAATCGGTCTTGATAAAGTACAAGTCATTATGCCACACGATCCAGAAGCGCGATTCGATTGGATAACGCCTTCATATCAAAAAATACGTTTTTTCCGAGTTTTGTCCAATTCAAGACGCCATATTGAAAAAAATGCCGAAATTTATGAGAAAATGAAGGTCAGATTCGTAAAGAACACACTCGAGGACTATAGGATATGAGGTGCTGTGCAATTTCATTGACTCTTTCTATGAAAACTATCGACATGAAAAACTGTAACAATTTGTGCCGCTCCCGGCGTTATCGGGTTAAGAGGCTCGATCATGCTACGGAAGCAGTACAAATATGCAACGTCGACTAGAACGAGAAGTCCATTTGCAGATACAGAGTCTCGATTAACCGATACTTGATGGAAGTACTTGATTCATCTGCAGTCCATTCTAAACAGATGGTTACAGGAACCGTGATGGCCATGCAGCTGAATAATATTCAATAGTTCGAGAACCTAATTTGATTCGTGTCTACGAATCAGTTTGTATGGACGGACATTCATTTTTTAAAACTTGTATGACCTGCACTGTAAGAAAAGTCCTATCTACATTTTTATGATTTTGGTTTATTGGAAAAATATTAATTTAACATATTTAAAAGTAATTTTTGTCAGCTGTATATTTTATATGGACAATTAATGAATGTGTTCACATTGTTTCATAATAATCAAAGCACCCATCGTTCAAAAATGTAGAGAACGAACGTTAAAATCAATGTGTCGCACCAAGAAAGCTCGTATCTACAAGAATTTGCAGATACAACCTTTAAATAATACACTTTGATTATAACCGAGTGTACTACTAGCTAAAAACGTCGTATCTGCAGGTGTAAAATACTGAATAGGTCTTATTTACATTTGGTTGACGATGAGTGTTTCGGTGTTTAGTTAAAATAGTAATTGTTGAATTTTATTGAATTATTCGTAACAAATGCATATTTTATTTCAATGAGTAATGTATATAAACAGTGTCATTTTTACGGGCGAGAGAGTCAGTTGTGTTATTAATCGTTCCATCGAAATTGCACAATTATTATTTATTTTGCATGTTACATTGTTGCAATTAGGCACATCCTTAGGTGGCTTTAAAGTGATTTTCATAAATGTTTCTATAGTGCTAATATAGTGCATAAGTATAAAAGAGAAATTTTGCTAATTCGGTGGTATTTTGTGTTTCGGACATGTACATTGTGACTGCTCGGATATAACTACTGCGAGTATGTGTCACATCTATACGCGGCCAACACACGGATTCAATTTGTTATGATCGCGTCTACAAACACATATTGACACTCAGCGACTTGTTTATGCCAATATACTTCAAGTGCTTTAACAAGTCTCATAATTTTACATTTTTTTCCAACTCCTGTCAGTGTTTACAACATAGACAACTTTCTCCATCCTAGTTTCGTTTATTCAAATTTGCCACCGGTTATTACGGAAGCACTCAAATTAAGAATCAATAGTATATGTAAAAGATGCAATCAACAAATTGCTACCATATCAATAGGATGCACTACATGCAGTAATATATTTCATCCTGGATGTGCTAAGGCCTATACTCAAACCCAGCTTCAATTGTTGTGTTATGATATTTTCACATTTTACTGAAATAACTGGAAACATGTCCAATATTGATATTGTACCATTATCGCAAGCCATCTCGTTCGAAGGTTTAACACCTGCGTCATTTTCTGCATCTGGTACAATTGAGCATACATCAACTATAATCGCACATGAGGCATCTCATAACACCTCACTGTATGGATATTGTTAGAACAAGACAAGAAATATAACATAGGAGAAGAAAAGTATACCTGTAGCATCATTCTTCAATTCGGTGCTTAGGAAGGTGGTCATACGATCGTGACATGAAGGGGGCGGCAAGCTTACATTAGCCTAGGTCGTGCGGTGAGTCAGTGGAATTGAATGACATTGAATCTCTTTCCAGATGGTCATACTGCTTGGTAGAGGAGAAGTGGTGCTATCCGATTGAGGTATCGTCTGGTAGTGGATCGGAAGATGACTTCCAGCAGCGGGTGGTTCTGTCAAACTTGTACCGTTCTGATGGTACAACCGACTTGCCGTAAACATGCGCGTGGATGCTCGTGGAGAGACATCTCTCATTTAAGGGACCATTGACTTACAGGACTAAAGATTAAGAGACAACATACACTTCCGTAGGTGCGCTAGTCTAGCAACCTACCGTTTTAGGAAACGTCAAAAGGAGTTGATTAACGATAATTGATATATTTTTGTGATCTGCCATTAAGCCAGACAGGAGAATATGACAAGGCGTGGGTGCTCCGGTGGAGATACCTCCCATGTAAGGGAACATTAAACCACCGTAAGGGGGAGTAATTTATAACTTATTATCGTATATATCAGCCCGGCACGGTGCTGTGCAAAAGCGTAGGTGGTCAGGTTGGGATACCTCCCACCCGAGGGAACATTAAATAATAGTAAGGAGAAGAAATTTATTACTTATTACCACCTAATTAGCCCCGCAAGGCGCTGTGAAAAAATGTAGGTGCTTTGGATGAGACACCTCCCGTGTAAGGGAACAATGGTTTAATTATGTGTATCTCCGTAACTCACCAAGCTGCGATGTGAACCCCGTGGCGTCCGAGCTCCGACAGGGCACTGCCGCGTGCTAGCACGACCATCGCGCATCATGGATCTGGGAGGGGACTCTACCTCTACGGGACTCCGTTTTACGAAAACGCCGAGGTAGCAGGAAATTGCGACAAAAATGCTAAATACGTCGTTCTTGATCTTATGGTTTTCATTGATTATTTTATTTATCTGTATTAGACAAGTGCACAATCCATAAATATTATTCGACTATATTTTGTGTGTTAATTTTCTTTACTTCTAACAGATATGGAACTCAATGAATCGTCCTCTTTGATATTCCTGCCATCAAACTAGAATCAATCCAGATCAGAAACTAGATCAGAAATTGCTAGGCTGCGTACAGGGATTAAAACTGAACTTGCCGAATCTCGCGGAAAATGATAGTGCTGCAATTGCATTGCACAATAGTAATTTTAAAAAAGTTGAAGAAGTCACTGATAATCTTAACGCTAAAATCACGTCTTTACAAATGAATCAGGATAATCGCATAGATAATGCATCAATTGTACTTTCATCTGAGTTGTTAGTAACTGGCATACCTACTGATGCGAATTTATCGACAGATAAAGATAGCAGCAAAAATATTTAGTCATATAAATATTAGTAATATTCAAAAGTTTATTTTATCCACAAGGCGTTTTCAAAACGATTTACGTAGACGGCTTCCTGTAAATTCCATTAATACACAAGACCAATGCTCAACATCAGTTATTAAAGAAACTGCATCGGATAAAGCGATTTCTACGTTTTACTTTATTATAAAAATGATACATGTCCAAGCACGGGATTCTATTATGGAAACAAAACGAAAATGTGGGAAATTCACAGCTGAAAGTGTTCTGCAATTCAAAGTTCCAGTGATTATATACTTGAATGAATTTCTGCCATCTGCGACGTTTAATTTATTGAAAAGTGATTGTGTAGTAGCAAAAGATCGTGGATTTGCTTATGTGTGGAAAAAGTTTTGTAAGAAAAAATAAAGATGCTAAGGTGTGCACTATCAATAACAGTTCGGATTTGTCGAAGTTGGCATAACTGTAAATCAAATTACACATGTAAATGAAAATAGTAAAACGGGTTTGAAGAGTATTGTAATCGGACGTGTCAACATAAATTCATTGCGGGCTAATTTCAAAGAGGTGGAGTTTCTACTTCACAATAGTTGTATTAAAATTCTTTGTTTAACAGAGTCATGGCTAAATCCATTGATTGATGATAACATTGTCAATATACCTAATTACACGCTAATACGTAATGATCGAGGGTTATTAAATTTGTCAAACGAATCTTATATGCATGGTGGAGGGATAGCTTATTATGTGCATAATTCACTTTCTTTTAAGATATTAGCTTCTCCTAGAGTAATTTTTTTTTTTTTTTTTAATTAATTAACGAGCGGAACCGCCCTTTTTACTAAATTGCCGTTTTATATAAATCGTAGGATTTTTGCGAGAGCTGCAGATCGACTTAGAAAGATGGCGCCATACTTCACATTTGTGTATGAAATGTAGGACTGCAGAAACCTACACCAAGTACAGCAGCGGTCATGAGTCGATTTCCGCCAGATAAACAATCTTTCGAAACGTAAACACAAACAACGTGGCTCGTCTTACCAACAGCGAGCTGCTGCTTGAAAACGAAATCGAAAAATTGTTCACCAGACGGGGATCGAACTCACGACCTACGACTTCGTAGTCCAGTGCGTTAACCGCCTGAACCACGAAGCCGATTATTAATAAAAATGATAATTAATAAAAATGAAACTGATTTTCTAATTTTAGAAGTTTCTTCAATGCACATTCCGGATCGAACATTATTGTAATAAATACGTCGAAAACGAAGGTAATTATATTAGGCAGTAGTCATCAACTTAAAAATTTAAATAATTATTACATACCTCCCATAATTGTCAATAACACCGTAGTTCGATATGAAAACAAAGTACGTAATCTCGGTATGATTGTATCCAATGACTTGTCTTGGAATGATCACATTGCCTCTATCTCAAGAAAAGCTTATAGTACTTTATATCGTCTCAAATTTAGAGGATATTCACTTCCACCGAATATTTAACTTCACTTGATTAACACTCTCATAACTCCATTTTTTGACTACTGCTGTTTAGTGTATAATGATGATTCAGGTTATTTAAATAGAAAATTAATGAGAGTATTAAATTGATGTTTAAGATTCGTCTATGGTTTACGACATGATGTACATATCACTCCTTATAGATTTAAATGAAAATAGCTTACACCCGTTATTGTTGGCAAAGACAGTTCGTTAAATAAAGTTACCGTAATTTTTCCACCTATTTCCTTTGTATTAGTCTTAATATTTTCGATTATCAATTTACTATTTTAATTTGTTCGATTACAGAAATCTAGGAGGTTGTTTGAAAAAGCAAGATCGGAAGTAGGTGGTGAAAAGATGGCACGCGAATTCTCGAGGAGGGTGGACTGTTGACTAATGAAATGTGATACAACTGTTTCTGAGTTTGCACAAAAACACTTACATTTTCCTTTGAAACAAAAAAACGATCGAAAATATAACGCGCTATAATTATCAATTTATCGGTCGTGTTACAATAAACTGATTCTCATTTGAAAAAGTTCGCAACACCCAAAAGAACGTTGAAGAATTGAAATGCTTTGATAACTGCACGATTTCGCATAGAGATCGCGACTGACCCGTTAGGACTAGGCGCAACTGAATTCAGCGCGGCCAAATTGACCAACATTTCCGATCCCACTCAAGGCGCGTTTCTTCTCCCACCGCTTTCCGCCGCGTCATGCGAGACTCCGCCTCTCGAGCAATCAGGCGCGAGCAGGGATACCGCGAAAGTTGACTGCCGGCGCGCTGTTACGCGGAACTCGCTTCCTTTCAATTATATGCACGCAGTGGATTTGGATACTTGGATCTTCTAAATACAATTTATTCAATATTTCGCTTTTATTATAATTGAACAAAACATAATAGCTGTTCATTTTTCTATGAGACGCATTATTTTCTAGTATACTAGACGTGCTAATAACATAAATCCGCATTCATTTTCAAAATCGTATTTTCGTATGATATAGTTTCATGAATCTTTTTTTTTACAATTTCAATATATTTTTCATGAAAACAAAAAATATCTTCTATACATATCTTTTTATCTAAAGCAGGAATTCAATGAATCATTTTTATTTATTTCTTAATTCTATTTCACCATTAAAATCTACTTTTGGGTTAATAAAATACACAAAAATCACTTTTCTGATATGAGAATACAATTTTATGCAATGTGTTAATTTTACTGTATTGTGTGCATGCTGTTATAATTTACGTAATTAATTAATTTGCACTAATTTTATAAACTGTATTTTCCTAATGTGATCAAATTTTGTGATTAATCGTTACTTTCCGTCCTAATGTGATTAATCGTTACTTTATAATTTTGATCTATTCTTCTTTTGAGGATTTTGAATATGGAAAAGAAACATTTAAGAAATATCTTTTCTATTTAAATCCAAAATTCTATGAATAATTGCTACTTATTTCTTGCATTTATTCTACTTGTAAATTTGTAAACCATTTCATAAAGTATACAAAATTGATTGATGTGTATGATATGACATAATTCCATAAATTATATTCGATATTGCGCTATGTTAAAATGGATGCCAGCGCTTGTCAATGGGCTTTAATAAAAATTTTTATTGTCTTATATTCAAACAGATAATACTCATTAGTGATTGTTCTATGCAATGTATTATTTTATTTCTCCAGTGTACATACGCTTTTGTATCCGGTTCTTTTCAACGTAACCTATGAAGTGGAACAACTTTACTCCTAAAAAATTAAACTAATTAAATCGTTGGTTTTTCTACATTACGTAGTTAATCAGTTTAAAGACAATTTTCAGAGAATTGATGGACAAAGATTTATACAGTTTAATATTATTCCAATTAATAGAAATGTTTGTTATATAATATTATTAGCTAGCTTTCATATTATTATAATTTAATTATATTGTATTAAAATAGACTCTTTTAATGTTTTTTTTTCGTAATGGTTTCAGTAACTTTGGTATTCATTTTTTCATATTTAATCTTTCATTTCTAATCTACAAAATTAGTTTGACAATTTCTGTTCTTACAACCATTCTGTTTACATAATTCAAGCAAACTGAGTATATTATTATTATATTTCGTAATTAAAAATTTAGACAACATTTGAGATTCTCAACAAATTTCAACGCCATCATCGTTTTAGTGGACATTATATGGTATGTTAAAAAGTGTGTTTCGGTTTTTCCCCATTTTGGTTTATCCAATGTATGAATCTAATTTTAAGTACCCTTAACAAACGATTTTTAACGATCCACTGGAAATATGACTCTGAAATGCATATATGCATACAATAATAAAACGTACAGGCCTTCAAGTTAACTATTATCCCTTATAAAATTAACTATTTCCCTTTTAAATGAATTAATCCAAATAACGAGGATGCGATCATGAAATAATTGTTTTTCTTTTTAAGATAAGGATCAGAATTGCAAATTATTTGGCTTATCAAGCAAGTAAATCATACAGCTTATATATCTGACATTACTGTCCAACCTGCAATATGATATTTCCGAAAGGGCGTTTAAAAGTATTAATTCCAAAATTCCATCCCAAAACTGAAAATTAAATTCCAGCACACAATCATCTTGAAGCAATTAATTCCTTTCTTTTCATAATTTTTTATGATTATTAAATCGTAATGATATTTTTTAAAATAAATTTAACTTAACTAAAATGAACTAAAAATTAATAAGGTAAACATTGATGAAGAAAAACGACCAGGAGAATGCACTATAAAGACACAAATATAAAAATAAATCAAAATTATGAAGAAAAGATCATTGAAATTCAATAACAACTACAATTTTTAAAATTAATGCAAATTCAGTGAAATTAACATATTGCATGAATTTATGTTTTCATATCAGAAAAGTGAATTTTCTGTATTTTATGAGCCCAAAAGAAGATTTTAATGGTGAAATAGATTGAAGGAATAAATGGAAATGATTCATTGAATTCCCGCTTTAGATAAAAAGACATGGATTTGAAGATATTTTTTGTGGCCATGAAAAATATATTAAAATTGTAAAAAAAAAAGATTCATGAAATTATATCATACGAAAATACGATTTTGAAAATGAATGCGGATTTATGTTATTAGCACGTCTAGTATACTAGAAAATAATGCGTCTCATAGAAAAATGAACAGCGAGCATATAATTGAAACGAAGCGAGTTCCGCGTAGCAGCGCGCCGGCAGTCAATTTTCGCGGTATCCCTGCTCGCGCCTGATCGCTCGAGAGGCGGAGTCTCGCGTGACGCGGCGGAAAGCGGGAGGAGAAGAAATGCGCCTTGAGTGGGATCGGAAATGTTGGTCAGTTTGGCCGCGCTGACTGAATTCCTTTATCGGAGGTGCAGGAGGGGGAAGCGTGACAGAACGCGGAGAGGAGAAACTTAGAAATTCAAAGTTAATATAATCATACATTTCGGAACACAATTGAATAATAATTAATAGCTGACTCTCAAATGTCTGACTATCCGCCTAACGAGATCATTGTTAGCGTTGTGGTTTTAGGAGCAAGCCAAAGTAATTATCGTGCTGCAGCAAGACTTCACGCTGAACGCTTTCCTGACAGACGACATCCTGACGATAGAGCTATGAAACGTTTAACTGAAAGAGCTCGTGTTGGACATGTGGTTCGCAAACGCGAGCATCACCGATATGATGAAAACGATCATCGGGTTCTATCTAATTCGGCAATGATTTATCTTGATCCTCACATTAGCAGTCGCCGAATCGAAAGGGAAATAGGTTTACCAAGAAGTACTTTTTTAAGGATTATGAAGGTGTTTAAATATCATGCGTATCATATTACTTTGGTTCAAGAGTTACAGTTACAGCATTTTCAACAGCGAATAGAGTTTTGTCAATGGGTTTTACAAATGATAGAAAATGATCCAGGCTTTTTAAACATTTCCTTTTTTCTGACGAGTGTGAATTCTAAAGTGATGGCAAACTGAATATGCATAACTGTCATTATTGGTCTGATGTGAATCCTCATTGGTTTAGAACTGTAAATCATCAAAGACTTTGGAATCTTATGGTATGGTGCGGAATCATCAATGGATATTTGATTGGCCCTTATTTTTTGAGGAGAATGTAAATACTTATATACTAACATACTTATTTACGGCTATTGAGCGGTGAATTACCTGGATTGACGGATGAAGTTGGTTTAGAAACGCGACGAAGAATGTGGTTCCAGCAGGAAGGTGCAGCACATATTTCGCTCGAATTGTAACGGCATTTTTGAATGAGCACTATAATAATAGATGGATTGGTCGACAAGGTCCTGTTAACTGGCCTGCTTGCTCACCCGATCTTACATCTCCAGACTTTTATTTATGGGGGTATTTAAAAAATATAGTTTTCGAACAATAACCCACTAGAAGAGCAGATATGCAGGATCGGATTCGTCGAGCATATGCTTCGATTCGGAGGCAAACTTTGCTCAAAACCGTTCGCCATTTTCAAATGCGTTTGACTTTGTGCCTTCAAGCAAATAGTCGTAACATTTGCTTCGAGGTTAAGTAAATATTTATTTACAGTAGTGAGAGGCAAGAGGACTCACTTTTAATAAAGCACCCCACTGAGAGGCACGGGGACTCACGGTAAATAAGCACCCCAAAGGAAACAGAACTTACTACGTCCACGTCATTGTTTCTGGGTAACGCCGGAAGTAAGTACAAACTTTTCAAGGTCAGTATTATTCAAGGTCGTGGTCAAATTGGGGTTGAATATTCCTCCTAAAAGTACATTAACGATTATTATTCTATCAGACAATGCAATCAATTAGCAACCGCAGGATGTTTTAAATTTTGACCATGAAATGACCTTCTAAGGGTCATCAAAAAATGTCGAAATACCCTTTCCGACGTAAAAGTTTGCGCTCTTTCCGAATCCGGTGTAAAAAATTGGGGCTGACGTTAAAAAACACATTTTGACCTTCAAATAACCTTCAAATTACCTTCTAAGAGTCTTCAAAAAATGTCGAAATACCCTTTCCGACGTAAAATTTTACGCTCTTTCCGAATACGGCGTAGAAAATAGGGTTTGTCGTTAAAAAACACAGTTTGACCTTAAAATAACCTCGAAATGACCTTTTAAGGTTTATAAGAAAAATATTTCGAAATACCTTTCCCGACCTAAAATTGTCCGCTCTTTTCGAATCTGGCGTCAAATATAGGGGTTCCCATTAAAAAAAAACACTTTGACCTTCAAATGACCTTGAAAGAAAAGCTCAAGGTCACAACTAATTGCACAGACAGATTTTGTCCTGGATAACTTATGTCTCAATTTTTTTCCCCTATCTGGCTTTGGTTTCGAGAAATTCGTGTGCGGCGATAAAATTGGCCGCCCAGTATCTATGGGATTCATTACCGCTTAACATTAAATCAGCCAGTTGTCTAAATGTATTTAAACATAGAATTTTTGAATATTTTTTCATTGGAAAATCGCAATGTATAAATTACCATGATATTGTGTTCTATATCTAAATTTTATGTTCTACATTTTTTGTTTGAAACATTTTTTCGTCGGATGCCTATTTTTCAAAATAAATGCAAAAAACTAAAAAAATACACGTTTTTTTAAATTAAATGACTTCAAAAATCGGCGGATGAGCTTTTTAGGAGACGCGACTATCACAGTTAAATTACTTTTTTTATGTACTAGAAGGTAGGGCTTCAGGATTTTCGTATCCATTTATGCAAGCTTCCGGAACAGTGTGCACAGCACGATCTGCACGCTGCGCTGCGTCATATAATCTCCTGTAGCACGAACAATTGTTCCTGTCCCAAAACGCCATTGCTAGGGTTAAAAGGTGATGAAACGCGGAACATTTTGAGATACTTTTGAAAAAAATCGTAGGGGGAGGGGGTGGGGGTTAAAAATAAAAAAAAACATTATTAAGCATTTTTTGGGTCGAAATTTTATTTTGTCATATTCAACAATTTTTTTTTTAAACTTCGAGAAATTCTGAACAAAATGCGCTTTGGTTTATGAAAATCCATCGATCCGTTTCGGAGATATAAATTTTTGACATTTTTTTTACATAAAACTTTGACCCCTTACAGTATGGCAACCTATGATGCAAAAAAATCTATAACTCGGCCAAAGATCTTAGATCGATATACAGGGTCATCGAAAAGTATCGGACCCCCTAATATCTTCAGTTAGAATGCACTTAGGAGAAAATGTCCAATAGCAAAGTTGTATGGTTTCAAGCGGGGAGTAAGATGATGACCTTGAATTTGACCTTGACCAAGTCCTTCAAGGTCATTTCAAGGTCAATCTTATTTTTTTAAATAGAACCCCCTACATTTTATTGCATATTCTTATAGCTTATCTCGAGAGCTTTCCAAAACACTATAATAAAATATTTTTTTATTAAGTACTTTTTGAGTTATAAAGGAGTTTGCTATTGGACATTTTTCCAAAATGCATTCTTACTGAAAATATTAGGGGGATCCGATTAATGTATTTTCTTTAAACCAATTAATTGGTCTCATTATTCCGCGCACAAAAGTATTAAGGTTATGATTACTGAAAACTAAATAATATTTTACAAGATATTCTACATTTTGTGTCAAAAAATTGTTAACTTCAAACCTTTATAACTCAAAAAGTACTTAATAAAAAAATATTTTATTATAGTGTTTTGGAAAGCTCTCGAGATAAGCTATAAGAATATGCAATAAAATGTAGGGGGTTCTATTTAAAAAAATAAGATTGACCTTGAAATGACCTTGAAGGACATGGTCAAGGTCAAAGTCAATGTCATCATCTTACTCCCAGCTTGAAACCATACAACTTTGCTATTGGACATTTTCTCCTAAGTGCATTCAAACTGAAGATATTAGGGGGGTCCGATACTTTTCGATGACCCTGTATACAACAATATATGTGATTGTTAAAAAAATCTGAACAAAAAATGTCCAGGGTGGCTCTTTTTTCGGAGAATGCCCCATATATAAATAAATATGTATGTACATAATATATATACACGTATGTGTATGGGTTATATATTTAAACATAAATGTTGTGGGTGAATATATAAACTATATGCATATAACTAGCATATTCAGTACTATTTGATAAAAAAAATAACGTTTTTATCGATATTTCGAAAAGACGAGCAGCTAGGATTTTATTCGAAAGTGCATTTGGCTACATTTGATATGCTTAAAAAGATAGCCCTTTTAGTTTTCGGCACCATTTTGATGACACTTAAATTTACTGAGGAGAGGTGTGAGGGAGAAACATGCTCACTGGTCGGTGACATACTGAAGTGTTTCCTTATAAATAAAAATATATATTTTTTTAATCGTTACCCTTGATGACGGTAAGGCTGGAGGATGCGGGTAACTCTTTTCTATTGGTATCTGTCTATTGCGCTTACCACAAGAAGATGCCAATGGAGGAGTGGGACAAGCTGATACAGATGTCCCTTAATAAACAGATATCGGTGCTAATAGGAGCAGATGCCATAGCTCACCATACTGAATGGGGAAGCACGGAGAGTGATTGTTTTTTATGTGAGGTTATAGTGCGTAAAATTGCTCTTTTTATGCGTATTTGCAACATTCACTACATAAAATAATGTTTCGACCAGTGAATGAAGTGGAATTGTGTAATACTTGTAGATTTTTGGCCGTTGAATCCGAATGACAAAACTTAAATACCCTTCTTTTAACGTAATAGAATGGACCAGGGGGTAGGAGCATAGATATTACGATTGTGCAGCAAACCCGCCGTTAAACTCCTTAACGACGAGTCGATGAAAAGCCACTAGTCTTCGGCTTTATATGTAATACTTGTTGTGTTCGTGAACTAGTCCGTTAATGTTATTACAATATACTAACGAATTTTCTATCGAACAAATTTCCTGAGAGGTTGGTTTCTAGTTGTGTAAAAAGTGATATTCGTTCCTGGAGCTAATATGTTCTTTTCTTGACACTGAAAGACACTGTAATTCTGATTTTTGACCATTTTTTCAATATCGTACCTTTCACATTGCGTTACAAAAAATGTTTGCAGCTACGGCTCCGGGTTAAAACCTTGTTTGGTTGATTCAATATGTTATAGATGATAAACAAAATTAATAAAACAATATTAATCGAGTGTAAAACGACTTTTTTATTGCAAATCGCTGCTGGGTTCCCAGAAGCTGAATTTCCTGCTGCGAATTTCTATGGGCTACTATCGGCTGAATTTCTTGCCACAAATTTCCTGCCAGGTTCAGTTTCAAAAATCTCCAAAAATTACATAATTCCACTTCATTCTCCGGTCGGCACGTTATTATATAGTTAATGTCCAAATATGCATAAAACGAGCAATTTTACGTACTAGAACCTCAAAATAAAAAAATCTCAGACGTGATGGGCAAATTCTGTACCCGGATTCGGATTCAACGGCCAAAAATCGGCAAGAATTACAAAATTCTACTTCATTCACCGGTCGAAACATTATTTTATGCAGTGAATGTGCAAATACGCATAAAAAGAGCAATTTCACGCACTATAACCCCACATAAAAAAATCTAAGACGTAATGAGCGAATTATGTGCCCAGATTTGGATTCAGCGGTTAAAAATCTATAAGAATAATCTAGTCCCGTTTCAGTTTCAATTTTTTTTTTGTGGTCCTGTGTAATCATTAATTTGAACCGATCGCGAAAACTTTTCCGGTTTCGAAAATCACCGGAGAAACGCGACAACTTAACGGGTGGTAACCCCTGGGTGACTGAAATACCTGGTGTTGCGACCTTCTGGAGTGCCGTATCTGTGTCGAATGCACTTGCAGTCGAAGTTATTGCCGGTTGCAATTCTGCCAAGGCATTAACCATAAATTCGATGGTTGTCATGAATGAGTCTTCCATTTGGGTGTAGTCGTCCTTGGTGAATTATTCGTGGGACTCGAGAGCTCCCATATCGGCCTTTTACAGGAATTGAGCATGAAGGTCGATACATCGGTCCTAATTTTCTTTAAGAAGCGAAATACGATTAGTCACAACAGCACTAGTCCAATTATTGCGTCCAACTTTCTTAAAGTTGGTGAGAGCTCGTTCCACTGACTTCATGCTCAATTTTTGTTGCTGTATGAGGGCGTCGATTTTGAGTCGACGTCGAGTGAATGTCGTCACGATCACAAGAAAAAATATTCAATGACACAGAATCACTGGAATCACTTGAGTCACTTGATTCGATGCGTAGTTGCGTGCGATACTTTTCGGACTGGCGATCCCCACCAAGCGTGAGTCAGTCTACCCATTATGGAGAGTATCACGATGGCGCGAGCTCTGACGAGTTGCTCTGAAAGACAATTGTTAATGAACAAAATGATTGTGCAGGTGCAGAGCATTTTGACGTTTGATTACGCGAATTCGAGATTGCCACGCATCGAGGGGAAAGAGGACCGTACCGCAAAGTCGCGAAGGCCCCGCGCAATTAAGGGCCGTAACACTTGAATTCGAACAATTAAAAACTAACGAACTTCACTAAAGCTGGATGTATATATACCCTCCCAATTAAACTCGCGGGGAGAGATATTTTCTTTTCATAGTATTGACCAGGTCTTCATATATTACATTTAAAGGACCCCGCAGGAAATCATAGGAAAATGGCTCTCAGTCGAATGTCTTGAAATTGGGGGCAAATGATAGTTCATATCATGTAGATCAAAAGTGTCCCTAGGCCCGAAGTCCCCAGATGGCTAGTTTTTGAGTTACAGCCACTTGAAACTGCCAATTTTCGCAAATTGCAGAATAGTGATCCTCGAATCTTCGATCGAGCGCACCTTATTCTAAGTGAAGTACGGTCAAGGAAAAAGATGTATAATCTGTCATTATATGTAATCTATATACAACTATTTTAAGTTATATATAGTTATATACAATCGATATATATATAAATATATATAACTGGTATATAATTACAAAATAATTAGTATGTTAATAAAATATACAGACATTTATTTACCTATTGTTACAACTATACGCGCGCGCGCGCGCACATACACACACGCACACACACACACACACACACACACACACACACACACACCCACCCACACACACACACGCCCACACACCCACACACCCACACACACACACACACACACACACACACACACACAAACACACACACACACACACACACACACACACACGCACACGCGCGCGCGCACACACGCACACACATACACACACACACACACAAACACAAACACGCACGCACTCACGCACGCACACACCCACACCCGCCGGAGTCTTGCTGGTTCCTTCTAATGGGCGCTAGGTGGGGATCCGTCCCCAGTTGGCGGATCGGGGAATGCTGGTAAAAGGTATCGGAGAAATAAAATGTCCGACGCGGACCAAAGAACTAGCTAGGGGAAGGAACCCCGATTAATAAACCAAATATGGCAGAACAGCGGCAGAAAGAAGTTTAGGCACGAGTGCGCAAGCGGGCTCTCCGGCGTCGATATCAGGCAACCGCAGTGCTGCAGGGGTTGGTCACTCGGCCCCTGTAGCATCAGATGCTACAAGTGACAGTATGGTGATGGAAACCGGAGTGGGCTGTCTGGCGGCCTTCTTCCAGAAGGTTTCCAGCAGCATATCGGTGGACCCACCAGCAGGGGAGGACCCAGAGGCGGCAAAATTCCGGGTCCTGGAGGAGAGAATTAAGGGCCTTGTGGACTTCATTCTTGACAAAAAGAATCTCCACAAGGAGCTTAAGGATATGGCGAGAGCTACCTTAAAGGCAACCAGGGATTATGCCGAGGTGAGGCATAACCTATGGCCTTCGAAAACGGCGTGCGACTGCAAAGATGGGGCGAGCCAGACCTCCCCTCTCTTTCGCAGGCCCCGTAAAGAAGAGTACACGGGGAGAAGAGAGCCTTCGCCGATAACAACGCCGGTGAAGAAAAAGTTGAGAAAGGGGGCAGAGGACAAGGACCTTTCCTCCTCACCCGTGAAAAATCGCCAACAGCAAGCCCGAATGCACGACAAGGCCTGGGCAACGGTGGTGAAAAGGGGAAGGAAAGATGGGAAAAAAGCGACAAAACAGAATGTCGGCGTGCGACCCAATCAAGAGCATAAAACTGGGCCGAGACAACACCGTCCTGATGCTATCAAGATCAAAGCGACAGGAGGAGTCTCGTACGTCGACATCCTACGAAAGGTGAAAACTGCACCCGGACTCAAGAAATTGGGCGAAAGGGTAACGAGGATTCGGCGCACGAAGGCAGGAGACCTCCTCCTGGAACTGGGCAAGGACGGAGTACCAACGGAGGAGCTCTGATCCGAGGCCGCGTCTCTCCTAAACGGGTCAGCTCTCATCCAGATGTTGACCCAAATAGAAGGCATAAAGATCACGGACCTGGACGAGGCCACAACCACGAACGACGTGGCACTCGCACTCGCCTCGGCCACCGGTCTGGAAAGTGTGACCCCAGAGTCCATCAAACTTAGGGGCGCGTACTGCGGCACTCAGGCGGCCATAGTCAGACTCCCCGCCACAGTAGCAGAGAAGCTACTAGAGACGGGACGGCTGAGAGTTGGTTGGGTGAACTGCAGAGTACGGCTCCTAGAAATACCTCTTCGGTGTTACAGATGCCATGAGATCGGGCATATGGCAACGAACTGCAAGAGCTCAGTCGACCGGTCAGCTCAGTGCTTCCGATGTGGTAAAGAGGGCCACAAAATAGTGGACTGTGCGGCTAAACATCAGCCTGCACAAGAGGACGAAGTACCGAACAACAATGGCTAAGGTGCTCCAGCTTAACCTCAACCACTGTGCCGTGGCCCAGAATCTGCTGTTCCAGCTGGTCAGAGAGGAAAAGGCCGATATTGCCATCATTAGTGAGCTGTACAGGGACCTAGAGGATTCAAAGTGGGTAAGGGACACTACCAGCAAAGCGGCCATCTGGGTCTGTGGAAATTTTCACATATCCAACAGGATGGTCACCCCCTTACTGAAATTCACATGGGTGGAGGTGGCTGGTATAAGATTATACAGCTGCTACCTTCCACCCAGCGACACCTACGAAGAATTTCTAGGGTCCCTGGACGACATTGTTGAAAGTGCTAAGTCCTCCCGACTACCAGTAGTAATCGGGGGAGATTTTAACGCTTGGTCAATAGAGTGAGGCAGCGCGAAGACTAACCAACGCGGCCGCGCCCTACTCGAGGCCTTTGCCACGCTGGAGCTCGAGATCGCTAATGTCGGAGCCAAGCCAACCTACACCAAAGGCGATAAGGCATCCGTGGTTGATATTACCTTCATCGACCCTAAATTGATGAGGGAGGGTCACGAATGGAAAGTTAGCGACCGATACACGGGCAGCGACCATCATGCGGTGGTGTTTCAACTCCAGCTAACCAAAAGGCCAGCGCGGAACAGCAGAGAAGGGGAAAAAGAGAGATGGGCACCGTCTACATTAGATCCTGAGATGTTTATCTGCTCACTCGAGAATGCAGTGTTGGAGGGAACATCGGAAGAAAGGGCTCAAAGCCTCTCTCAGGCCATATCATCAGCTTGCGATGTCTCAATGGCCGCAAAATCAAATCCTCGCGGCAGACCGCCAGTATACTGGTGGAACGAGGACATCGCAACTATCCGGCGAGAGTGCCTTAGAGCCAGGAGACTGCACCAGAGAGCTCTTCATAAACCGCAGTACCAACCACTAACGGCGGCCTACGAAGAAAAGAGGAAGAAGCTTAAAGCTGCCATTAAGATCGCGAAAAAAAAGTGCTGGCAGGAATTCTGCGAGGAGGTAGACCGGGACCCTTGGGGCCGTCCGTATAAAACGGTCATGAGGAAAATCAAGCCCGAGGGAATGAATGCTCCATCTTGCCCACACTTCCTCCACAGAGTAATCCACCATCTGTTCCCAGAACAACAGGAACGATCCACTGGTACTGGTCTGCTGGCAGAACCTGGTGCAGTCGAGCCACCAGCCGTCACTGAAACCGAATTGAGGATGGCTGCTAAGAGGATATCTGCACGCAAAGCTCCGGGATTAGATGGAATCCCGGGTCTGGCGGTTAAGAGCGCAGCGCTGGAGGTCCCAGGTATCTTCCTGGAAACATTTACCGCATGTCTAAAAGATGGATGCTTCCCGGTGCAATGGAAGCAACAAAGGTTGGTACTGCTGTACAAGGGTTCTAAACCCTTGGACGAACCATCTGCACACCGACCACTTTGTATGCTGGACATTCTCGGGAAGCTGTACGAGCGGATAATATGTGCCAGGCTCGAAGCCATCGATAAAGTTAGAGGTCTTTCCGACAATCAGTTCGGCTTCAGGAAGGGTCGCTCAACCATTGATGCAGTCGACCGGGTGAAGACGTTGGCCGCTAACGCCATCAGTGGCAGTCCGAATACCAAGCGAATGTGTGCCATCATCACGCTTGATATCAAGAACGCCTTTAACTCGGCCCGATGGGATTGCATCATGCTAGCCTTAGAAGAACTCAAGGTACCAATTTACCTTAGAAGGGTCATCTCTAGCTACCTGTCAGCCCGGACCCTGTTTTATGACACCGATGACGGCAGGCGCTCCACAACATCACAGGAGGCGTGCCGCAGGGTTCGGTCCTAGGTCCCTTGCTCTGGAACGTCATGTATGACGGATTGTTCAAACAATCACTTCCAGAAGGGGTGACTATGGTAGCCTATGCCGACGACGTTGCACTTATCGTCGTCACAAAAACCATAGAGGAGGTCCAATACCTCGGAGATGACGCTATTGAGGTGGTAGCTAGCTGGTTGAGAAACTACGGACTCTGCCTGGCGGCTAAGAAAACGGAGGCGGTGCTCATCTCTCGTACTAAGAAGAGAATGTACGCTACCTTCACGGTCGAGGATAAGGGGATCAGAACGAAAGACACCATTAAATACCTTGGTGTTATGCTCGACGCGCGATTGTCGTTCAAAGACCATCTGCAGTATGCAGGCACAAAAGCGCTAAAAGTGGCTCGCGTGCTGGGGTATATTATGCCCAATATAGGGGGACCAAAACAATACCGTCGAAGCTACTTACGTGGGAGAAACAAAAAGATGTTTAAAGACTAGAATTCAAGAACATAAACAAAACATCCAAAGACCTTCACAAACGAACACAGTAATAACTGAACATAGACTGCAGCATAATCACGAATTTAATTGGCAGGATGTACAAATGTTGGACACAGAAGGAAATGTTTTTAGCCGTAGACTTTCGGAAATGTTACATATTAAATTACAGCCCAACCCACTAAACAAAATAGAAGACACGCTAAATTTAAATGTAATATATGAAGACCTGGTCAATACTATGAAAAGAAAATATCTCTCCCCACGCGTTTAATTTCGAGGGTATATATACATCCAGCTTTAGTGAAGTTCGTTAGTTTTTAATTATTGACTCCTGAAGAGGGACCCGAGAGGTCCGAAACGTTGAGTCTTTTAAAGTTAATTTTTATTTTTTTGTATATATTTTTTAAAGAGCTTTAAGTTCTATTTATAATTTAAAATTTTTTTTTGTATGTTTTCAATTTTAAATAAAGTCTTATTTTTAAAAAGTGATAGTGTCTTTTAATTTATGAAGTAGGAAGAAAGAAGAAATTTTTAATTTTTTTTTTCAAGTGGTAGGCAGAGCCTATAAAGTTTATATTGTTATATCCCAAATCTGAGAAGCAGATCTGGAACATATTTAGTTGGCCATTTTTTTGGTCAAGGCACTTAAGCCCTTTACCTGGGAGCTGGCCTACGATCATGAGTGGTAGGAAAGGAAGGAAGGGGAAAATAACCTCAGTATTGAGCTTTTATTTAATCAGTAATTAATTAATTTTGTGGATATCATATCCCTTTTTGCTCGTTTGGTCATCATCGGTTATTAGAGAGGATTTATAGGGATAGGAGGTCGAGGGGAATTAACTGTAGGAAAGGGAGATTGTGAATAAAACATTTAATATATATATAAATATATATATTTTATTTCTATTTTTACTTACTTGCTATTCGGAAAAAGGAATATTTAGGATTGATTTAGGAACGACCTCAACCGCTGGTTAGCGTTTAAAGTCGTCACTGCCCTTCAACCGCTGGGTAGCGTTTAAAGTGCAGTCTCTTTTATTTGTTTTCGGGAAAGGAATATTTAGGGTTGTTTTAGGAACGACCTCAACCGCTGGTTAGCGTTTAAAGTCGTCACTGCCCTTCAACCGCTGGGTAGCGTTTAAAGTGCAGTCTCTTTTATTTGTTTTCGGGAAAGGAATATTTAGGGTTGTTTTAGGAACGACCTCAACCGCTGGTTAGCGTTTAAAGTCGTCACTGCCCCTCAACCGCTGGGTAGCGTTTAAAGTGCAGTGAAGATCTGGTTCGAGGAGGCTGAATTTATACAGAATTTTTACGTATACTTGCATGCGTTGGACGAAAAGAGAAGATGAGATAGGAAATACATATTTGTAGAATGAGCTTATTGGTTAAAAACTTTTGGCGGCAAGAGTTTTCTAGCGGAAGTCTATCTTTTAAATTTTCCTATTCGTTAAAAATGAATTTCCGCCGAGTGCAGTAGTTTTATTGGGTAGGCCATAAAACTCTCAAGTATCGTGTGTGCATTGGGCGGCTTCTCTGTTCGACCAAAGGCATCTAAAAACTAATTTCTATTTTATTGTATAAATTAAAAAATGAAATTTAATTAACTTCATTTGATTAGGTGTGAATTTAGCGTTAAAAAAAGTCCAAACACTTAATAGTTTGGTTTAGTTTGAAACAAAAATTAATTATTGTTTTGAGTATTATTTAATCATATTTCATTTTTATTCTTAACTTAAGTTTATGATCTAGTTCTTAACGCTATTCATTAATCACTAGGTTCACTTAATGTTCATTATTAATGTTCATTTTAGTTTTGTGCACTAATATCTTTCTAAAAACGTCTTTGTTCCTTTCTTATCTCTTCTATTTTTATCGATGGAGAAAAGCCGGCGTTTCATGGCATAACCTATTTACGATTTTCGTTAGGATGTAACAATATTTATTGAAAAATTACTTTTATTTTTCTCAGCAACAGGCATGTGAGATATGGGATTATTTCACATGCAATAAGTACAAATATTAATTCGTATTTTTAATACTGCAGAATTTATTGCGAATTAGGGCCATAATGCATTTCAAGAGGTCGTATCTACATGAGCATGCAGTAACGATGTTTTTTGGTAAACGAAAAATGATATTTTAAGCGCTAAAAAGGTCGTATAGCCTTTTGCGACCTTCAAATTTCGAATGCCATCACTCACCCCATCCCGTCACAATTTGAAAAATGTGTTAAGTGTCAAAATGTAGTACATTCTGTGTGCATACAAACTCATAATCAAAATTCCAATGGTGAGTTTTGTTATTGTTTCGATAAACTGGTGGATATGAAGTGTCCGGAAAATTTAAAGGAATCGTTTACTGTACTTGAAAAAAAGAGGTCGTGGACATCCATGAAAGGATACGAATAATGCGAATCCCAAGAGATAGCGGGGTGAAAGTGAAAACGATTGGGTAAATTGCGATGAATCCTGTGGCACAGATATACGCGAACTTCCAAAAACTAAATTCTCCGCGAATTAGCATAATAAATTAGATTGATTCCAACATTCGAGTCGACCTGAAAGTAGCACCAGCCGTATAGCAACAGGTCCTGGGATTGCAGAATTCCTCACCAAAGTGTAAAAATACCCGTTTATCCTAAATACAAAAATATTTACTGATATTTTTGCCAATAAGTGCATAAATATACGTTAAAGGCAAATAGATTAAATTATTGAGAGAGAAAGAAATAGTGTTTCAGAAATTTAAATTAAAATATGTAATTGTAAAGCGTTTTACGAATAACTTCATAAGGAGAGATAGTATGATCGCACATTGTAGTGAATATGTGTATACAGGGTGATCCAAAAGTCCCGGAACACCAAAATATCGCAGCGACAGGACATTTTCGGGGAAAATGTTGCAGACAAAAGTTGAAGGATTTTTCTCTGGCTATTTAATGGCGACATTGAATTTGACCTTGCATATTTCAAGGTCGAGTTTGTTTTTTTTAATGGAAACCCCCACTTTTTCTCATGGATTCGGACAAAGAACAAAATTTTACTTCCGAATATGGTAAGGCTGATTTTTCCGGCAAGGTCATTACAAGGTCAAACTGATAAGTCCCGAAACTGCGAATTAACTCAGCGGGAGTGCATTTTCGGGAAAAATGTTTCAGACAAAAGTTGAAGGATCTTTCTCTGGCCATTTAATGGTACCATTGAATTTGACCTTGAAGATTATTTCGAGGTGAAGTTAATTTTTTTAAATGAAAACCCGTGTAACCTTGCCGGAAAAGCATTAAAAACGGAAAGCATTAAAGTCGGCCAATGAGAGCAGGACTAATTCATTGTCGGGAGGAAATTCAAACAGTTGCATTGTCATGGAACTTCGAAAATAAAAATCAAGAAATGCGCATCGGCGATGAACCGCACGGTATTTGTTTTCGAGCGAATAACGTATGCCAGAACGACTGTCAAAAATTCAAAACGTCAAAGCTGCAACTCGCTTCTGCCAAAAGAGAATCGCCAAACCGATTTGAAATTCATGACGGACAGAGACTTATAAACAATACAGCAGTGGATTATCAATTTTCAGGAATTACAAATAATTCAAAATTAATTAATAACCTAAATAAATGGAAATAATACTGGCTATTTTAAATCCCTCTTCCCAACAATGAATGAAAATAAGAATATCCGCATAATGAGTTCTTTCCGGCATGAAAATGCAAAACCCCAAGGTCCCTAAATCACCCCAGGTCATTTATTTGGAAAATTTCAAGCATTTTAGAAGCAGCCTGGAGCGTGAAATATCAAATCCTTCTTCCCAACAATGAATGAAAATCGAAATATCCACATAACGAGTTCCTTCGGACATGAAAATGCAAAATATCACTCCAGGTCATTCATTTCCAAAATGTATAATGAATTCTATATAAATTTATAATGAATTTTAGAAGCCGTTTGTAGCGTGAAAAATGAAATCTCTCTTCACAATGTTTCTTGGAATTTCAAAATCAACATAACGATCCCCTTTGGATATAAATAAAATATCCCCTTTTGTAATTTTTTTTTTAATTTAGTAAATTTTAGAAGCAGCCCTGAAAGTGCGAGATTTTAGTTTTATGAATTTGAACATTGTAGGGGATCATATCTATTGATGTCTTGTTATTTATAATTTACTGTTATAATGTATTGGTAGGCCGTAGTCCAAGAGAGAGATTAGGTAGAGCAAGAGAGAGAAATCGCTTTGTGATAAATAATTCCAATGTATTTACGCGATCTATGCTGGACTATTTTGTATTCACCAATCAACGATTAGAGTTATGTCGCCTAATTTCGGAACACGCACTCTAGCTGAGTTTTCACCGAGCATGCGTGTTATCTTCAACGGGCAAACGGGACCACGCCGCGCCGTGAAGACTGAGGACGCCATGACAGATTTTGATATGATTTCGAACTGACAGGACGTCTCGAACAATAATTTTGATCGGCCGTCGTGTCCTCGTCCCAAGTCATTCGGGAGTTCTTAAAATCAAGGTGTACCGGACGAAGTTGCTCATGGACAACTGTCGAGGAGTATCCCGGTGAATATTTGAGGATATTGTCAGCCGAAGTTTAGAACCTGGGACCGACGCCATCGAAGATTTGCATGTTCGACCACGTTGCTTCAGCTTGACGTGTTCTCACGCAGTACGGACCCTTCATAATCCATTCCAAGGTGAAGGAATAAAAAATCATTTCTGGGCTGTACAGGAGGATTTCAGTTCGGCCATTCAAGATTGGTCCCGAGTTGCATTGTCTGCCACATCGAGGAGGCAGTTTTATTTTTGAAGAAGACTTGGGCGACGAGAACTTCAAATACCTGGCCAGGTTTCGTACTTTAATTTTTTTGTAAAAAATGTCTTTAACTTTTAGTTTTTCTTTTTAAATTCGTCGCTCTCTCTCTCTTGACGCGTATCAATTTTATAGCCTTAATGATAAAAAGTCGTATTATGTTATATGAGATAAATTTAAGATTATTGCGGAATGATATTGGAATTAAAAGAAATAGTTTGTTCAATTTACAAAATGTGATGTTTAAGCTATGTGTAACGATCTTGATCCGGTAAAGTGTAAAGGAACTATTGACTATTGAATAATTTAATTGAAAGGACTATTGATTACTTTATTTTTTGTGAATTTATTTTAATATGAATAATGTGAATGAAAGTATAGGGAATTATGAATTTTGATAAATATAAATATATGTGAATTTGACAAGTATTACTAGAGATTGGTTTATTCTAAAAATTGTGCCTGTATGTATCACAGTGACTAACGTTTTGTTAAGAACAGAAAGAATAAAACAGTTACAACATGTTTGATATTTTCAATCATTTTTAAATTCGGATGCGTTTCGAAAAATATCCAGTATTTCATTATTTCCATTTATTTAGGTTATTTAGTTAATTTTGAATTATTTGTAATTCCTGAACATTGACAATACTCTGCATCTGCTGTATTGTTTATATGTCTCTGTCCGTCATGAATTTCAAATCGGTTCTGCGATTCTCTTTTGGTAGAAGGGAGTTGCTGCTTAGGCGTTTCCAATTTGATCAATATTTTTGACAGTCATTCTGGGACACGTTGTGCGCTCGGAAACAAATACCGCGCGGTTCATCGCCGATGCGCATTTCTTGGTTTTTATTTTCGAGGTTCCATGACAATGCAACTGTTTGAATTTCTTCCCGATAATGAATTAGTCCTGCTCTCTGACCGACTTTAATGCTTAAAAACTTGAAAACTATAGTTCGCACGAATTTTTGTCAGAGGAAAAATGTTTTTAGAATGAACTAAAGAATCTACAGTTCATCGATTGGCAGTTAATGGAGGCTCACCCTGTATACAGGGATGGAAAAAAGTTCCGGAACGGTGATATACCTTTTTCGAGGCAAATATGTCACACAAGCGTTTAAGGATTCCCCCCGGCTACTCAATAGCACCATTAAAATTGACCTTGAAAATGACCTTGACGGTTATTTCAAGGTCAAGTTAATTATTATTATATTATTAAAATCGAAAGCTTATAATAAGCGGTCGTATTTAAAATAAACATAAACAAGTTAATTTTTTTTAATAGGAATCTATTTTTTATGGATTCGGAAAGAAGGGAAAATTTCATGTGCAGGACATGACCTTTAATATAACTTTTAAGTCAGAGTCAAGGTTATTTCAAGGTAAATATCTCATACATTTCTGTATGATAATAATATCTTGACGAGATTAATCTATTGACGTTCGCTTTTATCTTTCTTCACAGATACGACATACTTCATTTCGGACATGAGTCTACCATTGAGGTTTTCATTAGGAAAGCAATATTCAATTTGCAATAATTGAACTTTTAAAATAGGAGTGGTTTTAAGACGTGAGATAGACTTTAGAATTACTTTGATCACATTCGTTACTATACGTATCTGGGTACAATATACGGAGATGTGTGGAGCAAGAAGATAAGTGCTACAATATAATGTTCATTATGCAGTATTAGAGATAAATAGATAGATAGATAGATAGATAGATCGATAGATTTTTTTTTCGAGGGTGTGGAGAAAACCTTCTGTAAGGCACCAGCTAGGGTCCGCACTGTCTCGTAGTTTGGGGTTGGCGTTGACTTGCCGACCGCACTAAAAACCCCCTCCCATTCTATCGCTGCCGCGGCGGAAACCGCGCTAGCATTACTTCACCGCGGTAGCTGTCCATCATCTTTCGTGCTTTAACTAATCTTGCCGGACCGCGCGTTTCCGTTCCCTGTGGTCTTTTTCCTTTTCTTCTATTATCGATCTTATGGAGTCATAGGTAGTCTTCCAGTCCTGCTCCGAACAAAGCAGCGCCTTCATCATACTCTCCGGAGTAAAGCTACGGTCCATTTCTCGCATACAAACAGCGAATGCTCAACGTCGTCCTCCTCAGTGCAGTAGTGACATGTACTGGTAGGATGTTTTTTCCTGTCGGCCAGGTACTTCATGAAACAACCATCACCCGACAAGGCCTGTGTCAAGTGATAGTCCAGTTCACCGTGTCTCCGTTCGATCCACTTCGAAATGTCTAGTATGAGCCTCCTTGTCCATTTCCCACATTTCTCACTGGTCCATCTTGCCTGCCACTTACGGAGTAAGTCGAGTCTTCTCTCGCCTGTCGTGCCGGTTTACCGTCGCTAATATCCTTCCTCTCCTCTACTAGGAGTTCAATAGGCGGGATATTTGCCAAGACTCCAATGGCCGCCACGGACACCGTTCGGTAAGCACTACAGACTCTAGATCCCATGAGCTTTTGTAGTCTCTTCAGCTTGCTGAGCACCACCTGAGAGTCCACTGCCTTGTACCAGATTGGTGCTGCATACAGGATCTGCGAGTGAACGACACTCACTAGAATCCTGCGCTTAGATGACCTCGGAACATTGATATTTGGCATGAGACCTGCTAGGGCTGCCATGGTTTTCTCGGCCTTAACTGCCACTCGTGTCACGTGCTGTTTGAAAGTGAGCTTTTTGCCGATGCAGACACCTAGCTGTTTGATACACTCACTTGGTACAATCTTCACCCCTTGGACATCAAATTCCACGATAGATAGATAGATAGATAGATAGATTTTTTTTTATTTGTGGTTGGGAAGGAAAAATCTTGCATATGACGGTAAGAGGGTTACCCGTTTGTTGTTTGTATGCCTCCCTTTCATCATTCCATCTTGGGCATGCAAAGAGGGCGTGGCGTACGTCATCTGTCTCTTTGCAGTAGAAACATTCGTCACTATTTGATTTTCTCCGGTCAAAAAGATATTTCCGAAAGCAGCCATGCCCCGACAGCGCTTGGGTCAGGAAGTAATCTACTTCTCCATACCTTCAGGTCCGGAATTAGATGGAAGGTGCATCTGGCATATTTTCCTGTGTCCCATTTTTCTTGCCATCTTCTCGTTCGATCTTGTCTGGCTTTGTCCCTGTCTTTACCCTCCTGTACCTCTTTCCTTTCCTTCACTAGTAATTCTATCGGGGGAATACCTGAAATGACTGCTACTCCTTCGCCTGATATTGTTCGGTATCCGCTGCACACCCGAATACCTATGAGTCTTTGTATTTTGGCCATTTTTCCCCGTAGGTACTCCTTTTCTAGCGCCTCTGCCCAGACAGGGGCTGCATATAGCATTTGAGAGTGCACTACGCTTACCAGAATTCTGCGTTTCGATGACCTCGGGCCCCTTACGTTTGGCATGAGACCGGCCAGCATTGTTATAGTTCTGTCCGCTTTCCTTGTTACCTGCTCTATATGATGGCCGAACGTCATCTTTTGGTCCAGCCAGACTCCATGGTACTTCACTTCTTTTGTCGGATTTATCTGCACCTCCCAACATTGAAGGAGAGCGGCCCAACCTTCCTTTTGGTGGTAAGAAGTATAGCCTCGGACTTTTCTGGGGCTAATTGGAGTCTACGGTTTTTTAGCCATCTGCTGACCCTACAGCTGGTAGCGTCAGCTACGTCCATAAGCTAGCGGTCGCTTCGTGCCGTCACGATGATGGCGATATCGTCAGCGAAGCCTACCATCTCCGCTCCATCGGGGAGATCCATTCTCAAGAGATCATCATACTGCACGTTCCACAGGCATGGCCCTAGCACAGACCCCTGCGGTACGCCGCTCGACACGCGTTTGGTGACTGTCCTGCCTTCTGCTTCCAGGACGATTGTCCGCCCCGATAGGTAGGAGGTAATTAGGGCGACAAGGTATTCTTTCGTGCCTCTGCTTCTCAGGACGCGTAATATTGTCTGCCATGAGGCACAATTAAAGGCATTTCTAATGTCCAGGAGGATTGATGCGCAGAGCGGTCTTCTATATTTCGGGAGAGAGGCTGCCCGCGACGAGATTTCCATGACCCGTTTTACTGCATCCGTTGTCTGACTTCCCTCTCTGAAGCCATACTGGGTTTCCGCTAAGTTGCCGGTACGTTGTACCTCGCGTTTTAGCCTTCCCAGAATCAACTGCTCATATAGCTTGCCCTCAACGTCCAGGAGGCAAATCGGTCTGTGCGAGCACCTCCCTCCAGTCGGCTTTCGTCCCTTTCTAAGGAGTATAAGTCTGGCTTGCTTCCACCTTTCAGGAAATTCTCTCTTATGCACTAGCCGGTTATAGACTTTTAGCACGTATTCTGGTCTATCCATTACTACCTGCTTTAGGACCTCTGGGGGAACTTGGTTTGGGCCGGGGGACTTCCCGTTTCTGATCTTCATGCATGCCGTTTGAAGTTCTTCCCTAGTGAACGATTCAAACTCTTCCAGAGGAGAGCTCTGGAATATGACTTCCTAGTGCGTGGAAAATAAGTATGCCACAGACTCCTCTACATCCTCCATCGTCATTTCTGACGTAGGGGCGTTTCCTAATAGCCTCTTCCAAACTATCTGGTACCCTTTACCCCGCACGTCTTTATCCACCTCGTCGCATAGCGTCTTCCAGCTGTTTCGCTTCGCAGCTTTGAGTGCCCTGTGCAGCCTTTTCCTCTGTTGCGAGAGGATGTCCCACCAATACCGTCTCTGTTCGTAGTCATTTTCTTTCCCACATCTCGTATACTTTCTCCTCGTTTGCGTGCATTCCTTGCGCATGCTAGCGATGTCCTGGTTCCACCAATAGGCAGGCGGCCCCCACTTGCCCAGGTTCTTCTTGGGCATGCACGCCCTGCACACCTTTCTCAGGGTTTCTGAAAATCTCTCTGCTAATGTTGTATAGCGAGATTCCTCAAAACCTGCAGCAGCCTTTTGCAGTTTCGCGCGGTCCATTTTTTTATATTCCATCCAAATGGGCGCGCTCTCTCGCGTGGTAGCCGGTTCGTTCCTGTCGCAGTGAACACAATGTAATTGTGGTCACTGAGCGATTCCCTTTCGTAGACCTCCCATTGCGGGATTTTATCTATTAAGCCGACAGTTGCCAGAGTGAGATCGAGAATCGAGCCATACCCCTGCCGCTCAAAAGTTGGTGTAAAACCCTCATTGTAGATGTACATGTCGTACTTCGCCATCCATTCTGTGACAATCCTGCCTCTTGCATCGGTGTTGTGCATGCCCCATTGGGGAGATTTTGCATTAAAGTCCCCTATTACGATGGCCTCGTTACCTCCCTGTCGTATCTTCGCACCTATCTCTTCACGGATGTCCTCCAACTCCCCGAGTTCTTGGTTCGGTGACAGGTAACAATTTAATACCGTAAAAGAGGCGACTTCCACATACATAAATCCTTTTCCATTCCATTGTTTTATTATAGGAAGGCGTGGATTTAGGATTTTTATTGACGTGTCCAAGCTATCGTCACAAACCCATTCCACTGCGTTCTTCACGGCATTCCTGTTTGGCTCACATAGTGCTATTATGTCAACGTTCATCTCCTTGGCTGTGGCTACTGCCAAGTCGTGGGCAGGAAGACTACGATTGGTATTTATCTGTAGGACCTTCACTGTTACATTATGCTGACCTCGTCGTCCCTTCGCGAACTTGTGTGTCTCCTAATATCGTGGGTTTTGTGTCCACTTTTTTGGCATCGCACACAGAATAGGTTGTTTGGGCATGTTATCGCTTCGTGACCCTCCTTGCCACATCGCATACAGAGCTTGCTTCTGTCAGGGCCCTTGTATTGCGCACGTTCGTGTCCAGGTTCCCAGCAGCGGTAGCAATAGCTCTCCGCTACTCTTTCCATAATTTGGCATCTGGCCCACTCGCCGATCATGATTGATCCTTTCTGGATTAGCTTGTTTGCTTCTTGGTTTCTCATCACTATCGTCGCGTTCTGTCGATTTCCAAAAGCTGGCCTAAGGGCGCGTACCTCGAACTCCCCTGGCCTTACTTGGAATTCCTCGCAAATGGAGTCTTTTATTTCATCCACTGTGGTGATCTCATCCATGTTTTTGAGGTGCAGTATCTTCTTTCGAATTGAGAGAGCTGTTCTCGCCTGTGGCAGTTTGTCTTGTATTGCTTTTCTGAGCATTTCTACCTTTTCCACTCCATTTTTGACAAACACGATTAGATCGCCATTTCGTGTCTTCCGCATGTCTCTTACTTCCGCCCCAATTTCCGTAGGATGAACCTCCGATTTCACCTCTTTCAGCATATCCGAATACGACTTCCCCTTCATTTGCACGACAAGGGGTGTCGTGGTACTTTGTTGCCTATTTGCACCACCCTGGTTTCTGGGCACTTTCTTGCCTGTTTGCGATTCTGTATTTGGCTCGCTTTTTCGTATGCTCGGTTTGAATACTTTCACCGTAATATTTGTGTCCGTAAACAGATACTCACACATCTGTATGAATGTGGTCCCTCCCAAATCAGGGACGGCAATAACCTTATTACCACCGGGTTCCATGCTACCTTTTAGTGTCTCTATGCATGTGAAGATTGTCTTATCCCAGTTTACATCTCCAGGCGCCTCCACGCCAATAATAGGATGGAATATAATCCTCGATGTCTTTGAGAAAGTTCCATCCTCCGCTGGGAAACCCACGCTTTGCCGCATTTTAGCTACTTGTCCTTCCTGCCTCCCTTGATTCATCAGCCCGTCTTCGCCGCCATAACTATTGAGAGCACTATTTACCTGCCTGTCATTAGATGACAGGTTGATATCGCAGGGCAGCACGATATCGCACGTCATCGGCGCTTCGCAGATATTCTTTCCTACGAATGTAGCCCTTTGGAGGACTCCGCAATCCCAGTCCTCCGCTGTGATTTTCTGAAAGTTCTCATAGCTCTCGTCAGAGGACTTGGCCTGGTCAATCACCAAGGGCTCTGAAATAGATATTTCGGTGCTGCCCTTCTGCATCCTTGGGCCACCGCCCACTGCCCCCACGGCCATAAGAGCCGCTTGACAGCGATGTGGGATTCGGCTAATGCCTTACCCCGCAGGTAGTTATTTTTTTCAGCCGACATTTCAAACATAAATTGGAAGCAATAAACCGTGCTTTCCTTCGGGATTTCTCTTCAGGGTTTTCCTTCCCCTAGAACGATTGCCAGCCAAAGCTAACGGGCCCGCTCCGCCCGTCTGGTTTTGGTCCGCCCCAGGTATTTTATTTCCCCGGTCCCATTATATCTAATGAGAATTCCCCTATCCGCCATCCGGGGAGGCGATGGATGCGGGACCAGAAAACCCGACACCAGAGATAGATAGATAGATTTTTTTTCGGTTGGAAAGGAAAAATCTTGCATATGACACCCTCTAAGATGGAATGAGGGTAGTGTCAGATTCTTACTGACTAAAAAACCTCCCCGAAGAATCGGTCGGCCGTGTGGGAAACCGCGTTAGCATTCCTTCCACACGGGGACTGTCTGGCGATTAATGCCCGTCTCGTTTTATCTGTGCGATCAGTCTTTTATCTATAATAAATTAAATAAATTAAATAAATTAAAGTCTTAAACATTTAAACAAAGAACAATGCGGTTAAAGCCCATCTCGTCTATACGTCGTCCATCCATCTACTCAGTCTTACTTCTCTAATAAGTTAGAATAAATAAATAAATGAATAAGTAAATGAGTAAATGAGTTTTCATGCTCTCATGTCATGCTGCTCTTGTCTTATCATCAGTCTTATTTCCCTTTCCTTTGTTTTTACGATTCCTCGTATCGTCTGGTAGGTTATCGTCCACCCTTCCTCGGAACTGAGGAGGCCCTTCATCATATTCGTCTGATTAAACTGTAATCTTATCTTCTCTGCGAACGAATTCCTCTCAGCCTGCCATCTCGTGCATGCAAACAGTGTATGTTTGGCGTCGTCTGTTTCCGGGCAATAGAGACATTTATCGGTTATCGATTTTTTCCTGTCAAACAGATACTTGCGGAAGCATCCATGTCCTGATAGAGCCTGCATTAGGAAGTAGTCGACTTCTCCGTGAGTCCTATCCACCCAAGCTCTTATCTCGGGGATGAGGGTGTAGGTCCACCGACCGTGTTTTCCTGACCTCCAATGTTCTTGCCATTTGGTTATCAAATGATCTCTGGCTTCATTTCTCGGTCTTCCCTCGTACACCTCCAGTCTTTCTCTCGCGAGTAGTTCAAACGGCGGAATGCCGGCGATTACTCCGACTCCTTCCGCTGAGATTGTACGGTATCCACTACATACGCGGATGCCCATTACTCTTTGAATTCTGGTCATTGTCCTTCTTAGCTAGGCCCGCTTCAAAACCTCCGACCATATGGGAGCAGCATACAGCAGCTGGGAATGCACCACGCTGATAAGGATGCGTCTTTTCGAGGATCTTGGCCCTCGGATATTTGGCGGTAATTCCTGCAAGAGCCGTCATGATATTTTCCGCCTTCCGTGTTACTTCCTCTATATGGCGAGAGAAATTAAGGCGTTGGTCTAACCAGACACCCAGATACCTCTCCGCTTACGTTGATTGTCTTTTCGGGTGCTAGCTCTAATCTCTTAGACTTCAGCCAGTCCCCTACTCTCAAAGCAGCTGTATCAGCGGCGCTCTGCAGGAGATCCCCGTTCCTTGCCGTGACGGTGATCGCTATGTCATCCGCAAACCCAGTTATTTTTACCTCTTCCGGGAGTTCAAGCTTCATTAAGTCGTCATACTGGATGTTCCACAAAATCGGCCCCAGTATGGAGCCTTGCGGTACCCCACTTGTTATTTGACGTGTAATCGTCTTCCCCTCCGCTTCGAAGATGATACTCCGTTCGGATAGGTAAGAAGCCATCAGTCCTATCAGGTGTTCGTCGATTTTTTTGCTTCTTAAGGTATCTAGTATAACCTGCCATGAAGCACTATTAAAAGCGTTTCTGACATCAAGTAGAATTGTGGCGCACCAAGGTCGCCTGTATTTCGGGCAAGTCATCGTGTATGTTGCCTCTTTCGTTACCGTTCGTACTGCGTCTATGGTTTGTCTTCCTTTTCTGAAGCCGTACTGGTTTTCCGCTAGGTCACTCGTTCTCTGCATTTCTTTTTCCAGTCTTGCCAGCATGAGAAGCTCGTATAGTTTGCCTTCCACGTCTAGCAAGCACACGGGTCTGTACGAGCTAGGGTTTCCGACGGCTTTTTCCCTTTTCGTAGGAGTATGAGTCTAGCTCAATTCCATGTGTCTGGGAATGTGCTGTTGCCTGCGAGTCTGTTATAGACTTCTAGCACGTACTCAGGTCTCTTCGCTGCAACCTCCTTCAAGATTTCCGGATGAACGCCGTTCGGGCCTGGTGCCTTCTGGTTTTTCATTTTCCTACAGGCCTCTTGGAGCTCTTTTCCTGTATTCGGGAGAATCTGGCGCGGTGTCTCTGCGCGGAACTGTACTCCGGCATGCTCTGTGAATAGGTGTACCAAGGTCCCGTTGTTGTCTTTTCCGCTTTCTGGGTCACTTCTTTCACGTGGCGGGAAAACGTCATTTTCTGGTCCAGCCAGACTCCCAGGTATTTCATCGCGTTCGTCGGCTGTACCTCGACCCCTTCGACATTGAAGCTTACTGGGCCAATTTTCCTCTTGTTTGTCAAGAGTAACGCCTCTGTCTTTTCCGGTGCAAGCTCTAACTTCCGGCTCTTCATCCATCTTCCCACTCTTAGGGTAGACGTGTTGACTATAGCCATGAGCTGACTCTCGTTGTCTGCTGTAGCGATAACAGCGACGTCATCTGCCAAGCCCTCGATCTTTGCTCCGTCTGGTAGCTTCATTCTCAGTAGATCGTCGTACTGAGTGTTCCAGAGGATGGGACCCAGCACCGATCCCTGTGGAACCCCGCTTGTCACCCTCCTGACGTCGGACTCCCCCTCCGCTTCCAGGATAATGACTCGCTCCGATAGGTAGGAGGCTATCATACCTATGAGGTTTTCCGCCACTCCCCTGCTCCGTAGAGCCTCCAAAATGACCTGCCACGAGGCGTTATTAAAGGCGTTTCGGACATCCAACATGATGGCTGCACACAGAGGTCTTCTATACTTCGGACGGGCCGCTGCCTGTACTGCTGCTTCCATAACCTTTTTTACGGCACCCGTCGTTTGTCTCCCCTCCCTGAAGCCGTGCTGGTTTTCCGCCAGATCTCCGGTGCGTTCCAGCTCTTTCTTCAGGCGGGCCAAAATCAGGTGCTCGCCCAGCTTTCCCTCTGCGTCGAGGAGGCAGATTGGTCTGTACGAGCTAGGCTCTTCGGCTGGTTTCTTTCCCTTCCTGAGAAGCACGAGCCTGGCCCGTTTCCAGATCGCAGGGAATTCCCCCCTATTGGCCAGTCTATTGTAGACCTCGAGGACGTAGTCCGATCTACTCATGGCCACCTCCGTCAAGATTTCCGAGGGAATATTGCTCGGACCCGGCGACTTCCCGTTTCGTAGCTTTCGGCATGCCTTTTGCAGCTCCCTCCGCGTGTACGGCTCGACGCCAATAGTCACCTGGCAGTCGAATCTCACTTCCTCGTGTTTGGGGAAAAGGTGTGCAGCAACCCTTTCTACGGTCTCCATCGTCATTGCTGCTTTGGTGGGGTTTCCCAGTAGGCTCTTTCTGACTATTTGGTATCCTTTGCTCCATACGTCATTGTCTACTTCGTCACACAGCGTTTTTCAACCACTCCTTTTTGCTGCTTTTATTGCCGTTGTCAGCCTCCTCTTAAGGTCTGATAGCGTTTCCCACCAGAGTCGCCTTTGTTCCTGGTCTTTATTCTTCCCGCACCTCGTATATCTCCTTCTTGCCTGGATGCACTCTCTTCTTAAGCCCGCGATCTCCGGGTTCCACCAGTATACAGGTGTCCCCACCTTGGCAGGCTTTTTTTTGGGCATGCACTCCTGACATATCTTCATCAGAGTAGCTGTGAGTCCCTTTCGGTCGTTGTATACGGAGACACTTCTATTTGTTCGATAGCCCTTTCTAACATCTCTCGGTCAATCTTGTTGATGTTCCAACCCGAGGGTCTATTCCGGCCGGGAGGTGGTCCCAAGGATTGGATGGTATCACTGACCTTGAACACGATGTAGTTGTGGTCACTGAGCGTTTCCCTGTCGCTGACCTTCCACTGCTGGATCCTGCCTGTTGTATCTGCAGTGGCCATGGTGAGGTCAATTATTGACCCATAGCCGTCCCGCTCGAAGGTTGGTGTTGTGCCTTCGTTCTTGACCGCCAGGTCACATTGGGCGATCCATTCTGTCATCGCCGCACCTCTGACGTCCGTAGAGTGCATACCCCACTGTGGGGATTTGGCATTAAAGTCGCCAGCGATGATAGCGTCCCCACGTCCATGTCTCATCTTGTCGCCGATGTCTTCGAGGGTGTCTTCCAGCTCGCCAATGTCCTGATTAGGCGAAGCATAGCAGCTGAAGAGAGTGAAGGAAGGCGTCGTTATGTAGGTAAACCCTTTGCCCTTTCCTTGTCCTATCACAGGGGTACCCGGGTCGAGCACCTTGATGGCTGTGTCCAGGTTGTCATCGCTTATCCAGTCTAGTTGGTCCTTGATCGCCTTCCTATTTGGTTCACAGACGACGATTAGGCCTGCCCCCAGTTCTCTGGCCGTAGCTATTGCCAGGTCGTGGGCGGGGCGCCTACGGGCCGTGTTTATCTGTAGGACTTTCACTTTCGTTGTCTATTTCTGCGGTCTTCCCGTGCCTCGATTGTCATTAGATTTATGGCCCTTTTTACGACATCGCACGCAGTATGGGTCATTTCTGCACTCTGAGGCTTTGTGCCCCTCTTCCCCACATCGCATACACGGGTTTCTTCTGTCCGGCCATTGACATTGAGACTGTACGTGTCCTGGTTCCCAGCATCTGTGACAGTATTCCTCCTTTTTCCTTTCTACTATCCGGCAGTTCGACCATTCTCCTATCCTAATCGAACCTTTCTGGATCATCTTCTCTGCCTCATTGGCTCTGAGCACAATTGTAACATTCTGCCTGTTTCCAAATGCCGGCCTAAGCGCTCTGACCTTGAACGTTTCTTTAGATAACTGGAATTCATCACAGATCGCCTCCTGAATATCGACAGCAATTGTCGTGGCGTCCATGCCCCTTATATGCAGGACCTTCTTTTTTACAAGGAGGTGCGTGTTCATGTCTGGTAGTTTTTCATGTAGTGCTTTTTTTAAGATCTCGACCTTTTCATGCTGTTCTTAACAAAAACCAAAAGGTCACCGTTCTTCGATTTTCTGATCTTGTCTACGTCCACCCCTAACCCTTGTGTGTGAACAGAGAGTTTAACCTGCTTCAGCACGTCTGCATAGTTTTACCCTTTCGCCTGGATCACAAGTGGAATAAGGGCTTCTTGCTTTTTTCGTGAGTCTTGCTTGGTGTCCTTCTCCTTTGTACTAATCGCATTCGATCGATGTTGTTTGCTACCCTCAGTCTGGCGCAGCTCTATTTTGCATAATTCCACGTGCACATCCGTGTCTGCAAAGAGATACTCTAACATTTGTGAGAGCTTGAGGCCTGTCACAACTCCCAGATCTGGTGCGACGATAGTCTTATTGTTTCCACTTGTGATACTTTTCTTAAGGGCCGCCAGTGCGTTGAACAAGTCGTGTTCGTACTCTTCACTGC
Organism: Trichopria drosophilae; assembly: GCA_030407085.1. Taxonomy (NCBI): domain Eukaryota; kingdom Metazoa; phylum Arthropoda; class Insecta; order Hymenoptera; family Diapriidae; genus Trichopria; species Trichopria drosophilae. The sequence goes on from CM059582.1 coordinate 104,654,020, forward strand.
CTGGTGGTTTGGCGCTGAGTATGACGTAGAAGATGTGCCTGGATAACTGAACGCGGCTTCCGTCAGCTTTTGGGAAACCCATGGTTTGCTGCATCGTCAGTACTTTACCCGCCTTGCTTCCCTGCATTAGCAGGCTCTGCCTTCCGCCAAAGATGTTGATGGCGCTGTCGATTTGGCTGTCGTCGGATGTTATATTAACTTTGCAGGGTATTACGATGTCTCGCGTCCACGGAGCTTACCAGATGTTACCCGAGACGATCTTTACTCTCGGGAAGACTTCCGTATTCCAGTCCTCTTCTGTGATAGTGCGGAATATTGTGTAGCTCTCGTTTGCCTTTAACTCCAATCTCCTTCGGCTATTCTTCTGGATATTGGAACACTGTTCGCATATATTTTCTGAGGCTACTTCCCTGGCCTTCGCCAATTTTTCGACCTCAGATTCCGCTTCTGCTAGTCTGCTTCGGAGTCGTCCATTCTCTTGCTGTAAGGCTTTTATTATATTACTTCTGTCGACACCGCTCGGTCTTTCTGTATTCTGCTTAAGCCCTTCGGGCTGAAGTATCTCTGCTTGCAGGAGTACGGATTTGCTGATGTCTGTCACTTCCCTCTTTGGCTTGTACATGCTACCAACAACCTGTTCAAGTTTAGCTATCTGTCGCAGCATTTCCTCAAGAGCCATAGCGTAAATCTCACTTTCTTTGCGCTCCCTTTTCCGACCTTCTGGTGTACCATCCTTTCTTTTTCTTTTCTGGGTCTCTTCGTTTCCTTTCCCCGCGTTGTCTGCGGATTTATTTATGGCCGATTGAGGATAGCAAGTGACGAAAGAGTCGGTATCTGCCAGGTTTAGAAGAGAGTACAACCTTCCTCTCGAAGGTGTTCTTAAGATGGAATCTCTTCTAGCAAACGGGTCGATCAGTGGTTCGAGATCATCCTCATCCGTATTCACTACCGACTCAGTGCCGATGGTGCCGTCACACTTCATGGAATTACCGTCGCTGCCATATTCATTTCCATTGGCTTTCATTGTAGTCTCAGTCACATGACCACTGGTGGAGGCTGTGACAATCCCTCCCCCAGCTGTATTCCTTGATTTTGTGGAGTCGGTGTTGCCCTCCTGCATCCTTGGGCCACCGCCCACTGCCCCCAAGGCCATAAGAGCCTCTTGACAGTTGGAAGCGATGGGGGATTCTGCTAATGCCTTACCCCGCAGGTAATTATTTTTACCAGCCGACATATTTTTCCATAAATGGAAGCGATAAACCGTGCTTGCCTTCGGGGTTTGTATTCGCGGTTTTCCTTCCGCTAGAACGATTGCCCGCCAATGCTATCGAGTTCGCTCCACCCAAGAATACTGGTTTTGGTCCGCCCCGGGTATTTTATTTCCCCGGTACCCATTATATCTAATGAGCGTTCCCCTATCCGCCACCCGGGGAGGCGCTGGATGCGGGACCAGAAAACACGACACCAGAGATAGATAGATAGATAGTTAGATAGATAGATAGATAGATAGATAGATAGATAGATAGATAGATAGATAGATAGATAGATTTTTTTTTGTTGCCAAAGACACCCTCTAGAGTGGAATGAGGGTAGTGTCAGATTCTTACTGACTAAAAAACGTCCCCGAAGAATCGGTCGGCCGTGTGGGAAACCGCGTTAGCATTCCTTCCACACGGGGACTGTCTGGCGATTAAAGCCCGTCTCGTCTATTCACCGTCTACTCAGTCTTGCTTCTCTAATAAATTAGAATAAATAAATAAATAAGTAGGTGATTAAATGAGTTTTTATGAACTCGTGTCATGTTGCTCTTGTCTTATCATCAGTCTTATTTCCCTCTCCTTTGTTTCTACGATTCCTCGTATCGGAGTTTCGAACATGCGCTCTCATCATGAAAAAACTCACGTCGTACGCGTCCACTTTCTCTCCACAGTCGGTCGCTAATTGGTCGCATTTGCAGAGCCTTCAACTTGCCGATCCCAATCATGGTAGCTCGGACCCGATAGATATCATTATCGATTCTGATCTCTACGGATACCTTTTTCTCGATGGGCTTATCAAAGGGTCTGCAAATCAACCGACCGCTCAAAACACCGCACTCGGGTGGGTGTTATCGGGTTAGATTGCATCTCCGGATTTCCAGGTCCCTCTTCAATTGTCCGTACACCACTGTACCGACAACACGCAATTATCCCTTGACCTTCAGAAGTTCTGGGAGATTGAAGACGTCCCATCGCGTAAACCTCTCAGTGTCGAAGATGAGAATTGCGAAAGGCATTTCAAGGGCATTGTTTCGCGAGCTACGGATGGACGTTATATTGTTCGGTTGCCCCTACGCAGTTCTCCGCCTAACCTCGGGCATTCACGCGCAGGCGCTGTTAACGCTTTTCAATCGCTCGAAAAAAGGTTCGCTCGGAACCCAGACGATGCTGCCGCTTATCGCGAAATCATGCTTGATTATGAGCTACAGTCTCATATGACGTCAGTCGAGCCCCCTCTTTAGCATAGTTCGTTTGCGTATTTGCCGCATCACGGTGTAAGAAAGGAGACGAGCACCACGACAAAGTTGAGGGTCGTCTTCAATGCGTCTTATAAAACATCTAATTCGACATCGCTCAATGATCACCTCCTGACGGGTCCCAAGCTTCAAGCGGATTTGAGCCTTGTGCTGCTACAGTGGCGAACGTTCCAGTTCGTATACTGCGCGGACATGGCCCAAATGTATCGCCAAATCATATTGGACCCTCGGGATCGTGACCTTCAACGAATCATATAGCGATCTTGTCCTGGTGCTCCCCTCCTTGATTACCAATTGAACACAGTGACATTTGGTGTCTCGTGTGCCCCGTACTTAGCTCTCCGCGTATTACAATAGCTGACCGACGATCACGGAGAATCGTATCCTCTCGCGGCTCAGGTGTTGCGTCACGGCTTATACATCGATGACTGTTTGTTCGGAGCGAACGATCTCAAGACGGCGCGAGAGACACGTGTCCAATTAGTCACAAGATGGCCCGCACCTCTGGTCTCAAACCACACCTGAGCTGGCATGTGATGCGCCTCTCGAGATGCGAGTCCCAGCTCTCTCTATCGACACACGGGTTAACGACATTTTATCGGAGTTGGCTTACAGGGTTTCAGCCTGGCTACGCTTGGTGCGCGTCGTAGCTTATTTGCGTCGATGGAAATCATGTGTAGATGGCAGTCTCATCCGAGGAGAATTCAATGTTGACGAAATTCGAGACGCAAAAGTCGCCATTTTTAAATGCCTACAATCGGCCCTGTTCCCATCGGAGTGGCAATCTCTAAGTTCGAAGCAACCAGTTCACCGGAAAAGCCCACTGTATTCATTGCAACCGTTTCTAGACGAAAACGGGTTGATCCGGATCGGTGGTCGGCTTCAGCAAAGATTTTTCCCCGGATGTGAAACATCCTGTTGTCCTAGGAACTCACCCAGTCGTTAAGCTCTTAGTCTAGTACACCCACTCACGGTGTCTGCACGGCGGGGTGCAGTTGACACTCAGAACTCTGCGACAAACGGTGTGGATTGATCAATCGAAGAAGTTAATCCGCTCCGTCATTTATCGATATCTCCAATGTAGTCGTTTAAAGGCCGAGTTGTTTACACAAACCATGGGAAGTTTTCCTCCTCCCAGAGTGTCGCAACCAAGTCGGCCCTTCGCCCACTGTGGCATTGACTACGCGGGCCCGTTCCAGGTGCGTATCGGTTTTGGTCGAGGACACAAATCCCAACGTTGCTATGTCGCCTTGTTCGTCTGCTTCGCGATCAAAGCTGTGCATATCGAGCTTGTATCCGACTACAGTTCCCCAGCTTTTATCGCTGCCTACAAGCGTTTCACAGCGCGTCGCGGCATCTCTCAGTCGCTCTACAGCGATCAAGGCACGACATTCGTTGGTGCAGACAAAGAAATGTCGCTCGCCTTTCACAAGGCACTTGAGGAAGAAACCTTCCGTGATTCAATCCCCGAAAATGGGACACGTTAGCACTTCCTGCCTCCCGCCGCACCTCATTTCGGCGGACTTCGGGAGGCAGGAGTCAAACGCATAAAGTTTCATTTGAAACGAGTGAAGGGTAATCATAAACCCACGTATGAGGAATTCACCTCGGTGCTGTGTGAGGTCTAGGTAATGTTGAACTCGCGCCCGTTGGGCCCGATGTCCGACGATGCGGATGACTTTAAGTGTCTGACCCCAGGTCATTTCCTGACCTTTGAATGTGGTTCCCGAACCATCCCTGCTAGAACTAGCTCCGAATCGGTTGTCCCGATGGCAACTTTATCGTCAGTTGTCCGAGAGGTTTTGGCGGTTGCGGTCGGCTGACTACTTGCTCTCGCTGCAACATCGCTCCAAGTGGCGCTTTCCGATAAAGCCCGTTACTACGGGTCAACTCGTGCTTATGAAGTTACCAAATCTTCCGCCGTTAAAGTGGCCGTTAGCACGAATTATTAAGTGCTATCCGGGTCGCGATAACGCCACGCGAGTTGTCACTGTTAAAACGGTTCAGTCTGAGTACTCTCGACCCGTAACTCAACTTGCATTTCTGCCGGTCGACTTAGACTAAATATAGATTATAAGTTTTTTATGCTCTAAGTGTTTATTCCAAACCCGATGGGTTGCAATAGGGGGCGGTTTGTCGCGCGTTTGATTTCGCGCTCAACAGACTTACCGCGAATTGCTCGGTAACTTCCGCCCAATCGGGCAGTTCTGTTTCGGATGCGTAAGCACTCATTACGACGCTCGATTTTGTATTACGCAATCTTCTTCAAGTCGCACGCGACGCGTTCAATTCTTTTCGCGCGTCCTTTTTCCGACCACAGTCACGGGAATTTACTTAAATTCAAAAATCAAGAAACATTGGTATGTTACAAATTTCCGGCAATAAAGTGGTGATCGAAAACAATTTCAATTCTGTGTCGAACATTTTCGAAGCGCCTTTTCACTGATCCTTATCCGCATTTCTCAGCTCTCGGTCGGAACCTCAAAATTCTAAATCTTGCCGATCGAGACGTTATATATCGATACAGAAATGAATTATTTTTTAATGTAAATTCAATTCAATAAAAAATAATTAATTAAAAATAATATTGATCATAAGATATTAATTTCATTGTATGAACTAAATATCCCTGCTCAAAAATATGCTAGCCAAGTTTCAACTATCCTAAATAATTTTTTTTTTTCAATTTTTAAAATTATGTAATTTTTAATATTACATATAGATTGCTTTCTTTATTTTTCTTTTTAATGTTAATTATTTTTTCATTAAACAAATTTCTTATGTAATGCTTGTAATGCTATATATATATATATATCTAATTTTATTATTTATAATTATCATAATTATTATTTTTTTTAATTATAAATCCTGATGATCATAACGATTGATTATGGTTAATCATAATATAAAGTGTACGCGATAATTATAAGAAACGAGACTCCCCATATCCGGTCTGGCGCAAAGGTGTGAAATCAGATAATTATCGGGTTGTACTCTTACATTTCAATTAAAACAATAGCTAAGCGTTTCTTCGGTGGGAACCTGCAAACGTTAGCAAATTGCACGGCGACGGACGAGAGTTTGGGACGACAAAAAAAGGTGTCCTCAGCGGGTTCCCAGGAAGGAAACATGCGGACGTCAGCAGTAAGGCTCGGCGACTTGGGGTCTTCGCCGATGGACTCTGCGACCGGTATATAATAATTAAACATCGAACGTCGGACATGACCGACTTTTGACGAAACTCTGACCCGGAACGTCGCGATCTTAAGTCAGAGACCCAAGCTCGATACTTATAGCGCGTACAATCGGAACCACTGTACGGATGCTGGGCGCGTCGAGAAAATAAACTAAAAACAATTATTCGCGCGTTCGTTTCTTTTTATTCGCGCGTTCAGTTTATCAAGAAAAGTAACAAAATTTAATGGTGGCAGCGGTGGGATCCACAAGTGTTTGAATCATAAATCGTGGTCTCATTCGCGTGGAGAATCAATCTCCTTAGTGTGGATTAAAGAAAAAAATTCGCGCGCAGCGTCTGAACGAACTATAAATTATAAACTGTGAACTATAAATTATAAACTGTGAACTATAAGTCCTAAAGCGTGAACTGCAGCGTTTCATTCCAAAGACGATTGCTGTTTTCAAGAGGGAGAAATCAAACCGTTCCCACGATGACGGCGAAATGCAGTTTTTTCCTGATTAACATCATCACCCTGATCGGAGCTCGACGGATAATTTGCGGGTAGGTCGCTACATTTTCCACCTAACTTTTGCCTTAGCGATTTTATATAAAACTATTATCAATTGCCGTTACTTTACGCGACTATATTATATTTCAAAAAACGCATGAAATAATAAAGAAATAAAATATATATGGGGCATTCTTTGTCAACTGGGCCATCTACCCTCCCCAAAATTCATTTGCACTAAAAGAATCGTTCCAGGGCTTAAAATTTAACTTAACATGTCTACTTTTGTTTCCCAAGTGGCAGGAAGCAAAATTCAAAATGGCGGACTGGTGGCGACGTCTAGAATGAAAAAATTCCACAAAATTCATTGTATATCTTATATAAATAATGATACCATCATGCATTAAAAATTTTTTCATGAGCAAAAATTGTGCGTTCATGTACGTACTTTACACACCGTTACTGTTTTCTAACAATTCAAAATGGGGGACCCAATATGGCCGACCGAAATGGAAAAATTCGCTTGATTCAGACAAAACTCGGTTGTAGGGGGGTTTTTGAGGTCGCTGATTCCGAATCTGAAGTTAAAAATTGGATATTCAAAATGGTGAACCCAATATGGCCGACCAAAATGAAAAAATTCGCTTGATTCAGACGAAACTCGGTTGTAGGGGGATTTTTGAGGTCGCTGATTCCGAATCTGAAGTTAAAAGTTGGACATTCAAAATGGTGAACCCAACATGGACGTAGTAAAGAATAATAAAATGAAAAAATGTCTCTGTGTTTAACCAGGGTTGACACTGTCTTCACATTTAAATGGTGAAGCCCACATTACTTTTTTCTTTTTTTTTTTTCATGTTTTCATTTTTTATTTTTTTAAAGTATTTTTCTTATTTTTCATAAATTAATTTACCTTTTCCGCGAATCCAAAAACTGCATTCGATTTCGTTGTTAAATGATCAAACTCTGGCCCTAAAAAAACAAAAAAATGAAAAAATGAAAAAAGTAATATAGGCTTCACCATTTAAATGTGATGACAGTGTCAACCCTGGTTAAACACAGAGACATTTTTTCATTTTATTATTCTTTACTACGTCCATGTTGGGTTCACCATTTTGAATGTCCAACTTTTAACTTCAGATTCGGAATCAGCGACCTCAAAAACCCCCCTACAACCGAGTTTCGTCTGAATCAAGCGAATTTTTTCATTTTGGTCAGCCATATTGGGTTCACCATTTTGAATATCCAATTTTTAACTTCAGATTCGGAATCAGCGACCTCAAAAACCCCCCTACAACCGAGTTTCGTCTGAATCAAGCGAATTATTTCATTTCGGTCGGCCATTTTGAATTGTTAGAAAACAGTAACGGTGTGTAAAGTACGTACATGAACGCACAATTTGTGCTCATGAAAAAATTTTTAATGCATGATGTTATCATTATTTATATAAGATATACAATGAATTTTGTGGAATTTTTTCATTCTAGACGTCGCCCCCAGTCCGCCATTTTGAATTTTGCTTCCTGCCACTTGGGAAACAAAAGTAGACATGTTAAGTTAAATTTTAAGCCCTGGAACGATTTTTTTAGTGCAAATGAATTTTGGGGAGGAGAGATGGCCCAGTTGACAAAGAATGCCCCATATATATATATTAAAGAAAATATTCCGAGCAGAGAAAAAAAACACAAAAAAAAAAATCTTTGGAACTTTGAGGGAAACGCGTATTGAATGAGAAAGGCTCGCGATATACTCGGTTCTCCCGTAGTAAAGCAAATTCGGAAACGCAACCGGCGATCCCCCGCGGGAGGACACGAAACGGCGAACGAACAGGATTCACCCACAATAAGCTCGCGAGAAAATTCTCCCGAAAATACTAAACGTAAACCTAAGATGGAAAATAACGCGCCAGAATCCGTCAAGCAGCAAGTGCTGACTTTAGGTCCATCAGCCGGAGATGTAATATACACGATACCCGACTTTTTCGGAAATCGTGAGTATTACCAAGATTTTGCGAGAGCGTGTAGATCCGCGTTGAAAATATTACCCAATAATAGTAGGGATCATTTCAAATTTTTGCTAAATGGAAAATTTAAGGGAAAGGCTGAGCGTTTCTCGCGAGAGGCTGACGATTACGAGACGGTCGAAGAGTTGCTGGAGGTTTTAAATAAACGTTACGGAGGACACGATGACCCTCATATATTTCTATCAAAAATACCGTCCTTAGTACAAAAACCCGGCGAATCGGTCGACGATTTCGGTCAACGTGTGAAAGACTTATATACATCGGCGGTTGCAGGTACGGAGGCTCCATCGAAGTATGCAACCGAAGTTCGCGATAGTTTAATTAAATTACTAGAGGAAAAATGTTTACAACAATTTATAGTCGGATTAAGGGGAGTCATGGAGTTTAGGGTACAGATGGAGAAACCAAAGACCCTAACCGAGGCTACAGAGATCGCGAACAGGCTAGCGGCATTACACTTCGCCAAAGATAATTCCGATGAAACTCGAGCGGGCCAACGGGAACGTTACAGGATGCCTGCGTCGGCCCGAGTCGTTGACGCCGAGAACGCGTATCCCCGCGACAATAACATCGTACACTACGACGAACGCTACAGGATGCCTCCGTCGGCCCGAGTCGTTGGTGCCGAGAACGCATATCCCCGCGACAATAACTTCGTACACTATGATGAACATTACAGGATGCCTGCATCGGCCCGAGTCGTTAGCGCCGAGAACGCATATCCCCGCGACAATAACCTCGCACCCTACGGCACTATGCAGGTATTGTGATAGACCGGGTCACAGCGAATCAAACTGTGAAGCTACAAAATACAACGAGACCCAATGTAGTTTTTATAAACGCTTCGGGCATATTCGAGATAAATGTATGATTTTAAATCGAGAGTCGAAACGAGCCCAACAGCAGTATGGAAATTACGCGTCCTCTGCGCCGAATTCTTCGCAAAACTCTCGCGATTGGCAACGTAATCCGAACGAGAGCAATCGTGATCACGGGGCGAGCAAAGAAGAACAGTTCAAACGGGAAGGGCCGCGAAGCAATTCTACCAACTCGAATTATCGAACTGAGAGCAACGGTTGGAAAAATAAGAGGAAAATGGGCCAGCGTCGCCACCGAAACATTTAAACTCTCAAGGCGCTCGGGCCGCGACTGGAGTACCGAGCGACCCTGAGAACCAGTCGAAAAATCAAGTAAGATTATTGAAAATCCAAGAGCAAAAATCCGTGTCGGAACTGCTGAGTTCATTAGCTGCCCGAGATTAAGATTCGCGAGCGCCGATCTGCACGACATGGAGGGTACTTTTCTCATCGACTCGGGCGCGGAAATTAATGTAGTTAAACTTTCAGAATTGCGCCGCTATATGTATCCGGACCCAACCATAAAGTTCGACCTTAGTGGTATCGGCGAAGGGCTAATATCCACATACGGGTGTGCGAAAATCAAGTTCAACGGCTTGATAATTGAGGCACAAACTGTACTAGATGATTTCCCCATTTCCGAACACGGTGTGCCTTAACCAGATTCAACCCAAAAGTGCTTGCTCAGTAATTCTGCTATTTTGGGGTGAATATACATACAAAAAAAAGCTTTTCTAGTAAAAATCGAAATAATCGCCGGAGCCGTTTATTAGATGGTCCATTTAAATATTTTTACGATCGAAATTTCATTTCACTTTGTAATATTTAAAGATTATGCTCATGATAATTGTTATGTGTATTTAAATTTGCCTATTTAATTAACAGAGTAAACGACAGTTGAAAAATATACTGTTTTTATAATTTAAAATACGCTTAATTATTATTTTCATCCAACGTATACAATGATATAATTTTTCAACACTTTATTATACACGTAAACTATTATAAGCACAAGTAGCTCGTAGAAGCTTTTCAAAATATTGAGGGTGTGTTCTTGCAACCTTGTGCTATTCCCATATTTTTTTAAAATCATGATGTACTAATTCCATAGCTTGATAGCTGAAAAAACTTAGACCCATATTTTTCATTTTTATGACATCCTTAGACCAAATTTGAGGCCTGATAAACATTGATAAATCTGGCAATACTTGTTTAGTATTATTATTCTCCTTTGTGCGATATATATTTCTTCTACATCAGCCACACAATGCTCCAGGTATACGGCATGAAAAACATCAGAAGTTTATAAATTAAGTATTTTATTTTCTTAACCGCTTGAAAAACCGACATCAACAAACCAATAATTTAAATAAGCTTCGTAATATTAATTTAATGCAGTAAAAGAACCGTAATACCAATTATCTGAATTTTAACAAATTTTAGTAACAAGCGGTTAAGAAAATAAAATACTTAATTTATATTCTATTAATGGAACACAAGTATCTACGTACGTGTAACGACATCCTGTTACCAATTAATTCATAGATATTCTATCAATATTTTTAGTAGTCCTCCTCTGCTAGAAATATTTTAAATCTCAAATTATTAAAGGATAAAAAAGGATAAAGGATAGGAATTATCCCCCGCTTTAATGACATTTTTGCCTGTTCGCGGGTCGGCTCTCGAGTGGATAGGTCGGACATACAATCGAAAACATTTACAAGACAATACATAACAGCACATAGCAACACCCACCCAGAGCCAGTCCCCCCATTACTGCGCCCCGTAGAACGTCTTGAGACTCCTCTGTATCGCATTTGCACGGGGTCTGGAAAAACTACGGAAAACCCAGACAGATACAGTCGACAAACTACTTTATCATCAGGGGTTACCCTCTGATGGTAAAGCAGCCGCGTCTCCCACTCAGCAATCGGCCTGCTATCTTTGCCGTAGCGGGCACAACGCTCGTTTTTTATTTAGTTTTCATAGTCACCCTTCCATGTATGGATCCCTATCAGGAACCTTACACCTGAAAGAGTGACTGTGCGTCGCACCGACCACAGGGCAATTGCTGTTGATATCTCAAATTATTAAAATAAAAACCATATGCATGTCTAAGACAGGTCCTCTATGGTCTTACTGATGAGTCCACATAGAGGAACCGGGACGAAACGTGTATTCTAGCAATAGGCATATAGTTCTAGATATATATCGCTAGAGGGATGCAGAATCCGATAGTGGTCGAGTCATTAATTTTTCATATACGCAGTTCCGACGAAACGAAAAGTTCTGCCTGCGATAATGATACACAAACAGGTTATATCTCACATTTTTCATAATTAGTGGTTGACATCAACAACCCAATAATTTAAATAAGCTTCGTAATATTAATTTAATGCAGTAAAAAAACCGTAATACCAATTATCTGAATTTTGACAAATTTTAGTAACAAGCGGTTATGAAAATAAAATACTTAATTTATATTCTATTAATGGAACACAAGTATCTACGCACGTGTAACAACATCTCGTTACCAATTAATGCGTAGATATCCTATCAATATTTTTAGTATTCCTCCTTTGCTAGAAATATTTAAAATCTCAAATTATTAAAATAAAAACCATATGCACGTCTAAGACAGGTCCTCTATGGTCTTACTGATGAGTCCACATAGAGGAACCGGGACGAAACGTGTATTTTAGCAAAAGGCATATAGTTCTAGATATTATCGCTAGAGGGATGCAGAATCCGATAGTGGTCGAGTCATTAATTTTTCATATACGCAGTTCCGAAGAAATGAAAAGTTCTGCCTGCGATAATGATACACAAACAGGTTATATCTAACTTTTTTCATAATTAGTGATTGACATCAACAAACCAATAATTTAAATAAGCTTCGTAATATTAATTTAATGCAGTAAAAGAACCGTAATACCAATTATCTGAATTTTGACAAATTTGAGTAACCAGCGGTTAAGAAAATAAAATACTTAATTTATATTCTATTAATGGAACACAAGTATCTACGTACGTGTAACGACATCCTGTTACCAATTAATGCGTAGATATTCTATCAATATTTTTAGTATTCCTCCTCTGCTAGAAATATTTAAAATCTCAAATTATTAAAATAAAAACCATATGCACGTCTAAGCCAGGTCCTCTATGGTCTTACTGATGAGTCCACATAGAGGAACCGGGACGAAACGTGTATTTTAGCAATAGGCATATAGTTCTAGATATTATCGCTAGAGGGTTGCAGAATCCGACAGTGGTCGAGTCATTAATTTTTCATATACGCAGTTCCGAAGAAATCAAAAGTTCTGCCTGCGATAATGATACACAAACAGGTTATATCTAACTTTTTTCATAATTAGTGGTTGACATCAACAAACCAATAATTTGAATAAGCTTCGTAATATTAATTTAATGCAGTAAAAGAACCGTAATACCAATTATCTGAATTTTGACAAATTTTAGTAACCAGCGGTTAAGAAAATAAAATACTTAATTTATATTCTATTAATGGAACACACGTATCTACGTACGTGTAACGACATCCTGTTACCAATTAATGCGTAGATATTCTATCAATATTTTTAGTATTCCTCCTCTGCTAGAAATATTTAAAATCTCAAATTATTAAAATTAAAAATCATATGCACGTCTAAGACTGGTCCTCTATGGTCTTACTGATGAGTCCACCTAGAGGAACCGGGACGAAACGTGTATTTTAGCAATAGGCATATAGTTCTAGATATTAACGCTAGAGGGATGCAGAATCCGACAGTGGTCGAGTCATTAATTTTTCATATACGCAGTTCCGAAGAAATCAAAAGTTCTGCCTGCGATAATGATACACAAACAGGTTATATCTAACTTTTTTCATAATTAGTGGTTGACATCAACATCCCAATAATTTAAATAAGCTTCGTAATATTAATTTAATGCAGTAAAAGAACCGTAATACCAATTATCTGAATTTTGACAAATTTTAGTAACAAGCGGTTAAGAAAATAAAATACTTAATTTATATTCTATTAATGGAACACAAGAATCTACGCACGTGTAACGACATCCAAACATTAGGATTTTCATGCGCAATCTGCACCGCCAGGCGGCGCGGCAGCAGTATTTTCAATCGCTCAAATATTTAAATAGACATTTCTAAAAAACGGCTCCGGCGATTATTTTCATTTTCATCAGAAAAGCTTCTATTTTGCATGTATTTTCAACCCAATAAAGCAGATTTACTGAGCGAGCACTTTTAGATTGAATCTGGTTAAGGCACACCGTGCGAAGACGGAATACTGGAAGATCCATTCTTACGCGAACATTCGGTTAGAGTAGATTACGGGAACGAAATTTTCGAAACCGGAAAAAATAAATTGCCGTTTGCGGATAGGAATGTAATCGAGCTCCCACCACGTTGCAGAAAGGTTATTCGTGGGAAGGTCGGGAACAAGGTTGAACTCGGATTGCTACCCAAAATGGATACGGTCGATGGAGTGTACATTGGTAATGCGCTCGTCCGAAATCGCGAAGGGTACGCATATATGATAGCAGCAAATACTAACGAGCAGTCGGTCACGATGAAGCTGCCGACGGTGGATCTAGAGGCATGTGATATTGCGATCGTCGACGGATTTGGGAACGACGCCTTGGCCGGCGAAAAGGACGGGGAGACCAAGACGTTGGAAAGCATTCAAATCGACACCGTGGAGAAAGATAACGGCCGAGCGGGACCAGTGTTGTCGCTCATGGACTTGAGTTCCTTGTCCCAAGAGGAAGAAGACCACGTGCGCGCACTAGTTAGCAGACATGCGCGGAGATTTCATCTACCGGGTGAACAGCCAGGTGCGACTACGGTGTTCTCTCACCGAATACATACGGTAGATGACGTGCCGATCAGAGCCAAACGTTTTCGCCACCCTCCTGCTACAAAGCACAACGTTTAGTGGCGGAGCAATTGAAGGCCGGTATTGTACGTCCGTCAACATCGCCATATGATTCGCCCGCCTGGGTGGTGCCGAAGAAGTGTGGCCCGGACGGAGAAAAGAGGTGGAGGCTCGTTATCGATTTCCGTGAACTTAATGAGAAAACGATCGGCGATGCCTACCCCATACCCAATATCGCAAATATCCTCGATCAATTGGGACAAGCCTCGTATTTTACGACGCTTGACTTAAAATCGGGATTCGACCAGATCAAAATGGATGAGCGAGACGCCCATAAATCGGCGTTCTCCACGCTTTATGCACATCTCGAGTACACTCGGATGCCCATGGGCATAAAGAATGGACCGAGTTCGTTCCAGCGTCTGATGGACCTTGTGTTGACCGGATTACAAGGGACAGAAATACTGGTATACCTAGACGACATAGTCGTCTACGCAAAAAATCTCGAAGAACACGGTAAGAAATTTGACCGACTTACGAAACGTTTAGCTAACGCCAACCTATCTTTAGAGCCCCAAAAGTGCAACTTTTTGCGAAAGGAGGCAACTTATCTCGGTCATCTCATTTCTGAAAATACGATTAAACCAGATCCGCGAAAAATTCAAGCAGTGGCGGAATTTCCACGGCCCAAAAATGCTAAACAAATTAAACAGTTTTTGGGTCTTGCCGGATATTATCGGCGTTTCGTGGAGAACTTTTCGAAAATTGCCCGTCCTTTGAATAATTTACTTAAGAGATGTTCCGTTTGTTTGGACGGAAGAAAAAACTGAGGCTTTCGAAATATTGAAATCAAAGCTTTGCTCAGACCCTATTTAACAGCTACCTGATTTTTCACGACCATTTCTCGCAACTACTGACGCTTCAGGGTATGCACTAGGAGCGATTCTTTCGCAAGGCGAGGTGGGTAAAGACTAGCCGGTAGCTTACGCCTCTAAGAGCTTAAGGGGTGCCGAAATTAGATACTCCATAGTGGACAAAGAAATGCTCGCTGCAGTATTCGCAAAGGAGCAATTTCGACCATACTTATATGGCCGGAAATTCACGATCGTCAGTGATCATGAACCCCTGAAGTATCTTAAAACAATGAAAGATATGACACTTCGTGTTCATCGTTTTCGCCTAAAGCTCGAGGACTACGATTACGGAGTGGCCCATAAGCCTGGAAAGTGCAATGTGAACGCCGACGCGATGTCGCGTAATCCAACAGACGGGAGTTGCGAGGAAAGGGTCAGTAGCGACGAGAAAGCCGAATCGCCAGAAGCTCGAAAAATGCTTCCTTTAAGAAAACGAAAACCTATCGAACGTGGATGTAAGAGGTTGAAAAGATTTCACCAATACGAGACGCGGAAACGCTCGGAATCCAGTTCGGGTAACCCCACGGAACGAAAAAAGCGACGCCATAAAGACAGAACCACGAACCCCGTCGACACAAACGGAGTATCCATAAATTGGACGGAATTACCTAGTCGAAAGATAAAAGGCTCATCAGTAAGCAAATATTGGACATGGGAAACACATGATAGGGCCCAAACCAGTCCCAAACAGATCATTGAAACCGTAAGGACACGCGCTGGCAGGAACTATAAGGGGGAGGACACCTCAAATTCGCCGATACGGCCAACTGCGAAAAAAGTGGCGAATTCTCATTCTCCGACTACTGTAGCCGATAAACCACGATTAGGCTCAACGGTAATCATGGATACTGAATCCACGGCCGATGATTGCAAGGAGCCGTGACTACGAAGCTCGTACGAGGTCTTGGTGACTTCCTTTATAATCGAGATCATGATTATAGAACGCGTTGGGAAGACAGGATGGGTTTCTGGCCACCCAGGGACGTCATACCGAAAATACGTCTAGCGCCGCTCGTATGAGTGGTACCGAAGAGGAAAATGTAAATTCCCCGCACATAAGGGGTGACACTATAAATCCCGCTACAGAAATTGGTGAAATTTTGGAAAAACATCCGAAACGCCGATATATCGTCGATGTGCGGAGGGTCAGTGACAATCCATTGGAAAGCGATTTGGAGTATTCGGGTAGAGAGGGAAGAATGGTCGAGAGGGAAAAACATACATGCCGGAGCCCAAGAGTAAAGAGCGCGACGAACAAGGCGAACTCGTGTTAAACGTTGCAAAGGGTACAAGTAATTGCATGCAATACTGTAGAAGGAACAACGGAGCGTCGGATTGCGCAACAAGTTCCACGGACGAAAAAGGCATCGAAGCAAAGAAGAGTGGACACATGGATGCGACAGATCGCCGAGGCTCGGAGTACGCAACACCTCCCAGCCCTCTCCGTGCCAGCGAATGAGCCCCCACTCCACATCGGAGGGAGGAAAAGAGTAGGCAAGCACCCGAGAGATGCGACGGTACTGTACGTACTGTAGCTACATACGGGTCGAGCGAGGAAAGAAGTTTACCCTCTTCGGATCCAAATGCATCGCACGACCAACTTCGAAAGGGTGAATTAAAGTGCATTCCCCCTCCCATCGATGAAGAGAGGGAGGAAAGTAGCGGAGCGAATATCGGAGATGATACGCATGAACCAGGTGGTTCGCCCTCTCCCCCCGACCGCACGAGTACATCGGAAACAGAGAGTCCTAGAAAATCTCCGTTATTGAATTATCAAATGAAGGAACATTGCGCGGAACCTTTTGCGCTGTTGAACAGGGACGAGGAAGTCGTAAAGGATGGCAATTGCCTATTTGACTCCCTCATAAAGGTCCACGATTTGAAAATAACACCAGGGGAATTACGAAAAATTTTTGCTATTACAGGACATTGGATACGTAATATGCATAGTCTCCATATGAATACGGAGATGATAACCACGTAAGGTTATTTGCATTGCACTTTAAAGTAAATATCTGTGTCCATTATGACGACGACTCGATAAAGACGAGATATTTTCATGTGAAAGTTTCGGATACTACGAAATGGCACCACTTACATTTTACAAATACACACTACACCCCATATAGGAAACTACTAGATTCGGAAATGCACGAATCTTCCAACGAAATCATTGCCATCGGACAAACGTCTGATAACGGGAGTGACCTTAGTGACTCAGAATGACCCGAAAATTGCAAGCTCCCAAGCACCTCTACTGAGGATTCGTCGGATGACGAAAGCCACTTTGGCGATTCTGAAGATCCCGAAAATCCAACCTCTTCCAGCGAGACTGATGAAGAGCCGGAGTCACACGGTTCTGAGGTTCAAGACGCGTCTATCCCGGAAATAGACGAACCCATTTTGGAATTCTCGGATCGGTATTTGACTAGCGAGAAGGGGAATATTGCGTACTTCACCACGGCTGACTGCAAATTGGACAGTGAGATCGGGAAATTACTTAGGGAGAAATCGTTAGTAAATTCCGAAAAATTGAAACAATGCAATCCGACCATTGGCGAAGTTGTAGTGACCAAGGTTGGGAAATACTCAATGTTTGCACTAATGGTAAAAAGGACTATTGATGAAAGACCGTTGAAGTGTGTCATTACATCATGTGTTAAGGATCTAAACAAAAAATTGTTAGAATCAGGTGTCAGCACGATACACTTGGGATATGATTTCGAAATAATTCCAAAGCAAACGTGGTATACGATTACAGAAGCCCTTAGGCTGCATATTAAGCGGAAGGTGACGATAGTAATTTTCAAAAATTCATTTGTTGTACCATCCGCTCCCGAACGATATGCATTAATAAAAGAATGCCATGGTTCCGCGGCACGAGGCCATAAGGGTACACAAAAGACCTATTCCCGTCTAAACCGAACCCATTATTGGCGGAACATGAAGGATAACGTAACTATAGTCGTGAATCGATGTAGCATATGCCAGAAAGGAAAAACACTCAGGGCTAAGGTCCGACTGCCAATGGTTATCACGGACACACCAGCGGAAGCATTTGACAAGGTGGCACTGGACGTTTGGGGACCCACGAAACTATCCGAGGATGGAAATAGATTCCTTCTTACGATACAAGACCTACTGACTAAATATTCAGTAGAAGTGCCTTTACCAGAGGTCACCGGGTTATCCACTGCAAGGGCTTTCGCATCAAACTTTATCTGCAAATTTGGTGCGCCTAGAGCAATATTGACGGACCAGGGTCCCAATTTTATGTCGAGCGTTTTCAAGGACCTTGCCAAGGTTTTCAAAATACAAGCCTTCTTTACGTCTGCTTACTACCCAAAGTCCAATGGAAGCATAGAGCGAAGTATGCCACCATGTCCTCGCTGAGTACCTAAGGTGTTGTGTTAAACGCCGAAAGGAATGGGATAAATGGATTCCTCATGCGTTGTTCGCCTATAATACGAGTGTCCACGAGGGTACTAAATATACCCCACACGAGTTGGTATTCGGCAAACTGGCACGTTTACCATCTAGCACTCCTCCCAGTGATGGAATATTGACCTATTCGGATTATGTAGATGAGCTTAAGTAGGATTTGGATGAGATCAAGACATTCGCAGGATTAAATCTTAATCAAGCGAAGCAGAGGGCGAAAATTTATTACGACCGCAAACAAAAAAATGTTAAGCATTTCCGGGTAGGCGAGTGCGTGATGCTCATCAAGGAGCCTCGAAACAATAAATTGGACGATACATTCGTAAGCCCATACGAAATTGTAGAAATTGTAGGGTCTAGAAATGTAAGACTGCAGATTAACGAAACGCGGACGAAAATAGTCCATATGGACAAATTAAAGAAAGGATACGATCCCTTCATTTTTAGTGAAGATCAGAACTCCATGGATTCTGACTATAGGTCGGTTGAGAGGAACGCAGGGAAGAGTGAGTTATCGCAAGCCGGTGATAAGAAGGAGAGAAGTTATCGCACATAAGAGACAATGCGCGAAAATAAAGAATATTCAATTTAAACGACCACGATGTAGTAAAGCGACCCTTAAATTAAATATCATATCAAATCAAATATTATATCTCAGAGCATAAGGAATTTCGGAAATCGCTATGATGTACTAAAGCCTGGAATAGGAAATTATGCCCAATATTAAAGGTTCATACTTGTCGGTCCATTCGTGTGTTAGCACATACGCGTTTTAATTTCCTATACTGTAAACTCGTCGCATTGCATGCTTAGATACGCGCCTCAGGATCGGATTTCGAAACCCATATCGCCGAGTGTACATAGCGAAACGCATTTCCTCAAAGATAAAACACGGAGCCTAATTTCGAAGTTACAGGGTAAACTATTCCGAGTAATATATAATTTGGCAATTGGCAGGTCGGATGGGAGGAAATCAAATTTCTCTCCGTCCGTAAAGTTTGGGGAATATGGCGCGACTGGCCTGTGATGGTCCGAGGGGCATTCGGGAAATAGATTAAACGAAAAACTCTACTTCCAGGGATCCAACTGCAAAATATTCAAACGTCAGGATTGAAGAGAATCCAGGACTATACTCTAAAAATATCGGGCCTATGCGGTTGACACACACGGAATGGCGATTAGTCTCCAGAATTCCACTACATACCTACTTTGAAAAGATAGATGATTTCTACGTTAGTCTTAAGATTCTAGAGGAATGTTGTAGGGAACTCCAGGTGTGTACTCTAAGCTAAAGGATACGTGAATCCCGGGCGGTACTCTACGAAGTAGTAAAGAAGAACGAAAATCTCTTAGAGATCTTGGCAGGATACGAGGGACGACGCAAGAGGGGTGTCATGGAAGCGATCGGAAAAATAAGTAAAATTTTATTTGGAACGGCACTGGAAGAAGAAATCGAGGATCTACAGCAACAGATGGATATGGCGAATGACAGAATTTCAGAAACTGCTACGTTAGTAGCCGAGCAGATAAGGTTAATTGCGGTCAAATTCGCAGAGATACGTCAGGAAATGCTAACCATCAAATTGAATGGGTTACAAAAAACCCAAATATTGATGCAATCACTAGCGGAACAATCCTTGCGAAACGAAAAACTAAACCACATCATGTCTGTAATCGCTACGGAAGTACAGAGATATGCAATAGAGGCGGATCAGTTGATGAATGCTGTATTATTCGCAAAAGCTGGACAAATTCACCCCGAATTTGTCTCACTCAAGAATTTAACCAACCACATCAAGGATATTACCGAGCTTACACCAGAATGTGAATTCCCTATCCCGATTGCACGGTTGATCTGGACTCGTTACTCGAGATCTCGACGATGAAGATCGCATACTGGAACGCTACCCTGGTATACATACTATACATCCCCCTCGTGTTTCACCTAAGATTTACCATATACGAGCATAGATCGGTGCCGATAGCCCAGGCACTTGCAAATCATACGAGATCAGCGTTTATAGTACCGTCAGCCAAATACTCTGCTTTGGCGAACGATAGAGATAAATACG
The DNA here is from genome assembly GCA_030407085.1 of Trichopria drosophilae. Classification (NCBI taxonomy): domain Eukaryota; kingdom Metazoa; phylum Arthropoda; class Insecta; order Hymenoptera; family Diapriidae; genus Trichopria; species Trichopria drosophilae. The sequence goes on from CM059582.1 coordinate 104,674,426, forward strand.
TTCGATTATCTGCAGAAGCATATCGTCAGTACAAGAAGGCTAACGACCTTTATGTATGCCACGGCGATTTACCGCTATACGAGGTAGACACTGATAGCGATTGTGAAGTAGGAATGATGGCCGAATTGATCTTCCAAGATTTTGGCAATTGTGACATCAGAATACGTCGACAGAAGACGGCATTGTGGCTTAAACTTCGCACTATGAACCGTTGGCTATACTATTTATCCAAACTGTTACCAAACTGGAACCATGGAGGATTATTTGCGGTAATGAAGTAATCACTACACTAATGTTGAACGAAACGGGTTTGATCGAACTAACGCCAAATTGCAAGGCACAGACGGGAAAAACAACGCTAGTCGCCTCGAGAATGATAGAATCAGAAATATTTATGGAATATCACGGACCAGGACTTCCCAACATAATGAAGCTATTGATCAAGGGTTCAGTGGAAGCAACGGATATCGGCGAAATCCTCAAAACAGAAGAGGCCAAGTCAATTGCATCAGATGTGACCAGTGACTTCGAGACAAGTATTAAGTTCAGCGAGCTCATGAATAGGGTCCGTGACATCGCAAAGACCCGAAAGATACACGCGCGGATGAATGTGACGGAAGGAGCCACTGTGTACGGATTACCATCTCTAACGATAGTAATCATAGCCGCGGGTCTCTACTGGTGTATACGTCGGATAAATTGGGTTCTTTTTAAGCCACGAAGAAAATCGAAGACGATGACCGTGTCATATAATAGAGACACTAATGTAGTGCAAATAGAAGAACAAAACCCGACAGGGGGGCCCTTATCAAAATCACAACTACACGAATCACGAAGTGATATTAACACTTCCAAGATGAGCGCCTCCCCGGGAGGCAGTTTAGAATTAAGGAAAGCAGAAACTGTAAGTTTTAACCTAAGTATATTAAGTATACTCGGTCGGCACTCGACTAGTTTAATAGGTAAAGCGTGGGTTCGAATCCCAACTTATTGTTTAGACAGTGTTATGTATGTATTAACATTATATTGTGAAATTATGTTGTACAGTCTTCAAACGAATGTACTAAAATACTAATAGAACGTCCCAGCATCCACGCGTAATTTAAGTACACGTACTAACCAACTGCACACACATTTTCGCGGTAGAGTTAAGTTATTTTTGAACGTTGTACGTTCTTTCTTCTCATTTTCGGCGGGTTTTCAAAGGGGGAAGTGTTACGATCGTACGATCATAACGATCGATTATGGGTAAATCATAATATAAAGTATACGCGATAATTATAAGAAACGAGACTCTCCATATCCGGTCTCGCACAAAGGTGTGAAATCGGATAATTATCGGGTTGTACTCTTACATTTCATTTAAAACAATAGCTAAGCGTTTCTTCGGTGGGAACCTGCAAACGTTAGCAAATTGCACGGCGACGGACGAGAGTTTGGGACGACAAAAAAAGGTGTCCTCAGCGGGTTCCCAGGAAGGAAACATGCGGACGTCAGCAGGAAGGCTCGGCGACTTGGGGTCTTCGCCGATGGACTCTTCGACCGGTATAAAATAATTAGACATCGAACGTCGGTCATGACGGACTTTTGACGGAACTCTGACCCGGAACGTCGCGATCATAAGTCAGATACCCGAGCTCGGTACTTATAGCGCGTACAATCGGAACCGCTCTACGGATGCTGGGCGCGTCAAGAAAATAAACTAAAAACAATTATTCGCGCGTTCGTTTCTTTTCATTCGCGCGTTACGTTTATCAAGAAACGTAACAATAAACCAATATTAAATATAAAATTTTATAAAATAAATCAATTTATTATAAAATGATATTAAATTTATTTTCATATATACCATAATTTAATTCGCCGAACACCATATGCTTCACCAACGCCTTCTACCTCATCTGATCTTTCACTCTCATCGGATGTTTTTCTACACTCAAGTTCATCTAATGCTTCATTAATTTCTTCCACGGATTCTTCGTTACCGAAAAAAAATAGTCTGCAAATTGTTCACCTGAATGTACGCTCGCTACTACTACACTTACCTCAGATTAAGGATATCTTATCTATAAAAGATTATGACATCTTCTGTATTTCTGAAACCTGGCTGAATACCAACATTTCGGATCAAGACATTGCCATCGGTGGACATTCTATTCTACGTTTTGATAGATTGCGTGCGCGTGGTGGTGGAGTAGCTATTTTCTATAAAAATGATTTTCTTTGTACACAATTTTCACCTTTGCGCGATGCATACGACCTTGAACAGCTTTGGTGTACTTTCCAATTTCATAATAACAAAATTGTGATTGGGATTTTATATAGAGCCTCCTATATTTCCCTTAAATTTCTTGATGATCTCCAAGTATCTATAAATTCATTACGTAGCACATCTGACAAAATTATTATTCTTACGCCTAACAAACTGGATGCAATTAAGTTTTCTGAAATATTGAACCATTGTGGTCTCAGTCAACTAACAAATAAACCAACAAGAATTTCTTCTACATCTTCTTCTATGATTGATGTGATCGTTGCTTCTCCATCTATTAATCTTTTAAACGTCTTTTCTACCAATTTATTTCGAGTTTCAGATCACAAATTAATTGGGTGCACCATTTTCTGTTCAAGAATGCCTCACATTGTAAAATTTATAACGGTTCGTGATTTTAAAAATTTTAACGAAAATAATTTTAATCAAACGGCAAGTAGTTTTCCATGAGGTGTGATACCCGACATAGCTAACGTTGATGAAAAAGTCTTATACTTGAACCACTCAATTACGAATCTGTTTGATACGTTTGCTCCTTGGAAAACAATGCGTGTTTCAAAACCTCATGCTCCATGGATAACTGCCACAATTAGGATTATGATAAAGAAATGAAATGCGGCCCAAACAAAAAAGCGAAAGTCTAAACAACCTTCTGATATTGCTTACTATAAAATCCTCCGAAATTATACTACTTCTGCGATTAGGTGTGAATGCACAGCATGCTTGCAAACGATTAGCAAACTCCCTCAAAAGAATTTCTGGTCAACCATTAAACATCTTGGTATTTCAAAACCGATCTTACCTCAGCTTTCCCCCTCCCTAATGGATCCAAATAGTATAAATGAACATTTTCCTAGTCTTCCTCAAACTCGTCCTAAAGCAAATCTAATTACCCATTATTTAACTTCCCATTCGCTCAGAATCCCCGTGTGTACCTCGTTTTCCTTTACCCCAATATCTATGAATAACCTAATAAACATAATTAATAAAACTAAGAGCACGGGTGCGGGTTTAGACGGCATTACAGGTGATATGTTTTTAAGATCTTATAAATTTTGTTTACCACAGATTCTCAATATCATTAATACAATTATTGCACTTCAAATTTTCCTGAAGTTTGGAAATCTGCATCTGTTCATCCAATTCCCAAAATTACAAAGCCTACGGTTCCCAAAGATCTTCGTCCGATTAGTCGGCTACCAATTCTTTCCAAAATATTTGAGGAAGTTTGTTACCAGCAATTGTTGGTACATTTGAATAAGTTCAAACTTTTCCCAGCGTTTCAATCGGGCTTTAGGCGCGTTTTTGGTTGTGAAATTACGCTCCTAACAGTATCTGATGAAGTACTAACTAACTGGGATCATAAGTGTCTGACTCTTTTATGTCTTCTTGATTTTACTCGTGCCTTTGATACCATCAACCATGACTTATTGATAGCAAAATTAGCATTTTATGGAGTGTCTAAAGGGACTTGCGACCTCCTTCGCTCTTATCTAACGCATAGATCTCAGTCAGTTACTATAAAATCTGAAAATTTAAGTTTTACTTCTTCTAAAACGATTCTTACAAGTGGTGTTCCACAAGGAACTAAATTAAGTTCATTATTATTTATCACTTTTACCATAGACATTTATGATTGTTGTAATAATGTGAAAATTAAAACCTATGCTGATGACACGCATATTCTCATGCCTGTAAGTCCTGGAAAACTTGATTAGAGATTGTATTACATTTAATTTGGATATATTAAAAATTGAAAATTGGGCTAATGATAATGCTTTAGTTATCAACCCGAATAAAACTAAAATGTTAATAATTGGAAGCAATCATTACTTATCAAAAGTTAATATCGATAACATCAATATTTATGTAAAAGGCAATATCATCCCATTAACAAATGAAGCAGTGGATCTTGGACTTACTATTGATTCCAGTTGGACCTTTGATTCACATATATCCAAAAAAAATTGGAATTTCTTTTGTGAGATTGCGACAACTTTATCCGTTTAGACGTGAATTAACCAGCGACACCAAGATTGCGACAACTTTATCCGTTTAGACGTGAATTAACCAGCTACACCAAATCTAGATTATTTGAACTTCTTGTTCTTCCACATCTTTTATATTGTATATCAGTATTTGGCCCCTGTCTTTCCCGGAAGAACTGGTAGAGAGTTCAGGCGGTTCAACACGCCTGTTTGCGTTATATTTACCTTATTAGGAAATACGACCATATTTCGCCAGCTTTTCTGAAGTCTGGCCAACTGAGGATGCAGGATAGAATGGAGATCCGAATTTTAAAAATCTTAAGTAAACTATTATCGATAAAAGAACCAGAGTATCTCCATTCTGTTCTGCAATTTCTCGGAAGTAATACAAGTAATTGTACGAGCGCTGTGCTATATACTCTAAGATATCCAGTTCACTCATCCAGCAAATATATTGGCTCGTTTTCGTACTATACGACAAAAATGTTCAATGCTCTTCCGTAAAACATTCGTAAATCTGTTCTTTCTATTAGTCAATTTATGAGTAAGGTGAGAGAGTTTTATCATTTGCGCAATCGTCAATTGTAATAGGGTGAATGTTGCGTTTCTGTGAACTATATTTAGGGTATTTATGTATGTTTATATTTTTTGTATGTATGTTTATATTTCTGTGAACTATATTTTGTGTATTTATGTATGTTTATCACTTTTACTCTTTGTATTCTGCTAAATTTACTGATTTATTGGTCAGTCTGTAAAACAGCTGATAGCTGTGACTCGCCATTTGCCTTTGATGGAGTTTTTATGTATCCTCCCTCCTGGTCTCAATAAAGTCGTATAATAATAATAATAATAATAATAATAATAATAATAATAATAATAATAACAGGTGTCCCGGGACGACGACCAGCTGATGTCCACGGACGATTTCAGTGGACGGAGGATCTCAGGCAAGATCTAATGCGCTGCTATGAGGAGAGCTGTCCGCAACAGAGAGGCTACATGGCGCGAATGCACAGTCGGTTTGCATTAATGCATCCCGAACTGGCAGATCGCTTTTCTCAACAACAACTGAGAGATTATGTGGCCTATCTGAGGCGGACGGGTTTCGTTGTTCCCAGCAGTCAACCGGTACCGGATGTGCGGGCAATAACAACTGAGCCCGTACGCGGTGCTGGGAGAGACACATTATGACAGCACGACACTCGTGTTTAGGAAAAATTTGACAACAAAAATTTTGCCTAAACAACGAGAAATAGACAGAGCAAATAGCCTACTTCTGGATGCTCTCCCAGATGACTACGACCTGTGGCAAGTCAATTGTGCCGTTTACGAGGCTGCAAGTGATCTGGTGACTCCGCGAAATCTGACACAGATATCGCGGAGTCGGCAGATTACAAAACGCATGTCTCAATTGAACGGTAAGATTCGACTGACACGGAAGCTCGCTTTCCGAATTCAGTGTGTGATCGACTATTTAACATCTGGCCGTTCATTTACGGCTAAAGTCAAGAAGTTCGCACAACAACTGCGGACGTATTATCACACACTGAACAAGCTGAAGTTGCTCAACATCAAGCAACGTTTAGCGGATAAAATTCGGGTTATGGCCGATGCCAAAAAGAGGCTGCAAAGACGGGAAGAAGGAATTCGACAAAACTCAATATTTTGGACGAATACTTCCAACCTCTTCAAACATCGTATCGCAGCATCAAGCGAGTTTCCGTCGATGACCGCAGTTGAGGAATTCTGGGGGAGCATCTACGAGAGAACATCTAGGCTTAATGCAGACACTCCAGGTATTGAAATCTTCACCGAGTTGTGCGACGAAGTCACACAACAAAGTGAAGATTGCCCACCCGTCAGTGCTTTAGAGGTGAAAAATGCCATCACAGGAGCGAGGAATTTCTCCTCGCCGGGCTGGGATGGAATTAACAACTATTGGTGGAAGAAGTTCACTTCTGTCCATCAACACCTAGCCCGAATATTCACCTCTTATATAAATGGAGACCAATCCATTCCGCACTGGCTGGTGGAGAGCCGAACGACACTGATCCCAAAATCGGGAGACTTGTCCGATCCGAAAAACCATAGACCGATCACGTGTCTCAATACGTTATACAAATTGTTCACTAACATCTTGAACGAACGTATTGAGAAATCCGTGAAACCGGTGTGGCAACGGATAGTAGAACAACGAAGCTGCAAAATGGGTGTATCCGGCTGCAAGGACAACTTGCTTATCGACAGGTGTGTTTGTCAGGACGCAGTCCAGTACAAGCGTAACATGTCGATAGCCTGGCTGGATTACATGAAGGCGTATGACTCAACATCGCACGAGGTTTTAAGCTTGTTGCTCAAACGCCTTCATGTCCACCCAAACATAGTGAGAATTGTAGAAGACCTGATGCCTCTTTGGAAAACACGCTTTGTCATGACATCGGGCAAGCGTCGAACCATGTCTAGACTGCTTCAATTCCAAAGAGGTGTCTATCAGGGAGATTCTCTGAGTCCTCTGCTCTTCTGCATCTCACTATTGCCTCTATCCGTTGTTCTCCGGAAATCTCAAGGGTACATATGTGGACCGCCTGGTGAACGTGTACATAAGATCACCCATCTTTTCTATATGGATGATCTTAAATTATACGCATCAGGCGAAGATCAATTACATCGATCTCTGAACATCGCCCTCACATAGTCGAGAGATATCGGTATGGAATTCGGATTGGACAAGTGTGCAGTCGTTCATTTGCACAGAGGAAGGCCAGGCTCCCATAACAACGATATGGAGCTCGTCAACGGAAATGTCATCCGCCACCTTATCGCCGAAGAAGCCTACACATACCTGGGCATACCTCAAAGGCATGTCCAGGATGTGCAGGCTGCTAAAACCACCATCATTAAGAAATACCGGCGCATTCTCCGTCAGATCTGGTCATCAGAATTGACCGGAAGAAATAAGGTGGCAGCCACGAATATGTTGGCCGTATCACCAGTGCTCTATTCTTTTGGAGCACTGAAGTGGAACGTTGACGAGCTAAGGGATCTTGACCGAAGCACACGGAAGATGATTTGTATGCAACGCAGTTTGCATCCAAGATCTTCCGTGGAACGACTGTATTTGCCCCGAAATATGGGAGGTCGTGGCCTTTTAAGCCTGGAGTGTATGCATGACCGATTGGTCCTCGAAACAGCTTGCGACGTGATTAATCGAACGGAGGATCCCCTGATGATGCTTGTACATCAGCATGAAATTCAGGGGAAGGGGGCGTTTTTGTACAACGCGGCGGAACGAGCGGCGCGAAACGTCGGTCTGGTTTTCAACGTGGGACGTAGTGGTGCACAGGAGGCTGAATCAGTCATCAATCTGTGCCCAGTGCGTCTCAGGGCTAACATACGGAAGAAACAACTCCGTATGTTGGAGGGAAGGCATATCGACAAGCCGTTGCATGGACAATTCTTTCGAAATGTCCAACAACTTGGCTTGTCGGCAGAGATGTCCTTCTCCTTCTTAAGATCAGCCGGCTTGAAATCCGAGACCGAGGGTTTTATCTTCGCATGCCAGGATGGGGTCATCAATACCTTAGCGTATCGCCAGAACATCTTACACCAGGCGGTACAGAGTACGCTTTGTAGATTGTGTAGATATCATGCTGAAACACTAATGCATCTTTTGGCAGCATGCCCAATATATGCAGTTTTAGCATACATCGAACGTCACAATGCGGCTCTTCGAGTGCTGTATTACCATCTTCGCAGACTTATGGTATTGATGCAACCCCAGTTTTGCCGTACGTCCCCACTGATATTGAATCCGTAGTCGGAAATGAGTCGTGCCGAATATACTGGAATTACTCATTCCCGACGAGCGGGCAAATATCAGCCAATAAGCCTGACATCGTCCTGGTTGACTTCGATGACAAATCCATCTTCGTCATCGAGTTTTCCGCACCAGCAGAAACAAATATAGTCAGCAAAGAGGACGAAAAACGGATGAAATATCAGGAACTCCTGTTCGAGATTCGCAAACTGTATGGAGGATTCAAAATCAAGCTCGTCGTGCTGATAACTGGAGTGTTGGGAGGAATGAGACCAACTTTCCTCCAAAACATCAAAAGCATTCTCACCTGTCGAGAACATGCAAATTCCATCGCAGGTCGAATGCAGAAAGCAGTGCTACTGGGATCTCTCCGTCTACTGAGGTCACACGAGATCCTGTAACCACTTACCCAATGGTAGAGGGAGTGGTTACAGTTGCACACGAAATGGCCCGTGCAGTCTGCAGCGGAAGAGATGGATATCGGAGCCACTTTTCTGTTGCAGACTGCACACGTAGATTCTGGAGGTTAGGGTTTTAGTCGGTAAACCTTGGCGTTAACATCAAAGGTAAACGAGTCTGACACACGGGGGGGGGGGGGTACACAACATCTTTAACCCCCTATGGTGCCTAATGCATTTCCCCCCTCCGTCAACAAAAAAAAAATAATAAAATTCTATAGGGTCTTATCGTCTTTTATTAAAATTTCTGTTTTTTTACAAAAAAAAAAATTTTAATATTATTTATTTTGAGACAGATTTTATTTCATTAAAGTGGTGACTTCAACTGTAGAATCGCGTGTCTAAATGATAATCTCGATTTTATTCCTTCCTTAACTGTCTTCTCGTCGGACAGATGCACTCGTGATTCACATTTGTCATATAAAAGTGCAAAATTAGTTGATTTATTAGAGTAAAACGGTTGCATTGTCCTGAATGGTAGATCACCAAGCGATACCCCAGCGAACTTTACATACATTAGCTCAATTGGAAGTAGCACGATTGACTTAGTGTGGTGCTCTCGTGCAGGCTTAGAATTTTGTGCCGACTTCCATGTTCTGCAGATTACCAGACTTTGGGATCAATGAGGTTATATTACATCATGAATTTAAAAAACGTCTTCAAAGTGTCTTAAAACGGAAAGAGCAAGAGCATCTTCTAAACTTGTCGGAAGAATTAGCCAAGGTTAAAGATTCCGCATCATTCTGGAAAATTATTAATAAGAACCGGATGTTGTGCTCTCCCAGTTACACAATCAGTACAGAATGATGGTATGAATTTTTAATTAAAGCCTTTCCGCAGTGTTTGTCTGTGTCACCGGAATCTCCGTTTCAACTCGTTGTTCCTGAATTAAAAAGAAATAGTGTGCTGCAAATCAGGTAAAGCTCCTGGCATGGATAAAATTTATTACGATTTTTATAAGCATTTACCTGCGTCCTAGTTAGCCTTTTTTGTAAACTTTTTTAATAAAATCCTAGACACAGAAACTGTTCCTAAGAGCTGGGGCGACTTGTTGATCTTTCCACCCCCCAAAAAGAGAGCTACCAACGAACCGGCTAACTACAGGTTCATCTCACTAATAAACTACATTGCAAAGATCTTTATGCTTTCAATCAATAGAATAATTACTGTGTGGGCCGAGAAATTGAACTTAATCCCTGAATTTCAATCTGGTTTCCGTAAAGCCAGAGGGTGCCTGGACAATCTTTTCACTCTTATGGCATTGATTCAAATCCACACCAGGAATCCTAAAAGCTGCTTAAATGTTATATTCGTAGATTTTAGGGCTGCATTTGATTCCATTAAGCATTCTCTTTCGTGGCGTAAGCTCAGGAACATAAGACTTAGTTCAAAATTTTTGAATATAATTATTAACTTTTACAACCAGGCTCCTGCAGCCATTGCATCTAGAGGCGTTATAACTGATGCCGTAAAAATCACGCAAGGAGTTCTGCAAGGGGAGATACTCAGTTCTCTCCTATTTTCGCTTTTTATACGTGATCTGGAAGAATTCCTTATTCAAAATGGCTGCAGAGGCCTTTCGGTTAATTACTCAAAAGAAATAGTATTGCTTGCGTATGCTGACGATTTAGCTATATTGGCCGACACTGCAGTGGAGGTGGACCGAAAATTGAGGGCACTGTATGTTCCGTGGAAAGTGCGGCTTGGCGCGAATAGAATGTTCGAGATCCTTTTCTGGCTGCTTTTCGTCGTTTCGTTGCTCGTCGAGCCATTCCCGCACACATTTACTCCGATAACGGCTCAAACTTTATAGGTGCGAATAAAGAGTTGTGCGACTAATATGCATTAGTAGAATCGGAAGAATTCCAAAAACGTGTGAACAATTTCGCACTCAGCAAAGCCATTATTTGGCATTTTAACCCTCCACTTTCCCCACATTTTGGAGGCATTTGGGAAGCCGCGGTCACGTCCTTCAAGCATCATCTAAAGCGGGTAGTAGGCGATCGCCTCTTCACCTACGAGGAGCTCAACACATTTATCATCGAGGTTGAAGCGATCCTCAATTCGCGACCCTTGTGTCCTTTGTCCACAGATCCTAATGATCCACAAGCTCTAACACCTGCTCATTTACTAGCAGGTCGTCCCTTTAACATGCTGCCGGAGAATGATTTGCTTTATGTTCCAGAAAACCATCTGTCATCGTGGAAATTGACTACTAAGGCACCTCAAGATTTCTGGAAGAGGTGGCAGCAGGAGTACCTAAGTGAATTGCAGAAGAGGCAAAGGTGGACTAAACCTGGCGAAAATCTCAGCACAGACACCATAGTAATCATAATGGATAAAAATCAGCCGTGTATGCGGTGGCAGCTCGGTCTGGTATTAAAGGTGCATCCAGGAGAAGACGGCATCGTTCGAGTAGCCACTGTGAAGACTGCACAAGGAGTCTATAAGCGCAATGTCAAGCTGCTTTGTCCATTATTTAAGCAATAGTGCGGGCATTTGCCATGATCTGTTGATCGCATCGCTCTCAAGGGGGAGGGGGGGGGGGGGGTATGTTCCGGGGAAAGTGCGGTTTGGCGCGAATAGAATGTTCGAGATCCGTCGAGTAATGTACCCGCCTCCTGTTTCGAATATTCCCCGCGTATCAACCAATGGGGTAGTACGGCTCTCGCGCTTTTATTCGAACGGCTGCGTGGCCAATGAAACGCGAGCAAGTTCGTCAACGGTTCGACAGGACCGGCAAGCCGAAGTCAGTCTTTTCACGTCCGCGAACACGCGAGTATCTTATCGACTATCGATCGTTTCTATTACAGTTGTTACCGAATCATATGATCACCGAGATCATTGTACGCGAGATACGCTCGTGAGCTCACGGCGCGATATCATTAATCTACTGTTAATAATTCTACATGGCGACAAACAGTGTTCTCCGGCGTTAACGGTCGCACCGGTGAAACTGAACATGGCGACAAACAGTATTCTCCGGCGACAATAATGTAAATTATCAAGGGTTTTTTATGCCTGAGGGCTTTTTCCCTTTATCAAGCCTTTATAAATTTACCAAACCTATTCATCCCATCACAAATCGATGAAATAGTGAATCGGTCCATGTTGGCCCGATTACACACAAAACATTTGGTGCCTCCTGTGAGGTTTGGATTTGATGACCTCAGCTTTCTGTTGGATGTTTGGAAGAAATCTCATGCCAAGGATACAACACGATCAACCAACAGTGACCGGAAGCAGTGAGAAAATTTAAGTATTTTTCTTTAATTTATTCAATACTTTTCTTGAACACACCTTTGTTGCATCATCTTTGTTCGTTTCCTTTACGCGCTTATCGAATTTCCTTCACAACGTGTTGAAACGCCTCTTTGTTTATCGGTAACGCGGTGTCTTTGTCTTCGCGCGGCATTCCAACGCACGCATTCTTTGTCGGACGTTTTTTTCGCGTTTCCCGCGCATCACGCGGGATCGTCGGGTTACGCGTGGCCGTTTATATCCTCTACGTGTGCCCGCAATCACAAATTTACTTTTTCGTAGTTTTCTCGGAATAGAAAAGTTATTTTGTTTTCTGTCTTTGTTTTTATAAATCAAAATGGATCGAATAAGACATATAACGCAGAAACGGTCAACCCTTAAAACTCAAATAACCAATTTGAAAAATTTAATTGATAAAAAGAAAATAGATTCGAAAAATGCAAAAGTAGGAACGGTTGGACGAAATCGACGAGATTCGCGATCGATATTATGAACTCGCGAGTCGTAACCAAGACGATAATCAAACGAACGCATTACGAAACGAATCCTTGAATGGAAGCTTGCTTCAAGGCGACAAACCTCGTCGAATTAAACTTCCAGTAGCCGAGCTACCTAAATTCGACGGTAAATTAGAAACCTGGTTATCGTTCAAAAACACGTTCACAACGATGGTTACCTCTCGCGACGATATTACTGATTTAGAAAGATTCATTTATTTGAAAAACTCTGTAACCGGTGAAGCCCTAAACAAGGTGTCAATATTTAATACAAGTGCGGAGAATTTCGAAAAAGCATGGAAATTGCTAGTTGAGTCATACGAAAAAAGTCGAATATTGATCGCGAAACATCTCGATGCGATTCTGGATCTCTCAGTTCAACCCGATTCCCCACACCGCGGACTCGCCCGAATAGTAGACGATATGCGTCAACACGTGAACATGTTGAAATCCTTAAAGGTGAATCCTGACGAACATCTCATTATTCGAATTCTTGAACGCGCGTTACCCAAAGATATTCGTACGAAATGGGAAGAGACCCTGGATTTAGAAAAATCGCCTACACTCGAGCAAATATGCAAATTTCTTGCCGAAACTGCGTTTCGCTTCTCTTCCCTCGAAGGAGAAACAACATGTGCGAAATCTGATGTTGATCGCAAGCGCGCAAAACAACCGAGCGATATGCAGGTAGCAAAAAAATCGAAACGGGACTCTCACATACGCGCATTCGTATCGGTCACAAGCGATTCTTGTAGTTTTTGCCGGGATTCCCAACATCGATCGTATTAATGTCCGTCATTTCTAAAAGCTGCGGTTCAGCAACGTTGGGAAATGGTCAAACGCGCCAACGTGTGTAAGAATTGTCTTCGTAAACACGATGGCTTGTGCACCGCCCGAAGTTGCAAATCGTGTAATCGATATCATAACACCGCTTTGCATAATTTCAAGGAGTCCAAATATCGTGGCAAAGACTCCCGGCAAGAACATAACTTTTCGAAGGCTCAACCAGCGAGCGCGATTAACGAGTACGCATGACTAAGCCGGGAAGTATACGCAGCCGTGACAAGCATGCCCCACTCACAATTAATGATGAGTGCAATGGTCAGAATTCGTGATTCGTCAGGGAATTTCGTGACATGCCGTGCGTTGCTAGATTCGTGCGCTACAGCCCATTTCATGACCGAGCGACTTGCCAAAACTTTAAAGTTGCCGACCAGTTCTTGTTCGATTTCAATTGGGGCCATTGACAATGTGATAACCACATCCAGGGGCCTTGTCGAGGCAACTATATTCTCGATATATCGAAATTTTCAAAAAAGATTGTCGTTTTTAGTGGTTCCAAAAATCGCAGATTCGATTCCCTACGAAGTTTTCCCACGCGAGTCAGTTTCCATACCAGGGAATCTACCATTAGCTCACCCAGATTTCCATAAACCACGTGTAGTCGATTTTCTTATCGGTTCTGGGGCTACACTTTCGCTTTTATCCATCGGGCAGGTCGATCTGTCGAGCGAAAACTGTGATTTGATTTTACAGAAAACTCAACTCGGTTGGATCATGGCAGGTGGCACGGCATCGAGCGATAATCGGAGTAAAGTCTCGTGTAAATTGAGTCAGCTAAACGACTAAATTGCGCGGTTTTGGGCTATCGAGGAATTACCGACCGAAAATTCAAAATTGCCAACCGAAAACAATTGCGAACAGCAATATGAAAAACACACAAAACGAACTCGTAACGGCAAATATATCGTGCGATTGCCATTTCGCACGACTGAACCTGAATTAGGCGAATCGCGAACAACTGCTTTACGCAGATTCCACGCGGTTGAACGCAGACTTAACGCGGATCCAGTCCTTCACTCCGAATACTCACGTATTTTGCAGGAGTATCTCGATCTCGGAGATATGTCACCTGTAACACAGGAAACAGAACCCGGATATTACCTCCCTCATCACGCCGTAATAAAGGCGTCGAGTGTCACCACCAAGGTTCGCGTAGTCTTCGACGCGTCATCGAAATCCTCAAATGGAAAGTCATTAACTGACCAACTTTTGGTCGGACCGACCATTCAGGATAAATTGTTCGACCATTCATTCAATTTCAGAGCACATAAGCACGTTTTGACCGGAGACATCGAAACGATGTACCGCCAGATTTGGGTACATCCAGATGATCGGCCGTATCAGAGATTATTTTGGCATAAGGATGGAATTGTTCGTGTATTCCAACTCAATACCGTAACCTTTGGTGTAGCATTAGCTCCGTTTCCAGCCATTCGTACAATACGGAGATTAGCTAATGACGAGGCAGCGAGTTTTCCAATCGGAGCGGAAATTTTGAAAAGGGATTTATACGTCGACGATTTGATTACCGGAGAAAATTCGTTACAAAGAGTACAACAAATCAAGGCGGAAGTTATCATTACTCCGTCGTGGCGGTTTCAATATTCGTCAATGGGCTTCTAATGACGCGAATCTGGTTAACGATTCATCACCAGAAGTATGTGCCCTCAATTTTATAGAAGGGTCTTCCTCCATTTTGAAAACATTAGGGATATCCTGGGATCCTCGCCGTGATCGTCTCTTGTACACTGTCCAACCAGTCCAGACAATTAACAAAGTTACAAAACGTAACGTCTTATCTGAGATAGCAAAAATGTTCGATCCCCTCGGGCTATTACGGCCAATCATACTTACCGCAAAGATTATAATGCAAGATTGCTGGCGAGTTAAGGTGGATTGGGACGAGTCTTTACCTGCTGCATTGCGTACCAAATGGAGTACATTTATCAAGCAACTTCCATGTGTCAAAAATTTATCGATCGACAGACGCGTATTCTTAGACAATCCAATTGATATACAATTTCACGGATTTTGCGATGCAAGTTTATCGGGTTAAGGAGCTTGCATATATGCCCGTTCATGCAATGCAAAGGGAGAGACTCTCGTTCAACTTTATTGTGCAAAATCACGTGTCGCGCCGGTTAAACAGGCTACTATTCCTAGACTCGAACTTTGTGCCGCCTTGACATTGGCACGATTATATGGCGAAACCGGTCTCTTTAGATTCGACCCGAATGAGATTATTTTCTGGTCTGATTATACTATTGACTCCATTACATGAATTGCCCGGCGTTAGAAAAGTCACATGTTTCACTACCACAGTCAACTACGTAGATGTTTTCAAACGATTTTCATCTTACTCCAAATTAATTCGAACTTTGGCATATTGTTTAAGGTTTCTTCGCGCGAATACATATCGCGGTGAGTTGACGTTACCAGAGATTGCAGAAACGGAGCGTCGAGTTTTAAAATTAGTTCAGGCAGAAGCGTATTGTAAGGAGATTCGACAGATTTCCGAGTTAGGATTAACCAAAACTGGTCGTTTAGCTGCGTGAAATCCATTTATCGATGACCAAGGTTTGTTTCGTGTAAGAGGTCGTTTGGCAAAGGCTGATCTTACGCTTTCGCGGAAGCATCCAATACTTCTACCGACCCATCACCACGTCACTGACCTAATTATACGAGATACGCACGAAAACAATTTTCACGCCGGTATACAATCTACCCTCTGCTCCATTCGTCATCGTTTTTGGCTTCTAGACGGAAAAAACCAAGTTCGTAAGATCATCCGTAATTCTGTTAGGTGCATTCATTTTCGAGCAACTCCAGTTGAGTACAGAATGGGAGACCTACCAACATCGAGATTAGAGCCAAATTCCGCATTCTATCACACAGGTGTAGATTTCTTTGGTTCTATGTTTATTAAAGAAAAAAAATACCGTAAACGCGGTCGAGTTAAGGTGTTCGGCTGTGTCTTCGTCTGTATGACTATCAAGGCTGTACACATAGAATTAGTAACAGAATTGACTACTGAAGCTTTTCTGGCTGCTTTTCGTCGTTTCGTTGCTCGTCGAGCCATTCCCGCACACATTTACTCCGATAACGGCTCAAACTTTATAGGTGCGAATAAAGAGTTGTGCGACTTATATGCATTAGTAGAATCGGAAGAATTCCAAAAACGTGTGAACAATTTCGCACTCAGCAAAGCCATTATTTGGCATTTTAACCCTCCACTTTCCCCACATTTTGGAGGCATTTGGGAAGCCGCGGTCACGTCCTTCAAGCATCATCTAAAGCGGGTAGTAGGCGATCGCCTCTTCACCTACGAGGAGCTCAACACATTTATCATCGAGGTTGAAGCGATCCTCAATTCGCGACCCTTGTGTCCTTTGTCCACAGATCCTAATGATCCACAAGCTCTAACACCTGCTCATTTACTAGCAGGTCGTCCCTTTAACATGCTGCCGGAGAATGATTTGCTTTATGTTCCAGAAAACCATCTGTCATCGTGGAAATTGACTACTAAGGCACCTCAAGATTTCTGGAAGAGGTGGCAGCAGGAGTACCTAAGTGAATTGCAGAAGAGGCAAAGGTGGACTAAACCTGGCGAAAATCTCAGCACAGACACCATAGTAATCATAATGGATAAAAATCAGCCGTGTATGCGGTGGCAGCTCGGTCTGGTATTAAAGGTGCATCCAGGAGAAGACGGCATCGTTCGAGTAGCCACTGTGAAGACTGCACAAGGAGTCTATAAGCGCAATGTCAAGCTGCTTTGTCCATTATTTAAGCAATAGTGCGGGCATTTGCCATGATCTGTTGATCGCATCGCTCTCAAGGGGGAGGGGGGGGGGGGGGAGTATGTTCCGTGGAAAGTGCGGTTTGGCGCGAATAGAATGTTCGAGATCCGTCGAGTAATGTACCCGCCTCCTGTTTCGAATATTCCCCGCGTATCAACCAATGGGGTAGTACGGCTCTCGCGCTTTTATTCGAACGGCTGCGTGGCCAATGAAACGCGAGCAAGTTCGTCAACGGTTCGACAGGACCGGCAAGCCGAAGTCAGTCTTTTCACGTCCGCGAACACGCGAGTATCTTATCGACTATCGATCGTTTCTATTACAGTTGTTACCGAATCATATGATCACCGAGATCATTGTACGCGAGATACGCTCGTGAGCTCACGGCGCGATATCATTAATCTACTGTTAATAATTCTACATGGCGACAAACAGTGTTCTCCGGCGATAACGGTCGCACCGGTGAAACTGAACATGGCGACAAACAGTATTCTCCGGCGACAATAATGTAAATTATCAAGGGTTTTTTATGCCTGAGGGCTTTTATAAAATAGTAGCATTTAAATGCCAGAGTCGTATGAAGCACCCTAGATTCTTTAAATTTGGTGAAGCTTGTATTGAAGTGGTAAAGCAGTATAACTATCTTGGTGTAATATTTTCGGAATCGTGCTCCTTTCTTCCAGCTGTAAAAAAGCAAGTCTGCTCTGCGAATGCAGCAATTACTTCGTCGCTAAAGCTTATTTATAGTTCCAAGATAATGAACTGGAGTGCCTTTATTACTATTTTTTTATATGTATTTAAGACTACGGGGCACCTATCTGGAGTCTAAAATAAATAGAACTGATCGAAAAAACCCAACTTTCTTTTTTCAAAAAACTTTTATACCTGCCCAAAAATACTCCATATTACGCTGTACGTAATGAGACAGGAATCCTACCTCTGTCATTCATGATTCTCCAAAGTTCTTTAAAATGGCTTGCTAAGGTCGAGGCAATGGATGACTCCCGATACCCTAAGCTCTGTGCATTAAAACTCTCTCAAATCGCAACTGAGCACTCAGAGTGTAGAAACAATTTTTATTTATTTTAATCTAGAATGAAAGATTTAATGAAATAAAATCTGCCTCAAAATAAATAATATTAAAATTTATTAAAAAAAAAAAAAAAAAATTTTAATAATAGACGATAAGACCCTATAGAATTTTATTATTATTATTGTTATTATTATTATTATTGATAATACATTTATTTTAGGGGATGACCCCTCACAAACGGGATTCCGCTTACAGTGGATACTTGTAACATAATACTTAATACTAATTAAATGCTAATTGTTGGCGCATTACAATAACTTCGTCTAAATAATCTACGATTTTCATAACATAAGTCGAGTGCGCCATATTTAGCATATCTAACCAGGGCTCGGTTCGGACAGCGTCTCCTTGTTGAATTAAAGGAAAGTACTTGTTTCGTATATCAGAATAAATAGGACATACAACCAAAATTTGAAATAAGACATCTACATCTTCGTTTGAACAGCGACAGCTACCCAAGGATAACTTCAAGTATCGTTCCTTTATTCTTAAATTGTTACATCTATAGTTAGAGAGACGAAGTTGTAAAAAAGACCTTTTGTAAGAAAGCGGAATCGACGAACGCAGGTATGAAGCCGTTTCTAAAGTGTTTCCCAAGCGCAAGTGCGGATATAAAACCAAGCTTGTTGAATTTGCGCAGTTTATTTTGTTGCTTCTAGTAAGGTATGACTCAAATTCCCATAAGGCTGTATTGATGTTACAAGGGTTGAATATTCTAACATACTGCCTCCAAAGATTGGGGCAATTGGTTACTTCGCAAAATGCTTTTAGGTCTATAAAAAAATTGTTTCTACACTCTGGGTAATCAGTTGCGATTTGAGGGAGTTTTAATGCACAGAGCTTAGGGTATCGGGAGTCATCCATTGCCTGGACCTTAGCAAGCCATTTTAAAGAACTTTGGAGAATCATAAATGACAGAGGTAGGATTCCTGTCTCATTACGTACAGCGTAATTTGGAGTATTTTTGGGCAGATATAAAAGTTTTTTGAAAAAAGTAAGTTGGGTTTTATCAATCAGTTCTATTTGTTTGAGACTCCAGATAGGTGCCCCATACATCAAAACACTCGCTATAAGAGTCTTAAATACAGTAATAAAGGCACTCCAGTTCATTATCTTGGAACTATAAATAAGCTTTAGCGACGAAGTAATTGCTGCATTCGCAGAGCAGACTTGCTTTTTTACAGCTGGAAGAAAGGAGCACGATTCCGAAAATATTACACCAAGATAGTTATACTGCTTTACCACTTCAATACAAGCTTCACCAAATTTAAAGAATCTAGGGTGCTTCATACGACTCTGGCATTTAAATGCTAATATTTTAGTTTTTTCTACGTTTACCGAAAGTTTATTAATGCTGCAGTATTTATACAGTGCCCTAAATTTTCGGTCCACCTGCACTGCATTGTCGGCCAATATAGCTAAATCGTCAGCATGCGCAAGCAATACTATTTCTTTTGAGTAATTAACCGAAAGGCCTCTGCAGACATTTTGAATAAGGAATTCTTCCAGATCACGTATAAAAAGCGAAAATAGGAGAGAACTGAGTATCTCCCCTTGCAGAACTCCTTGCGTGATTTTTACGGCATCAGTTATAACGCCTCTAGATGTAATGGCTGTAGTAGCCTGGTTGTAAAAGTTAATAATTATATTCAAAAATTTTGAACTAAGTCTTATGTTCCTGAGCTTACGCCACAAAAGAGAATGCTTAATGGAATCAAATGCAGCCCTAAAATCTACGAATATAACATATAAGCAGCTTTTAGGATTCCTGGTGTGGATTTGAATCAATGCCATAAGAGTGAAAACATTGTCCAGGCACCCTCTGGCTTTACAGAAACCAGATTGAAATTCAGGGATTAAGTTCAATTTCTCGGCCCACACAGTAATTATTCTATTGATTGAAAGCATAAAGATCTTTGCAATGTAGTTTATTAGTGAGATGAACCTGTAGTTAGCCGGTTCGTTGGTAGCTCTATTTTTGTGGGGTAGAAAGATCAACAAGTCGCCCCAGCTCTTAGGAACAGTTTCTGCGTCTAGGATTTTATTAAAAAAGTTTACTAAATAGGCTAACTAGGACGCAGGTAAATGCTTATAAAAATCGTAATAAATTTTATCCATGCCAGGAGCTTTACCTGATTTGCAGCACACTATTTCTTTTTAATTCAGGAACAACGAGTTGAAACGGAGATTCCGGTGACACAGACAAACACTGAGGAAAAGCTTTAATTAAAAATTCATACCATAATTCTGTACTGATTGTGTAACTGGGAGAGCACAACATCCGGTTCTTATTAATAATTTTCCAGAATGATGCCGAATCTTTAACCTTGGCTAATTCTTCCGACAGGTTTAGAAGATGCTCTTGCTCTTTCTGTTTTAAGACACTTTGAAGACGTTTTTAAAATTCACGATGTGATATAACCTCATTGACCCCAAAGTTAGTACGTTTGCATAACTTTAAGTTCGCAAGCACGTTCTTTTTTAGGCGTGAACATTCACTGTCAAACCAGGGTTTGTTACTCCTCTTATTAAAACTTTTACAGTGTGTCTGTCTCATACCAGTCTCATCTCAGTCTCCGTTGCAACTATAGTGATTGTTGATATTAGGAAGCTATTATATTCATTTACCGAAGAATTCATGCTCGGTTCGATTAAGGCACCCACCATTCCATTGCAATAGCCAGAGGCTGCATTCTCATTCCACTGAAATCTACAAGATGGCAGGTGATTTAATAAAGGACATAAAATGTTGAGTCTCAGTATTACAGGGAGGTGATCCGAAAAAGTGGTAATCTGCAGAACGTGCAAGTCGACACAAAATTCTAAGCCTGCAAGAGAGCACCACACTAAGTCAATCGTGCTACTTCCAATTGAGGTAATGTATGTAAAGTTCGCTGGGGTATCACTTGGTGATCTACCATTCTGGACAATGCAACCGATTTACTCTAATAAATCAACTAATTTTGCACTTTTATATGACAAATGTGAATCACGAGTGCATCTGTCCGACGAGAAGACAGTTAAGGAAGGAATAAAATCAAGATTATTATTTAGACACCTGATTCTACAGTTGAAGTCATCTCCAATTATTACAGGATAAGTCGGAAAGGCATCAGTAGTCGCTAGTAACGCATCACCAACTAACTTATCATATCATCGATATCCTGCGCTAGCGGTAGATATACCGAACATAACAAGAAAACTTGAGATTCACATTTAACCGTACAAATAATGAAGTTTTTCGATATCGCAATAGTAGACAATTTAAAAACGTTGGCTTTATACGCGATTGCAAGACCGCCGCTAGGTCTGTCGGCTTTAAAAAAACTTGGAAGCTGGAGAGACAATAAATAAAAAATCTGGTAAAAATGAACAGTGGAGTGCTGGCTCTACCTTCCAAGTTTCTGAAAGACAAATTATATCATACTGCGAAATATGAGCTGAAATGTCGGAGAAGTTGGAGAATCCGCGCATGTTCCAAAAGAAAATTCTTGCTTGCCTATATGATTGCACATCAGGAAAATCATTTTCCTGAGACGATGCATAGCCACTACCAGTGTCTTTATTCTTTAATTTATGAGGTTGAGCTCTTTTGTTGTTGGTCTGGTAGTCTGCAGCGATAAAAAATTGTCTATCTTCATTGAAGGGTTAGAGTCCTAATTAAGGCGATTTTTGTGAACACTAACTTGACCTAACGAACGGCAATAAATTTAATTATAATTGGCCTGTTTTGCATAACTTTACCCAATCTATATGCATCTGCAATTGCAAGATCTGGAATGGATAATTCAATCTTGGCAAAGAAGTTTCCTAGAGTCGTAAATATATTTGCGTTATGTGTCTCGTCGTCTGGAATATGGAAGACTAGAATGTTATTAGCCCGTAATGATTTTTCGAATTTATTTTTCATATTTAACGTTTTATTTTCAACGGCATTCAGTTTATTCGAAATTGTGGAGATGTTCACATTAGATTCCTTTATAATATTGCTTAATTGGCCATGCGACTTTGTCAACGACTCAATTGATTCCTTTAATTCCTTTATAGACACATTGATTTCTTGGAATTCTGCCATGTTCAATGTTGCTAATTACGTATATGATAAACGTATACCAACAAGCATATAAACACGCGTGTGTTGGTATCGATTGTATGTGTAAATAGTTTAAAACTTGAGTCAAGTGGCCTTCAAAAAAGAAAACGAGAATCAAAGTGTATATGAGAAAGCACAATGAAATATTGGAGACGTCTATACACTTTGTAACACAGCACAGGGCAGTCCGACGTTTACTTAGCTTAACTGCTTTCCCCAAAATGTAAACTACATATTATATTATAGCAGAGCTAGATTGCAGGAAATACACTCTTAATTAAAAATACACCATTCAGCAGATCTTCGGATGAATAATTACGTTTATGCAGGAAAGTAATTATTACTTTAGTTAGTACGACTTGAATATAAAGTATTCAACTCACGAACCGGGCTAACAACGAACTCAATTTTATATTTTATAAAATTTAAATTTATATTCAAATAAATTTTAAGTTTATCCCTAAAATTTTTTATATTAAATTAATATTATTTTTATAAATAATATTTAAATTAATATATAAATTAAATTTATTTTTAAAAAAATTTAGATATAATAAAATTTGAATAACATTTAATTTCTATTTATTACTTAATAATAATAATATTGTAACCCTTTTCCGGATTGGGAAAGGGCAGAACAAAAATTTTTAGAATAAACGCAACTCTAACTCAAAATATGGTTCCCACCTGGGATACCATTTGTAACCTGAATTTCGGATGGAAAAAATGGGGTTATATAAGAACTGAAACTCCAAAATCTATACGCAAGAACTAAAATGAATTTCGCAAATATAACGGGGCAGTACATATATTTCGGGGCGCGACACGAAATGGACGACGGAAAATAAACAAATGGGCGAGTTCGCAAATCAGGCAAAGGAAATATTTCTTGTGATATGACCGGTTATCGACTGTGAGAACAAGTTAGTGTGGGGCGACGGTACTCACGGAAGATGACCAAAATAACGGAAAAATCTCCTGGCAGTACCGCAGAGTCCAATTATCGGGTCCTTTTGATTTCACCGCTCTGCAGCACACACGCACTCACTTCTCGGTACTGGGGCTGAACGCACGAGAAAAACGGGGTTTCGCAAAACAATATTTTGGGACCGCACTTTTGGGAATCGCAACAGACAATTTAAGAATTGATCAGAAACGCTCTCTAAGCACACCGCACGCTTGGAGATCGCCGGACGGAATGTGTCAAGGTTCTCGACGAAATCCCAGTGTTGCCAGATGATTGAAAATGTTCCCTCTAGGGGAAGTCTCATTTTCCTCCAAAATTCCTCTAAACATTCAAATTTGAAACATAGGCATATATTTCCTAAAACGAGTCGTTACATATGTACATATGTATGCGTAAAGGGCGTAAAGTAATATATTTAAGTATACGATTGAATAAGTACATAAACAATACTGTACATATACATTCTCTATATACATTCATGCGTTTATACATACATAAACGCAACACATATTGATATGCCTATACATAGTACATTATAGATATGTTCGTAATCCAGTATTCCCTAGTTCCATGAATGATTGATAAAAAAAACTAGAAAAACTAAAAGAACAAACAAAAAATGAAATATTCTGTCACTATAGAGAATTTTGTTTATAAAGTTAAATTCACATGGGTAGGAAGTACATACAAATGCATACAAACATAATATTTATAACCAAATTGTGTTTAATTCTCCTTAGTATTACATGTCTAACAATAATTGTAATTATATAAAATAGAAACCTGTAAACATAAAATCTAAGAAATAAAATATTTCAACTTTTAAAGCATTTTATAAAATTGTTTACAGGCCCTTTTATAACTTTTTATAAACTTTTTTTCTTAATAATTAAATAAAATCTTTGTAACTCTTTTTCATTCTTCTTAGTAAACTATGGTCACTCTTCCAAAGAACCATTTTCGTTTGCATCTGAGAAAATGTTCAATACGTCCACAATATTATCATTAGCTGCATATATGTCTATTGAATTAAATCTTTTTAACATTTCCGGAGAAGGTTGAAAATACCTGCAATCCGTAGGTGCAGTGCAACGTACATGTAAAATTGCTTCGACCATGTCAACCAATAACTTATTTCTTAATTTATCCTTTACTACATTCACAATAGAAAAAACATCGTTCAACTGCTGCATTTGAAATTGGTAAACTATATAGTGAAAACACTAATTTACAAATGTGTTTGAATTTCCTTTCTCCTGCGGCATTTCTGATACCATATATTTCATTCCAGTACTCCAATGTAGTTTTCTTCGGTTCAATTTCGACTGCACTTAATAAGTTCCATTCTGCAACGGTGGCATCAATATCTTCGCAAACATTTATAAAATAAGTAGCAATATCCGTTATGTCTGGCTTAATTGCAGACGATGCGTTCTTTTGGGAAAAAGCTGAGATGTTCTTCAAAATGTTAATATTTTCTGTTATCCGGACTTGTACTTCTGCAGCCAATGCAATCAGAAAATCTCGGCACCTTACTTTAATTTCATCCAAGGTACTTTTCGGAATATTGCGACTGTTCATGTTAAAGTCGAACCCAAAATTTATACAATCTACTGGCATCAGAAATGACTTGAAATTGAAATTGAGGAGTTCAGTACGTACTGTTTTTCGAAATTGCTCCGGAGTAACTATTTTTTGCAACATAGAATAAAATAAATCGTTTAAATCGGTGAATAATTTAAGTGGGTCTGCAACATCTGACTGAAAATGTACATTCATTTCAATAACTGCTTTTAATGTATAATATACAAATGACAAATATATCTTATTAATGTCAGAATTGTACATGTTGTATAATTCTCCAGCAACATAACATTTTTCCTTGTGTTGAGCCATTTGAAAATGCAACTTCAATGCATCCCATTGCTTTAAAACAATTGAAACTGCTCGTATTCGAACAAACCATCTGGTATCGCTCATTTTAGGTATATTTTCAGGAACTTCATCATAAAGAGTTTTATATAGCACTTTATATGCCAGCTGTCTTTTCGAGCTATGAGAAAACCAGGTATGAGAAGCTCGAACCATATAATCTAAGTGTTTCGGTAAAACATTACAAGCATTTTCAGCGGCTAAATGCAATGAATGGCATATGCATTTATTGATCACAATATGTGGGACTTTCTCCTTTAAAATTGTTGACAAGGAGTGATTTTTTCCAACATTAACGCTAGCACCATCCACTCCTATACCTATCATGTGCATAATATTTAAGGTGTCCTTCTCTAACCGATTTATAATAGCTTCTGCGATGGCATCAGATGTTCCCGATTGCATTTCGATTAATCGATAAAAGGCTGTGACAATATTCGCTTGCTTTTCGCTGTAATATCTGACAACTATACATAAAAGTTTCGTAGAATCTATGGCAGTTGATTCATCTACGATCAAAGAGAAAAAACTGTCACCAATGTCTATTAACAGAGCTTCAACTATTGAAGGAGACAAATTATTTTTAATTAATGCAGCACATTTCGATCTTTTCATCTGAATTTCTTTTAACACTAATGATTCTTTATCGAGAGCTTTAACTACGTGTGATAGATGATCAATCGACCTGACAGATGTATGTTCAGCAATGTAAAAAGCTAACCTCAATTCTGCAATTTTTCTATTTACTGTTAAAGCAGGCTTTATATATGTTTCAATTTTCGGAACGTGCTTTAAGTTTTTATCAGTGAGGATACTTCGTTTGTGCTTATCTGATTTTGCGTGTTCGACTAGAGTTTTCTTTTTAGCGGCCAAATTACATTTACAATATAAGCAATAAGCTCTTTTGTCCTCACCATCTGGAGATTTCGCTAACCATCCTGTAATTGTAACAGTTTATCGCGTGAAAAAACAAATTTATTAAAAAAGTATACATATTTATATATATATATATGCGTAAATTCTAACCCACAAAGCATTCTTCACGTTCCCACTTCGTAGTGTATTTTTGAACGTATTTTGTTTGCCCATCACCTTTCTTTTTGGCAGCATTCGGAGAACTTTTCTTGCGATACATTTTGTGTACCCCATTAATTTTGAAACACAAATTGCGTTATAAAAAATTATATTATGGTTTACACACTTAGCGACTTCCGAAAAGCATGAACATGAACTTACGAAAATGGCTTAGGAAGATTCTCCCTTTACGGATTTGCCTCAAGGGGTCGTTCAAAGCGCTCAAACCTATAGTCAAGAAACTTGTTGGGCGTCTGGGCGAACTTAGTGGGACACTCAGTGCACACTCAGTGCAGATTTTAACATTGCGCTTCTGGCAATCAGTTCACCCCACTGATCTATATAATAACGTTATTATATAGATCAGTGGTTCATCCCTTAGCACTTACGCACAATGGGGAATCAAATGCGAAATCGAACTCTTGTGGCAGACTAGAAGAATACTTATAGAACATATCCTCTGTTTTTTCTCAATCCGCGTTAAATTTCCTCCAAAAAATCCTCTAAATAATCAAATCCTCCGTTTTCCCTCTCACCATAACAAAATCCCTCCAAATTTGGAGTAAAAACCTCCAATCTGGCAACACTGCGAAATCCTCGAGGTTCGTGCCCACGTGCACGGTGTTGCCAATTTTCCATCGGCGTAGAGCATCATGGGTAGGGAGGATAAGGAAGACAATATGTCACGGGCATGTTGACGGAAAAGGACGGCGATACCGGACGAAATTAGGAAAGGTGTGGCGGCTGTACAAAGAAAAGGGGGGGGGGTGACATAACAAGACTTATCGACATAAGGAGATAAGGAGTAGATAATTATATTCCCTAATATGTAAGAGAGAGAGAGAGATACAGTATAGGGAATCGTCTCAGAGCGACGAAGAGGGACGGCGGAGATTTCCGTGTCCTGGATAGAGACGGACGGGATATCGTCTCGTAATGTAAAAACTCTGGAATGACGGCAGCCATCGGATTATGGCAGTTCTCGTATGCCGTGGAGATTTGCCGAGGGACGACTGTCGACTCGGGCACGAAAAGGTGGCGGAAACTCAAGTCGCCGAACATGCATGGATGCCGTAAGAGAAGAGGGGGAGGGAGTGAGGCGGACGCAGCGAAGGCTGCATGAGTCCAACGGAGAAGAATAAGTATTGGTGGGGGCTGAGCAACACAGGCGAGCCAAGGGGAGGGAATCGACGCGCGGGCGCGCGGCATGTAACGTCCATTTGACGTTCGAAAGATTTGGACGGCTGGCGGATACGTAGCCGTGGTGGGGAGTCGAAACTAGAAACATGATTTTCAGATGCGACCAGGCATACGAATTATCTGCATCTTCTAGAGGTGGAGGAGTAATGTTAGTCGTAAAAAATTCTTATCGGCTCCTCTATAATTAAAATTCGCTATCGGATGCGAATTTTCGACAGTCTGCCCCACAGCTGAACATATCTTTGTTAGAACATGATTAAATGGTCGTCATTATATTTTTGGAACGTCATATTTTTCGCCATCATCGCAATTCTGCGCATATCAGGAATATTCGCAATCACTAAGTATGCTAGCATATAAATATTCAGCCCAGTATCATGGACAGCGCAGTGGCTCTTTGCAATACTTTCGCCTCTTTAAATTTAAAACAACATCTAGACCCACTAAGCACTAAAGGCTACTCACTGGACCTGATATTTACATCGTCAACATCTGCCCAGACCTTCACTGATTGTGATCCATTATTACCAACTGATTCACACCACTTTTCAAGTTTTCTTCAGCTGGATGTCACCATCTCTCCGTTGCTTAACCATAAAAATGTATTTTTAGGCTTTTTTAAAAAATTGGCTCACGAGCGATGGAAAGAATCCAGCCGAATTGATGACTTAATTACTTTTAAACGTCTCCGTGCATAATGTATTCGCGATTCTCGATGCCTTTATAAGCCATACATCAGAAAAGTTGAATTCTATTCCAGATCCAATGTAAAATCTTTTTAGACATATTTAAACAATTTATGTAAATCTAATGAACTTCAAACAGTATGTATCTTGGTAACCATAATGCCGAGACTGGTGATGAAACAGTTAAACTTTTCGCGTCGCATTTCAAATCGGTTTACTCTAAGAGTTTACTCCCTCAGTATATTCATAACTCTTTCGCCAAGCTCTTCAATATGGTTATAGTAGAAGATGACATAGGGGAGACTGGGGTTAGTTGGCGGTAAAATTATTAATCTATTTCTATAAAATGGTATACAGTATAATTCAATTTATGTAATATACCATTTTGAAGGTATAAAGTCTCGCAATAAAATGCCTTTTGTAATATTTCATAAATATTATTGAAAAGAGAGAAAATGACCAAATAATCGGCAAGTTCAAAACCGCCAATACACCCCACACGTGGGGCACATTGGCGGGTGCAATGGGGCTAATTGGCGGTTGATAAAAACTTGTGTTTTATTGAATAAGTGAATTCATAATACTTCGGCAAGATGTAATAAGTAAATTAAATCTCTATGGCTTTCTCTTAATTTCCTTTCTTACAATAAAAATACGTTAACGTAGATGTTTTTTGTACGAATACCGCCATTCTCTTGTGGCTATTGTCGACTATTCATACCTTTATAAATACAACATATATTTCGCACTTTTACACAAAAAACAATTTTATAATGTATAATATATTATTATTTGTCATTACTTTCATTCATTAAACAATATTTTGAACAATTTTTGTATCAAATTAATATATAACTATTTTTTTAAATGTTTCTTTATAATTTAGTATTTTTTCTGTTGCCTCTTTGCCTGCTGTATTAGTTTCGAACCATTCTCTGCAATAAGAATATATTTTACATGCAATACTGACACCGCCAATGTGCCCCACGCAAAACCCGCTAAACTACCCCATCCCGAGTTTATAAGTTAAAACGTAATTTTCGTAATGATATATACAAATATTACAATATTTCTCACAGTGGTTTTATGCAATGAAAGTAGAGGAAGCTAAATGTATAAATACTTACTCTGATATCGATCGCAACACGGAGAAAAACGCTTATCTAATCAAAAATAAATAGTTACAATTCGTATGCCAAATCAATCAATCCCAACTATTGCCAAATTTAGATCGATAAACAAGGCATTACTGTGGAAACTCGATGATGCTGGGCACAATGAATATACTATTTGATGCATAGAATTTTCTAATGTGCAGAAGTCGAGAAAAGTGCAAACCGCCAATGTGCCCCAACCGCCAGTTAACCCCAGTCTCCCCTACTATTAGCGTCTAAATTATTAAATGATGACTTAAGCTGCGGACCTGATCTGTTGCCTCCACTACTCATAAAAAAGTGAATATCTTCTCTGCTTGAACCATTGCTGCTGATTTTTAATTTCTCTCTTTCTTCAGGTACATTTCCTTGTATGTGGAAGCGTTCCTTCGTCACCCCTGTTTTTAAAACTGGCAATAAACAAAACATAATTGATTATCGACCAATCACTATTTTGAATGTTATATCGAAATTATTTGATTTTATAGTATCCTCGAAACTTTCAGACTTTATTTTCAAGAGAATCGCAGATCAGCAGCACGGTTTTATAAGAGGTAGATCTGTAATTTCCAACCTTCTGCTTTTTTCATCGTTTGTCAGTGAAACTCTTGACGCCGGGAAACAAGTAGACGCAATTTATCTTGACTTTTCCAAAGCATTTGATTCGGTAGATCATGGTATTCTTATTGACAAATTGCACTCAGCAGGGATAGATGGCACCTTAGCACCTAGCGTGGTTGTACTCTTATCTTACAGACCGCGTTCAGGCTGTCCGAGTAAAGGGGTATGTCTCGCGGTTTTATGATACACCATCTGGGGTTCCTTAAGGTTCACACCTAGGCCCTTTATTATTTATTATTTTTATCAATGATATAAAACACGTAATTTCTTCATCTAAATTTCTCCTTTATGCTGACGATCTGAAATTATACAATACGGTAGGGTCTCCATTGGATGCATCGGAAATACAACGTGATTTAGAAAGTATCACGAATTGGTGCAACACAAACCACTTATACTTGAATACGTGTAAATGCAAAGTTGTTCACTTTTCTAGGTCACGTTTACCGATGCATTGCCAGTGTATGATTGACAACCCTTCCTTGACAAAGGTAAATTCTATCAAGGATCTGGGAGTAACGATTGACCACCAGGGGTCCTTTTCAGCACATCTCCAGCTGGCCTCGAATAAGGCGTTTAAACAACTTGGCTTCCTTATTCGTTCCACCAAAAATTCTACAGACACACTCGCGATCATCAACCTCTATAAATACTGGTACTCCCTCATTTAACCTTTGCCTCCTATATTTGGTCACTCCAAATCCTATGCACAAGTTTTCTCGTGATTATTCTGCCATTTCACAACAATTTAACATTCCAACTATCCATTCTCTCCACAAATTTTATGATTTATCGTTTGTTAACAAAATCGTTACTGGTGCCATTAATTCACCACAAGTCTCCAGTTTATTTTCTTTCCGTATACCCATTCGTTCTCACCGTACATACCGCCCCCTAGTCGAGGTTAGATGAGGAACTAATTTTTCATATAACTCGGTGGTCAATCGTTTAAGGTCTTGGAACTCGCTTCCGTTCGCACCGAACAATTTTGTCAACGGCTCCGAATTTTTAAATGCGTGTAGATCCACGGCTTTACGGCACTATGTACTGGATGTGTAAAATAACAATTCAGGGTTATTATTTTTGTTCAAAGTACCATTTATTTATTACTTTTTTAATCGGTTTTTACAGGCGGTTGAGGCAAGTTCATTAGGAACTCCTCTATATTTATTCCCGTCTGTCTTATTGTATAGAGGCCACCGAAAACTACTTGGCCGGCCTTTTCCTTTGCCTTCCACTCTTCCATTTATCTTTATTTGTTTTGAATCTATACCCAATCGTTCTCGAGTCCTGTCGCGGTCGCCAAATGTAACGTGCAGGTAAGTAAAATAAATGGACTCGAGACGGATTATATGGTATACAAGAATATATTTATTATTTATTCCTTTTTTTTATCTTTTCGAATACAAATGCATTTACAATTCTTTGTGAATGCGTATCTTATTAAGCGAACTCTAATTATTCTGGTAACTCCACCTGTAAGGAGAAAAAAAGCATTTATTAATTACAATTAATGGGGAACCTGCCTACCCGACCTTGACAGGGACACTAGGTGCGCTGACCTGAATGCCGCTGCAAGTTGAGCTAAATGCACGTTCTCAACCCGCCCACGGATACTAAAGTAGCCGGGGAATCGGAGCGCGTGCTCGAGTCGACCGACAGACTGTTCGAGACGGTCTGGCGACGACTGTCCAAATTTTGCAAATTTCCCCCCAATTTATACGCTGAGGTCCCGCCCCGTTACGCGACACTCACACGCTTCTTGCGCTCATGCACACACGCATGAATTGTTTAGCGCTACCGGCGAATCTGTCCGTTACAATACTAAATAAAAATTAATCAGATTTTTGTACTAAAATTATATTTAATCAAATTTTATACTAAATAAAAATTAATCAGATTTTTGTACTAAAATAAAATTTAATCAAATTTTATACTAAATAAAAATTAATCAGATTTTTATACTAAAATAAGATTTAATCAAATTTTATACTAAATAAAAATTAATCAGATTTTTGTATTAAAATAAAATTTAATCAAATTTTATACTAAATAAAAATTAATCAGATTTTTGTACTAAAATTAAATTTAATCAAATTTTATACTAAATAAAAATTATTCAGATTTTTGTACTAAAATCAAATTTAATCAAATTTTATACTAAATAAATATTAATCAGATTTTTCTACTAAAATAAAATTTAATCAAATTTTATACCAAATAAAAATTAATCAGATTTTTATACTATTTTCTCTTTTTTTTCTTTTAGTATTTGCTGGGTTTTTCGGGATCAGGAAATGGACGATCAAAGGGCACATATACTATTACCAACATAGTAATTCATATCAATATATACTTAATATTATCCTTAAAATTATTTCAGTATGTATTATCGCAAGGGTAATTAGGGGACGCGGACCGCGCCCTCGGAGCTGGAAAACGCGAAGTTCACAACCAAGAAATAGAATTATTTTGTCCAGCGAACTGTACCGGGACAGTGTCTTACAAAATTATATTTTACGAAATCTATTTAGATTTCCCCGCCAGGGATGCCATTGGTAATCTCCCCCTTTACCGAGTTCGCAATTTTTATTAAGGAAAAGTGGAGAGGGTATCAAAATAATTTTATTTACAATAATTATTCAAAAGAGACAAGTATATTTGGATAATGTTACATTAACTTCGAAAACAAGATGTATACTTTTCGACGCAGGTCCTAATCTCCCGACGGTACGGTTACTTACAAAAAATGACCGAAAAACACGCGATTCACATTGTGATAAAGAAGCGAATAGTCCGAGATGACCGCAAATAAAGAAAAGGGCGGGGGGGGGGGGCAATCAATCCAATGCACTTACTATGCTAGAGTGCGATGACGAATTCCTTCGTGCCTGGTGAATGGAAGTGGGGTTGACGGCATCCTCCCGAGGGTGTCGCGTCCTTTTCGGCTGCTGCACCTCGTGGATGCTGAATCAGTCGCTGGGCAATGTTCCCGCTTCCTGGAGCCCAATTTTTCTGACCCCCCTTCGATCAGCACTGTTACTCGCGCGACTCCCTTCACAACTTTTTCGTGCATTCGTCACTGGCTCCACTTCCTTTTTGTTTTCTCTCCGATGCACGGTCCGAAAGCTCGGGAGTTCCCTCAGTGCGTGGTCGCGTCTTGACTGGCGATGAAGGCGCTTCAGCGCCGCCTCCTGTCGGGCCTGGTAGCTAGCGGCACTCGGCCGTAGGAGGGAGACGCTCGTCTTAGGCTTGCTCCTTACGATTGAGAGAGAGATACCGGGTGGTACTCGTCTCGACATGCTGGAAGGGGGCTCAACGACAGCGAATGACTACTGGAGCGCCCGGCGGGGAGGTATATACCTCCATGGCGCGCATATTTGAACGCGTTAAGGGAATTCCTCTAAACTTCAGAAACGGATCCTTTCTCACTGCGGGTCTAGATATGAACATTTTGAGCTTAGTCCGATAAGTGTGCTATTAATAATGTGTGAGCAGCAGCTGTTATAAAGTGATTGTCTGAATCGTAAACAGTTGTAATAATTCGATTATTTTAATAGCACATAAAAACTATTCGATATTTTCATCTTATCTCACGTGTTTGGTTTACCTAATTGATACAAAAAGGCGCGTTAAAATTGAAATCACTTAAGAAACTTGAAATTTGAAAAATTGTGTTGAATTGGCCTATAGATAATAGTTTTTCGGACGAAATCGAGTGAATCCCGTTATTGCACTGAACCGCGAATAGGCTAAAAATGTCATTAAAGCGGGGGATAATTCCTTTCCTTTATCCTTTTATGTTCAAATTATTTCTTCAAAGTGCATTTTCATTTATTTTTAAGTTCATATATTAATTGCACGATCTAAAGAGATGAATCCTCACGATATTTCAATATGAAAATATTTCAAGATGAAAATAATAGAAGATGAGTCAAAAGAAAACAATGTGAAAAAGTGCATCTTTTCACTTAAATTTTAACTATCATCAGCCTATTAATTTTCTTTTAATTTTAAACTTCACCAATCAATGGAGCACCATACAAAATAGCCGAATACGGATTTTCAAAAATTTATTTATCGTTTTCACGAACTGCGGGAACCTTGATCAATGATTTGGAAAAATTTGCAATTTTTCTGTAAAA
This sequence comes from Trichopria drosophilae, assembly GCA_030407085.1. Lineage (NCBI taxonomy): Eukaryota > Metazoa > Arthropoda > Insecta > Hymenoptera > Diapriidae > Trichopria > Trichopria drosophilae. The sequence continues at coordinate 104,708,327 of CM059582.1, forward strand.
GGGTTAAAATGACTGTCAAATAGCCACTAGGAAAATGAAGTAAAGCTACCTTGCAGAGTACACGAGTGTCAAAAGAAGTTGCCACAACCATGAAAAGAAAAATCAAGAAAGTTAATACTACAAGAAAATATATTGTTTGTTTTAATAATTATTGTTTGGTTAAAAAAAAAATACATTTTATGGGTTGTTTATTATTTATTATTGTATATTTAACGAATTTACCCGCAGTTCTTGTTAGTTTTCATTTATTTCTATGATTAAATTTTGTTATATAAGGTATTAATAACGCTGAGATAATAAAATTTTCTTGACATTGACATTACCAAATGATGTTGACGTCATAACTCTTACGCCCCCGCGTTTAAACGATTAACGGATATTGAATAATTATTTTGAATACTAATCAAAAGTGTCCACCAAAGCTTGTGAGTGTGCACTCATATTTAAAAAAATTTTTGTTTTATTTTAAAAAGTTTTGAGGATTTGCCTATATATACTTTACCGAAGTAAATATTGGATTCGATATTCAAAGGGACAAGGAATACGGCTCAGAATCCACTATGAGAAGATAGCTGTACTTAGGATTTCGCACTTTGCCAGCTCTGACAGCGTCGAGTCACGTACATTATCTGGGTGTGAAAAGTATGCATTATTCGTAAGTACATTGTCGACAATATCTCGTTGTTTCTTTGACAATTACCTTGAATTTCGATACACTTCATATAGCAGTTTACTAACATCAATCACAGAATGCCTTTTTTTGATAGACCTAACAAAACTATTTAACCTTTTTTGAAGAGGGCCATAATTCCTGGCCGAAAATTTATTTAATTTTTACAAAAATTTTCAAACATCTCATTTTTTTGTCCCTTCTTTTGTTTATAATTACGCTTTATTTCATCACCCACTTTTAATATTGAATTCATAACATACCTTTTGTTTTTATTTTTATTTTCGTAATTAATTGTCCGTCCTTCCTAAAATAGTTGATTTTTTAAGCCAATCAATTAATTTCAGAAAGGACAACTACATTTCACAACACCCTATTTATAAAAAAACGCAATAGTTTATAATTTTGTTGACACAGCTATTTTATGTATTAACAAACAATTTCATTACAAAAACATTAAAGAAATAAAACGCATCTTGATTAACAATGATTACCCCATTTCGTTCATTAATAATCACATTAAAAATAGACTACAATACATAAAAAAAGTTATAATTCTTCCTTATTAGATACACCTGAAAATTCACCCTTACAATGGTTTTACAAATTCCGGATATCAATGGTTTTTTTAAAACCCCGTTTAACTTTGTTTAAAAAAATGTCTAATATTCTCTTTAATTATTCTTTTAATAATATTACTTTTATTTCCTTTTTTATTGGCAACTTTAAAAAATAAATGCAGTTCTACGATAACTTTATTAGAGTTTATCCGTCCTTAAAAAAACGATTGTACGGTGGTTGAGTGGTTACAGCGAAAGTCGAAATTTTGAAGTTCGAATCTCCGTCGGGAAATTTTTTTTATTTAATTTACGTATGATTACCTATTATAAATGCCCTATCTACGGAACGTTTTTTAATTGTTTTAATTTTTTCGAAAATCACGCATATCCAGCCTACTGAGTTAATTCTAATCGTAACCGACCCAGATACTTTGTCACACCCTTTTCAGATAAATGTCTACAATATCGTTCAACAATTAAATTAATTTTTATTCTTAGAATTACAAAGTTTGATACTTACGTTATTCACAACCGAGCAAACGAAAACTGATTGAAGATCCATTAAAATTCATTCACTGCATCACTTTTGAATGAGTGTTTTTAGCTTCTGCAATAAATTTCAATGAGAAAATGTGTTTTAATGATTTTGAATGGTTAATAGCTCATAAAAAGTGGTTCGATTTAATGATTTTGAATTGGAAAATAGTGGAATGAAGAAATGATTTCGTGGAATGAATTTCAATTGAAAAGTGCGAATAGAACAATTATGAATTTCAATGGAAAAATAGTTATATGTGCCTCGAATGAATTGGAATGGATATAGTACGGGAGGCAGCGACAGTTTTTCAAACATTATTCCTACACGTCTGATTCTTTCTGAGTTTGTAGTTTTTATGATACAAAAGAAGAAAATAGCAGTCTGCCAACACCTCGTCCGTGCATTTGTTCGTAATAATTTATCAAATTTGTCGAATAGTTGCATGTAAATGTGTCATTCCTACAAGGCTGAAATTTATATGAGTTATAGTTCGTATAGTACTGAGTGGGAAAAGTATAGTCTGCCAATCGCCTGGCCCTGATAAACCCCTGGCAGACGTATCTAAAGGAACCATCGATAACGTTCACATGAGGCGGATATGCACATCGTAATACTTGAATTCCGGAAATATATTAAAACGTAGTAATTTGAAACACACCAGTCTGAAATTTATACAGCTAATAGTCCATTTAATCTCAGTTTATCTGATTATTAATATATATTACATAATATTATCTTTTTGTATTAAAATTAAAGTTAACATTAAATCATTAAAATTAGTCTGATTCGTAGTCTACACTGCCATTTTGCTACTGATACTTTGTTCGTCGTAAATGACATCGTTTTCGCCGTCCGAGTCTGTTTCTGCAAGAAATTGTGAGTAATTATAAATCATTACATTTCGCTCTTTTAAGTAAAATTTGAGAGCAATTAAATATTATATAACCTAATTTACGTGATTCGCCAGTATTTTGTGTTAAAGCGGTAACGTCGCTAATCGTTTTCGGAAACTGATCGCCGCCGAACCATTTAAAGCCGTATTTTTTATTTTCTTTTCCTTCCCATCGACAATCAAGAGGGGACAAAGTTGTTGGCTGCTGCAGATGGGCATTTGCCCAAATTTGTGATATATATGCCGATCGTAGAATGTGTTGCCGGAGCTCTGATTGGCACGGCAGTAAACTTGAGGCATCAAAACTTTTAACTTTTTGACGTAATAGGTCATTATCATTTGTTGCCTTATATGCTTTTAAAAATATGTCACTGCGAATATCATTAATTTTATTTACGTTTTTATAACCGTACATTCGACAAACAAATTCTTCGACGGTATTAAAATTTGCACTTTTCAAATCATGATATTGACTTAATTTTTTTAGAACAGCTATGTATTTTTGGGAACTTTGTAACAAAATAAACGGTCGTTTTTTCCCCTTTCGGAAGAATGCAGGGTTGAAATCGCAACCAGTTAGTGCATGAAAGGCAGGTAATGACTCACAAAAATCTTCTCCTAATGATTCGTACAATTTGTTTATGTGAATACATCTTTGTGTTTTATATATATATACAGGGTGGACCTCGGCTGGCGGGTCATAGGCATCCCATGTTAAAGAAGTAACTAGGTCATTAGTCAATTAATTCCGTGGTAATTAGGGTTTGCTACAGGATTTTAATTTCTCACAATGCATATCAAAACAGAATTAAGAATTGTAGCAAAGCCGACAAGTTCTAAATACCGCGTGATTAGTCGGCTGATCTAGTTACTTCTTTAACATGGAATGCCTATGACCCGCAAGCCGAGGTCCACCCTGTATACAGGGTGAATTTCTAACGATGGAACATACGGCATCCTATGTTATTCTGTTCATCCAATGGCGATTGAGCTTTGATAATGTGATTAGATCAGTCAACCAATCATGTGGTTTACATTTTTTTGCTAAATTTAAAAGTTTCAAAATTCCTCGTCTTTTTTCGCCATATTCATTTTCGGCTAAAATTTGAAGATGGAAAATGGTTGTTAGTAAGCATAATTAAGAATAGATTTGAAGAATATTGGTAAAAAGTAAAAATGTCAACTTTCTCTGTACAAGAAAGGACTAGGATAATACAATTGTATTATAGTGGACAAAGTTTACGTGAAGTAAGAGATCACTTTGCCGTTGAATTTGAAAATACTCAAATTCCTAGCATCAGCACAATTTCAAGGATTGTCCAATACTTTGAAGACCATGGACGAGTGGAAAATGTTCCTGTAGTAATACGCCGTCCAGCTCGTATAGTAGACGAGGAAACAGAAATAAACATTTGCGCAATGATTGAGGCCGAACCACATACTTCCTCCAGGACACTGGCTCATCAGTTAGGTGTGTCGCAATCAAGTGTTTTAAAAGTTCTCCATAAACATGGATATTTTCCCTACAAAATACACGTGCATCAAGAATTGCGGCCTGGGGATGAAGAACTCAGAATGATTTTTTTGATCATATGATAAATTTAATAAACGAAGATAACCAAAAAGTAAACGCTATATGTTTTAGCGATGAGTGTATTTTTCACGTCAAATGTGCACCAAATCGTCAAAATACAAGGCATTGGGCTACTGCAAATCCTCGAGAAGTGCAAGGCTAAGCACCCAATATCAAAGAAAAATAATGGCCTGGGTAGGCATGGTTGGTACACATGTCGTTGGACCTATTTTTATAAAAGACAATTTAAATGGTGCAATGTATTTAAAAATGCTCGAAGACATTGTAACACCAACTCTTAAACAATTCGAAGAGGAGGTAACTATTAAAAATATATTATAATTTTCGTAATATAATTATTTCAGATAACTAGGAGAATTTTTTCTGGGATGGAAATAGAATTTATTTTCAGCAAGATGGTGCCCCGCCACACAGTGTAGCACAAGTAACGGCACATCTAAACGAACATTTTCCGAATTATTGGATAGGTCGATATGGACCAATACGCTGGCCTGCACGTTCACCAGACCTAAGTCCGCTCGATTTTTTTTTATGGGGTTATGTTAAAAATAAATTATACGAACAAAACATAACTTCATTAGAGGAATTGCAGACCGAAATTGTCCATATATTAAACTCTATCACCCTAGAAATTATGCAGAACGTTTATAAAGAATTTTATGACCGTTTAGGATATTGCGCAGCTGCTGAAGGAGAGTTATTTGAACACTTGATTAACTAGTTTTTATTAAACGTTTATATTTATTAGCTCATTGATGCGTAAAAACAAATTCTGAATTATTATAAAACGTTATTTTCAATAAAATGTATGGTATTTTTTAAAAAGTTACACTTTGTACAAGTAAACACATTTTAATTTTTCACTTTTTCACATTAATTTTTCACTATTTCACATTAATGTTTCATTTCTGCACTAATTAATAATAAACTTCTTTGGCACTTGCACGATGTATAGCAGATATCACTGTTGAACAGTGTGTTTATTGTTAACCTGCCAATAATTGATAATGCATCACAAATAGGTAACGTTATCAATAACATAAATTCATGCCGGAATCGAGTAGGTCCTTAACATCTATGGCTGAAAAATTTTTAACGCTTTAACTTGAGCTAATTTTTGCTTCCGAGACAGGAACAACTGTCGACGTTTGCGCCTCAATTCTTCCTTTTCTCTACTCTTCGCCTCTTCTACTCTTGCTTCCACCTGTGTCTTTTTATCTTCCTTTGCTTTTAACTTTGTTTCCTCCTGTCGAAACTTTTGAAGCGTTCCTAAAAGAGCTCCAAACATTCGTTTATTTCTTTGACGACTACGTTCATCCATTAAACAGTTATATCAGCATCTCAAAAAAAGAATGTGCCATAAGATAAATTCTTATTTAAATAATTAATTATTGTAATATGAAAATTGTAAAAACTGTTAAACTTCTCTGAAGCTGCATTTTCTAACGTCGTATAGTAGTTCTGCTTCTTGACATGTCCTCCCATAAAAATGTAGTCGAATAAATTTGAAACGTTGCAGTAGAATGAACGGATATTTGATACAACTTCCTGGTGAGGAAAGCACAGTTGTTTCTTTGCATTGTAACACACCCCATGGAACATAACTGCAATCCAGAAACAAGACACGACACGATGAAACCTTTATCCCTTCCTCTCATATGAGCAGCCAATTTCTGAATAAAATCTGAAAATAATTTAATTTATTAATAAATATTTTTTAAAACAGATCTTACCTAATCGTGTTACACATCACAGTTGATTCCTATAATGTAAGAAAAAATCCGAATCCTGTTTCACAGAATTGTTTTAAAATTTTCCGTTGAATGATGCTATAATTAACGATTAGTTCATTTTTCAAAATTCTCTATCATACAGATATAAAAATAAAAACAGCAAACAATTTTTGTAGCGATACCTATCCTCTGTGTTTTGACAATTGACTCCATACAGATTCAATCCGCTTGATTGGTCGACTGATATAGTTACTTTATCAAAGCTCGATCGCCATTGGCTGAACTGAATAACATGGGATGCCCTATGTTCCGCCGTTAGAAATTCACCCTGTATATAACCATTATACAGTTAGAAACATCTGACATAAAATTCCCTAGAATTCCACAAAACAAATGCAGCATGGATAACATACAAAGTCAAATAAAAAATTATTGTTTCCATTTAAAAAATGTCTAAAGTATTACAAATTTATAATTTATAATTTTATTAAGTATTATAAATTTATACGATTGGCAGAATATAATTTTCCGATTCTCTATTAAATAAACTATTACCTTTCTAAATTTCAGACCGGTATATTTTAATTTAATTCAGGAATTCAATAATAACGATATACAAATCGGTGTCAGGTCACTGGTTCGCAGATGCACTTTTAAATGCAACTGCCAACGGGTTAGTAGTGACAAGCGCTTGGAAGATTGTATATTTTCTATTCTCGATTAAATAATCTATTGCCTGCAAAAAGGACCCCGCCATAACCTTATGGAAATTGCGTTTCGGTAAAAGTCGCTGGATTTAGAGTATGTGATAGGTCTCAGCATCCTGATCAAAAGTGTCAATGGGCACCAAGTCTAAAAATGGACGTATCTTTCATTCGTTCGCTCATGTTAATTCTTGATGAATTTAGAATGACTCCTTTTGTGTCACACACGTCGCGCACATACTTGTGAATAGATCACGATTTATTATCAACGTTTGCCAAAATCGCCGAGAGAACGTAAACACGTCCGTCGCCGACGACGGTAGAGCGTAGACTGATTATTATATAATCAGTCTGTAATATTAAAAAAAATAAATGTTCAATATTTTATTGTAATTTCCGAAATAATATACTAAATTACTAACTGCTTTTTTGAAATATTTCAATACTACTAGACAATAATATTTTTATCCCGTTACTAAATTATATGATTACACTAACAGCATTCTGTAAATCAGTATATCTATATAGTATAAAATCTTATTTAAATTAGTTATACATTTTCACCAATATTTTTTTAAACATTTAAACCCTTTCACGACCATTTTACTTACTTTTAATTAAATTGATTTCAAGAATGTATCATTCAGCAAGATGGTTATTCGTCATTCATTATTTACTTTGTTTTGTCTACATTATGCTATTATTTCTAGCTATGGGTTTTCTTTTACCTATTAATTAATTAAATAAATATATTATACTAATAATATTGTAATACACCGATTAAGATATCGAAAATTAGTACATTATGTTTCAGATACTGATTTTCACTGACCTATTTAAAAACCACATGTTTGGCACAAGACTGGGTATATGGTCTTTTATTTATCAACAAATTCTCCAATTTCATTCCCGACTAGAAAAGGTGATAAATAATTGATAATCATTTCGTTAAAAAATGGTTTAAATCTAATTTTTCCTTTTATACAATACATTTAGTTTACTATATTTAGAACAAAATAGTAAAGAAACGTTCGCAAAATCCAAAGGTTTATTAATAAATAGGTTGCATTAACAAATTTCTGAATTAATAAAATATTTCTTGCAATTGAAAATTTTAAGAATAAGTTATATACTGATTTTTTAATGACATTTAAGTAAATGCAAAATTGGAATTGAGAAATTGGCAAAAACAAATATTCATGTTAGGAAAGAAATTATTAGAATATATATATATGATCGACACCATCGCTTTAATACACAAATTAAAACTATATGTTATTTATAGTGTATATGTTATATGTTAAATATAATACAATTAGGATTTACTATTTTACCGGAATGAAGATATCTTTTTTAGAAAGATTATTTGTAAAACGGAATGTAGCCGATATTCGTTTAATCCTTGATTACAATATCGATTTTAATATATTATTATTAAATGAATTCAATGGATTCATTATTGTCAAATTGAATTAAAAATGGAATTAAAGTCAACAAAAAAATTATTACATAAGCTCAACGTTTGTATAGACATATTCGACGTATTGTCAGCTTTTATAGGCATTCAGCTTGTGCAAATAATTTTTTTGTTGACTGTAATATTAAGTTTTTAATTCAATTTAACAATAATGAATCTGTTGAAAAGAAGAAAATTCTATTCAACGTAGTTATCATAAATATTTTTAATGTGATATAATTTTTTATTGTCGTTATAAAAAAGTATATCACATTAAAAATATTTGTGATAATTACGTTGAATAGAAACACCATTTAAAAAAATATTAAAATCTTAACACAGAGAGCGCGTTAGGAAGAAAATATTTGCATTACTGTATAAATCCTTATACATATATATATTGTGAGGATGCAAATTGTTCCTTGGAAAATTTGCCTCACAACTATCGGCGAGTATTTATAATTTTTATATCTTACCTGGTAAAACGCCTGTAATTTTTTAAAAGCACAAAATAAAAAAAAACATGCCTGAAAAACATGAAAATGTCATCATCGGGAGTTAAGGTGGAGTTCCTGAAAATAAAAGTAAGAATTAGAGAAAATCAGCATGGACAGAACAGTCTAGAAACGACAGTTACTTATCTTTTCCGAGGAACTTTGCCATTTCTTGGGATGAAGTGACAGTTGACATTTGAACATGTCCAGGTAGGGTATAAATTCGGCCCGGATTTAGCCAAAAGGCACTTCAGTTCCAGTCTTCGAAGAGTCCAGGTGAGTCTCCGTATGAGTGAGGAATGTCCATTCCGAACTCTTCGACATTTTATTAGAGTTCTCTTTTTTTTTGTTTTGGTCTCATATACAAGGTATGTCAATACCTTTTGTATGAACCACTATTTTTTAGTTTCACTCGCGAACACAGTAAAACCCGGACGAAAACAATTCACTTACGGATAAGTCCATAACCGCTGGTGAATTGTTGAACTCCCGGAGATGACCTTTTTCGTCGCTATGAACGGAGAGATGTCCATTTCCCGCATTTAGCACGAAAAGATCAGGGACACGAACCGACCGTAAACAGATTTGAACAACACTGTATATATATATATGTGTTGATAAAGTGCCACGGAACGACGTACGTCGAAAAGCGCGGGAAGACGTGAAAGAGAGTGTATACATAGTTTGAACGCAGCCACAGAAGGAAAAATCCCCATGCTTGCGTCATAGAATCGAACTACGTATTGAGTATAGTTCGCGGAACATCCGTTCCGGTAATAGCGCCACAACATATATGTTACAAAGTGATTAGGTTTGACGCGTTAATGTACATATGCATGAACTGTGATACCGGTTGTAGAATGTCCATTCCTCTACCGTTGACAGAGACCTTGTTATAAGACAAGAAAACAAAGTGGGAAAAACATAGAGAGTCGAGAGTGGGAGCGTGTAAGGGTACACCGAGAGTACACTGAAATCCCGGGATAGTAAGAGTAGATTCCAAACGTTAATACCCGGCTGGTTTTCAGTATAGAGTAAACGGTGAATAAGAGGAATAGGAGGAATTGTCCACTTCCGAAGTTCCATAGTTAAAGTTCGAAGTATAGGCGACCCAAGAGTATTATTCCCCCTTGAAACAGGTACGACGGAATCCGGAATGCGGAATGTCCATTCTCATTTCGGGTATGAATTAAGATAGAAAAATAGAAAAGTGGCAATCGATGGCATAAAGTCCCTAGGTAATAGTTTTGAGTTTACGGAACTTACTAGGAGAGCTTTAACACACGAATAAAGTGTCGTATAACCCCGAACACATCAGTATTAGCTTCTATAGCGTTCATAGGTGTCCGATGTCGGTTATCCACTAGTTTTATCGTGAAAGTTTTCCCTATGACAAGAACGAATGGTGACATAGATAACTCAGTAATGCTAGTTCGTTAATAGTTATTCAAAGTCGAGTCACTCAGGAGTAATTCTTGTCGTAACTAGTTTTGAAGCCGCCAGATGACAGGCCTATATAATCAAAGAGAGACTTCATCGTGGGTGACGATCTGATTCGAAGATTCCCATAGAGGTCGCACAGGTGGACGTGGTCATGGGTGACAATAAAGGGAAGATTCCCTATACGTTCCACATAAGAGATTAAATCGGCAGAGCAACGACGGAAACAGAACTTTTGTCTGTAACTATTTAACTAGGAAGAAACAACGTTTGTACAGATCTAGAGATATAACGCGCATCGTGTTTTAGATGATTAGAGAGATTATTGGTGTAAGCTAGTGATTTAAGAATATTTTTGAATAAAAATAGGTAGAGCATCAGACTGGGTTTTCCATCACACTCTCGTTCCCTACAGACTGAGTTTATATTCGTGTAAATTTCAAAACTCCAGGAAAGTTCCTTACAATATATATACATATTATCTAAGATGTCGCTGTATAAGATGAAAGAAAGCTGAGTAGTCAGTAACTCCAATTATTATTATATTTCAAGTCAATTTCAATGTTATTTTATACATAGAGAGAGAAAACCTACTTACATGAACCCTTTATCGCTCAAATATACAAAGTTGTTTCATGGAGTATGATACTACATTTAATTTATTTATTTAAACCCCACGAAGTAAAATTATCAAATAATTTCTTATTGCCCAAAATTAGCTCTTTACAAATGTTGAAATCAAAAAGTTATACACGTTCTTTTTAAGCGTGAAATTTTTGCTTTTATTTTTAATTTATCGAATTTTATTATGGGTAATGGCATTCATACCTCTAAAAGTGACAATATATATAAGCGTATAATTTCTTTCCTAACATGAATATTTGTTTTTGCCAATTTCTCAATTCCAATTTTGCATTTACTTAAATGTCATTAAAAAATCAGTATATAACTTATTCTTAAAATTTTCAATTGCAAGAAATATTTTATTAATTCAGAAATTTGTTAATGCAACCTATTTATTAATAAACCTTTGGATTTTGCGAACGTTTCTTTACTATTTTGTTCTAAATATAGTAAACTAAATGTATTGTATAAAAGGAAAAATCAGATTTAAACCATTTTTTAACGAAATGATTATCAATTATTTATCACCTTTTCTAGTCGGGAATGAAATTGGAGAATTTGTTGATAAATAAAAGACCATATACCCAGTCTTGTGCCAAACATGTGGTTTTTAAATAGGTCAGTGAAAATCAGTATCTGAAACATAATGTACTAATTTTCGATATCTTAATCGGCGAATTTATACCCTACCTGGACATGTTCAAATGTCAACTGTCACTTCATCCCAAGAAATGGCAAAGTTCCTCGGAAAAGATAAGTAACTGTCGTTTCTAGACTGTTCTGTCCATGCTGATTTTCTCTAATTCTTACTTTTATTTTCAGGAACTCCACCTTAACTCCCGATGATGACATTTTCATGTTTTTCAGGCATGTTTTTTTTTATTTTGTGCTTTTAAAAAATTACAGGCGTTTTACCAGGTAAGATATAAAAATTATAAATACTCGCCGATAGTTGTGAGGCAAATTTTCCAAGGAACAATTTGCATCCTCACAATATATATATGTATAAGGATTTATACAGTAATGCAAATATTTTCTTCCTAACGCGCTCTCTGTGTTAAGATTTTAATATTTTTTTAAATGGTGTTTCTATTCAACGTAATTATCACAAATATTTTTAATGTGATATACATTTTTATAACGACAATAAAAAATTATATCACATTAAAAATATTTATGATAACTACGTTGAATAGAATTTTCTTCTTTTCAACAGATTCATTATTGTTAAATTGAATTAAAAACTTAATATTACAGTCAACAAAAAAATTATTTGCACAAGCTGAATGCCTATAAAAGCTGACAATACGTCGAATATGTCTATACAAACGTTGAGCTTATGTAATAATTTTTTTGTTGACTTTAATTCCATTTTTAATTCAATTTGACAATAATGAATCCATTGAATTCATTTAATAATAATATATTAAAATCGATATTGTAATCAAGGATTAAACGAATATCGGCTACATTCCGTTTTACAAATAATCTTTCTAAAAAAGATATCTTCATTCCGGTAAAATAGTAAATCCTAATTGTATTATATTTAACATATAACATATACACTATAAATAACATATAGTTTTAATTTGTGTATTAAAGCGATGGTGTCGATCATATATATATATATATATATATATATTCTAATAATTTCTTTCCTAACATGAATATTTGTTTTTGCCAATTTCTCAATTCCAATTTTGCATTTACTTAAATGTCATTAAAAAATCAGTATATAACTTATTCTTAAAATTTTCAATTGCAAGAAATATTTTATTAATTCAGAAATTTGTTAATGCAACCTATTTATTAATAAACCTTTGGATTTTGCGAACGTTTCTTTACTATTTTGTTCTAAATATAGTAAACTAAATGTATTGTATAAAAGGAAAAATCAGATTTAAACCATTTTTTAACGAAATGATTATCAATTATTTATCACCTTTTCTAGTCGGGAATGAAATTGGAGAATTTGTTGATAAATAAAAGACCATATACCCAGTCTTGTGCCAAACATGTGGTTTTTAAATAGGTCATTGAAAATCAGTATCTGAAACATAATGTACTAATTTTCGATATCTTAATCGGTGTATTACAATATTATTAGTATAATATATTTATTTAATTAATTAATAGGTAAAAGAAAACCCATAGCTAGAAATAATAGCATAATGTAGACAAAACAAAGTAAATAATGAATGACGAATAACCATCTTGCTGAATGATACATTCTTGAAATCAATTTAATTAAAAGTAAGTAAAATGGTCGTGAAAGGGTTTAAATGTTTAAAAAAATATTGGTGAAAATGTATAACTAATTTAAATAAGATTTTATACTATATAGATATACTGATTTACAGAATGCTGTTAGTGTAATCATATAATTTAGTAACGGGATAAAAATATTATTGTCTAGTAGTATTGAAATATTTCAAAAAAGCAGTTAGTAATTTAGTATATTATTTCGGAAATTACAATAAAATATTGAACATTTATTTTTTTTAATATTACAGACTGATTATATAATAATCAGTCTACGCTCTACCGTCGTCGGCGACGGACGTGTTTACGTTCTCTCGGCGATTTTGGCAAACGTTGATAATAAATCGTGATCTATTCACAAGTATGTGCGCGACGTGTGTGACACAAAAGGAGTCATTCTAAATTCATCAAGAATTAACATGAGCGAACATACAGCTACTCCACCAGGTCAAAACTGGGAAACTGCGAGGAAAAAAAACGAAAGAGGAAAAAGATCAAGAGAAAGCCCAGAATTGATTAAACGTCGTAAGCAACCAACATTGCAAAATTATTGGTTACGTAAAGATATTGAAATCAGCAACCATTATGCGCCTCTGTTAACTGTAGAGGAAAACGACACGCAAACAAATGATGATGAAAATAAAAATTTAACAACAAATAAGGTACAAAAACCTCCTTCAATCTTTATAAATGGTGTAGGCAATATACTTCCTCTCAAAAATTTGTTAGATGAAATCGCAAAAGAAAGCTACACAATAAAAGTTCTAAATAATGAACAAGTGAAAATTCAGCTGATGACAACTGATAAATATTTACCAACTATGAGCGCATTGAAAGAGAAACAAACACAATGCTATACATATCAAAACAAACAAGACAGGAACTTCAAAGTAATACTGAAAGGAATACATGCTACAACTGATGTCCAAGAAATAAAACAGGAGTTATTAAATTTAGGACATAATGTTAAAATAATAACCAACATGAGACATCCTATAACCAAAAATGCAATGCCGATGTTTAGTATTGAAATAGAGTCTCAGGAAAATAATAAAGAAATTTATGAAGTTAAAACCCTCTTAAATACAGTAATAAGCTTTGAACAGCCTTTTAAGAAGCGAGATGTACCCCAATGTATTAAGTGCCAAAATTACGGACACACAAAAAACTATTGCTACCAGTTACCAAGGTGTGTAAAATGTGCTGGGGCACATTTGACGCAAAATTGTACTTGGAAAGATAAAAAACAAGAAGTGAAATGCTGCAATTGTGATGGTTCCCACCCGGCTAACTACAAAGGATGCATTTATCGTAAGCAGTTAATACAAAAATTATATCCCTCACTTAGAAACAAGAAAATAAGCCGAATTGGATCTAACCCAAATGTAATAAACACAAGAGAGCAAAAACCTGAGTACGCAGAAGTATTAAGAAATACGGATCGTCCAATCCAAGACGGCGACCAAATTAACCAACAAAAAAATGTAAATAACTACGGTAATCAAAACATATGCCGACTTGAAGAAATGATGTCTAAGCTCATGGAAAGAATGGATTCCATGCTCAACCTTATGACTATTTTGTTATACAAACTGAACAGATAAAATGTCCTATCAAACAAAAATTGGAGTATGGAATGCAAACGGTCTTGCACAAAAAAGCCAAGAATTAATATTATTTCTAAAAATGCACGATCTTGACATAATGCTCATCTCTGAAACGCATTTCACCAAAAAAAGTTACATAAAAATTCCGAATTATGACATATATCATACGGAACACCCAGACGGCACGGCCCATGGGGGGACAGCAATATTAATAAAAAACACCATTAAACATTTCGAAAATGAAAAGTACGACTGTGAACGTATACAAGCAACCAGTGTCACCATTTACGACTGGTATGGACCCCTCACAATTGCGTCAGTTTATTGTCCGCCAAAACATAATGTCAAAAAGGATGAATTTGCAAAATTTTTTAAAACGCTCGGAAATCGATTCATAGCTGGCGGTGATTACAATGCCAAACACCCGTGGTGGGGATCTAGGGCGCACACGCCAAACCCAAAGGGTAAACAACTCTATTTAGCTATGCAAGAAAACAATCTACATCCCTTGTCCACTGGAGAATCAACCTATTGGCCAACAGACCACAGAAAGACTCCGGATGTAATAGACTTTTGCGTTTTAAAGAGCATACCAACAAGTTATGTAAAAATCGAGTCAAGTCTCGACCTGACCTCAGATCATTCCCCAATTTTGGTGACAATCAGTTCCAAACTAATTAATGAAAATAAACCACCAAAACTACACAATACCAAAACTAACTGGTCTGTATTTAAAAAAAACTCTAATAGAAAATACTACCTGCGACATAAGGTTAAAAGTTAACGAAGATATAGAAACTGCAATCGATGACTTTACTAGAAAACTACAAAATGCCGCTTGGACTGCAACTCCAGAAAATTCAGCAAAATCAGATTTAAAAACTACCAATTGCTCACATAAAGTAGAATCACTAATTAAATTAAAACGAAGACTAAGAAAAATATGGCAAATAACGCACTGTCCAAAGGATAAAACTAAGTTTAATAAGGTTAACAGAGATTTAAGTAATCTAATACGCCAGGAAAAAAACTTAGCATTCGCCCAATATTTAGAAAAACTGTCACCCTCGAAAAATTCAAATTATTCTCTATGGAAAGCAGCAAGAAACTTAAAGCAACCCGTTATGACAAAGCATCCTATCAAATTAAAAAATGGTAAATGGGCGAGGAATAACACAGAAAAAGCCGAGGCTTTCGCCAATCACCTTCAACAAACATTTACGCCGTTTCTCAGAACCATACCTGCAGAAGAAGAAGAGGAAATTCACGAATACCTGAAAAAACCTTTAAAACCGGAGAAGAACATAAAGCTCTTTACGCTCAAAGAAGTAAAAAAGATAATAAAAAATGGAATTAGCTGTAAGAAATCTCCTGGATACGATCTAATTACAGGTAAAATGATTAAAGAATTACCTGATATTTGTTTAAGACTGCTGACTATCATATATAATGCTATTTTAAGATTAAATTACTTTCCTGCACTCTGGAAAATATCAGAGATTATACATTATACATTAAGATGTACACCTTGTAACTTCATATAGGCCAATCAGCTTACTACCCATTATGTCTAAAATACTCGAAAAATTAATCATGAGCAGAATAAAATCTGTAAGTAAAAATTGAATCCCGAAACATCAATTCGGTTTTCAAGAAAAACATGCTACTGTCGAGCAAGTCCATAGATTAGTTAGAACAATAAATAACAACTTAGAAGAGAAAAAATTTTGTTCAACTGCTTTCTTAGACATAAAACAAGCTTTTGATAAAGTATGGCATACAGGATTGGTATATAAAATAAAAAAATACCTTCCGCATGATTGGTTTATGTTACTACAGGCATATTTAAGCGACAGACACTTCTATGTCAAATTCCAAAACGAATATACAAAGTTATACGAGATTAATGCCGGAGTGCCCCAAGGCAGTGTTTTGGGGCCTCTACTATATATATACATCGGACATTCCAAGGTCAAACATGGTTCAAACCGCTACTTTCGCGGACGACACAGCCATGCTAGCTTCAAGTAAAGATCCAGTAATCGCAACTAAGAATCTACAACTAAATCTAGATGATTTACAAAAGTGGTTACATAGATGGAGGATCCAAGTAAATGAACAAAAATCTGTACATATAACCTTTACTATGCGGAAAGATACATGTCCACCTATTAAACTGAATGATAAGAAAATTCTTCAAGCTGAATCAGTAAAATACTTAGGACTTCACTTAGATCGAAGACTGACCTGGAAAACGCATATATGGAACAAGAGGAAACAACTAGGACTAAAACTTCGGGATATGTACTGGTTGCTAGGCCGTAACTCACAACTCTCCACTGGAAATAAGCTGCTCGTATATAAAGCGATAATCAAACCCATATGGACCTATGGGATTCAACTCTGGGGATCAGCTTCAAATTCGAACATTGAAATCTTGGAAAGGTTTCAATCAAAAGTACTTCGAAACATAGTTAACGCCCCATGGTTTGTAACCAACGAAATAATAAGAAATGACTTGAAAATAGACACAGTTAAACAAGAAATCGCTAAACATGGAAGAAAATATGCAACTCGATTACAAATACATCCAAATCCACTTGCGAAAACTCTACTGCGAGAAAGAGAAGACTTAAGAAGACTCAAGCGGAACAAGCCACTTAATTTTGAAAGATTTAAATGACTCTTATAAGCTGTGTATTAAATTACTTACAATAATGGTCACACAAATATATTAGTTTTAATGATGTAAATCGTTGGATTAACATCTTAGTGAGCTAGTCTACTTATCTGATAAAACACTTACTTATTGCTATTTTATAGCAGATTGTAAACTGATGGGAAAATATAAAAAAAAAAAAATATTACAGAGAATTCGATTCTTACAAATGTCATTCTGCAAAAACATATTGTTTAATGTTTTTAAAATTTATTTTCTCAATTCATTTTTGTAAATAAAATAACTAATAGTAAACAAGTAAAAAATTGTTTTCGTTACAAATGTTGAGTAAAAGAACAAAAAAAAAAAAAAAAAAAAAAATCCCCGACGTCGAAATCGAACTAAAAAATTAACGCGCTGCGCTCAACTCATGCGCTTGTACCACTCGACTACGACGAGTATACGCAACTTTAATTTTGGAAGTATCTGATAAAGTTCAACCCCCCGTCATTTGTTTAATACTTTCACGCGCCCGACTATATATTTTCCTCTCGCTCCGCTCCCCACCCGAGGGCCCACAAGCTCAGACCGCCGACGACTGCCGAAGCAACCTGCGCGCGGAAGGTGCGCATTAAAAACGGCTCCTTTCTGACGGCACTGCTTCGGGCTTGGCGGGCTTCGGGTTTATTCGTGCGCCCTCGGTCCCCCTCCGCCATATTGGATAATTGCCTGTCTTATATCACGCTTTCGGCCGCCGAACATATGCGTGCCCCATCCATGTGTATAGATCAGTGACCACCGTACAATCGTTTTTTTAAAGAACAGATAAACGCTAATAATGTTATCGTAGAACTGCATTTATTCTTTAAAGTTGCCAATGGAAAACGTGCGCTATTTCATTTGCTTCTCCTAATATATATATACAGGGTGGCCGATTTATCTGAAGACATCGAAATACCTCGAGAACTATGCACAGAATCAAAAAAGTTGTCGGATGAAAGTTGTTCGACACGAAGGGGGGCATCCAGTGATAATGAAATTTACCCCCTCCCCCATCCCCTGGGAGTGGAGTGGGGGCAAAAACAATAAAACTTAAATAGGAACCCCAAGTTTTTATTGCAGATTTGGATTCTCCGGAAAAAAGTACACCAATTTGACCTAGGAGCTATTGCATTTTGGTTCACAGGTGGCGCTGTAATCGATAAAAATCTAAATTTATCTGAAGACATTGAAATACCTCGAGAACTATGCACAGAATCAAAAAAGTTGTCGGATGAAAGTTGTTCGACACGAAGGGGGGCATCCAGTGTTAATGAAATTTACCCCCTCTCCCATCCCCTGGGGGTGGAGTGGGGGCAAAAACAATAAAACTTAAATAGGAACCCCCATTTGTTATGGCAAGTTTGGAGTCTCCGGAAAAAGGTACACGAATTTGACCTAGGAGCTATTGCATTTTAGTTCACAGGTGGCGCTGTAATCGATAAAAATCCAAATTTATCCGAAGACATTAAAATACCTCGAGAACTATGCACAGAATCAAAAAAGTTGTCGGATGAAAGTTGTTCGACACGAAGGGGGGCATCCAGTAATAATGAAATTTACCCCCTCCCCCATCCCCTGGGGGTGGAGTGGGGGCAAAAACAATAAAACTTAAATAAGAACCCCCAGTTTTTATTGCAGATTTGGATTCTCCAATATTGACAATTTTCGCCCGCGTAGCGGATATGGAATACGGTCATTCTAACAAAGCCGGGAAAAAATACATTTAGCGTTACCCAGGAACAACGACGTGGACGTAGTATTTTTCTGTTCCCTTTGGGGTGCTTGTTTAACGTGAGTCCCCTTGCCTCTCACTGTCTCACTGTTCACTTACTTGAGTAAGTGTTCGAAATGTTGACCTTCCACTTCAATGCATTTATTTATTCTTTTTTCAAATGACTTTATACATGATAGAATCATATCTGCAGAAATTTCTCCGCAAGCAGTTCTTATGCGTTCCACCATGTTTTCACGAGTCGTTGGTACTTGTTCATAAACCTTACCTTTTAGGTAACCCCATAGGAAGAAATCCGGAGATGTTAGATCAGGTGACCTCGCAGGCCAATTAATGGGGCCACCTCTACCAATCCACCTACCATTGTAATCACGGTCTAGCATTTCCCTTGTTACTCTGGAAAAATGTGCTGGGCAACCATCATGCTGAAACCACATTGTCCGTCGGACGTCCATAGCAACATCCTCAAGTAGTAATGGTACTTCTTGTTCTAGGAAATCTCGATATTTTGTTCCATTCAAATTACCTTCAATGAAATAAGGACCAATGAGTTTATTTCCTATGATTCCACACCAAACGTTCACCGACCAAGGACGTTGATGATTAACTTGTCGTAACCAATGGGGATTTTCTACGCTCCAATAATGCATATTATGCCTATTGACGCCACCATGGTTCGTGAATGTAGATTCATCTGAAAATAATACATTAGCAAAGAAATTGTGGTTCGTTTGCATTTTTTGAAATGCCCATTCACAAAACGCCACGCGGTTATGAAAATCATCGCCATCTAGTTCCTGGTGCAGTGAAATGTGATATGGGTGAAACTTATGACGATGCAATATTCTTTGAATACTGTCTCTGGAAATGCCGGAATCGCGATGTAATTGTCGTGTGCTTACATGTGGATTTTGGTGAATAGCTGCTAGTACAGCTACTTCGTTAGCTTCTCCTGTAACTGTTAATCTTCGCTTCCTTTTTTTCATTTGTACGCTGCCATCAGAGTGAAAGGCATTCACAACTTTGTAAAAAAAAGAACGCGAGCGAGCATTATCTGGAAAACGCTCAGCATACAACGCAACAGAATCGTCAATATTCTTCTTACATTCACCATAAATAAGAATCATTTCGATTTTTTCGGGAACTGTAGCAGGATTCATTTTTAACTTGCAATTCGATTTAAGCAATGAAGGGTAGACAAAAAATAGTCACGTAAACGGAAAGTTGTTATTCTAAAAGCAAAGTGACCTCCGACCGAATTACTACCAATACAATGGACTTCAAAAACAGTCTTACACTGAGAGACCGTGAATACTAAATTTTAATATGGGGATTAGAAAGTCGCGATATCCATTTACTTCCCTTCAGGAAAGTAGAGAAAAATGTAGGTGAACTGGTTACGTGTGACTCAACTTATGTATAAAATGATATGCTACTTTATTTTCGAGTTATGTCGCCCTCTAGCGTTATGTACCAGAACCGGCGCCGGTGATGGCCGAAATGCAAGCGATGTACATGTATGAAACCACGTGAGTTCTCTCGGGGTCCGGTAGATGGCGACGAAATCCCCAAATGAAGTAAGAGTTTCGTTTTGTTTAATAGAAGCTGGTTTGACCGTCAATGCTCAGCTTATTTATTCTCATTTCGGAAAAAACATACAGAGAGAGAATGAATGAGCTGAGTGAAGGGACATGACGCGTTTTTTAATGGATTGCGTGATGTCCTCTTTTTGTTTATTAAATAATAAATTTAAAACCTAAAATGTAATTTTATTGAAGGTAGAAAACTTATTTATAAAATTGCTTCCATATTGTATGCACAATTTTTATGTCATCAGTTTTGATTTTTAATATGAAGAATATCAATTATTCATAATCTTAATTTTTCGAATGGACATTATCAAAATTTCATATTCAGAATAACAATTTCGCAATTGATATTACTAAATTCTAATATTAAAAATTCTAATATTAGAATTTTTAATATTAAATTTTCATAAAGGGATCAAATTGTCCCTATTTGCCCCCTGGATGCCCCCCTTCGTGTCGAACAACTTTCATCCGACAACTTTTTTGATTCTGTGCATAGTTCTCGAGGGATTTCAATGTCTTCAGATAAATTTGGATTTTTATCGATTACAGCGCCACCTGTGAACCAAAATGCAATAGCTCCTAAGTCAAATTGGTGTACTTTTTTCCGGAGAATCCAAATCTTCAATAAAAACTGGGGGTTCCTATTTAAGTTTTATTGTTTTTGCCCCCACTCCACCCCCAGGGGATGGGGGAGGGGGTAAATTTCATTATCACTGGATGCCCCCCTTAGTGTCGAACAACTTTCATCCGACAACTTTTTTGATTCTGTGCATAGTTCTCGAGGTATTTCAATGTCTTCAGATAAATTTGGATTTTTATCGATTACAGCGCCACCTGTGAACCAAAATGCAATAGCTCCTAGGTCAAATTGGTGTACTTTTTTCCGGAGAATCCAAATCTGCAATAAAAACTGGGGGTTCCTATTTAAGTTTTATTGTTTTTGCCCTCACTCCACCCCCAGGGGATGGGGGGAGGGGGTAAATTTAATTATCACTGGATGCCCCCCTTCGTGTCGAACAACTTTCAACCGACAACTTTTTTGATTCTGTGCATAGTTCTCGAGATATTTCGATGTCTTCAGATAAATCGGCCACCCTGTATACACAGAATCAAAAAAGTTGTCGGTTGAAAGTTGTTCGACACGAAGGGGGGCATCCAGTGATAATTAAATTTACCCCCTCCCCCATCCCCTGGGGGTGGAGTGGGGGCAAAAACAATAAAACTTAAATAGGAACCCCGAGTTTTTATTGCAGATTTGGATTCTCCGGAAAAAAGTACACCAATTTGACCTAGGAGCTATTGCATTTTGGTTTACAGGTGGCGCTGTAATCGATAAAAATCCAAATTTATCTGAAGACATTGAAATACCTCGAGAACTATGCACAGAATCAAAAAAGTTGTCGGATGAAAGTTGTTCGACACGAAGGGGGGCATCCAGTGATAATGAAATTTACCCCCTCCCCCATCCCCTGGGGGTGGAGTGGGGGCAAAAACAATAAAACTTAAATAGGAACCCCAAGTTTTTATTGCAGATTTGGATTCTCCGGAAAAAAGTACACCAATTTGACCTAGGAGCTATTGCATTTTGGTTCACAGGTGGCGCTGTAATCGATAAAAATCTAAATTTATCTGAAGACATTGAAATACCTCGAGAACTATGCACAGAATCAAAAAAGTTGTCGGATGAAAGTTGTTCGACACGAAGGGGGGCATCCAGTGTTAATGAAATTTACCCCCTCCCCCATCCCCTGGGGGTGGAGTGGGGGCAAAAACAATAAAACTTAAATAGGAACCCCCAGTTTTTATTGCAGATTTGGATTCTCCGGAAAAAAGTACACCAATTTGACCTAGGAGCTATTGCATTTTGGTTCACAGGTGGCGCTGTAATCGATAAAAATCCAAATTTATCTGAAGACATTGATATACCTCGAGAACTGTGCACAGAATCAAAAAAGTTGTCGGATGAAAGTGGTTCGACACGAAGGGGGGCATCCAGTGATAATGAAATTTACCCCAAATTGTCAATATTGGAGAATCCAAATCTGCAATAAAAACTGGGGGTTCCTATTTAAGTTTTATTGTTTTTGCCCCCACTCCACGCCCAGGGGATGGGGGAGGGGGTAAATTTCATTATTACTGGATGCCCCCCTTCGTGTCGAACAACTTTCATCCGACAACTTTTTTGATTCTGTGCATAGTTCTCGAGGTATTTCAATGTTTTCGGATAAATTTGGATTTTTATTGATTACAGCGCCACCTGTGAACCAAAATGCAATAGCTCCTAGGTCAAATTCGTGTACTTTTTTCCGGAAAATCCAAATCTGCAATAAAAAATGGGGGTTCCTATTTAAGTTTTATTGTTTTTGCCCCCACTCCACCTCCAGGGGATGGGGGAGGGGGTAAATTTAATTATCACTGGATGCCCCCCTTCGTGTCGAACAACTTTCATCCGACAACTTTTTTGATTCTGTGCATAGTTCTCGAGATATTTCGATGTCTTCAGATAAATCGGCCACCCTGTATATATACTGCTCAGCAATAATAATTTTAATTAATGATTTATTAAAAATATAAATTGGAATATAATTATGGAATAATTTTGTATGATAAGACATTTTTATTTCTTAGAAAAATAATAAAATTTTCTATCTGCCTAAGCGCAGGGCCCCGTGCGCATATTGTGCGATTCGTCCCTACCGTTTTCTCGATTTCTTGTTGGCTCTCCGATGTCAAATTTCGAAACGAACCCCGCTATGCCCCGCGGTCCCCTGATGCTCCTATCGTACCGATAGTGTTATGTTTAATTTTGATCAAACTCTGTCCTATGCTTTTCCGCGGTGATAATATATTTCTCTCCTTTTTTCCCCCCATTTAGTTACCGATGGGATTCCCTCGGGGCGCCACTTTACGGCGTTTTCAAAATCGGCACGCTGAATTCAGCCAACTGGGCGATCTCCCCTATAATCTCTGATTTAGCGAAGACGCGAATTGTAGTGTTCCTTTACTTTGGAAATAAAAAGTTTGGAAAGATAAGATAAATTTACGCCCACTTAAATGAGATTATTAAATATTTCAGCGGCAAAGTAATAGACAGCACCCGGAATTTCTTCGCAAAATGAATCGGATAGCGGAGAATACATGAGATAGCTTCTCTACAACTGCCAATATTACCACCAAGCAGATACAGGCTAGAATAGAGATACTCAGGAATTTTCAGATTTAAAAGCCGCATAAAAAAATTGAGATGTTTGAAAATTTTTGTAAAAATTAAATAAATTTTCGGCCAGGAATTATGGCCCTCTTCAAAAAAGGTTAAATAGTTTTGTTGAATGAAGCAATTCGTCGACTTCTCTCTCAAATTTTCTTATAGCTTTTATTTTTGTTTTTATTTTTGTTTTTGTTATTAAGTCAATAAGCGTGAATATGTATACTTATATATTTTCTATTTTTCACCGGTCAATAAACTCTTAATTAAATTTAGATTTATTTACAGAACATGCTTTTTAAATTCCTTTTATATTTTCAATGTGATTTTGGGTTTAAAGCTCTTAAAGGAATGGATAAATATTTCGATATTATTGCCTAAACCCTTAAATCAACATTCCTATTTATTATAATGTCGAAAACGAAATATCCTTCCTAAACATTTATTAAATTTATTTATTATACAACTCCATACAAATAAATAATAAAGGCAACAAAAATTACTTTCTTAAAACAACGTCAATACCATACTTGGTGTCACAGAAAAATTAACAGCTAGGTTAAGAAAGGATAATATCCATTTAGTATAAAAATCTATTGGTAAAAATAAAGGCGGTATTAAATTGGAAAAAGACGCCATAAAATATACAAAAAACAGCAATGTAGTTTACCAGATTCCATGTCTACACTGCAATAGTGTCTATATAGGACAAACCGGAAGGCGATTAGAGACACGCATCAAAGAACACCAACGGAATATAGGAGATGAAAAAAAATATACTGGCTTAACCATGCATAGAATTGAGGCAGGGCATAGTTTTGACTACACCGATGTCAAAATTCTTGCATCAGAAAGCACCAATTTCAAAAGAAAAGAAATTGAAATTTGTTTCATACAAAATAATGCAAATACTGTTAATATTAGATTTGAAAAATCTAAATTGCGAGAGATTTACATTATTCTTATGAAAAAATAATTGTTTTTCACATTAACTTCTCATTATTTATGTTAGGTTATTTCGGTTAATTAAATTCTATATATATATATATATATACAGGGTGGCCGATTTATCTGAAGACATCGAAATATCTCGAGAACTATGCACAGAATCAAAAAAGTTGTCGGATGAAAGTTGTTCGACACGAAGGGGGGCATCCAGTAATAATGAAATTTACCCCCTCCCCCCTCCCCTGGGGGTGGAGTGGGGGCAAAAACAATAAAACTTAAATAGGAACGCCCAGTTTTTATTGCAGATTTGGATTCTCCGGAAAAAAGTACACCAATTTGACCTAGGAGCTATTGCATTTTGGTTCACAGGTGGCGCTGTAATCAATAAAAATCCAAATTTATCTGAAGACATTGAAATACCTCGAGAACTATGCACAGAATCAAAAAAGTTGTCGGATGAAAGTTGTTCGACACGAAGGGGGGCATCCAGTAATAATGAAATTTACCCCCTCCCCCCTCCCCTGGGGGTGGAGTGGGGGCAAAAACAATAAAACTTAAATAGGAACCCCCAGTTTTTATTGCAGATTTGGATTCTCCGGAAAAAAGTACACCAATTTGACCTAGGAGCTATTGCATTTTGGTTCACAGGTGGCGCTGTAATCGATAAAAATCCAAATTTATCTGAAGACATTGAAATACCTCGAGAACTATGCACAGAATCAAAAAAGTTGTCGGATGAAAGTTGTTCGACACGAAGGGGGGCATCCAAGCGGCAAATAGGGACAATTTGATCCCTTTATGAAAATTTAATATTAAAAATTCTAATATTAGAATTTTTAATATTAGAATTTAGTAATATCAATTGCGAAAATTGTTATTCTGAATATGAAATTTTAATAATGTCCCTTCGAAAAATTAAGATTATGAATAATTGATATTCTTCATATTAAAAATCAAAACTGATTACATAAAAATTGTGCATACAATATGGAAGCAATTTTATAAATAAGTTTTCTACCTTCAATAAAATTACATTTTAGGTTTTAAATTTATTATTTAATAAACAAAAAGAGGACATCACGCAATCCATTAAAAAACGCGTCATGTCCCTTCACTCAGCTCATTCATTCTCTCTCTGTATGTTTTTTCCGAAATGAGAATAAATAAGCTGAGCATTGACGGTCAAACCAGCTTCTATTAAACAAAACGAAACGCTTACTTCATTTGGGGATTTCGTCGCCATCTACCGGACCCCGAGAGAACTCACGTGGTTTCATACATGTACATCGCTTGCATTTCGGCCATAACCGGCGCCGGTTCTGTTGCATAACGCTAGAGGGCGACATAACTCGAAAATAAAGTAGCATATCATTTTATACATAAGTTGAGTCACACGTAACCAGTTCACCTACATTTTTCTCTACTTTCCTGAAGGGAAGTAAATGGATATCGCGACTTTCTAATCCCCATATTAAAATTTAGTATTCACGGTCTCTCAGTGTAAGACTGTTTTTGAAGTCCATTGTATTGGTAGTAATTCGGTCGGAGGTCACTTTGCTTTTAGAATAACAACTTTCCGTTTACGTGACTATTTTTTGTCTACCCTTCATTGCTTAAATCGAATTGTAAGTTAAAAATGAATCCTGCTACAGTTCCCGAAAAAATCGAAATGATTCTTATTTATGGTGAATGTAAGAGGAATATTGACGATGCTGTTGCGTTGTATGCTGAGCGTTTTCCAGATAATGCACGCTCGCGTTCTTTTTTTTACAAAGTTGTGAATGCCTTTCACTCTGATGGCAGCGTACAAATGAAAAAAAGGAAGCGAAGATTAACAGTTACAGGAGAAGCTAACGAAGTAGCTGTACTAGCAGCTATTCACCAAAATCCACATGTAAGCACACGACAATTACATCGCGATTCCGGCATTTCCAGAGACAGTATTCAAAGAATATTGCATCGTCATAAGTTTCACCCATATCACATTTCACTGCACCAGGAACTAGATGGCGATGATTTTCATAACCGCGTGGTGTTTT
Organism: Trichopria drosophilae; assembly: GCA_030407085.1. Taxonomy (NCBI): domain Eukaryota; kingdom Metazoa; phylum Arthropoda; class Insecta; order Hymenoptera; family Diapriidae; genus Trichopria; species Trichopria drosophilae. Next base: position 104,735,118 of record CM059582.1, read on the forward strand.
GTGAATGGGCATTTCAAAAAATGCAAACGAACCACAATTTCTTTGCTAATGTATTATTTTCAGATGAATCTACATTCACGAACCATGGTGGCGTCAATAGGCATAATATGCATTATTGGAGCGTAGAAAATCCCCATTGGTTACGACAAGTTAATCATCAACGTCCTTGGTCGGTGAACGTTTGATGTGGAATCATAGGAAATAAACTCATTGGTCCTTATTTCATTGAAGGTAATTTGAATGGAACAAAATATCGAGATTTCCTAGAACAAGAAGTACCATTACTACTTCAGGATGTTGCTATGGACGTCCGACGGACAATGTGGTTTCAGCATGATGGTTGCCCAGCACATTTTTCAAGAGTAGCAAGGGAAATACTAGACCGTGATTACAATGGTAGGTGGATTGGTAGAGGTGGCCCTATTAATTGGTCTGCGAGGTCACCTGATCTAACATCTCTGGATTTCTTCCTATGGGATTACCTAAAAGGTAAGGTTTATGAACAAGTACCAACGACTCGTGAAAACATGGTGGAACGCATAAGAACTGCTTGCGCAGAAATTTCTGCAGATATGATTCTATCATGTATAAAGTCATTTGAAGAAAGAATAAATAAATGCATTGAAGTGGAAGGTCAACATTTCGAACACTTACTCAAGTAAGTGAACAGTGAGATAGTGAGAGGCAAGGGGACTCACGTAAAACAAGCACCCCAAAGGGAACAGAAAAATACTACGTCCACGTCGTTGTTCCTGGATAACGCTAAATGTATTTTTTCCCGGCTTTGTTAGAATGACCGTATTTCATATCCGCTACGCGGGCGAAAATTGTCAATATTGGAGAATCCAAATCTGCAATAAAAACTGGGGGTTCCTATTTAAGTTTTATTGTTTTTGCCCCCACTCCACCCCCAGGGGATGGGGGAGGGGGTTAATTTCATTATTACTGGATGCCCCCCTTCGTGTCGAACAACTTTCATCCGACAACTTTTTTGATTCTGTGCATAGTTCTCGAGGTATTTCAATGTCTTCAGATAAATTTGGATTTTTATCGATTACAGCGCCACCTGTGAACCAAAATGCAATAGCTCCTAGGTCAAATTGGTGTACTTTTTTCCGGAGAATCCAAATCTGCAATAAAAAATGGGGGTTCCTATTTAAGTTTTATTGTTTTTGCCCCCACTCCACCTCCAGGGGATGGGGGAGGGGGTAAATTTAATTATCACTGGATGCCCCCCTTCGTGTCGAACAACTTTCATCCGACAACTTTTTTGATTCTGTGCATAGTTCTCGAGATATTTCGATGTCTTCAGATAAATCGGCCACCCTGTATATATATATATATATATATATATATATATATATAATTTTACCTAATTAACTTATAAGAAAATGTATTTAATTTTTACCACAATTTTCAAACATCTCATTTTTCTTGTCCCTTCTTTTGTTTATAATGCTTCAATTATTATACAAACTACAATTCACGAAATTTGGTACGAATGTATTACTGTTACAAAAACCCTTGATCTCTTAATATTATCATGAACGGATGATTTGTTAATATTCCTTTATTCGTCAGCAGACTTAAATATTCGATAAACGAAAATTGTTTGTTTTAGAAGAACTCCTATTCCAGTTATTTTTTGATAACTACCAAAATTAATTTTTTAAAAAGTATCATGTTAATACATATTACTGTATAAAATATTAAATTACATTAAATTTTTCTAGATATTCATAAAAATTTACTATAATTTATTTATATAACATACTTTTATATAAAATCACAGAAAAAATAATGCTGCATATGTGTTGTCCATACTGACCTATCAGGATTGTATTCCAAAGCATTCTGACAAATGAGGTCAATATCATCCAAAAATTCTCGAGCACACATATAATGATGCATATCAATTCTAGTCATCATCGTTTCAAGATCCATAGGTTGCTTAATTATAGTATTATAATCTGGAACTTCTTTCGTATCCACAGGTTTAGTGAACATAAAAAATCTGAAAATTAAACTTTGATATGGATAACGGCTTTTACGTTAAAATAAATAAATGTTGATACCTTATAGTAGTTGCATTTGAGTATTGTTGATTATTTACAAATTATACATAAACAAAATTATATTAATTGTATGACCGTACACATTTTGTTGTATATACGAAACCTAGAGTGTTGACGATTAATTTTCGTTTTAAGTACCGATTGTAATCAAATACCCGAAAACAATTAACTGTAAATCATAAACCACTGGAACTATCAACCTCCACAATCAGTAAAGAATGCGACTTATTTCCGTACGCAGTAGAATGTGTCGAATTTTCACAAAGTAATAGCGGGCACGTCCCGAACATTACGTAATTCAGATTGAATTATGTAATTAGTATTTCTCGACCATTGTAAATAAAGAAGTCATTGAACTTCTGTGGTCATTATACAAAAATAAAAATTTTCATGTTAATGTTTTGAAACAAGGTTTCTAATTGCGCGGCAAAACGAGCGGATATGACATCGCCTCCGAACGTCCGTCGCTCGCATCAACTCGCTTTGTATAGGCGGCGCCTTTTTCTTCCGTCGTCGCGCGCAATCGTGACGGCAGGCGGCTCGCCGCGAGCGGGTACAAAAGGCGGTACGCGACGCTAGGACGACACTTCTTCCCGGCCCATGACTCGGGATCTTCCGCTCAGCCCATCCTGGTAGCGGTACGGTGACACGCGGTACTTCTGCTTCCTACTCTCGAGTGCGGTGGCGCGCGGTACTCGGGAACTTCCGCTCGGCCCATCCTGGTAGCGGTACAGTGGCACGCGGTACCTCTGCCTCCTACTCCCTAGTACGGTGACACGCGGTACTAAGGATCCTCCCTAAACGTGACCAACCTCGCACGTGGGACGACGTCCCCTTCTTCGACTGATCGTAGACGGGACGCCTATATTCGGCATCCTTCGCGTGCGGTAGTTAAGCATTCCTTGTATTAATAGGATTACGGTTAACGAGACAATATATTTTCTTCTGATCAAACTACATTCTGTAGAATTATTTTTTGACCTCCCACTTTGATGTTGTTCTGCCCTGTGAACTGAGGTCCACTGCTCGTTTTTGACCCTGGCGTACCAACTGAGTGAAAGGCACGAGCAGTCCGGGAGGAAACTCCGTTACAGTTTTCGGAGCATATCGTTCAGAAATTAAATAGAAAAATGAGGGAAAATTTAAAGTATAAAACGATAAAACAATTTGCTTATGTGCTTATTAAGAAGCTATTTTATTTTTCAGAGACCAGATGACGGATGTCATACGTTATGGAAATTGAATATCTTCTAGAAAGAATTGGTAGAAAGGAACACTTCCTAAAGCAACCAATGTTGAAATAATTGAAATAAGAAAACAAATGTTATTGCGGGACTTACCATTTATGATATATATATTGTATATTTAATGATATTAAATACGATTTAAATAATTTTTTCTTTTAAATACGCAGAAATGTCTCTACATTACATTTCGAGTGAAGAATTTTGATACAACAATTTGGTAATGAGCAATGCGTTCCCAAAGTTGCTAATGTTCGACGACTGCAGGCAACTGTTTGACGTTTACAATTTTTTATCGCATTAGATTCACGGACGACTGACCATATGAAGTTTTTGAGGTATCTGATTAAGAATATGAAGTGAAAATATAAAAATTCAAAACGGCGAATCCAATATGGCGAACGAAAATTCTTAACTTACTTAGATCCGCTTGAGATTTGTTACTCGGTGGGTTTTTGATGTCTGTGATTAAGAATCCGAAGTCAAAATAAAAAAATTTAAAATGGTGAATCCAATATGGCGGACACAATCTTTAAATTACCTAGATCCGTTTTCGATTTGTTACTCGGGGGTTTTTGAGGTCTCTGATTGAGAATCCGACGTCATAATTTTAAAATTCAAAATGGTGAATCCAATATGACGGACAAAATTTTAACAATTTGAGAGAATTTTCTGAAAATCCATGCGGGGGGGTTTTCGGGGTCGCTGAGTACGAATCTGATGTCAGTTTTTCGACATTCAAAAGGGCGAATCTAACATGGCGGACAAAAATGTGTAAAATTATTTAGATGCGCTTGAGATATGTCGCTCAGTGGTTGTTGTAGTTTCAGATTAGGAAGCTGAAGCCAATATTAGGAATTCAAAATGGTGGATCAAATATTGCGAATAAAATTCTTTTCCATTATTTAGGTCAATTGGTGAATTCTCGTATGGGTTGCGAAGGTGTATGATTAAGAATGTAAAGATAAAATTTAAAAAATTAACATAGAGAATCAGGTATGGTGGATGAAAACGTTTAAAACTATTGTTCAGTGGAGTTTCAATCTTGGGGTTCTAATTAGTGTCACGGTGTTTTATATAAAATTTGTCACGATTATAAAATCAACACATATAATGTAGTTATTTTCAAATATATTTGATAGAAAAGGGGAATGAGATGTAAAAGATAGAAGCTTTTTTAACAATAGGTTTATTTAGAACATATGACGTTTAATCATTCTTCATCAGAACTCTCGTTGGAGATATTTTCTATTATTAATCCAAGAGCATCTGAAGGAAGGCTCACTCTTTTCCGGTGTTTTATTTCACTAGATAAAGTAACTTTAGGGTCCGCACATATTGCCCATCTTTGAAAAACATCTACGTTAGTTGTTTTTCGTGATATTTTTCGAGAATGCCTGTCTCGAAAAATTTTACAAATTTTGTGGCTGGCATCGAGAACTTCCTCTGACAAATATCCCAAAGGAAGGCAACCACTTTCTGCCAAGGATGGGTCGTGAATTAATATTTTATGTACATTTGGGGACATATAATATATCCGTATATATCAACATATAGATTTGCCGTCTCTGTGCAGTATTTTCTAAATTCTGGAAAATTTATCTCCTTACTATTAGCCATAGTGATCAATATAACTGATAATCTTCTAATCAATTCATCGCTTATTCCTAAAATAAAAATACAAATATTTAGTGTACCACAAGTGACACTGAAAAAAATTTATCAGTATGAAACGCTTTTCTGGTTGTTTTTTTTTTTTTTTTAATAATTAAAACACGTTAAGAAATAGATCCCATTCAGCGAACCACTTTTCTTGCTATCCACTTTTCTGTAAAATATTTTTCTAGCACTTTTTTTTTAATTAAGTAGAAACTCCTCTGGTAGAAATTGCGCCTATTTATTGGTCGACCAAATATGGCGTCGAGAATCAGGAAAACCAAAGATGAAAAAATTACTATTTCAACATAAATTATGAAAATGTCGATTTTAAATGCTCCTATTGGGCTTAAATTCCACGTTTGCATAGGGACTCTGAGGAACCACATGGCCCAATGCGAAATTTGAAATAGTGGATCCAATATAGCGGCAGCATATCAACGATTATGCGCCCTGCTACAAAATTTTCTCAAATTCGCTTGGTTATTGATATTCGGCGGTTTTCGTTATGGCTCATTGTTTTTCCATCTCTACAAATTGTGACACTCGGGCCCACGACCCACCGTCTGCAACATCAGGCCGATGATGTTATCCGGTCCGACGTCACCCAAATTTTCCTCCAGCTTTTGTCGTTGACCCACCACGTTTCACATTCAAAGAACGTATGGAGGCTTTCATCCCGAGGGGAGCCACGTTGGGCACAAGCCGACTCTGATACTATCTCCATTTAGTAAGATACGTATAATAATTCACCTTCCTGTGGGGGCGGTTGACCTACACCTCGATTGGCGGTATACGGTTCGTTGGAACCAACTTCAGGTATAACAAAATTGAACCGCCATTTTGCTCTTTAATATGAACCTAGTAATGCTCGAAAAAACTTTATTCAAAATATTTAATCGATGGCTTTTCGAGATATTGGAATTGAAATATTTTATTTCAATTATGCAGAGTAGTATGTATGCTGAGTGTACAGTAAAACTACCCAGTGTTACAAAATTCAACTTACAGAAATCTTCCAGTTGACAAATTTTTTTTCTAAGCACGAAGAAGTTACCGACAAAATTTCAAATTGTTTGGAAATAAAATTCGTGAATTTTGTATTTTTATCGAGCCCGTCGTGCTGTTTCTCAATAGCTACAATTCAGTGTTTTACAATATTCACGTCTAAAAAAATTCTCCAACTATTTTGCATTATCTACACTTTAGGACAAACCCAACAAAGCTCTAAAATACTTTATTTCGAATATTTCATCGAAGGGTTATCGCTATTTTAGTATATTAATTTGATTGTTTTTCGTAATTTTTCTGTAATCATAATGCTGGATATAACAAAAGCGACATTAAGCAAATAAAATAATTATAATGAAAATAGCATTAAATAACTATAAATAGATGCAAAAGATAGAATAGTCACGTTTTCCACCGATTGGCACGCTTTATATTCCCGATTCCCTGCTGCATTCTCGATAGTCAAGTGAATTTTTCTGCAGTACATAAATGAGAAACATCGCAAGTGCAAACTGCCACGATTTAAATGAATGTTCTTTTCATTATATGCGATTTTTATCGCGACAACAATGCCGCATTATCAAACGTCTCACGATCAAAATAGATTGAAGGGTATGTGCCCTGTGTTTCGGAAAGGCTACTCGACGCTTGATCGACTCTTGAAACCAGGCTATATAAATGAGAGTGGCAAACATTTATTATAATATTTACGTGTTGATTAATTTAATGTTTATTTTATTCAGTCAATTATATGATATTCATTATAAATTTTGTTAAGAATTCGCAAACTGATGAATAAACAAATTATTCAATATATAATTATAATAAGATATTCAATATATTGAAATATTTATAAGCACTCGCTGAAATATTCAAAACAGAGTGTTTTTGAACTTTATTGGGTTCGTCCTAAAGTGTAAATAACGCGAAATAGTTGTCTAGTTTTTTTGTAAATATTGTAATCCACCGAACTGCCGCTATTGAAAAACCGCTCGACGCACTCGATAATAATACATAACTCACGTATTTTACTACCAAATACTTTAAAATTCTGCATTCAACTTCTTCATAATTAGATAAAAAAAAATTTCCACTTGTTGCTGCCCATAAGTTGAATATTTTAATACACTGCAGCGTTTACTATATACTCAGCATAGATACTGCTCGACACAATTGCAATAGAATATTGAAATTGTAATATCTCGAAATGCCCTCGATGAAGTATTTTAAATGAAGTTTTTTTAGCATTACTAGGTTCATATTAAAGGGTGGTAGGCGCAAAATGGCGGTTCAGTTTTGTTATACCTGAAGTTGGTTTCAACGATCCGTGTTTATGAGCCGCACGGTCCACCGAACCTATTTCCCTTCCTCTCACCGGGATTGCCAAATACGGAGGAATTCATCCCTCGCGGTCCTCGCTGCCTCACTATGTTCTATTGCATCTCTCCTTTTGTAGAGGAGCTTGCGCTCCTGTGTTTGGAGATTTTTCCAAACAATAATAATAAAGTGTTATTTTTCCCTGTTTCGTAACTTAGTCGACCTGTAACTTAGTCGGCGTGATGGTCGTGCGGGCTAAGGCGTCAGTCTTAGTCCGCCCGAACTGAACGTCGCGAAGGGCCCGAGTTCGAATCCCCGTCCTGCAATTTTCTCTGCTTATGTCCAGTGTGCAATAACCGGGGAACTTTGCTGGGCGAAGGTACGAATTTGGGACCGCTGCCGACCCCCGTCGGCAGTTATCGGTACCGTCAGCGTCTTATCCGCGGTCGGTACGTCGTGGGTCTTATCTCGGATAAAGATGGGATAAGCCCCGCGTCGTACTCGCTAAGGCACAGACCGTCAAATCTGCTGGTGGTACCGATATTGGGGTAGGGGGGACTGGCTCTGGGTGGGTGTTGTGTGTGCCTATAGTTCTGTCTTGTACTGTCTGTCTCTGTCCTGTACCTCTCCACCCGAGAGCCGACCCGCAAACAGACATATTCGTCATTAACGCGGGGGAAAATTTCCTGTCCTTTGTCCTTTGTCCTTTAACCTATCTCCGAAGATTATGGGTTCGATTCCCCACGTAGACAATATTCTGTGCGTTGAATTGGACGCATTACCGACAATGCATGCAGTGCCGACAATCCCCTACCTCATAGTTCGGGGCGTGGTTTCAGTGAAATTTGATGCTGATCTGGTAGAGGTTTGAGCACAAAATTTCACACTTCTCGGACCGATTGAGCGACATAAGAAACCGATGTTGTTGTTGAGAAGTCGCTCGAGGAACTGCACTCAAAATAAATGCGATTCTTCTTTTATTTCACCTCCCACCCCACCGCTCACCCCTGTTACGACTCGCGTGTTCGTGACAATAATAATAACAACAGCAATAACAAAATAATATGTTTCTTTGTTGGTCATATAGAGAGATCACAATCTTCCCTTACAGTGCCAAGGGGCGAGTCGCAGCTATTACGAAGCTGCTGAGGCCTGACCCATAGTCTAATATTTACAGTTTTATGGCCGTATTTTTTAATAAATTGGGAATGATAGAGATATCTTCTTAAAAAACGGTGAGCCGTGGACCCTTAGCAACCTTGCCAGAGATTGGCTAACCCAGTGGATGGTGAGGTAAGAGGCGAGAGGCATAACAACGAGAATAGCACTAACCACCATACTCCCTCTACATGCGGTTGCTACAAATGGAACGCGCAGTGCTCCTGACTATCGGGCTGCTTCGGATGCAGCCCAGTTCCGAAGTGAAGGGGCCATAAGAGAAGTCCCGGGACGATGACTTAAAAATACCTACGGACGATTTCAGTAGACGGAGAGTCTCATGCAACAACTTATGCATTACATGGCGCTAATGCTTACTCGATTTGCAGTAATGCACCTTGACCTGGCAGATCGCTTTTGTCCACAATATCTGAGAATTTATGTGGCCTAGCTAAGACGGATAGGTTTCGCAGAAATGCTCCATATTATAAAAGCACGAATCTCTTGTTTAGGCGGAACTTAACAACCGAAATTTTGCCTGTACAACGAAAAATATACAGAGAACCTACTTCTGGGAGCTATCCCTGACGACTGTGACCTATGGCAAGTCTATTGTGGCGTTTATGACGGATTACAAAACGCAGGTCCCAATTGCGCAGTCAAATTCGATTGACACGGAGACTCGCTTACCGAATTCAGTATGTGATGAGCTACATAACATCTTCGCACATTAACTGCGGATGTACTATCAGATAAAATTCAGATTTTGGCAGATGCCAAAAAGAGACTGCATAGACGGGATGATGAAATTCAACAAATTGCCATATTTTGGTTGAATCTTTCGAACCTCTTTAAACATCGAGTCGACGCCTCACACGAGTTTCCATCGATGATGTCGGTTCAGGAATTTTGCAGGAGCATCTACGAGAAAACACAGCAGGCATTAAAATCTTTACAGAGTTGTGTAACGTACTCGCACGAGAAAGTGTAGATTGCCCACCCGTCAGTGCTTTAAAAGTGAATAATGCCTTCAAAAAAGAAAGAAATTTCTCCTCCCTGGGCTGAGATGGAATTAATAATTGTTGGTGGAATTCTGTACATTAACACCTACCCCGAATATTAACCTATTACGTAACTGGAGACCAAACCATTCCGCACTGGTTGGTGGAAGGCCAAACAATACTAATCCCAAAGTCGAGGGAATTGTCTGATCTGAGAAACCATAGACTTCTCACGTGTCTCAATACGTTCAACACTAACATCTTGCACGAACATATTGAGAAAGCCTTGAAACCGGTGTGGCAGCTCGTAGTTAAACAACGAGGCGGCAAAATGAGTGTGTCCGGGTACAAGGACAACTTGCTTATCAACAGGTGTGTTTTTGTCAGGACTGTAAAAGTGTAACCTGTCGATAGCCTGGCGGGATTACGTGAAGGCAGATGCTTTAATACCATGCGAGCTTCTAGGCTGGTTGCTCAAACGCCTGCATGTCCACCCAAATGTAGTAAGAAGTGCAGAGGACCTAGTGTCTCTTTGGAAAACGCGCTTTATCATGACACCAGACAAGCGTAGAACCACGCCTGGACTAGTTGAGTTCCAAAGAAATGTCTAGCAGGGAGATTCTCAGACTCAACTGCTTTTCTGCATCTCCTATATCCGTTGCTCTTCGAGAATCTCAAAGATACATGTGTGGACAGCCTGGTAAACGTATGCATAACATCACCCATCTATGCTATATGGATGATCTTAAATTATACGCATCAGGAGACGATCAATTACGTCGATATCTGAATATCACCCTTATTTTGTAAACTAAATGAGGTTTCCGAATGGTTGTTGCAGGGAAATGTACAATCTCAGAAATCTGTTTGCAGTTGTCGCGACTGCGATACTGATCCTGGATAATGATTTTGTAGGTATTGGGAGCAAGATCTATCATCAATGACAATGGCTATGTTATGTAAGTATCTTTGATCTTTACTCAAGTTTTTATAATCAACTATTTCTGGAAGAGAGAATTCAAATTTTTGAAAAGCAACGACAGGTAGAGAGTTGCAATGAGCCAACTGTTTACCGAAAAGACCACTGAAAGACTGAGGGCTAGAGGTTTTCCCATCAAGTGCTTCTACAAATGCCGTAGAGGTAGCTCATTGAAATGGAGGCGACAGATAGCCGTTGCACTGGTCTCTGAAGATGCGCGTCTATACATTTAATTGCTCCATTTTTCCAACCTGTATTTGTTGAAGTGCCATCAGAAACAACGACTACAATGTTTGATGGATGTATTTAATTTTCTTCAAAATGGTCTACAATGCAGACCGCTGTGTCTTTTTCAGTTTTAGAGGTGGGCACTAAATGGCATAGGTACTTCGATCCTGGATCCCTTATTACTGAAAAATGTTCTTCTTTTCTCACAGTTTTGGTTTTCAATCAAGAGTAACGTGTCGTCCATCTTTTCATCGAAGTACTCGTATATCAGATCATTAATTCGTCCCGTTACCTTATGAGATGTAGTCAATTTCGCTCGATACTTTTCTTTCTCTCTTCTAATTTTACTTGTGTCAGACCTAGATCTCTAAGTATGATAGAAGTAACAGCCGCTGTTGCTCTTTAAGACGCCAAAACGATCTCTCGCCAAGTAGTTGTTGAAGATGAAAAACGCGTGACATGACACATGTAAAATCTAGAACTTTATAAAAGGAATTAGAAAAATGTGCGGGCTACGGAACTCAAAAAGTCTCAGGTCAAGTATCTCGGCGGATAAATGTCAACATTGAAATCCGTGATACAAGATCAGTACTTGGCTCCTGTCCGTTTTATAACCAACTGATAATCCATTTTTTTTAACGGGAGCGGTGGACACCGTAGATACTAGGCGATGCCGTCTAGCGGCTCAAATTTGAATTATATTCTTGAAGACGTCGAGAGAAGTGCTCCCATCGCATATGCAAGCTACATGTACAACCACCTTTCGCTGGTGAATTTTGAGTTGTCTAAAGACGGGCTACGAACAGCTGCACGGAAAGGTGGAGAGAAGGAGATAATTTTTTATTTTGAACCCCAAGCCCGGCTGCTACAAATAATTCAGATAGATAAATCAACGTTCACACTTATTTTCGCCAACTTCAATTTTCTAGAAAATCTTGTTGTATCACAATGTACCACAAGATCATGCTAAATACTTCAAATGAACTTCATCAAACATCACTTGCAATGATTAAATGATGATATACGATTTTCCGCTCAATTTTAAAAGTTAAAGTCATAAACATTGATTGCAATTCACGAACAGAATATGTCGTCCGATTGCAACAAACTTTTTTCCCCTGAATTCGTAATGAAAAATGGCAACTTTTCCGCACTATTACGATTCGATTCGGAAAGGGTTTTGTTTTTCACTCCGATCTAGTTTTCATCAGCGATGCTAGCATTTCTTTTCCGGAACTGACAAGCTTGTCTTAAAATCATCGTGAGTTCCAGGTTTCATCGCAAACAAAATACTGCATTTATAGCGTAAATATACTTCAAAATAACTTGCTGCATTTATTTGTATTGCATCAATTAACTAAGTGCAGCCTTCGCACCATGAGAATCTTGTCAGGACTTATTTGGGTAGTATTTCAGTATTGATTCATGATCTTCACGACGAGACATAATCTTTTTTGTGACAGCTTTCAACAAAGAAGCAGGGATTGAAACCTTGTGGTATAAATCTAAGACAGGTTCAGCTACTACATTAGCAGTATCAAGAAAAGCAGTCTTGGGCGCGAGTTGATCAGAAAGCAACCCCGTACTCATATGGTGAAACTAAGCAAGAAGAACATTCTTATTAGTCGGCAATTGAAACTGCGATAAACTACGAGGAACACCCAGTATAAGACACTCGGAAATACTTCTTGCAAAGGCCATTGGTATAAAAAAATATCACAATCAAATTATGTTGTAAAGTACCAGATCGAATCCGTCCCTATGTATCAAAGAGAAGTCCACTTCCTCCCATGGAGGATAAAACTTTTTATCATTATATTTTTATTCGTCATTAATTTGGTTAGAATATAATAAAATATAGGTCATTGCATGGATATTAGTTTTTATAATTTACATCTATTATTACATTAGATTTTCCGCGACACGATCAATAGCAATTTGGCAGTAACCACGCATATTTACAATTATATATATACAGGGTGTCCGAAAAGTATGGAAACGATCCTGTAACTTTTGAAAGAATTTCGAAAATCGCTGAAACACGTGAAACGATTTTTCATAAAATCTATTTTTAATGCGGGGTTACAACTCCCCCGCCCCAAGGGGGACGTGGGGCACAAGGGGGGATGAATATCTTCAATGGCAATAGGGGTCGAGTGGGCGCTCATTTGAAAGGTCTTTTCGAGAGGAATTCAAAATACTAGGCATAGATGCTATCAATTTTAGCGGTCATAATCGACTTTTAAAACTTTTAATCTAGTAACTTTTGAACAAATGAAGGTTTTGATAATTGCCGAATTAAGCGAAACAATTTTTCAAAAATATCTATTTTTACCTCTTTTTGAGGTTAAAAAATGTAAGGTGATGAGTGGATTCGTGTTTGGGAGGTCAAAATACATCGAATAGCATAACAAACACTATAAAAATGCACCAAATTTTTATTTTAGGCAAGCTTTTAAATGTTTTCAAACAAATTAAGAGCTTCCGAACGTCATATTAGAGCGGCCATTTTGGATTTTGCAAATGCGCACTCGGCATTTGAAAGTATAGATCCTAAGCTGTAAAATGAGCCCTCATTCGTCTTTTTTGGTTGTTTTTAATTGTGGACAGAGCAGTGTTTGGTTGACGAGGAATGCCCCATGTATACATACATTTCATTAATTTAAAATGTCTGATATAATGTCGGATCATTTTTCTGAAATGTACTCGGATTTAAATGCAAATTCGTTAGTTGCAGACTTGCAATAGACGATACCGCTTTTAAAACTTGTAGTGGCGTCCTTTGCCTTCGACTATTTCAAAGTTTCCCGATTCTCACTGCGAGGAGGTGGACGATTTTGAGAATTTTTTTTTTCCTTTTATTCAAAAAAATTTTTTTTAACTATTTTTTTACATTTAAATACACATAATTCGGCATTTTAATTTTGCTTCATTGAAAAAGCCATGGAATTACGCAATCTGAAAGTAATGATTTTTATTTTTTTAGGTTTAATATTTCTAGTATCTTATTAAGCTTATGCCAACTACACTACAACATGAGATGTTGAAATTAATGGCCTTCAGCAACTTGACAATATCCCAGTCGTGCATAGAAGTTATCATTTACTTTTTGCAGCGTTTCTTGAGATATCGAATTAGAACATTGAATTATTCTTTCCTTTAACTCATCAATGTATACAGGGTGACCGATTTATTTGAAGACATCGAAATATCTCGAGAACTATGCACAGAATCAAAAAAGTTGTCGGATGAAAGTTGTTCGACACGAAGGGGGGCATCCAGTGATAATTAAATTTACCCCCTCCCCCAAACCCTGGAGGTGGAGTGGGGGCAAAAACAATAAAACTTAAATAGGAACCCCCATTTTTTATTGCAGATTTGGATTCTCCGGAAAAAAGTACACCAATTTGACCTAGGAGCTATTGCATTTTGGTTCACAGGTGGCGCTGTAATCGATAAAAATCCAAATTTATCTGAAGACATTGAAATACCTCGAGAACTATGCACAGAATCAAAAAAAGTGTGGGATGAAAGTTGTTCCACACGAAGGGGGCATCCAGTGATAATGAAATGGACCCCCTCCCCCATCCCCTGGGGGTGGAGTTGGGGCAAAAACAATAAAACTTAAATAGGAACCCCCAGTTTTTATTGCAGATTTGGATTCTCCGGAAAAAAGTACACCAATTTGACCTAGGAGCTATTGCATTTTGGTTCACAGGTGGCGCTGTAATTGATAAAAATCCAAATTTATCTGAAGACATTGAAATACCTCGAGAACTATGCACAGAATCAAAAAAGTTGTCGGATGAAAGTTGTTCGACACGAAGGGGGGCAAATAGGGACAATTTGATCCCTTTATGAAAATTTAATATTAAAAATTCTAATATTAGAATTTTTAATATTAGAATTTAGTAATATCAATTGCGAAAATTGTTATTCTGAATATGAAATTTTAATAATGTCCATTCGAAAAATTAAGATTATGAATAATTGATATTCTTCATATTAAAAATCAAAACTGATGACATAAAAATTGTGCATACAATATGGAAGCAATTTTATAAATAAGTTTTCTACCTTCAATAAAATTACATTTTAGGTTTTAAATTTATTATTTAATAAACAAAAAGAGGACATCACGCAATCCATTAAAAAACGCGTCATGTCCCTTCACTCAGCTCATTCATTCTCTCTCTCTGTATGTTTTTTCCGAAATGAGAATAAATAAGCTGAGCATTGACGGTCAAACCAGCTTCTATTAAACAAAACGAAACTCTTACTTCATTTGGGGATTTCGTCGCCATCTACCGGACCCCGAGAGAACTCACGTGGTTTCATACATGTACATCGCTTGCATTTCGGCCATCACCGGCGCCGGTTCTGGTACATAACGCTAGAGGGCGACATAACTCGAAAATAAAGTAGCATATCATTTTATACATAAGTTGAGTCACACGTAACCAGTTCACCTACATTTTTCTCTACTTTCCTGAAGGGAAGTAAATGGATATCGCGACTTTCTAATCCCCATATTAAAAGTTAGTATTCACGGTCTCTCAGTGTAAGACTGTTTTTGAAGTCCATTGTATTGGTAGTAATTCGGTCGGAGGTCACTTTGCTTTTAGAATAACAACTTTCCGTTTACGTGACTATTTTTTGTCTACCCTTCATTGCTTAAATCGAATTGCAAGTTAAAAATGAATCCTGCTACAGTTCCCGAAAAAATCGAAATGATTCTTATTTATGGTGAATGTAAGAGGAATATTGACGATTCTGTTGCGTTGTATGCTGAGCGTTTTCCAGATAATGCTCGCTCGCGTTCTTTTTTTTACAAAGTTGTGAATGCCTTTCACTCTGATGACAGCGTACAAATGAAAAAAAGGAAGCGAAGATTAACAGTTACAGGAGAAGCTAACGAAGTAGCTGTACTAGCAGCTATTCACGAAAATCCACATGTAAGCACACGACAATTACATCGCGATTCCGGCATTTCCAGAGACAGTATTCAAAGAATATTGCATCGTCATAAGTTTCACCCATATCACATTTCACTGCACCAGGAACTAGATGGCGATGATTTTCATAACCGCGTGGCGTTTTGTGAATGGGCATTTCAAAAAATGCAAACGAACCACAATTTCTTTGCTAATGTATTATTTTCAGATGAATCTACATTCACGAATCATGGTGGCGTCAATAGGCATAATATGCATTATTGGAGCGTAGAAAATCCCCATTGGTTACGACAAGTTAATCATCAACGTCCTTGGTCGGTAAACGTTTGGTGTGGAATCATAGGACATAAACTCATTGGTCCTTATTTCATTGAAGGTAATTTGAATGGAACAAAATATCGAGATTTCCTAGAACAAGAAGTACCATTACTACTTGAGGATGTTGCTATGGACGTCCGACGGACAATGTGGTTTCAGCATGATGGTTGCCCAGCACATTTTTCCAGAGTAACAAGGGAAATGCTAGACCGTGATTACAATGGTAGGTGGATTGGTAGAGGTGGCCCCATTAATTGGCCTGCGAGGTCACCTGATCTAACATCTCCGGATTTCTTCCTATGGGGTTACCTAAAAGGTAAGGATTATGAACAAGTACCAACGACTCGTGAAAACATGGTGGAACGCATAAGAACTGCTTGCGGAGAAATTTCTGCAGATATGATTCTATCACGTATAAAGTCATTTGAAAAAAGAATAAATAAATGCATTGAAGTGGAAGGTCAACATTTCGAACACTTACTCAAGTAAGTGAACAGTGAGACAGTGAGAGGCAAGGGGACTCACGTTAAACAAGCACCCCAAAGGGAACAGAAAAATACTACGTCCACGTCGTTGTTCCTGGGTAACGCTAAATGTATTTTTTCCCGGCTTTGTTAGAATGACCGTATTCCATATCCGCTACGCGGGCGAAAATTGTCAATATTGGAGAATCCAAATCTGCAATAAAAACTGGGGGTTCCTATTTAAGTTTTATTGTTTTTGCCCCCACTCCACCCCCAGGGGATGGGGGAGGGGGTAAATTTCATTATTACTGGATGCCCCCCTTCGTGTCGAACAACTTTCATCCGACAACTTTTTTGATTCTGTGCATAGTTCTCGAGGTATTTTAATGTCTTCGGATAAATTTGGATTTTTATCGATTACAGCGCCACCTGTGAACTAAAATGCAATAGCTCCTAGGTCAAATTCGTGTACTTTTTTCCGGAGAATCCAAATCTGCAATAAAAAATGGGGGTTCCTATTTAAGTTTTATTCTTTTTGCCCCCACTCCACCTCCAGGGGATGGGGGAGGGGATAAATTTAATTATCACTGGATGCCCCCCTTCGTGTCGAACAACTTTCATCCGACAACTTTTTTGATTCTGTGCATAGTTCTCGAGATATTTCGATGTCTTCAGATAAATCGGCCACCCTGTATAGGCTTTGTTTCGTACACCTATTTCTTCATAAAACCCCAGTAAAGATAATCCAGAGGAGTTAGATCCGGTGACCTCGGTGGCCACTCAATCGAACCTCTCCTGCCGATTCAACGTCCGGGGAAAATGTTCGTACAATCGATAGTATCGATTGCGTACAATCAATCCCAAATGACACGGAGCACCATCCTGGTGAAACCAGACATTGTCAAATGCTGTACCAGTTTGGATTGCGGGTATAACATAGGTATTCAATAAATTTAAGTACGCCACAGCTGTGAAATTCTCTTCAACGAAGAAAGGTCCAACAATTTCATTGCACGAAATTCCAGCCCAAACATTGATTTTATGTGGATGTTGTGTGTGGGTATCTCTCCTCAATGAGGATTTTCGTCTGTCCAATATCGCAAATTGTATCGGACATAGCATATCCAGAACTTGAAAAACTCATTTTCGTCACACCGTCTCATCATTTCCTTACAAAATTCTAATCTGCGATCGAAATCGTCTTCCGAAAGCACTTGCACAAATTTTATTTTGTATGGATGAAACTTATTTTGTCTTAGTATTTCATGGACAGATGATTTGCCGATACCAGTTTGTTTCGCAATCTTCCTAACCGAAGTATGTACTTTCTCAACAACACAAGCACAGACTGCTAAACTGTTATCTTCGTTTGTAGCCGTTTTTGGTCTCCCCGATTTTGGACGATCTCTGACAGAGCCAGTATCGTGAAATCGAGAAACAGTTTTACAAACAGTTGGATATGGATAGACAATCAGGATGGGTATCAATAAACTGTGGGGCGACTATTTCGTAAGATCTTGTTTATCACCACATCCTCGTATAATAAGGATTTCGATTTTTTCTTTTTCTGTCAAAGACATTTTATATCAAAAGCAAGGAGACAGAATAGAGAATTTAAAAAATGAAAGAAATTTTGAGTATATAGTGATAAAACGAAAAAAAATGAAAAAATAAGAAGAAATTATAATGGTAGAAAGTTAAAAGTAAAATTGTCATACGAATAAGCGCAATATTATCGTATCACTCAAGTCACACTCAATATAAATTTTGTTCGTCTTCCAGTTAGAATATTCCGAACAAAACGCACTTCCTTTACGAGAAAGCCGTAATCAAGAAGTACACGAATGTTGCCATCTGTCAACGAAATAGTGTACGAAATAGTCGTGAAAAACTTGTAAGTTCTACCACACGCAAAGAGAAATTTCGAATGTTTATTCTGTGGGTCACCTTCAAGGAAAACGACGTTCTTGCGTACGTGAATCATTTTCAGCAGGATCGCATACTTTATTTATTGAGACTCACAAGATTTCGTGATTTGACTGCACTTATTGTAAGAAACTCGTACTAAATTTTTAATATTTGAACTAGTTTAACACTTTAGCATAATTTTACTTTCGATGATTACAGCGCCATGTGTCCACTAAAACGATCACGATAATAAGGTAAAATTTAAATAACTTTTTCTGAACAAACGAAATCTGCAATAAAAATTATTATTTTTTTATTCGACCTGTATTTCTCGAGATATACGACAGTTTACGCACTTGTCACGAAACGGTCCTGTAGAAAGAAAAACATTTTCGAATATCGCTGAAACACGCGAAACAATGGAATGGACAAAATGTAAAAAAGTATCAGAAATCTGCCATCGATAGTCCCAAACTCGTGTTAAAGAGGAGGGTGCTAAGAATTTGGTGTGCTATGTTGGATCCGAATTTTGGTTTCTGAGATTAAAATATCAAACGACGAATTCTTCCGCGACAAGCCGACGAAACAGCATCTACGCCTAGTGTTTTGTATTCGTCTCGAATATACCTTTCAAATGAGACCCCACTCGACCCATGTTGCCATTTAAGATATTCAACCCCCTTTTTGCCCCACGCCCCTCCCTGGGGCGGGGGTGGAACCCCACAGGAAAAATTGTTTCAGGTGTTTCAGTGCTTTTTGAAATATCTTTACTTTCAAAAGTTACAGGACCGTTTCCATACTTTTATCATATTTATCTGAAGACATAGAGATATCTCGAGAACTATGCATAGAATCAAAAAAGGTGTGGGATGAAGTTGTTCGACACGAAGGGAGGCATCCAGTGATACTGAAATTGACCCCCTCCCCCACCTCCTAGGGTGGGTGGGGGAAGAACAATAAAACTTAAATAGGAACCTCCATTTTTTATTGCAAATTTGGATTCTCCGGAAAAAAAGGACACCAATTTGACCTAGGAGCAATTGCATTTTGGTTCACAGGTGGCGCTGTAATCGATAAAAATCCAAATTTATCTGAAGACATTAAAATACCTTGAGAACTATGCCCAGAATTAAAAAAGGTGTGAGATGAAAGCTGTTCGACACGAATGAGGGCATCCAGTAATAATGAAATTGACCCCCTCCCCCACCTCCTGGGGTGGGTGGGAGAAGAACAATAAAACTTAAATAGGAACCTCTATTTTTTATTGCAGATTTGGATTCTCCGGAAAAAAGTACACCAACTTGACCTAGGAGCTATTACATTGTGGTTCACAGGTGACGCTGTAGACGACAAAAGCGAAAGTAAAAAATCCCTAAAATTCAACGTCTCCAGAATGCACATCACATCTGATAAATAATAGTAAACGTATTTTATTTTAAAAATACTATTCAATGCCACCACTACGACATGTACGTTTTCTTTGACTTTATATTATTCTTGTAATGTGTTTTCTAGCCGCTGCAATGGAAATTATCTGAAAAATAATCATGGATTTGGTTGTGTGTAAAAAATAGTATATTATGCTTTAAGGGAAGAAAGAGCATGATCACCGAGTGGAAGGTTTGCTGCGCGAGCGAAGCGAGGGCAGCCCTCTCACGAGGTGCGCGCGCATTCCTCTCGTGAAGCATACGCTAGTTTTTTCCTGGCAGCATCCATTACTCCCGCGGGCAGCACTTTTCGTCCCACGGGAGTAATGAGAACGAAGTGCGCATGCGCACGGGCACTCAGACGGAATTGCCAACTTTCGCCCCGCGTAGCGTATATGGAATACGGTCATTCTAACAAAGCCGGAAAAAATATATTTAGCGTTACCCAGGAACAACGATGTGGACGTAGTATTTTTCTGTTCCCTTTGGGGTGCTTGATTGACGTGAGTCCCCTTGCCTTTCACTGTTCACTTACTTGAGTAAGTTCGAAATCTTGACCTTCCACTTCAATGCATTTATTTATTCTTTCTTCAACTGGCTTTATACAGGATAGTATCATATCTTCAGAAATTTCTGCGCAAGCAGTTCTAATGCGTTCCACCATGTTTTCTCGAGTCGTTGGTACTTGTTCATAAACCTTACCTTTTAGGTAACCCCATAGGAAGAAATCCGATGTATAGGATGTTAAATCAGGTGACATCGCCGGCCAATTAATGGGGCCACCTCTACAAATCCACCGACCATTGGAATCACGGTCTAGTACTTCCCTTGCTACTCTTGAAAAATGTGCTGGGCAACCATTTTACTTTCTTTGATCTGCAACAAATTCTGGTGACATTCTCAATATGTAACGATATTTTACACATTTTCATTTTTTTCATCGAACCAAAACGCAAAAACTCGTCGATCAAATTGGTGCACTTTTTTCCGAGGAATCCAAATCTACAATAAAAATGGGGGTCCCTATTTAAGTTTTATTGTCCCCCATGGAGGGGGGGGGTTGATTTCATTATCTCTGGATGCCCCCCTTCGTATCGGACAACTTTCATCCCACACCATTTTTGATTCTGTGCATAGTTCTCGAGATATTTGTATGTCTTCAGATAAATATGATAAAAGTATGGAAACGGTCCTGTAACTTTTGAAAGTAAAGATATTTCAAAAATCACTGAAACACCTGAAACCATTTTTCAAAAAAATATACAGGGTGATTCTCCATTGAATGACTTCCGGTTAACAGTAGATTCTGTGAA
Organism: Trichopria drosophilae; assembly: GCA_030407085.1. Lineage (NCBI taxonomy): Eukaryota > Metazoa > Arthropoda > Insecta > Hymenoptera > Diapriidae > Trichopria > Trichopria drosophilae. Next base: position 104,756,172 of record CM059582.1, read on the forward strand.
AAATTCTAAGAACATTTTTCCTTTGAAAAATATTTGTGCGATGTATAATTTTCAAATTATTTAGCATTAAAGTCAACCAATAGGAACGGAGTTGCTTGATTGTCGCGACGATTGCATTGTTAGCGAACATCGAAATCGTCACGACAATCAAGCAAGTCCTGTTCCTATTGGCTGACTTTAATGCTAAATAATTTGAAAACTATACATCGCACAAATTTTTACAAAGGAAAAATGTTCTTAGAATTTATCACAGCATCTACTGTTAATCATTCAATGGAGAATCACCCTGTATATATGTATACTGGGTGAGCCAAAAGTATGGAAACGCTTATATATGTCAGCGGGAGTTTATTTTCGGGGAAAATGTTTCAGACAAAAGTTTAAGGATTTTTCCCTGGCTATTTAACGCTACCATTTAATTTGACCTAGAACATGACCTTGAAGGTTATTCCAAGGTCAAGTTTGTTTTTTTAAATGGAAACCCGTATTTTTTCCCACGGATTCGGAAAGACCACAAAACTTTACGTCCGAATGATATGGTCGATTTTTCCGGCTAGGTCATTTCAATGTGAAACTGAAAAGTCTCCGTAACGGCGAACTAACTTAGCGAGAGGGTATTTTCGTGGAAGATTATCAATACAAATATCTGCAATATTATGTGGGAGTTCTGGGACACCCTGTATGTATATACCGCGTGAGTGCGAGAGAACTGGCCATAGGGCATCCCATGTTAATGCTAGCGCGCTTGTGATTGGTTAATGTCCGATACCTTTATGTTTAAAGTCTCTTGCGATTGGTTACAAGGAAACATTTGTAAACGTCAACCTAGATGCATTATTCTCATGCTTTTGACTTTTAACCGAGGAATTTTATTATAGCAACTATTATTAAATCGAATTTAAACATAATTTGGAAATGTTAAAGAATTCTCAGGGCAAAAATTTAAAAGAAAAATTAGACAGGTTAGGTTGCTCTTATGTATGTACAGTTGTTTTTCTCCACATAGCTGCGTACTCTAGTTCAGGCACTCCAGAGTCCAGGCACTCCAAAGTCCAGATTCCAAAATACTCCAGAACGGCAGTGACATATGGTGAAAACGAACTGACGACCAGAGTGTCTGCCAGTGTCCAGCTTTCCAGTTCCATGACAGCCTGTCAAGTAGTCGATCTACAGAATTTACAGTGAAGTCGGAACATAAACAAAAAACGACAATAACCAATATGATCCTAGAAGGTGTTGATGTCAGATAAGTATTGAACAATCATTTAATACCAATATTTAACTTGGTTCGCGTTACTTTTGTACCATTTTTCTTTATTTCAGACCCACCACCAGTAGAAGAAGAATTACCAAGTAATCACAATAGAATATGGTATAAATCAGAGTTTGAAGACCATCCACGTAAATAGCGAGGCAAAATCACTCCTGACGATAAACAAGGAAGAAATGTGAAGAATAAGAAATGTGGTATTGTGAAATGTGTTGGAATATGTTAATGAACAATAATTGTGAAATGTTAGTGTGTATTCACCTTTAAAACTAATAACTTGTTTGTGAATAATTTGTTAAGAAAAACTATAAATTATAAACTATACATTATCTTTATAACGTTATCGTATAAAACATATTTTTAATCGAGAAGATGCTCAAAGTGTCGTGCACCAGCTGCAGTACAATAGCCCACTCTGCGGTAGAATTCATTTTCGCAATTTTCAGACATCTCTTGTGTCATTGACGTCATTATGTCTATTATTTTGTTCCTCAAATGTTCGGCTGTTTTTACGTAAGGGCCTCTAGTGCGTTTTTTACATGCGCCCACAGAAAATAATCTAGTGGCGTTAAATCCGGGGAACGTGGTGGCCATTTCACTGGGCCACGCTGACCAATCCATCTTCCTGGAAAATTGTCATAAAGGTGATTGGTCTGCTCTCTAATTCCATGCGCAGGAGCACCGTCCTGTTGAAACCAAATTGGCTGCTGTTCGTAATTGTAAAAGGTATATATTTTAAAAATTTATGTTAAGTCTATAACTAAATTTTAAAAAATAGTACACTAAAATGGGCTTGCAAGATTGCTACCCCAATGTATTTTGATATTCTAACAGTATCACTATCACAAATATGTTTAACACTTGACGTTAAAATTATAACAGAGTACATAGTGTTTTTCTAAATAAATTAAATTATTAAATTTTTTATTTTGTTGTTTGCAAACTCAACCAGAAACCTATACAACATTTTCCAATAACAGATGTAACAATGACTGGTGAGCAATTCATATTAATGATCAAAGCAGATTAAAAAAATTTATTTTAATTAAATTAGTGAGGGTTTATTTATTTACACTCACCTCTTCCTCGATATTTTTTAAGGTAGGAGTAACAATTTGCTGCTGCATTTCTAGATATAACTCCCCGTTGAGATTACACTCAATGAAAACTGGACCAATCATTCGCCGTCCAATTATTCCAACCCACACTTGAACCTTTATCTTGTACTGCGTGTGAGTTTCGAGTAACTTTCTGGGGTTGTGACTTGACTAGTATCGATAATTTTGCCTATTTGGTGCAGCTCGCACGTAAAAAATCGATTCGTCTGTGAAACAGATGTTCTTCAATAAATATTCATCACTGTTTAGCATATCAGTCATCTGCTCACAAAAAACGAGTCTTTTCACGCTATCGTGAGAAAGTAACTCCTGATATTTATGCACTTTGAAGGGTTTATACCCATTCGCCTATAAAATTTTTCGCATAGTTTTTTGACACACTCCACACTATTGTGCAACATTGCAACATAATGTATAGTTTATAATTTATAGTTTTTATTAAAAAATTATTCACAAACACTTTATTAGTTTTAAAGGTGAATACACACCAACATTTCACAATTATTGTTCATTAACATACTCCAACACACTTCACAAAACCACATTTCATTTTCTTCACGTTTCTTCCTTGTTTATCGTCAGGAGTGATTTTGCCTCCCTATTTACGTGGATGGTCTTCAAACTATGATTTATTCCCTATTCTATTGTAATTACTTGGTAATTCTTCTTCGACTGGTGGTGCTCACCATTCTGAAATAAAGAAAAATGGTACAAAAGTAACATGAACCAAGTTAAATATTGGTATTAAATGATTGTTTAATACTTATCTGACATCAATACCTTTTAGGAACACATTGGTTATTGTCGTTATTTGTGTATGTTCTGACTTCACTGTAAATTCGGTAGATCGACTAGTTGACAGGCTGTCATGGAGCTGGAAAGTTGAACACTGGCAGACATCTGGTCATCAGTTCGTTTTCACCATCTGTCACTGCCGTTCTGGAGTGTTTTGGAGTCTGGACTCTGGGATGCTTGGACTAGAGTACACAGCTATGCGGAGAAAAACAACTGTACATACATAAGAGCAACCTAACCTGTTTAATTTTTCTTTTAAATTTTTGCCCTGAGAATTCTTTAACATTTCCAAATTATGTTTAAATTCGATTTAATAATAGTTCCTATAATAAAATTCCCCGATTAAAAGTCAAAAGCATGAGAATAATGCATCTAGGGTGACTTTGACAAATGTTTCCTTGTAACCAATCACAAGAGACTTTAAACTTACATATATTAGACATTGACCAATCACAAGCGCGCTAGCATTAACATGGGTTGCCCTATGGCCAGTTCTCTGGCACTCCCCCGGTATATATATGTTACCGACAACCGAATACATTTTATAAGGACAGATTTTAGTACGATAGTCAAATATTATTCAAATATTAATTTGATCCCAAAATTGGTTCATCTATTATATTGAATAATTTATATCTAAACTTCTAAATAAGAATTATTATTTTTATGGAATAATGTTACTCGAAGTAACATTTTGTTATTCACTCTTTCATTAAACATTCAATTTACTTTTAGTTACCGGATGTAGAAAATTCCCGAAGGTAACGGTCATGTTTTATACAATAATACGGCTATAAAAATATATATATATATATATTTTATAACAATAATACGGTTATAAAAAAAAAAAAATATATATATATATATACAGGGTCATCGAAAAGTATCGGACCCCCCTAATATCTTCAGTTAGAATGCACTTAGGAGAAAATGTCCAATAGCAAAGTTGTATGGTTTCAAGCGGGGAGTAAGATGATGATCTTGACTTTGACCTTGACCATGTCCTTCAAGGTCATTTCAAGGTCAATCTTATTTTTTTAAATAGAACCCCCTACATTTTATTGCATATTCTTATAGCTTATCTCGAGAGCTTTCCAAAACACTATAATAAAAAATTTTTTTATTAAGTACTTTTTGAGTTATAAAGGTTTGAAGTTAACAATTTTTTGACACAAAATGTAGAATATCTTGTAAAATATTATTTAGTTTTCACTAATCATAACCTTAATACTTTTGTGCGCGGAATAATGAGACCAATTAATTGGTTTAAAGAAAATACATTAATCGGATCCCCCTAATATTTTCAGTAAGAATGCATTTTGGAAAAATGTCCAATAGCAAAGTATTGTACGGCTTCAAGCAATTATGCTAATAGGCTCTGGCGAAAAACTGCCCGAACGTAATCGCGAGAAGCTGCTCGAATGCGTGATTTCCGAAGGCGTTAGCGGGAATCTGACCGAAAGCGTTGGCCAATCTTTATTCTCTCACTCTCGCAGGCACCAATGTACGAGCTCTTGAGCAAACAATACGGATCACTGATTTGAAACTTTGACGCAGTGCTGTCTTCTTCTTAGCGAGCAGCAGTCACCTCGTGGACGAAAACGAACAGCCTCAAAAATTTTTTCTGTAACAAAAGAAACCATTGCGCTTCAATTGATTATCCCAAACATCTTCATTTTGTTTCCAATAGCCCAGAAATTTTTCGTAAATATTATTAATTGATCTATTAGATTTTCAGTTGCTCAACGAGCTTTTTGCTAGTGCTGGTTAAAATAAACAAATCGATAGTTGGACCAACACTTAATAATTAGTATTTTTCTCTACTTAATTATCTAGATCAATTTCCTATCACTTACCTGATTAATTCTTCTTCGCTCTAATTAAGATTGGCGGAGCTTTCTGAAAGAGATCGAATAACACTGTTAATGATGCGAGGATGGGGAGATCAACAAAGAGGTTATAAAGCAGTAACGCGATTATTTAATGAAAATTTTCGGAATGAAAATGATAGGATCTCCAAAAGTACTGTAATCCGTACTATTCAACGTTTCGAGGCCATTGGTAGCGTTAAAAGCCGCCCAAAATCTGGTAGACCTAAAACAGCAACAAATAATGATAAGGCATTAGATGTTTTACAGTCTTTCGTTGAAGATCCCCATATTTCCATCAATCGCGTTGCACAAGAACACGAAATCGGTCATGCATCTGTCAGTAAAATTCTGAAATTGAATAAATGGCATCCATACATACTCCATTTGGTCCAAGAGTTGTCCGAAGACGATTTTGATAGACGCATCGAATTTTGTGATCTTATGATGGAGATGATTGTCGACGATCCTCTATTACTTGATAATATTGTTTTCTCTGATGAGGCAACATTTGAACTGACTGGAAATGTAAATAGACACAATTGTAGATACTGGAGTGACGTTAATCCTCACTGGAAAAGAGACAATCATACTCAATATCCACAAAAAGTTAACGTATGAGCTGGTATTCTTAATGGTAGACCAGTTGGCCCTTTCTTCATTGAAGGCAATTTGACAGCACAAGTATACCTAGTCATGCTTCGCGAACAAATTGTTCCAGCTATTCGAGACATAGCTGGTGGAAATATGGATGAAATTTATTTCCAAGAGGATGGAGCTCCACCTCATTATGGTGTCATTGTCCGTCAATATTTGAATGAGGTCTTTCAGGACAGGTGGATAGGGCGAAGGGGTCATATTGAGTGGCCACCTCGGTCTCCGGTCTTGACCCCACTTGACTTTTTTTTGTGGGGTTACATGAAAAGTAAAGTTTAAGCCACCAAGCCTCAAGATTTAGATGATTTAAGAGGGAGAATAACTCGAGAGATAGAACTAATACCGCCAGAAACGTACCGGAATGCGGTTTCGGCTGTTTATAACAGATTGGCACATTGCCAGGCTGTTGAAGGGCAACAATTTGAACATTTGTTGTGAATTGTTTGGTACAATTAAATATTTTGCCCAAGCTAACCAATTGGAATTAAATTTGCCTTAACTGGCCGGACTCACACACCACTCTTGCCTTAACTGGTCGGACTCGCACACCGCTCTTGCCTTAACTGGTCGGACTCGCACACCACTCTTGCCTTAACTGGTCGGACTCGCACACCACTTAACAAATTGTTAACTTCAAACCTTTATAACTCAAAAAGTACTTAATAAAAAAATATTTTATTATAGTGTTTTGGAAAGCTCTCGAGATAAGCTATAAGAATATGCAATAAAATGTAGGGGGTTCTATTTAAAAAAATAAGATTGACCTTGAAATGACCTTGAAGGACATGGTCAAGGTCAAAGTCAAAGTCATCATCTTACTCCCCGCTTGAAACCATACAACTTTGCTATTGGACATTTTCTCCTAAGTGCATTCTAACTGAAGATATTAGGGGGGTCCGATACTTTTCGATGACCCTGTATAATAATAATACGGCTATAAAAAAATATATATGGGGCATTCTTTGTCAACTGGGCCATCTCTCCTCCCCAAAATTCATTTGCACTAAAAAAATCGTTCCAGGGCTTAAAATTTAACTTAACATGTCTACTTTTGTTTCCCAAGTGGCAGGAAGCAAAATTCAAAATGGCGGACTGGGGGCGACGTCTAGAATGAAAAAATTCCACAAAATTCATTGTATATCTTATATAAATAATGATAACATCATGCATTAAAAATTTTTTCATGAGCACAAATTGTGCGTTCATGTACGTACTTTACACACCGTTACTGTTTTCTAACAATTCAAAATGGCGGACCCAATATGGCCGACCGAAATGAAATAATTCGCTTGATTCAGACGAAACTCGGTTGTAGGGGGGTTTTTGAGGTCGCTGATTCCGAATCTGAAGTTAAAAATTGAATATTCAAAATGGTGAACGCAATATGGCTGACTAAAATGAAAAAATTCGCTTGATTCAGACGAAACTCGGTTGTAGGGGGGTTTTAGAAATCGCTGATTCCGAATCTGAAGTTAAAAGTTGGACATTCAAAATGGTCAACCCAACATGGACGTAGTAAAGAATAATAAAATGAAAAAATGTCTCTGTGTTTAACCAGGGTTGACACTGTCAGCACATTTAAATGGTGAAGCCTATATTACTTTTTTCATTTTTTCATTTTTTTGTTTTTTTAGGGCCAGATTTTGATCATTTAACAACGAAATCGAATGCAGTTTTTGGATTCGCGGAAAAGGTAAAGCGCCGTTAAATCGAGCTTTCTCTTGGCTTTATCGTGAGATGTCTTGTTATAAAAAAAGATGGAAATTGTTTAAAATATGGTCACACATTATTTGTTGCAAACAATCTTTGTATGTACTTATTGTTGTTTCCGACTTTAGCGTCAATGTACTAAGACTAATAGCGTGTAACATCAATTTACCATTTTGATGAATCGAGCAAACCCATACACAATGCGATCCCTGAGATCCCGCAAGAATACATTGCTTCGGGCGCGATTGTTCCAATTTACTGATACTTATCTTGATACCCGCATAAGAATATTTAAACTGTAAAAAAGTCCTCTAATGTCTGCGAATAATAGACGTTTTTGCATCTTGTAACTGGCACGTACGTGTTTTTCTTATTCATTGCAAATTTTTACATTTTTCCATAATTACAAAACTTTTTGAAAGTAATTTCGTTTATTTCTTGCCTCTGCAATTAAAATGTACATTATGATAATAAGAACGGTTCAGTTAGCCCGCGTTGAACGTTAAGCGTTTCTATCAAGCAAAGTAAGTCGCGGCTAATATAAGGCCCAGGTGCCAGGCTGTGTTCTTGTAGAAACATCGAACCCGCTGAGTATACTGTGATACGTCTATTACTTTCAAATTCATATTAAAAGAAATTTTGTTATTTTTATATTGTAAGTTGTATGACACTTATTCGTTAACTATAGATACAAAACGATTAATATGCTATCGTGTACAATAAAACAATTTATACCAAGTAGCGGAAACTTCCTAGCTCGCTAACACTCGCTCGGATTACAATGTTAGTTTCAAACGTTTTATAATGATAAAATAACAAATACTCAAACAAATTAAAAATAAAATTATTAAAATTACAACTCTATTATTAACTTATACAATACCAACCCGTTCATTCACCTCATTAATTTCACTTATACCAACTCTTTCACTCACCCCAATCATTTCACTGACCCCAACTTTTTCACTGACTCCAACCTTTTCACTTACACCAACCGTATCATTCACTTATACCATACCAACCCTTTCACACACCCCATTAATTTCACTCATACCAACCCTTTCACGTATACCAACCCTATCATTCACCCCAATCATTTCACCGACCCCAACCCTTTCACTTATAGTAGATAGATATGGCTGATGTTCGAAATGTGCACGGTGACAGATGTTGCAATTCGTATAATCGAGATATGCATAAAGGTAAAGATTTGCGATCATTGTCAAAAACATTGCGTAGTAAATTTTCTAGTCTTCCAGTAAGTTGTAAAATTTGTTAGGAATGCCGTCGAATGAAAGTTCCACATCTTGAGGGAGAAATAAACGAAATGCTAGACCAATCTTTTGACACATCAAATAATATGGATGAAGACGATGATAGTTCGCGTACCAGTACTAGTTGCGTTACGCTACGATCACAACGAGATATTGAATTTGAAGATATGTTGGATGGGTTAAAACAAAAGTTTTCTTCTTTAAATGCTAACGATCCAGAGCGACTTGCGATTCTCACTATTTTGCCGTCAATGTGGAGTGCTAGAAAAATTGCTCGTGAATTTGGTTGTTCAAGACAAATCGCTGGAAAAGCAAAATCATTAAAAGAATCAAAAGGCGTTTTACCTTCTACCACAGCAAAACAGGGTAAAACTATACCGAAAGAAACTGTTGAGGTAGTAAGAAGGTTCTATAAAAGTGACTCCAACAGTAGAATAATGCCAGGAGTAAAAGATGTGGTTTCAGTTAAAATTGACGGTGAGCGTTCTTTGATGCAAAAACGTCTGTTATTCGCGGACTTAAGAGGACTTTTCTCACAGTTTAAAGATTCTTATGCAGATATGAAGATAAGTTTGAGTAAATTTGCACAATTGCGCCCGAAGCAATGTATTCTTGCGGGATCTCGGGGAACGCATTGTGTATGCGTTTGTACTTTGATTCATTTTGTATTTTGATTCATCAAAATTGTAAATTGATGTTAGACGCTATTAATGAGCAGGATTTGACGCTAAAGTCGGAAACAACAATAAGTACATACAAAGATTGTTTGCAACAAATGATGTGTGAACAATCGACTGCAGCGTGTCATCTCGATGAATGTACAAAGTGTCCAGGATCTGCCGAGTTGTCTGAAAATTTGTTACAAATTTTGCTACGTAACAATATCAGTAATGTACAATTTAGTACATGGACATCCACTGACAGATCAACCTTAATTACAAATTTGCTTCTATCTGCAGATTTTGTAGAGGAATTAGTCGATAAGCTAACAGTATTGAAACCACATTCATTCATTTCAAAACAGCAGGCTGAATATTTTCAAAATCGTTAAAATGGCTTACGTGAGAATGAAGTTCTCGTTACATTAGATTTTTCAGAAAATTATAAATACGTCGCACAAGACGCATCGCAGGCTTTTCATTTCAATAATGACCAGTGCACTGTATTTCCAGTGGTATATTATTATAAAGAAGAAAATGAGATACACCATCGGAGTTTAATCTTTTTATCAGACAGTACTCAGCATGACACTGCCGCTGTTTATACCATTCAGAACATTCTGATCCCTGAATTGAAGAAATGCCTGAATGTGAAGAAGGTAATTTACTTCAGCGACGGTGCTAAGCAGCACTTTAAAAATAAGTTTGCTGTAAGCAATTTAATACACCACAAGCGTGATTTTGGGATTCCAGCTGAATGGCATTTTCACACTACGGCTCACGGAAAAAATGCTTGCGATGGAATTGGTGCCACGTTTAAACGAGAAGCGACAAGAGCGAGTCTGCTGGCCAAACCAACCGAGGCCATATTAACGCCATCAGCTCTTTATAACTGGGCCGTAAAAAATTTTAAAACGATTTCTATCTTTTTTTATAGCAAGACATCTCACGATAAAGCCAAGAGAAAGCTCGCAGCTCGATTTAACGCCGCTTTACCTATTCCGCGAATCCAAAAGCTGCATTCGATTTCGTTGTTAGATGATCAAACTCTAGCCTTAAAAAGATATTCAGCAGCAACTGATTACGATCCTTTTACTTTTTAGTTTATTTAATTTATGAAAAATAAGAAAAATATTTAAAAAAAATAAAAAATGAAAAAATGAAAAAAAAAAAAGAAAAAAGTAATGTGGGCTTCACCATTTAAATGTGAAGACAGTGTCAACCCTGGTTAAACACACAGACATTTTTTCATTTTATTATTCTTTACTACGTCCATGTTGGGTTCACCATTTTGAATGTCCAACTTTTAACTTCAGATTCGCGACCTCAAAAACCCCCCTACAACCGAGTTTCGTCTGAATCAAGCGAATTTTTTCATTTTGGTCGGCCATATTGGGTTCACCATTTTGAATATCCAATTTTTAACTTCAGATTCGGAATCAGCGACCTCAAAAACCCCCCTACAACCGAGTTTCGTCTGAATCAAGCGAATTTTTCCATTTCGGTCGGCCATATTGGGTCCCCCATTTTGAATTGTTAGAAAACAGTAACGGTGTGTAAAGTACGTACATGAACGCACAATTTTTGCTCATGAAAAAATTTTTAATGCATGATGGTATCATTATTTATATAAGATATACAATGAATTTTGTGGAATTTTTTCATTCTAGACGTCGCCACCAGTCCGCCATTTTGAATTTTGCTTCCTGCCACTTGGGAAACAAAAGTAGACATGTTAAGTTAAATTTTAAGCCCTGGAACGATTCTTTTAGTGCAAATGAATTTTGGGGAGGGTAGATGGCCCAGTTGACAAAGAATGCCCCATATATATATTTTTTTTATAGCCGTATTATTGTATAAAACGTGACCGTTACCTTCGGGAATTTTCTACATCCGGTAACTAAACGTAAATTGAAGGTTTAATGAAAGAGTGAATAACAAAATGTTACTTCGAGTAACATTATTCCATAAAAATAATAATTCTTATTTAGAAGTTTAGATATAAATTATTCAATATAATAGATGAACCAATTTTGGGATCAAATTAATATTTGAAGGACTTACAGCTTTGTTGACTATCGTACTAAAATCTGTCCTTATAAAATGTATTCGGTTGTCGGTAACCGCGTCTTTTGACACAAAACACCGGAATTTGAGTTCGAATTACGTTGACTAAGTAGCGGTAAGACATTCGCTAGTATTTATTAAAAACGAATTTAATACGAGGAATCGGTAGTCTCTCCAATCAATCAATTGAATAATTTATTGGAGGATATTATTTCGCGTAACGAACAATAAATCGTAACGGTCCGAACCGGTAGAAAGTTACGTTACAGAAAATCGAAATTTAATTTACAGGACCTGTTAGCGTGATCGTTGAACGAAGACTGATCAGACTGATCAGTACAGATTATATATTCGGTATCTACGCGCTCTGCTTTACCTCCCGAATACCGACATTATTAAACCTGCAGAAGATTTAAATTATTCGGTTATCGAACCCGGTAAATATCGATACAAGACGACAAATTGGAATTGAGAGGACAACTTCGACGCGTTAGAAGTGACAAGTTGCCAGAAATCTCCAAATGTATCCTCCACAGAATAATGCCAAGACGTGGACCGATAGAATGTGTCCATTGACGTGTTGATAACACAACTCCTTGCAGCATCGGTGTGGTCGATCAGATTTTGTAAAAATCTGATGATTCCGTTGCTAATGACGAAATATTATTGCAGTCAGGTTGAATAACGGTAGTCGCATATAGCACTATAGCAAGTCGGAACAATAATAAGATTATGAAGTTCTGTCAAACTCAAGTGACATCCCGTCCAGCGGTACAGCATCCTACCTTACGGACTCGTACATCAGAAGCATAACAAAAATAAATCAACTAATGAATTTTAAATATAAGATTCGGACATGGATTTAAGTACGTCAGTTCACCAGGAGGTATTACTTAAAAATAATTACGAATGAGTAAATCGTTAAATAATAAAAAAAGTCTAATTAAGTTAATATTAGTTTTTAATGGATCCCCTGCAATCGTTACGCTTAGATTACTTTCTCGACGGTATTTGTAACAGGTGACATGAAAATAACACTGACCTTCAAACAAATTTGACCTTGAAATGATTATTTTAATGACACTTGTTATAAAGCACCCCGATCAGTGAGAGGCGAGAAACTCACTTTTAATAAAACAGCCCCGTAAGAAATGCGGAGACTCACGATAAATAAGCAACACAAAGGAAATAGAACTTACTATGTCCACGTCGTTGTTTCTGGGTACCGCTAGAAGTAAATACAAACTTTTCAAGGTCAGTATTTTCAAGGTCGTTGTCACATTGGGGTTGAATATTCCTCCTAAAGGTACATTAACGACCATTATTCTGTCAGACAATGCAATCAAATAGCAACCACAGGATGTTTTAAATTTTGACCTTCTGAAGGTCATACAAAAATTTCGAAATACCCTTTACGACGTAAAATTTTCCGCTCTTTTCGTATCCGCTGTAAAATATAGGGGTTCCCATTGAAAAAAACACTTTGACCTTCAAATGACCTTGAAAGAAAAGCGCAGGGTCACAACTAATTGCACAGACAGATGGCCCCCTTTGTCTTGGACAACTTTTGCCTGAACCGTTTTCCCTATCTGGCATAGATTTCGAGAAATTTGGATGCGGCGATTAAAATGTATGCAGGGTGTCCCATTTTAATCCCTCACCCGAAATATTATAAAAAGTAAAAGTTTTAAAGAAAAATGTTTCATACAAAAGTTGTTCAGGACAAAGGGAGCAATCATTCTACATTATTGGTTCTGACCTTGAGATCAATGTTCAAGGTTATTTCAAGGTCGCCTTCGGTTTTTTAAATGGCAAGACCCTTTTTATACCTCGACAATCGAAAGAGCGGAAAATTTTACATCAAATTTGGCTTATGGAACAATTGACTGTGCGACCTTGGAAAGGTAAAAAATGAAGGTTAAATGTCTAAAAAACGATCTGACGTAGTTTTTCTGAAATGGCGTACTTTTCTGGGTATACCGTTTGGTACTTTGCCATGGAAGAACTCGATGCTGACGATCGAATTGAAAAAAGGTAAAAGTCGAAATACAGCTCAGCTCGATAATTAATAGAGTTTTATTGATAAACAGAAAATAAACTCGCGTGTTAGACCGACGCGCGTGCGAATTAAACGAGGACTCAGCCGTAATTCGTAGCTCGATGAATCTTCACGATCGATTACGGACGTGTCGAATTGCGCTAGATTGGCGATTGTTCTTTCGGATGAACAATTAGATGCGACGTTATATGTCAATTCGCAGCGCGAGAACAGATTTTCAATAAAGATGCGAACGTGTTCGTAGAAAGCTTTATCGAGACTGACTCGCGACTGAAACCGCGGATTATTTTTTCGGCGTGGTCGATCTAGACGGGTGTTTGATACATACACTATTAGTGTTTTTGCCGACGGGACGCGAAGCAGCGAGAATCTGAAACGGAGCGTAACGTCACGTGGATCAATTTGCGGAAATTTTGAACATAAAGCGCACTCCACCTAAAGTGTTCATCTACTTACTTATAGTTTTAAATACTGGGTAACATAATATTGCTTCAGAAAAATCAATGAATCATAAAAGAGTTGATCAGATTAACTGGCTGAACTTGATGTCAATTTTCAAGGTTGTGTAAAGGTCATAAAGCATTTTTTATTGGTGAACCATATTTTTGTATAAGTATAGTATATATGTATAGTGTGACTTTGAATGGGTGAAAACTTGCATATTTAATATGTTATAAACAGATGACTTAGATATTTCATGCTGTTGTATAACCCTGCGGATGGAAATATGCGGATCCTCAGTGAATGATAATAAAACATTCAAAGAATTATCATCGTTCGTTGCTGATCTTGGTTTCCCTGATTTAGGTTTATCATTGATTGTGCCAGTTTCTTCAAACATTGAAATGGTGTTTCTGGCAGTGGAAAAGGAAATCCAAGTTCTACCAGCCCTAACATTCTGATTAAAAAGATCAATCACTCGCCTGTATGGTTGCGTTGCTGCACCCCAGCCTCTCATCATGAGAAGTGTGATTCTTTCTCTTTCCGTATTATATTGCATTTTGAACAGCAGTACAAACAAACTTTATCGCCGATCAAACTAAAAATACTTAAATAACCATTAAAAGAAGCAGATTTTATAATTGCAAGACTTGCGAGTGCTTATTTAGGTCTTCCAGGTGTAGTTTTAGAGTTAGAGGGCCATGGAAATCGATTGGTTACTTATGCTCTCAGGACGCTTCTTTTTTAGTAAAAGTTTGTTTAAGGTATGATTCAAGTGCGATAAGTTGATTCATGGCTGAGGCCAGGGGGCTATAATATTATCATAATTTTGGCTACTCGATACACAAGGTGACCGTATGAGGGCGTAACGTGGTCGAAAGCCGGGCGTTAGGTAGTCGTAAACCGCTCCTAAGGGCTCCTACCGTGTTTATAAGAGATCGTAACTTGGTCATAAGCCGGTTGTTAGGTAGTAAAGTGGTCGTAAGCCGGTCATAATATGGTCGTAAATCGGTCATAACGTGGTCATACGCCGGTCGTTATTTAGTCATAAATCGGTCGTAAAGTGGTTGTGAGGAGTTGTAACATGGTCGTAAGACGTCGCAACCATCAGGCTGAAGTTGGCGGCTGAAGGAAACTCGCGAATAAGAACCACTGCTTTTCTTAATTAGCTCTTTCAGAACCATAAAATCAACCGGATTGTTTTGGAACTTGTTACTCGGGGTCGCTGATTACCAATCTGCGATCACAATTTCGAAATTCAAAATGGCGGTTTCAATATGGCGGATAACGTTAAAAATTAATGAAATTTCCTAGTGATCTGTTAGTCGGGGGGTTTTCGGCGTCGCTGATTACGAACATGAAATTACATTTTGAAAATTTAAAATAGCGGACCCAATATGAAGAACTATTTTTAAAAATCAGATATAATAAAATTAATAGTGACGGACACAGTGGAAGGGGGGGGGCGAATTTTTTAAAATCAACAGAATATAAATCACGAGGTAGTTGATTACGAAACTCAACTCAGAGCTTCAAAATTCAGAATAGCGGATCCAGTAAAATAGAAGGGGAAAAATGGTTAACCATCAACCAGATAGAGAAATTATTATAAGAAAATAAATAATCATTGCACGTTTATAAAGAGTATTGGATATTGTTCTGTAGCTGTAACTCATTATTAGGAAAAATTACGAAAATTCTCCGATTATGCTAGTGAAAGCTGTAACGACTTTTGTACGAAACTCGAGCTACGTCCATCAGCAGGGCGTTTTTCGATTTTTTAAATATAAATTATCATTGCACGTTTATAAACAATGCTGATCAATAAAAGAATATATCCAGGTACACGACGAGAACGTCGTAAGAATGGCCCTATTTTTTTATTTAAAATTTTTTTTGTTTGTGTTTTCCTTTTGTTTTTTTTTGCTTTTGTTTTTCTTTCGTTTTTTTTTTGCTTTTGTTTTTCTTTTTTTTTTTTTTTGCTTTTGTTTTTCTTTCGTTTTTTTTGCTTTTGATTTCCTTTTGTTTCTTTTATAGCTTTTTTTTATTTTTCTTCAGTTTTTTTGTTTGTTTTTTTCTTCCACTTTTTTAGTCGGTTTCTTTCTGTTTGTTTTTCTTTAGATTATTTTTTTACAGTTTTCTATTCATTAACCCATTGAGTGTCAATGACGGCTATAGCCGCAAAACGGAAAGTGGCCAAAAATGTCGTGACGGCTATAGCCGCAACTAAAAACAAAGGTCTTAAAACTTATTGAATGTTCCTGAAATTTGCTACTCGGGGGTTGTCGGGGTCGCTGATTATGAATCTGACATCACATTTTCAAGATTCAAAATGGCGGATCCATTATGGCGGAATGATTTTTTCAAAATCGATCGGATTTGTTCGAAACTTGTAAATCGAGGGTTTTCGAGGTCGCTGATTACGAATCTCACATCACATTTTCAAGATTCAAAATGGCGGATCCAATATGGTGGAATGTAGGGATGTACTTATGGCACGATTTTGGAAATCCCAAACCGCACTTTATACATTTTTAAAATTAGATATCAGATTCGTTATCGGCGACCCCGGAAACCCCCGAGTAACAAGTTTCAAACAAATCAGATCGATTTTGAAAAATTATTCTGCCATATTGGATCCGCCAATTTGAATTTTAAAAAATTATGGTCAGATTCGTAATCAGCAGCACCGAAAACCTCCGAGTAACAAGTTTCAAACAAATCCGATCGTCTTTGAAAAATTATTCCGCCATATTGGATCCGCAATTATGAATTTTGAAAATGTGATGTCGGATTCGTAATCAGCGACCCCAATAACCCCCAGTCACAAGTTTCATAAAAGTCCATTAGTTTCAACACACTTTTGGTCAAAGCAGTGGAAATCAGTCCGACAGCCAAGGGGTTAATTAACCTCACAGATGCACATAAATCGTACGTGCTGGAGAAGCCTTATACTGGTAATTCAACCGTTGGAGGGAAGGATCCATCGTCTGGAGATTGCTTCACTTTGTTAAAACTAATATATATATATATATGCTATAGCACCGATTTTCGGGATGCTCTTGGCGATCTCGGCCATCTTCGGCCTTCCCCGCTACATGTATGAATATCGTTTGTCCTATACATGTGTATACGTACACATGTAAACAAAATTGTGGGGACCCGCTAAGAACCCTTCGAGATATTCTTTGATACGGTCCTGACGAGAGAACGAAAGTCGAACTTCGTAATATCGTCGGCAGATGTAATTCCAATCAGTGCACTTAAAAGTTGTAGGCGTCGCTACAGTCAAACTTGACTTCCGACTTTTTGGAAGAACACCCTTAACGCATTTATATTTATTCGACCAGCAATGCACTTAAAATCTTTTTCTCTATAAGGATATGATAAGTCTTTTCTGAAAAGATTTCTATTGGAACAAGATAAGAAATGAACATCAAGAAATATAACATAGGGGAAGAAAAGTATACAAGGCGAGGTTGTAGCATCATTCTTCAATCCGGTGCTTAAGAAGGTGGTCATACGATCGTGATATGAAGGGGACGGCCAGCTTACGTTAGCCTAGGTCGTGCGGTAATGCTTGGTAGAGGAGAAGTGGTGCTATCCGATTGAGGTATCGTTTGGTAGTGGATCACGCGATGACTCTTCCAGCAGCGGGTGGTTCTCTCAAAGTTGTACTGTTCTGATGGTACAACCGACTTACTCGGTCGGGACTAGACGCGTGGAGGTCAATAGAGGCCGACATCTTCCGTGGACGAGGTATCCTCGATTAAACCGGTAGCGCTGCAGTAGCAGACGCCTCCCATTGCAGGGATCAACATATTTATTGATTAACGCGGTAGCGCTGCAGTAGCAGAAGCCTCCTATTGCAGGGATCAAGATACTTATTGATTAATGCGGTGGCGTTGCAGTAGCAGACGCTTCCCATTGCAGGGATCAAGATACTTATTGATTAAGGCGGCAGCGCGGCAGTGGCAGACGCTTTCCATTGCAGGGATCAAGATACTCATTGATTAAGGTGGTAACGCTGCAGTAGCAGACGCCTCCCATTCCAGGGATCAAGATACTTATTTATTAAGGCGGTAGCGCTGCAGTAGCAGACCACTCCTCTTGCAGGGATCAAGATACTTATTGATTAAGGCGGTAGCGCTACAGTAGCAGACGCTTCCCATTGCAGGGATCAAGATGTACCTTTTATGTATAGTTACTACACGTATACCCGTCCGGAAGAGCCGCAAGTAGGCGCGTGAATGCTCGAACGAGACATCTCTCATTTAAGGGACTATTGACCTACATGACTAAAGATTAAGGGACAACATACACTGGCGTGGGTGCGCTAGTCTAGCCACCTCTCATTTTAGGGAACGTCAACAGGAGTTAATTAACCACAGTTGATATATTACTGTAATCTGTTATTAAGCTTGACAGGGGAATATGACAAGGCGTGGGTGCTCCGGTTGAGACACCTTCCATGTAAGGGAACATTAAACTACTGTAAGGGGGGAGAATTTATTACTTATTATCATGTATATTAGCCCGGCAGGGCGCTGTGCAAAAGTGTGGGTGCTCTGGTTGAGACACCTCCCGTGTAAGGGAACAATGGTTTAGTTATCTGTATCTCCGTAACGCACCAAGCTGCGATGTGAATCCGGTGGCGTCCGAGCTCCGACCGGACACTGCGGCGCGCAAGCACGACCGACGCGCATCATGGGATTCGGAGGGATCCACCTCTACGTGGCTGCGTTTTCGGAAAACGTCGAGGTAGCAGGAGAAATAGCGACAACAATGAATATAAGATATCCGTCCATAAACGATATCATCCGATAACGGATATAAGAATTGCTTTATTAATTTGAACATAAATTCATAAAAATGTTTTTCTAAATCATGGCGTGTCGTCGTTTCACTGGAAATTTTCTGCATTTCTATTTCCACCTTGCAGGATATTTTATTCTAGAAAAAGGTTTATTCCTGGTTTGCACAAAATGATCCTTTTTCCGATCAAGAGCAATTAATTTCTTTGAGTTCTGGAATCGTCGGTACCACTGACATTAATTGCCATGAGGCTTTTCAAGTAGGCTTAAAAATGCTGTCTAATGTCGTAGGTAGTACATTTGACTCACTTCCTCTGAAACGCAAAGACACGATTTCTTCGCTTTCCGATGTCAATAGCAGTTTACTTGTTGCAAATAAACGCGTTACGATTGACCTCTTGCATCTCTTCCAGCGAATGTGTATCAGCTCGGTGAACAACGATTCTTTGGAAGAACACTTATCGTACGAGCTGACACCATTTCCTCTTTCGTTATTCACCGAAGAAAGTATGCGAAAAACGGCGAAGTCGTCTTTGTACGATTCGTTTTCAACAGTGGAATCTTCCGAAATTTCGCTTTCCGATAATCTTTACGTCATAGATGGAGGGTTCCTTCTACATAAAGTCGTTTGGAGAGGATGTTGTGTTATTAATGAAATTTTTGATAAAATTAAAAAATATATAAACAACCACTACAAAGGCGGGTTCATATCATATTCGACGGTTATCCAGACGTCGAGTTTGCTGGAATAAAATCTGCAGAACATTTGCGCCGATCAACGAAGCATCTCGCACCGACAGTACAATTCGACGAAAACACTTCTCTGTCACTTGCCCAAGAAAAGTTTCTCTCAAACGACAAAAACAAGGCTCGTTTTATTGAACTTTTGGCGAATTTCCTCCGACGAAACAACATTACAGCAGAACAGGCGTTTGAAGACGCTGATAACACTATCGTTGAAACGGCCATCCTAAATTCACAACATCGAACTGTCATCATCGTTGGTGAGGATATTGATCTGGTTTTATTAACGGAATTGGGAAGAATGAGTGACAATATATTTCTTCAAAAACCAGCAAAAGGGAAACAAAAAGAAGTGTTTTACTCTACGACAAGTTTCAAGGCCGGACCTGAAGTCGCAGATCACATTCTATTATTACATGCCTTTACTGGTTGCGACACCACATCCTCCATTTTCGTCATTGGAAAAGGAAAGCTCGTCAAGATTTTGAAAGGTCGTAAAGATTTGCAGGCCTGCAGTAACAATTTTAAGGACAAGCGGTGCAACCAGCAAATAATTATGAACTCCGGGATACAGTTGTTCATAGCCCTCTACGGTGGTGACAAAAAAGACCAGTCACTCAACCATCTGAGATATGAATGTTTCATAAAGTCTGCGGCTAAAAACAGAAATAACATGTCGAAATTACCACCGTCGGAATCCTCTGCAAATCAGCATTCTTTGCGAGTATTCCATCAAATTCAAAAATGGCTGGGAGAAGAACTTGAACCCACAGAATGGGGTTAGAAAAAAACACCGCGGGGCCTTGAACCTGTGGTAATGATGCCTCACCTGCACCAGAATCATTATTGCGGACAATTTCGTGCAAATACAAAACGGGCTGCGAAGCAGCTTGCGGCTGCAGAAAAGCTGGCCTGAAATGCACAATACTTTGCGACATTTGTAGCGTGAATTCATGCACGAATGCTCCTAATGAACTCCACGGCGACGAAGAAGATGATTTCCACTTGTATTCCGAATCAAATGATATCCATGCCGAAGAAAACGTGACAGAAGACCTCTTAGGAACGTATGATACCATATGCGAATGTGCGCCAAAAAGGCAGAAATTACAGTGACCTTATAAAATTAAAGTAACATAAAAAATGTTGTGTTCAGCGTCTTCCTGTTCGTGATACGTTTGTCGTACAAAAAAATGTTTTATAATAAACTTGTACGAAATTTTGTCCTCTACAACTTCGCCATTAAAATGTATAACTTATTTTTAATAAAAATGGTCGAAAATTTGAAAAAACTAGTTCAATGTCCAAATTTTTCATCCTCTATGCTTATTATTAGTAATAAAAAATTATTTTACACAAAAGTTGTTTACAAAAAACAGATAGACAATTTAATTCTGCGTAAATTTGTTTTGTACCATTTTTAGCGAAAAATGAAAAATACGGCTGCAAATTGAGAAAACGTGAAAAAATTAAAGATTCCACATTTTGGGAATGACGCCATATTAAATTTTGGTCTAAAAACACGATTCTATATTCTAGTACATATTTGGAACCTATCTGCATCAAAAAATGTCTTCTTCCATTTTTCCGTTTAAATTAGTTATCGGGCTAAGAGCCCTAGTCTCAAATTTTCAGATTACGCACAAGCGATCCCAGCTTTTCTGAATAGATCAATGCATTCTGTAGCTCAAGGTAAGACCGCGAAAGAGAAAAACAAAGCAGTGAAAACAACGTCTTAAGTATTTCATTTATAAATAAGTTATCCAAATTATATAAAGCATTTAAATAATAATTTTATAATATTATAGGACACGATATCATTAAACAAATAAATAATAAACATTGTATTTAATACTAACATGATATGTAGCAATCACTATCCAACAATCATTCATATCCAAGTAATAATGAGAGATAATAGCATAAAAAAGATATTTTCTTCCAAAATGAGAAGAAAATACAATTCCCTAATGATGAAGCAAAACATATCTGCAATATTGGCTGCTGTATTATCGCATTGCAGAAATTTAACTTTCCTTATTTACCAGTAACCGAAACTTAAAATTAATGTATTAATTATTATGAATGATGTTTATATATAAAACAAATATATATATATAGGGGAAAGTGGTGTAATTCCGACCTACCTAAGCAAAATTCATTTTAGAGGTAGAAGTTGCTATTTAATCAGTCTGGACGGGATGTTTTCTTAAAGTGTATTACATGGGTAAATGTTTATCGAAACGATCACGATCCTGGTAAGTTTAGTTCATAGGTATACTTTGATCCAAAAAATAAATCAAATTTGTTCAGAATTTGTAAAACTGTGGGTAATTCCGACATCCCCCATTATTTCCGACTAAAATGCACTCTGAAGCATAGAATCTGTCAGGATCGTTTAGCAATGGATTTGAAAAGGTTTTGAAGGTGTATTTTGTAATATTGAAAGTATTAACAAATTTTAAGCGAGTAAACATGTAATCAGTAAATATGCATAGACAAATGCTGTAGGAGTTTATTTATTTTAGTCGCCTCACATTGGTAGGGTATTATAAACTCATTTGTGACACGAGGATGACATAAACGTAAGTTAAGCGATTTGCGTTATGGTAACACGGGAGTGGAGGTCGGAATTACCCCAAAAATCTGTTCAATAAAATTTACATTTAATGTAAAATGTTACTTATTTTATCAGTGTGAATACTTGCTTTTTTTAAGGAGAAGCCTGTCACTTTCCAACGCACTTATATTTTCTTCGTTTGCAATTTAATTTCCTATTCAATTTCCAACTTTACTGGCACAGAACTTTCTAATATAACAGATTTCAAAACATAAACCTTGCCGACAAGTGGTTCAGAATACAATAAAAACATAGCCGACAGCAATAAAAATATTAATATTCATTTGTATTTCAAACAATATACATAACACGTTGTTATAAGCAAGATAATGCAGGGGGTCGGAATTACCCACCGGGTCGTAATTACCCCGTCTTCCCCTATATATATATTGTAACGGTATTCCTCTGTTGAAGGTACCGATCTATAAACCGTTCAACTTCGGGAAAAATATATGTACATCCGGAAAAACAAAGATTCTATACGAACTTAGGATCTTCTGTCACTCATTGTCATAAGAATAACACAAATAGACACACACAAGACAAATAAAAGAATTGTAACGGTATTGACAAAATTACGAAATAAAGAAAATAATAGAATTGAGTGATTTAATTATCAATGTATTTTGTACAAAATTAAATTCTTACAAAGTAGAGCCATTATTAATTTTAAGCAAAGTCAAACAAGAACTTAAATATTATACTGGTAAAGTTTTATAAAAGTTAAAATAGATTAAAATTAATAAGTCATCTTGTAATACTTATAATTAATACCGTTAATTCTGTCGAACCAGTAATAAAATAAAATGAGTACGTTACTCGGCATAAGTGTTGTGCTAAATGGTCTCGTTGGCGGATAAACCTCCTTGCCTCTCAGGACACCGAAAATTGCACAATAAAATGAGCGACGGTAAGACTTCGTCGATGAATAAAAAAAAATATATACTTTGATACGATTTATCCCGGTAGATAAAGCTATCAAAGTTCTCGGTAATTAATATTATTAACACAAACCGTTTAATTATAATTTAAAGGGGTACTGAAAACCCACCTTTCGCGCCCGCGATAGAACAGAGAATGACGTTGTCGTCGGACGCGATCGACAAGTTCCGGATTCGCGAGGATTGTTCGGCACCGATCGCGCGAGCTCGGGTAACGCGGCGAACGCCAGGCCATCGATAACCTAGAAAGTAGAGACGCCGGTAAAAGGTCTGCCGATAAAACAGAGTCCTGCTGATATTAATCTCCGCTCTTTAAGAATAGCGATGCAAGATGACCCTCTGTTATGAATGCGGATCAGTAAGTTTTCTTTTTAAATTGTACCCCAAGATGGCGGTAACATCCCAGGCGTTGACAGCTCCACTTTTATACTGTAGGTTAAAACAATTGGAAAGAATATCAATTTAAAGCCATTGCTCTCGCGCCAACTCTCCATAACCACGAATTGGGATTGCCTCTCTTCTCCAACCAATCAACATTCACCTCTGTTGTACTTAAACTTGTCCTCTCTCCCAATCAACATATATAAAAAAAAAACAAAAATACTTTTATAATAATCATTATTTAAAACACAATTTTAGCTACTCAAGCCGCCAGAAGGTTTACCCGCGAAACGGTACATAATTAAATTCGGTGATTCTCTGTTCCTTGTTCAATTATTTAACCTTCGGTATTTGTAACGGGGAACATCTAGATAAACCCGTTACAACTCCCCCCTTCCTGGGAAAAAACCGAAGGTCAATATTTAGTGACAACCTTCCGGTGACCTGAGAGGTTTACAAAATAAATACCAATAAGATTTTATAAAAGATAAAATGTCATTAAAAAAAAAGAATCCTTAATCATTAATCACACAAAATATGCAATAAACTCCGCCAACTTAGTTTACATAGTAAATGCCGTGATGCCTAATGGAGAATGGTTAATGCAGTGAAAAAGGTAAATGATAACATACGTTTGTCAGTAGCAATTCTAATTTTAATTTTTTAAGATCTCAAGAAAACTCTTTGACAATGAACGTATCGAAAAATCACAAGGAATGAAGGAAAGGTTTCGT
Organism: Trichopria drosophilae; assembly: GCA_030407085.1. Lineage (NCBI taxonomy): Eukaryota > Metazoa > Arthropoda > Insecta > Hymenoptera > Diapriidae > Trichopria > Trichopria drosophilae. Next base: position 104,780,324 of record CM059582.1, read on the forward strand.
CGGAGTTAATCGTAGCGGTGCAGCCACTGGTACTCCTTTGAACTTGGTCTTCCCTGTACATAGTCTTGGCGGCAGGCCGGACATTGGGCCAAGGTGGTATCTGGCCGCCCACAGCCAAACAAAATCGTCCTCGGGGTAATGGACATCTTCGATAGGGGTGCCCCTCCTTGCCGCAATTATAACAGGGGCGCGACGGTATTTGGGCATACAGTGCTTCCTCCTTTTTTTGCCACACCGCTTCCTTCTTTCGTTTTTCCTCCTCCTTTTCCCTGCGCTCTTCTTCCTCCATCCTCTTCCGAAAATCGGCCTCGAGAGCCCATTTGCGCATTACCTTCCGGTATTGGGAGTCATGGCGTGGGTTTAAATTATGTTGAAACTCCCACAGCGGTAACATCTTCCGCCATTCGGCATCCCTCTCCTCTCTTGATCTCGGCATGATGGATTAATTTTTTTTTTTTCTTCTAACGGTTGGATACGAATGTTTTGAACAGGACATGTAATAGACGGGATTTACAAAAAAAAATGATTATGATCGGTGAAATATGATAATAGATATGATAATAGATATAATAAAGAGAACATATGATCTATGCTACTTATACCTAATTAAGAAACATCTCATTTTAAAACTGGTTCCTTATTTTAATCAATTATTTTTCAATAGATCCGACAACTCCTTCTGGTTCGATGTAAGGTTTAAGATCCTTAATATGACATTTTTTTATGATTTTACCATTACAATCGGTAAGTTCAAAAACCACAGGTGATAAAATTTTGGAAACTGTGAAAGGACCCGAGAATTTTGGAGCTAACTTTGCCGCAATATAATTTTGTCCCGAAGATAAAACATGGGTGCGTTTCCAAACTTTGTCACCCAACTGAAATAGTCGTGGTCGTTTTCTTAAATTATAATATTTTGACTGGTTTTGATACGCCATGTCCAAATTATGTCTTACTAAGTCTCTTAAAATTTCTAACCTATCTAAACGTTCGGCCTATTTATTTGGCGCATTCGGTACGATTTCTACCTCCCCTTCGATTTCGCGGCGCGCTCGGTTTATTGAATCTAATTCTCGTCCGAAATTCAAAAACGCTGTCGTAAATCCGGTAGATGCATGCACCGCGGTATTCATCGCAAAACAAAAATCTGACAGATGTTCGTCCCATTCCGTCTGATCTTGATTGAGAAAGGCAGATATCATAGTTTTTAAAACGCGATTGACCCGTTCGACTCGGTTCGCCTGTGCATGATACGGCGGTATCGTTGAGGGGTAAATTCCATACTTATCGGCCATTGCTTTAATGATTTTATTGTCGTACTCGGTACCATTATCGTTATGAAGGACTTCCGGTACGCCCCATCGGTTTAGTATTAATTCATGAAAAGCGATCTCTATATTTTTACCATTAGCTTTCTTTAATGCGCGACACTCTACCCATTTTGTAAAAAGATCTTGAAAGACAACGATATAGACATTTTGTTTACGACTCGCCGGTAACGGACCCATAATATCGGTGGCTACTACTGCCCAGGGTTTCTCGGTAACCCTATGTCCCATTAAGCCTGCCTGAGCTGCTTGTTCTGGCTTACTGCGCTGACATCGCTCGCAGCTTCGGACAAACTTCACTACATCTCGGTGTGCGGTAGGCCAGTAGTATAACCGAATTAACTTCTTAAAAGTTTTTTCCACGCCGAGATGACCGGCTTGAGGAGTAGAGTGTACTTCCTCAATGATCCGTTTTCTAGTGACTTCCGGTATCACTAATTTCCAAGCGTCGTAGTCTTCCATTACGTCCGCGGTAACTTTATTAGGGCGATGGTAATATAGGCAGTTGTTCTCTATTTTCCACTTCGGGAATCTCTCAGGATTTCTTTCTACTTGTCCTTTTCTATAAAAATACCAACGATTAGCTTCTTCATCTAAATCCGTGATTGCATTGACTTCAGCCTCATACATTCTGGACAAGGCATCCGGTACGTGATGAAGTGCGTCCTTTCTATGTTGAATCTCGTAGTCATATTCAATCAACTCGAGCGCCCATCTAGCTAAACGTCCCGTTGGATTTTTAAGATTTTGGAGCCATCGTAGACAACTATGATCAGTTATCACGGTAAAATGGTACCCTTCAAGGTAACATCGAAATATTTTAATGCCCCATACGACTGCTAAGCATTCTTTTTCGGTAGTCGAATACTTTCTTTCAGCTTCCGATAAAGTGCGGCTGGCATAAGCGATGACATATTCTTGTCCCTGTTGTATCTGGGTGAGAACAACTCCTAACCCAAAATCACTTGCATCGGTTTGTAGAGTAAACGGTAATGAGAAATCTGGTCTGGTTAAAACAGGTGGTGACGATAAAATAGATTTAATTAGTGTTAACGCGTTCTCTTGTTCAGTACCCCATTTCCACTTAACATTTTTACGTAATAATTGGGTTAAGGGCGCGGTAACTGCGGCAAAATTATCAATGAACCGACGGTACCATGAAGCCATTCCAATGAGTCGGCGTAACTGTTTAAGTGTTTGCGGTGCTGGATACTCGAGAATTGGTTTTACCTTTTCTGGGTTTACTTCTAATCCTCGTTCATTGACGATATATCCTAAAAATTCGACTTCGGTACGGCAAAATTTACTTTTCTCTTCATTAATTTCGAATCCTGCTTCGTTCAATCGCTTTAACACGAGTTCTAGCCAATGAATGTGTTGGTCGAATGTCTCGGTAGCTATGATAATATCGTCGAGATATTTCATAACATACGGTTCGCATTCGGGACCAAACAAACTGTCCATTAATCTTTGAAAAGTAGCTGGCGCATTTGATAACCCAAAAGGCATTCTGCGGAATTGAAATAAACCCATCCCAGGTACTCAGAATGCGGTTATCTCCTTGCTACTTTCCTCCAATTTAATTTGCCAGTAGGCCTGGCTAAGGTCGATAGTTGTGATATATCGCGCTACTCTGATGTTATCGAGCATTGTCATCATAAATGGCAATGGATAAGCGTCCTTAACCGTAACCTCATTGACTTTTCGGAAGTCTAGGCAGAAACGGTATTTCCCATTTGGCTTTTTCACCATTACGATCGGACTTGACCATGCACTCGACGATGGTTCGATCACACCCGCTCGCAACATATCCTGTACTTCCTTATGCATCGCTTCCAATACTTTGGGCGATACAGGATAGTGCCGTTGTTTAATGTGATCGTGTCCTTGCACATCAATTCGGTGCTGATCTAACCCGGTCATGCCTGGTTTACCGGTAGGTTTCTCTATGTACTGGCGTTTTAATTTTTACAATATTTCATTTTCCCCTATGGATAAGGTCGCGATTCCGACGCAGGTAGAATTCGGCACGATTTTACGGGATTCATCATTTTTAAAATCTTTATTATAATTATTTAGTACTGGGGATCGTCCGGTAGGTGGAATCGTCGCCACTAATTCCTGCCTTCCTGATCTCCCTGTGTCACTCGGTATTCGATTTCCGGTAGACACTTCATTTACTTCCGGGTTTCGACTTCCGGTATCTATTATCGCCTGTACTGGGTTTCGATTTCCAGTTATTTTTAAATTATTGGCCGGGTTTCGAGTTCCGGTCCTATTATTTTTACTTTTATTCGCATTATTTTCACTAATTCTTATCCCGTTCGCGTATTTTCGTGCCCCATTCTTTTTTTTATTAATCTTTTTATTTACCGATTTTTCCCGTTCGTTATTAATTTCTGTAGGTATTTTCGCCAGCAATTACATCTACCGCCCCATTGGCTAGTAAAATTGCCTTATTCTCTGGCTTAGCTATTGGAAACCCTAGTTCGGTAATAAGGTCACCTCCACTTTGTCCTAAATAAGTTTTAGTGGATCCGGTATCCACTAGTGCCAAAATCGGTTGGTCCTTGACATAAATTATCAGATGTAATCGACAGTCGATATTGTCACTCCCGATTGGACCGCAATACGGTACTGGCGATTGTTTTCCCCTTGGGGACCAGTTCACTCGGACCGGTGGTGACTGTCCCCCCGCTAGTTTCCCTGACAAGTACGACAGGCATCTGTCCATTGTCCTGGAGTACCACAGGTTCGACAAAATCTTGTCAGCCGGTACTGGCACTGCCTCCATCGATGATTGTCGGAGTAGCAATTCCAACAACAATTTTCCGGTGGTTTAGTGACCAATCCTTCGGCCGTTGATGAATTTGCACCGCTAGCTTGGGTCAGAATATCGGTATTCCCCAGATTGTTAATGGGTACTGGGTCGGTACTGGCGGGTACTGGTACTCCCTGAATTGCATTCGGTACTGGCATCCGTATGTTTCTTGGTGGATACCACTTTCCTCCACTACTGGCATTCGGATTCCGATACTCTTGCGCTACTGGTCGGTAACACGAGTACTGGTAATTATTGTAGTAATTACTCATGGGAAATCTAGATGGGTTATTTCCCCCGTAATTTCCTCTAAATTGATTAGACCAAATCTGATTAGCGGGAGGCGCATTAAAACGACCAGTTACATGGTACTGGTTCGGTATTTGATAATTAAAATTATAAGGTACTGATCTATTAGGACAATTTTCTAAATTATTATTCCATTGTTGTATATTATTTTGGAATCCAGTCCAATTTCGCGGTGTACTGGGTCTCCCCTCCTTCGGTAATTGCCATGATTCTTCGAATTCATAAGTATTAATATTATTATTACCGTGCGGTATCCCATTCCGATTTGGCATTGGAGACCGGTTTTTATTATTCTGATCTTCTACTCTATTATGGCTACTATTACTGGCCATCTCCGGTGAAGTACCAATACTGGTTACTGGTTCAAAAATAGTAACTTTCTTTTTCGGGGTTACTTAATTTTTTCTCACTTTATTTCGGGATTGGGTAATTTCCAATTCGGTATCCGAATCGACCGGGACGGTTACATTTTTAACTTTTTGTGGAGTATTATTTTTAATTGCGAACGATGGACTCAATAGACTTTTCTTTCGCGGTTCTACTTTATATCGATCTTTTTCAAATCTCTCGGTATACGCGAGGTCTGGCGCGACTTTATTCGCGACGGTATCTGTTGGTATAGATCCTCGTTTACGTTCCACGAATCTATCATATTCTCGCGTTAGTTGTTCCAATTCATCCAAATTAGCAAAATCATTAAATCGATTATACTTTCGATATTTATCGTGTAATCCGGATAATGCTAATTTGTCTTGATAATTCGGATCAAAGGGAGGATTCATGCGATCGAACATGGCTCGCAACGCGGTAAGGTAATTTAGAGCCGACTCTTTCGGTCCCTGTACTCTCTGTCGGGCTTCTTCTTTTAACGCCTCTTGATAATCGTCGCGACCATATCTTTGTCGAAAATCATTTACAAAATCGCGCCAGGATCCCCAAGTTCTTTTATGTAACCGAAACCACGGTAAGGCTTCCCCACTTAACAAATAAGGTAAACAGGTTAAAATTTCACGACCTGTCACATTCGTAGCCTCTTGACATTCCTCAATTCGCAATAAAAATTCCTCCGCCGATTCATTCGGTTTACCGGTAAATTCGATATTCCAACGCGACACTATTTCCCATACCGGCTTAGTATGATAATGGATTTGAGGTGCCATATAAGTACTGACCTTCGGTAGACGTCTCGCTCCGTTCGTATGGGCAGGGAAAAGGAATTCTTCGCGCGACGGTGAATGCCGTCGTTCGGTAACCCTTCCCCCCGCTGGGAATCGAAAATCATTGCGGCTTGACCGATTGTTTTCGTTTTCCGGATCCCCGCGCGTCGAGAAATTATCCCCCCTTAAGACGTTTCTATTTTCGGGATATCGCGAATCATTGTTACCGGTACTTCGACGACCTTCTCTATTTTTTAAATCCCTATCTTTTCGACGCGTAACAAATTTATCCCTCGGTGTTTCCTCATCCGAGAAATCTATATCTTTAAATTCATCGTCTAATCTTATTTTAAATTTATCAATTATGGTCCCGCTTGCTTCCTCTAATTCCATATCTTCATAATCTTTCAATTCATTATTCATCAATTCTTTATTCTGGGATTTATTTCCGTCTTTCGCGATATTTGACAAAATATTCCACGGTAACGACATATTTGAAATCTTTTAGTTATTTTCTTTTATTTTTATTCTACCTTTCTTTACTTTAAACTAAAACGGGACCGGTAACCCTAATTTTCTTAGCCGAACGGTACATTTTTCGCCCTAGCAATATCAATAATAACCCTATAATCCAAATTGTATATAATACTACTCCTATTAATAATTCTTTTATCTCTTCTTCATTCAACATTTTACTTTTTCACTTACTAATCTACCCTATTAAAGTTACTCTGTTACTAAAACCTTTTCTAATTTCTCATTTAAAAAAAATTTTTCCTATTTCTCCTTAATTTTTTTTAAACTTTTTAGATGGTATCTCTTTTCAGTAATGTATACCGGTACAATAAATCCGCGCCAAATATTATGTATAACATCCCACTAATCAAAGCAGGTATTATAAAAACTTTATGTTCTTCTATTAATTCTTCAATATTCTCGTTATTCCACATTTTTTTTTCTATTCTCGTTGAATCTTATTTTAATACCAGAAAAAAAAAAAAATTTAATCTTTCATTAAAAATTTCAATTCTCACTATTTCTAACCTTTCACTTTAACAATAGAACTTAAACGCACAATTTTTATTTTCTTCACTAATATCCTAAAATAAATTAATTAAGACTAACATAATCTTTTATTATTTACTATATTACGAATAGCTTCCACAAACTTGTTCTTCTAACGTCATTTGTACCGGTATTTCTTTTCATAAATTTTCCAACAAAAATTTTTTTTTTATTATTTTTATTTAATTTTATTTTACAATAATAATCTTATACATGCTCAAATAAATAAAATAAATAAATTATGGAACAAATAATTTGCAAGATATGGACAAAAATAATTAAATAAATAAATTAAAACAAAAATATTCACATTAAAATAATAGAACATTTGATGCATCCTGTATTGATGATACAATTTTATTTAAATTTTACTTACAATTTCTTCATTTAATCATCATTTAAAAAAAAATATTTTAACTCAACCTTAACTTTTCAATAGTCATCAAGAAAATATTTTACTTTATTTTACAATCACTCCAATACACAATAATAATAAAAAAAAACTAATAAACCATTTCTCTGTTCTACTTTTACGTTAATTTAGTTTCAAAATCATTTGCTTTACATTTATCCTTTGCATTCCTTTTCGTTAACTTTTGATCTTTGTTTATTTCTTTGCTTACAAGTTGCTTTTGTTTACTTTCGGCTGTTCGGTATCGCCGCTGCGACCTCTCTTTTCCCCTCGGCCGAGGTAACCCAGTTCGAATTTTTCGTCGAACTTTTGCCTTTGTTTACCGGTGTTCGAATTTGAAGAATTCAAACAACCTTCAGTTACGCTTAAATATACCGGTACTTTTCCAAATTTTTATCTTCAGGACTAACACAAAATAAATTAAGACATTCACTACTTTTAAGAAATTAAATAATTTAACATTAAAACATAATACATCATATTTTACACCAATTCGACCTTCCAAAAATTCTCTTTTCCCTTTCACAGTTTCATTAATAGGCTAAAATTTTCAATTTTTAACTACCTTCGCCTTTAAAATCCGATTTCATACTTTCTTTTCTCAATAACTTAACAACTATTATTATTTTGTCAACACTTTATATTCAAATGTCATATTAAAATTTTGTTTTTCTTACATACTACCAAAATTAAGTCAAATTCTTCCGACAATGATTTTTAGGAGAATCCTGGCAGGATCGCCAATTTGTAACGGTATTTCTCGGTTGGAGGTACCGATCTATAAACCTTTCAACTTCGGGAAAAATATATGTACATCCGGAAAAACAAAGATTCTATACGAACTTAGGATCTTCTGTCACTCATTGTCGTAAGAATAACACAAATAGACACACACAAGACAAATAAAAGAATTGTAACGGTATTGACAAAATTACGAAATAAAGAAAATAATAGAATTGAGTGATTTAATTATCAATGTATTTTGTACAAAATTAAATTCTTACAAAGTAGAGCCATTATTAATTTTAAGCAAAGTCAAACAAGAACTTAAATATTATACTGGTAAAGTTTTATAAAAGTTAAAATAGATTAAAATTAATAAGTCATCTTGTAATACTTATAATTAATACCGTTAATTCTGTCGAACCAGTAATAAAATAAAATGAGTACGTTACTCGGCATAAGTGTTGTGCTAAATGGTCTCGTAGGCGGATAAACCTCCTTGCCTCTCAGGACACCGAAAATTGCACAATAAAATGAGCGACGGTAAGACTTCGTCGATGAATAAAAAAAAATATATACTTTGATACGATTTATCCCGGTAGATAAAGCTATCAAAGTTCTCGGTAATTAATATTATTAACACAAACCGTTTAATTATAATTTAAAGGGGTACTGAAAACCCACCTTTCGCGCCCGCGATAGAACAGAGAATGACGTTGTCGTCGGACGCGATCGACAAGTTCCGGATTCGCGAGGATTGTTCGGCACCGATCGCGCGAGCTCGGGTAACGCGGCGAACGCCACGGCCATCGATAACCTAGAAAGTAGAGACGCCGGTAAAAGGTCTGCCGATAAAACAGAGTCCTGCTGATATTAATCTCCGCTCTTTAAGAATAGCGATGCAAGATGACCCTCTGTTATGAATGCGGATCAGTAAGTTTTCTTTTTAAATTGTACCCCAAGATGGCGGTAACATCCCAGGCGTTGACAGCTCCACTTTTATACTGTAGGTTAAAACAATTGGAAAGAATATCAATTTAAAGCCATTGCTCTCGCGCCAACTCTCCATAACCACGAATTGGGATTGCCTCTCTTCTCCAACCAACCAACATTCACCTCTGTTGTACTTAAACTTGTCCTCTCTCCCAATCAACATATATAAAAAAAAAAACAAAAATACTTTTATAATATATAAAGGGCTATCAAATGCCGTATGCACATTTTTATTATCCAAAATGGCCGACCCAATATGGCGGCCAAAATGTAGAATTCGATTTATAACAATTTTTAATCGCAAAGGGGACATTCACTTACGGTGTGTTTGGGTTCGCTGATTACGAATCCATCATCAGATTTTCAAAATCCAAAATGGCGGATTCAAAATGGCGGATGAAATATCTGGAATATAAATTTACTTGAATAACTCTCATTACTCGGGGGATTATGAAGGTGGCAGAATACGAATTTCGTACCAGATTCTCAAAATCCAAAATGGCGGATTCAAAATGGCGGATGAAATATCTAGAATATAAAGTTACTTGAATAACTCTCATTACTCGGGGGATTATGAAGGTGGCAGAATACGAATTTGGTACCAGATTCTCAAAATCCCAAATGGCGGATTCAAAATGGCGGATGAAATACCTGGAATATAAATTTACTTGAATAATTCTCATTACTCGGGGGATTCTGGAGGTCGCTGAATTCGAATTTGGTACTAGATTTTCAAAATCCAAAATAGTGGATTCAAAATGACAGACGAAAATCCGAAAACTTAAATTTATTTAACGATTCTCATTTGCCACAATGTTTAAGAGGTCGCTGAGTATGGGTGCGTTACGTCCTACGTAACGCACCTCCTGGACCAAAAAAGTCAGTTAATCAGTTAAGGTTGAACAGTTACGGTCGAGCAGAAGTCCAGCTCGCAAGTACATCGCGTCAGCCCAGCAGTCCAAATTCTGAAGAGGGTTCGGGACTTCCACCGGCACAGAAATAATAGTGAGTATCTTCCCCTAACCTGAATTCCAGGCGATTAACCTGAAACCGGACAGAGCACGGGACCAGGGTCAAATCTTTTGGCCCGGCGTTTCGATCCCTCCGGATACGGGCGAACTCGTCTCCGCGACAATTCATTTTTTTTTATATTTTTTTTTTTGGGTAAACTAGTTCCGAAAAGGGACAGAGCTCGGGACCAGGGCCAAATCTTTTAGCCCGGCGTTTCTATCTCTCCCTCGAGGAACTCGTAAACCCTTTCCTCGGTTTATTCCGGAATTGGTACGTGCCAATGCGGAATCGACCCATAGGGAATTAGGTGATAGCCTTTTTATTTTTTTTATATATTATTTTGTTATCAGTTTCCCGCGTTTCTCCTTCCGCGAAACTAAAATTTTTACGTTCTTGCAGTGGCCCGAAATAATAAGGGTGTCCGGCGTAGGAAATGGGAGCGAGCCCGGAAATTATACAAATTCCTATTGGAACAACGCGCCCAACGGGAAGGACAGCCAGCAAGCATCCCCGACCATAATGAGCCTCCTCCCCCGCAGAAGGTAAAAATCACGCTAGAAGAATATCGCCGCCGTAACGCGATCCCTAAATAAAGAAACAAATAATAAAAGAAAATCGAGTTGTAATTTATTTTCACCTTTCTCCTTTCCTTTTTGAACTAACACATTCGGCAGCTCCGTCCACCCTAAAAGAATCCTCAAATCGACCCTTCTGGTAGATTTGGCCCTTTCACGGCAGAGAGGTGGCGTCCACTTTCGGCCGCCATCCCAGCCATAACAGGTGTATGCCTGCGCTCGCACGCACGTAGGCGAGCGTGTGTGTGTGTGTGCGCGCGTACGTGTGTGTTGTGCGTGTGATGGTGTGTGACAGCATTTTCTTTTTGAATTTTGACAATCTGATGATGGATTCGTAATCAGCGAACCCAAAAACACCGAAAGTGAATGTCACCTTTGTGATTAAAAATTGTTATAAATCGAATTCTACATTTTGGCCGCCATATTGGGTCGGCCATTTTGGATAATAAAAATGTGCATACGGCATTTGATAGCCCTCATTTTTTTATGAATGTTAAGCCTTTACTCGATCATTTTTATTGAAACCAATTTTGGGTAGGCGGGTTCACCGGTTGACGGAGAATGACCCATATATATATATTGATTTGTATACAGAGTGGCCGATTTATCTGAAGACATCGAAATATCTCGAGAACTATGCACAGAATCAAAAAAGTTGTCGGATGAAAGTTGTTCGACACGAAGGCGGGCATCCAGTGATAATTAAATTTACCCCCTCCCCCATTCCCTGGGGGTGGAGTGGTGGCAAAAACAATAAAACTTAAATAGGAACCCCCATTTTCTATTGCAGATTTGGATTCTCCGGAAAAAAGTACACGAATTTGACCTAGGAGCTATTGCACTTTGGTTCACAGGTGGCGCTGTAATCGATAAAAATCCAAATTTATCCGAAGACATTGAAATACCTCGAGAACTATGCACAGAATCAAAAAAGTTGTCGGATGAAAGTTGTTCGACACGAAGGGGGGCATCCAGTAATAATGAAATTTACCCCCTCCCCCATCCCCTAGGGGTGGAGTGGGGGCAAAAACAATAAAACTTAAATAGGAACCCCCAGTTTTTATTGCAGATTTGGATTCTCCGGAAAAAAGTACACCAATTTGACCTAGGAGCTATTGCATTTTGGTTCACAGGTGGCGCTGTAATCGATAAGAATCCAAATTTATCTGAAGACATTGAACCCCCATTTTTTATTGCAGATTTGGATTCTCCAATATTGACAATTTTCGCCCGCGTAGCGGATATGGAATACGGTCATTCTAACAAAGCCGGGAAAAAATACATTTAGCGTTACCCAGGAACAACGACGTGGACGTAGTATTTTTCTGTTCCCTTTGGGGTGCTTGTTTTACGTGAGTCCCCTTGCCTCTCACTGTCTCACTGTTCACTTACTTGAGTAAGTGTTCGAAATGTTGACCTTCCACTTCAATGCATTTATTTATTCTTTCTTCAAATGACTTTATACATGATAGAATCATATCTGCAGAAATTTCTGCGCAAGCAGTTCTTATGCGTTCCACCATGTTTTCACGAGTCGTTGGTACTTGTTCATAAACCTTACCTTTTAGGTAACTTCATAGGAAGAAATCCGGAGATGTTAGATCAGGTGACCTCGCAGGCCAATTAATGGGGCCACCTCTACCAATCCACCTACCATTGTAATCACGGTCTAGTATTTCCCTTGTTACTCTGGAAAAATGTGCTGGGGAACCATCATGCTGAAACCACATTCTCCGTCGGACGTCCATAGCAACATCCTCAAGTAGTAATGGTACTTCTTGTTCTAGGAAATCTCGATATTTTGTTCCATTCAAATTACCTTCAATGAAATAAGGACCAATGAGTTTATTTCCTATGATTCCACACCAAACGTTTACCGACCAAGGACGTTGATGATTAACTTGTCGTAACCAATGGGGATTTTCTACGCTCCAATAATGCATATTATGCCTATTGACGCCACCATGGTTCGTGAATGTAGATTCATCTGAAAATAATACATTAGCAAAGAAATTGTGGTTCGTTTGCATTTTTTGAAATGCCCATTCACAAAACACCACGCGGTTATGAAAATCATCGTCATCTAGTTCCTGGTGCAGTGAAATGTGATATGAGTGAAACTTATGACGATGCAATATTCTTTGAATACTGTCTCTGGAAATGCCGGAATCGCGATGTAATTGTCGTGTGCTTACATGTGGATTTTGGTGAATAGCTGCTAGTACAGCTACTTCGTTAGCTTCTCCTGTAACTGTTAATCTTCGATTCCTTTTTTTCATTTGTACGCTGCCATCAGAGTGAAAGGCATTCACAACTTTGTAAAAAAAAGAACGCGAGCGAGCATTATCTGGAAAACGCTCAGCATACAACGCAACAGCATCGTCAATATTCCTCTTACATTCACCATAAATAAGAATCATTTCGATTTTTTCGGGAACTGTAGCAGGATTCATTTTTAACTTGCAATTCGATTTAAGCAATGAAGGGTAGACAAAAAATAGTCACGTAAACGGAAAGTTGTTATTCTAAAAGCAAAGTGACCTCCGACCGAATTACTACCAATACAATGGACTTCAAAAACAGTCTTACACTGAGAGACCGTGAATACTAAATTTTAATATGGGGATTAGAAAGTCGCGATATCCATTTACTTCCCTTCAGGAAAGTAGAGAAAAATGTAGGTGAACTGGTTACGTGTGACTCAACTTATGTATAAAATGATATGCTACTTTATTTTCGAGTTATGTCGCCCTCTAGCGTTATGTAACAGAACCGGCGCCGGTGATGGCCGAAATGCAAGCGATGTACATGTATGAAACCACGTGAGTTCTCTCGGGGTCCGGTAGATGGCGACGAAATCCCCAAATGAAGTAAGAGTTTCGTTTTGTTTAATAGAAGCTGGTTTGACCGTCAATGCTCAGCTTATTTATTCTCATTTCGGAAAAAACATACAGAGAGAGAATGAATGAGCTGAGTGAAGGGACATGACGCGTTTTTTAATGGATTGCGTGATGTCCTCTTTTTGTTTATTAAATAATAAATTTAAAACCTAAAATGTAATTTTATTGAAGGTAGAAAACTTATTTATAAAATTGCTTCCATATTGTATGCACAATTTTTATGTAATCAGTTTTGATTTTTAATATGAAGAATATCAATTATTCATAATCTTAATTTTTCGAATGGACATTATTAAAATTTCATATTCAGAATAACAATTTTCGCAATTGATATTACTAAATTCTAATATTAAAAATTCTAATATTAGAATTTTTAATATTAAATTTTCATAAAGGGATCAAATTGTCCCTATTTGCCCCCTGGATGCCCCTCTTCGTGTCGAACAACTTTCATCCGACAACTTTTTTGATTCTGTGCATAGTTCTCGAGGTATTTCAATGTCTTCAGATAAATTTGGATTTTTATCGATTACAGCGCCACCTGTGAACCAAAATGCAATAGCTCCTAGGTCAAATTGGTGTACTTTTTTCCGGAGAATCCAAATCTGCAATAAAACTGGGGGTTCCTATTTAAGTTTTATTGTTTTTGCTCCCACTCCACCCCCAGGGGATGGGGGAGGGGGTAAATTTCATTATCACTGGATGCTCCCCTTCGTGTCGAACAACTTTCAACCGACAACTTTTTTGATTCTGTGCATAGTTCTCGAGGTATTTCAATGTCTTCAGATAAATTTGGATTTTTATCGATTACAGCGCCACCTGTGAACCAAAATGCAATAGCTCCTAGGTTAAATTGGTGTACTTTTTTCCGGAGAATCCAAATCTGCAATAAAAACTGGGGATTCCTATTTAAGTTTTATTGTTTTTGCCACCACTCCACCCCCAGGGGATGGGGGAGGGGGTAAATTTAATTATCACTGGATGCCCCCCTTCGTGTCGAACAACTTTCATCCGATAACTTTTTTGATTCTGTGCATAGTTCTCGAGATATTTCGATGTCTTCAGATAAATCGGCCACCCAGCATATATATTTATATATTTATATATGTATTGCTATAATAGTATATTATGCAACGAGTGCAAAATTTCACGCAGTGCGCGAGTCGCATACACTATTTTGTGCACAGATTTTGTACGCGTTAAGTAGCGAAATTCAGTGCATGAAGTGGATGGAATTCGTGAAATTAACGCGCGGGGTAAATCTGTGTATAAGGGTTTCTATGTAACATCCAACATTGTTTATACATGCAATAATTATTTATATATAACGAAAAAAATCGAGAATATACCCAGCACATGGAGGTATCCCGAGTGTGGTCGTTACAGCTTTCGCTAGCATAATCGAAGAATTTCCATAATTATTCCTGATAATGAGTTATCCCTATAGAACAGTATTCAGCATTGTTTATAAACGTGTATTGATTATTTATATTAAAAACATCGAGAAAACGCTCTGCTGATGGACATGACCCGAGCTTGGTATAAATGTCGTTATAGATTTCACTAGCATAATCGGAGAATTTTCGTAATTGTTCCTCATAATGAGTTACCCCTATAGATTATTTAATTTGGTATATAATAGTCTCTCGATCCGTTTGACGGTTATTAATTTTTCCCCTTCTACTTTTTCCGCCGCTAACTTCAGCCTGATCGTCTCAACCTGGTCCTATACCGGTCGTCAGGGGGTCGTAAACTGGTCTTAAACTGACCAAAATTACGACAGAGGATTGAACAGGAATCAGCGAATATTATTCCTGAAATGATCGAAAATGCTGTTGGTGCTTTCTAGCATCGATTCGCTTACTGCCAAGAAGTAAATGGCGAACCATTCTAGCACTTAAAGTAAAGATATTGTAGTAAATAAATTTTAAAAATTCTGGTCTTTGATGACCTCGACGTGAGAGGCAAGGGGATTCACAATAATCAAGCGCCACAAAGGGAACAGAACTTACTACGTCGAAAAAGTAAAAATCCCCGTAGTTATACAAAAAATTGACATTATTTAATAGCCCAATGTAAAAAAAAACAGGTTTTGTAAAAATGGGATTTACCAATAAAAAAATGAGTTGTGACCTTCAAACTACCTTGAAAATTGACATCAAGTTCAGCCAGTGAATGTGATCAACACTTTTATGATTCATTGACTTTTCCGAAGCAATATTAGGTTATCCTAAAGAGCACGCCATTATAGAAAAAGTACGTCAGATCGCTTTTTAGACATTTAACATTCATTTTTAACCTTTCCAAGGTCGAATAGGCAATTTTTTCATAACACAAATTTGATGTAAAATTTTCCGCTCTTTCGATTGCCATCAATTGATATATTTATGTGAAAGGTATACTTCCAGGATCAAATTCACGATTGATAGTTCCAGGATCTATAGCCAAAATTAAGGCATAACCTAGCGTAGGCGAGGTTAGGATAGTTTTTAGGGGGGAGGGGGGTCTGGCGGGGCACAGTCCCCCAGTACACATAGCCGAATTAGTCACATTAATGATAATACACACTTTTCCAAAAAGTATATATGTCATAAAAAGCGTATAATACAAGGACCGTCCCTGAACTATGCGTTTCGAACAATTATATATATCATCAGGCCTTTATCAGGTTGTACTATCAGGGCCTAATCAAGAACGTAACCATTTTATTGGTCCGGGCCGAATCAGACATCTAGACATCACGAAAAACAAAATTGTATGTAACGGAACAAGCGTGCTGAAATTGTAATGGGCTACCTCAAGGATTGAAAGTACACACAATACGACCATAATACATGTACGGGCACTGGATGGAACAGCACAAACCTTAGATCGCGTGTCGTTGGTTAGTTGGATCATATTGTTTTGACGGCACCGTAAATAGGCATGCATATTTATAATTACTGCGAGATGAACTCCCACTTTTGCTCGCCAATATTCATCTTGATACCAAAGTAAGAAAGTGGTTACAGCAGGACGGCGCAGCATCACATTATGCTCTTATTGTTAGGGACTTCCTTAATGAAAGATTTCCTAATAAGTGGATAGGTCTGAGAGGGTTTCTCATTGAAAAAATAACTTTGACCTTGAAATAACCTTGAAGGTCATATTCAAGGTTATATTTGATCGTAAAATTTCCTGCTCTTTCTAAATCAGCAATAAAAAATAAGGGATCCCATTAAAAAAATTGGCTTTAACCTTAATATGACGTTGAAGGTCCTATTCAAGGTCAAATAAATGTCGCCGTTGAATTGTCCAGGAAATCCTGAAACTTTTGTCTGAAACATTTTTTTCTAAAACGCGTAATTTTAACGCGAAATAATCGGGTGTTTTTTTTTTAAATGGGACACCCGGTATATAAATATGTACAGAGATTTCTTTGGGGACATCTGTTGTGAAATAATAGCAAATTTCGGGGAAATTTCGCAGTTTTGAGGACTGTCCTCGTAGTAACCTTTTAAATAGTGGCAGTTTCGGAGACCCGACGGTCCCCCCTTTGGGTGAAAAAAAAATTAGGTAAGACGTAACCTAGGTCTGGTTAGGTTATAATAGTACACGGATGTATGCGACAGTGTTCCTGAAACTGCCACTGTACAGACATATACAGGGTCCGCCAAAAGTCCCGGGACGGCGAAATATATCAGCAGAAGTGCATTTTTTGGGGTAAATGTGCGTGCGTGCGTGCGTGCGTGCGTGCGTGCGTGAGTGTGTGTGTGCGTGCGTGAGTGCGTGCGTGGGTGCGTGCGTGCGGGAGTGTGTGTGCGTGCGTGCATTTTCAAATTTTTTCAAATATTGTATATGACATGCATGTGTGTGTGGCTGGGACGAGGGGAGTGAGTAAACGTTAAACGGATGCAATCTTTATAAAAACAAAGTTTTCATGGTTTAAATCCCCATGTCATAACAAAAAGTATTAGTCCACTTTCCTATGATTTTGGCCAAGAAACTGATTTTGGATGACTACATATAGAATTAAATCAAAATAAGATCTTTAATAGGTTTCGTCATCAGCGAAATACATCATTTTTTAACAATATGGGAAGAATAAAGTTCAAAAACGAAAAATGCAGACATCGACAACAAAGACGTTAAAAAGAAACAGCAAATAACAAGTGTTCTGTCATTTTTATTTTATTTATATTAAAATAGTTATCTAAAATTTAAAAAAAACTCCAAAAAATAAAAAAAAAAATATAAAAAAGTAAGACAAATAAAAAAAAAACTCTTCTATTGAAACTGATATCTTGACGCGGTGAAGAGGGTTGTGGCTTGCATTTTGATTTAAATCTATATGTAGTCAACCAAAATCAGTTTCGCAGCCAAAAGCATAAAAAAGTCGACTCAGAAAAAATGATACTTTTTGTTATGACGTGGTGATTTAAACCATGAAAACTTTGTTTTTATAAAGATTTACATCGGTTTAATGTTTACTCACGCCCCTCCTACCCGCCACACACACACATACATGACATATACATCCACAGAGAAAAATTATATATTGTATAAGGCACAAAAATTTGAAATAAACCAATTTGTGTTAAACGACACTCGAATTTGTTCGAACTTCGACGTTTCTGGTAAAATGTGACACGGTTAGTAGGGTGGGTCGATTTTACAAAAAGTCATTAAATGAAATGCTAATGCCGTAGAAAAGTTGCTACTTGTCACCCTGATCAGAAAGAAAAAAAAAATTTTAAATCGGATGATATCTTGAGGTCGCACATCTCATTCAAAGTTTTGAAAAGTGGTCAAAAATTAACTAAAATTCGGATTTTTGCATTGCAGGTTACACTGACCGGATTGCGATGAAAATTGTTAATTACCTTCTCTTGAGGGTCTTTTAATTCAAAAAAATGGTCTAATTATATGGGGCGAGGAGGAGGGGCAAATTTGATCAAAATTAACGTTTTTGGGTAATTTTTTCCATATGTGGGTAACGCTAGTTCAGTATAATAAAACTATTGATACATGTTTTTCTTTAAACGATGCATAATTGAATGAAAAATTCGTTTACTTGTGTGTAATTGTGCAGCACTTCGCCCGCTCTTAAAAATTTTTAGAAATTTTTCTAAGCGACTCAGAACTCACCACGTGAAGGTGGCTGCACCGCGAGTTCCACCCACGCCCTACCAAACCAACCAACCATTAGTTGCGTGAAGTATTTATGAAATGCAGTTGAAATCGGCCTTGTTCTCAAAAGTCGGCATTAGTTCTCGAGATTTTAATTTTGATCGAATGATTCTCTGCTTTCTGCACCACACACAGTGGAGGCTGCTTCTGTAACTGCTTTCACAATTCTTTCCACTGCCTGTGTATGGTTCGGAAAGGGAAATGTACCTGGTGGTAATTCTGGAAATTCATTCTTAGCAATGAAGTCACTAATTTTATCTTCGTGATACTCAACTGGTAGAACAGGTGGACTTGTAATATTTACTTCATTCCAGTCAATCATGTCAGTATAATCTGTAGCTCCGAAATTAATTTGTGGTATTTTGAAGTATCTGACAGTTTTGTTTTTATTGGTCTCTCTTGCTTTCAGAATTAGTCTCCAACCACGTTCCTTAATAATTTTGACGAATTTTGACATCAATTTCGGGAAGAGTGCACCTAATTTTCTGGAAATCTGTGACAGGGAGCTTTTCACAATCTTTAAGATTTTTTGCAATAGGTCCAGAAAAACTTTTTGGTACTTCAGTTTTTCCATCTAGTTTTTCAACCAAGTGTCTTAGAGGGAGCTCATTAAAATGTAAAAGACAAATTGACCACTGAAGAGGTCGTTTTAGGGATACCTCTAACATTCGAATGGCACCTCCTTTCCATCCAGTATTTGTGAACGTACCGTCACTTCCAACAATGCAAACGTCAGACAGATCAATATTTTTAACACCAGCTTCATCAAGGATGCAAGAAGCAGTATCTTTTGATGATTTTGACGAAGGTACAGCATGAAAAAGATACACAGAGCCTGGTTCCTCGATAACAGAAATGTGTTCCTCCTTTTTTACCTTTCTGTATCTCTTTACACCCTTCCTTTCAATGAAAAGCGTGTTGTCTGACCTCCCATCAAAGTATAGGCCTCTGGGACGCACTTCTACCGATTCCAAATGCTCATTCTTTAAGTTGGAACGAACTAGAGACTTTGATCGTCTTATTTTACTTTTGTCAATAACAAGATTTTTGTCTGTTTCAGATATTAACCCCAAGTCGGATAAAACAGAAGAGGCGATTGCTGCCGTTGCCCTGTCCGATACTCCATACCTGTCACTAGCAAGAGCTGTGTTGGTAAGCTTTTTGGTCATCTGAGATGAAGACAATGATCTGACATTTATGCAAGAACAAACATCAAATAACGTGTTTTGACAGTCAGAAATATATTTAGTGTATTCCTTTTGTTTTTCCGGGTATATTTTGTCTCTATTGAATTTTTTCCTGATGTAGTAGTACTTACTATGAAGATATTTGATAAGTTGTAAAATTCTAGTGTGCGAGACCACTGGCAACGATGCCTTATCATAAATGGACTCTGTTTTATTCGCAACGACACTGGCCACTGAAGAGAAGCTAACATTTTTCTTCGGACAGGCTGAAGCCATAGCCAAAGAACATCTAACAGAATGGTAGTCCAGCAAAACATCAGCATTGTGAAGGAAGAATCTGCATGTTTAGACATTTAGGTTGTCCGAATAAGGGACAATGAAATGTCTCACGGAACGTCCTCGACATGATTATCAAATTTTCCAAATAACAAACAGTTCTTGCACAGAGAGAAACTCCCAATAATTTTATAGGGAAATGTAATATATCCTATCACTTCGACTGCTTACGTACTAAACGGAAACCCGTTTTTGTAACGAAAAAGCATAAAAGGCAAAGAAAACTATGCGATATCTAGCGGCGAATGTTGCAACTTCTCTTGAAACGGCGTGGGCGAAACTGGCGACGCAACCACCTTTACGTCGTTCTGAGTCGTTTATAAATATGCATAACATTTATAAGAGCGGGTGAAGTGCTGCACAATTACACACAAGTAAACGAATTTTTCATTCAATTATGCACCGATTAAAGAAAAACATGTATCAATAGTTTTATTATACTGAACTAGCATTACCCACACATGGAAAAAATTACCCAAAAACGTTAATTTTGATCAAATTTGCCCTTCCTCCTCGCCCCATATAATTAGACATTTGATAACTAGGCCATTTTTTTGAATTAAAAGACCCTCAGGAGAAGGTAATTAACAATTTTCATCGCAATCCGGTCAGTGTAACCTGCAATGCAAAAATTCCGAATTTTAGTTAATTTTTGACCACTTTTCAAAACTTTGAACGAGATGTGCGACCTCAAGATATCATCCGATTTAAAAATTTTTTTTTTCTTTCTGATCAGGGTGACAAGTAGCAACTTTTCTACGGTATTAGCATTTCATTTAATGACTTTTTGTAAAATCGACCCACACTAACGGCTAGGCTGTTAGTTATTGACGTTTTATTTAATTTCTCGAGAACAAAAAAAATGCCTGTTTGAAACTTGGTGGTCTTTTAGGAAAAGTTCTCAGCTTTCTTTCTAGACAACTAAAAAAAAATACTCCATCTTTGAAAAAAAATCGTTTTTATTTTTCATTTACGAAAATTTTGATAAAATTTTGATTTTGCTAAAAATTGATTAAATCTACATAAGTAACGTTTTCAAGAAAGTACGTTTCAAGACGAAGAAATCGCATTTTTTATTTTTCCAATCCGATTAGTATAAAAAATGGCACACTCATTTAAAAATTAGCATTTTTTCATATCGTGAAATTTTAAAAAAAATTCTTCAACGGTTAACTATGGTTTTAAAAATTTGAAAAATTTGAGAATGTTTGTTTGATTGGCATCTATCTGGTAAAAAAAAATGAAGACGATTCGTCGAAGTTATCGGATTTTTAGTTAGGACACTTGAGGAATTTTACCCCAAATTTAAATATATACATAAACTAGAAATTTTTTGTATCCTCCGATTTTTAGATTGTGACATACTATTCATTGTCTACACACGTTTAGGATATTGCCAAACAGTAAACGGATTCCTGTTTGAGCACAAATTATGAACAGTCTCCTTGAAAATAGCACACACATTGGTACTATTAAATCGCCAGGGAAAAATCCTTAAACTTTTGTATTGAAAATTTTCCACGAAAATGCACTCCCGCCGAGTTAATTCGCAGTTCCTGTAGTTTTAAGTTTGACCTCGAAATGACCTTGCTGGAAAAATCGACCATATCATATTCGAACATAAAATGTTGTGCTCTTTCTGAATCCGTGAGAAAGAATAGGAGTTTCCATTCAAAAAAATAAACTTTACCTTGAAATAACCTTCAAGGTCTTGTTCAAGGTCAAATTCAATATGGCCATTAAATAGCCAGGGAAAAATCCTTCAACTTTTGTATGAAACATTTTCCCCGAAAATGCACTCCCGCTGAGTTAATTCGCAGTTCCTGGAGTTTTAAATTTAACCTTGAAATGACCTTGCCGGAAAAATCGACCATATCATATTTGGACGTAAAATTTTGTGCTCTTTCCGAATCCGTGAGAAAGAATAGGCGATTGCACTTAAAAAAACAAACTTGACCTTGAAATAACCGACAAGGTCTTGTTTAAGGTCAAATTCAATATCGCCATTAAATAGCCAGGGAAAAATGTTTCAACTTTTGTCACAAAGATTTTCCCAAAAAATGCACTCCCGCTGAGATATTTTGCCGTCCCTGGACTTTTGGCGGACCCTGTATGTAATGCTCTCAAAGTATACTCTTTTTATCTATATTTTTAGGAGACTGTCCCCATAATAGCTACTTTTTGTACATAACTGTCCTCATAAAATTATATACATAATAATATTATATACATATCATACATTTGTATATTAATTTTATTTAGTTATTGTTTAAATGAACTTTAGGTGTACTTCAGAAGGCCCTTATAAAGCGTTGATCAAGCCCTTATCAAGCCCTGCACAGGGCCGGATATCCGGATGTCTGATCCGACCCGGACCAATAAAATCGTTACGTTCTTGATCAGGCCCTGGTAGTATAGCATGATAAAGGCCTGAAGTATATTCAAGCGGCCTGAACAAGGCGTATTAAAATTTCTACTCTAGAGTTTAAATTAATGTTTGGTAGGTTTTTATAATATTGTACTAATGTTAAAATCTTTAAATTAACCTTATCCTATAATGTCCTTGGGAGGAATTTGAGCGATTGTTTTCATGTTATGTAAGGTGCACGTCAGGTTATTTAAAGATTTTTAACCTCCAGCTAATGCTACAACCTCGCAATTTAAGGTCATTGTAACTTAGTTGTAAGGTTCATGTGCTATTAGGTTATTTTCTTGCTAATTAAGTACAAGTATATTAGTTAATTTGTATGAATATTTTCAACACGTTCGGTACGTTATATCGTTTGCGACACCTGGTTTTGACATATCTTTGATAAATTAGCCGTAATCATCGCAAAACTTTGCAGCCGTATATTTGCCGTACTTGTGCATCACATTTGCGTGATCTAAGTAAATATTCTGTAAATACAGTACAACCTCTCTTGTTCGACATGATCGGGGCCAGACGCTCTCTCTCTCTGACCTCGCTAGTTTGACATTTTTTTAACCACGCCCACTACGACGTCGCGCAATCGTGATTGGCTCATTTGTTTTTACGACAGCTAACCTTCTAACCTTCTGTTTTCCTAGCATTAATTTCCAGCCTCCTTGCCGTACATATAGAAGTCAAGTAGAAGACTAAAACTTAACAACAACAAATGCGGAGGTTATGTCGTTCGATTTGACGGGTGAGGTGCAATCGTCCGAGTCGGGCATGGGTGCGTTCGCGTTCGTCGGTAATATAATGGACGGGGCGGGAGAGGGAAGAAGTCTCCGCCCACTGTTGAACTAAGGAGGTCCGGCACTGTCGAACTAGGGAGGTTGTCGAACAAGCGAAGTGTCGAATAAGAGAGGTTGTACTGTAAATGGAAATTTTTCGGAATCGGAAATCCGCCTGGCGTACTTTGGCGTTTGTAATAATCTGATGAACAACGTTTATTTCTGTAATTGGTTTCCTTTAAACCTGCGTGTAAAATCTGCTCGACTTATGTTAAAATTCTCTAAATGAAAGGAAAAACGACGAAATTGAAAATTAAAGTGTACACGCTTTCGCATTTGTGATTATCGGCCTCACAAAGTTTGGTTTTTTGCTTTCATTTAAGCGAATCATGTGTAATATCTGCGGGCCTTAATTTAAAATTCTCTAAAATAATGAAAAAAAGTAAAGATCGGTGCGTCGGATTTTTTGTTCTGCGTTTGTAGTAATCTGTTAAACAAAGTGAATTCTGGTTATCATATTTTCATTTAAACAATTCGTTTGTAAAAATTGCCTTAAAAAGTTAATATTCCCTTAGCAAACGCAATATTAAAATTCTGTAAATGAAAGCAAAAACACCGAAATCGAACATTAGGCGTTCTGCTCTTTCGCTTTTGTGAAAATCGTACTAACAACTTTTATTCTTGTTTTTCGTTTCAGTTAATTGAATCATACGTACATTCTGCGTGACCTAATTTAAAATGCTCTAAAACTAAACAAAAAAATTCCGAAAACAGAACATTGGCCTTCTTACTTCCACGTTTGTAATAATCTGATATAGTACATTTCGATGCATGTGCGAAAAATAGGATTTTACGGACCGTTTTTTATCATGGGATTAGATAGGCCGGTGCGTATAATCGAATTCTTACGCACGCGTGTCGAACCGTATTTTTTGACATACTATGCGGAAAATTTCTGCGGCGTTTTTTGTGTGTCAAATACGAGGTTGCACACGAGTGATGACCGCGGCGCACGACTGCCCGGCCAAGACGGGTAGAAGGAGTGCGCCCCGACAGCACGAGTGCGTAAAATCAAATTTTACGCATATGTATGTCAAAAAATAAAGTTTCTTCTTGTTTTTCTATACTATTTCCTCCCATCTCCTATTATCTGTTCGTCAATTGCGAATCAAGCATTTGAACGGAATTACCTGTTTGCTCGTAAAAGCGTCCGTTTGTATGCGAATATTTCCGTCATACTCTCGACGTGCGTGCATCATACCCGTCCCCTTCTATAGCCCCATATGCCATCAAGGTGCCGTACCGGCGCTCCATCATTCGTCATTTGCACAACGCGGGAGAGCCCGTTCCACTGTCTCCCTTCCACGACTAAGCACCCGACTATCGTTCGCTTCGTTTGTTTCGTTCGATCATGCGATAACCGGTCGTATGCAAACAATTTGCCCGCCGTATAATTTGCGAACTCGCCCCTTCGCGTTTCTGTCATCCTTTTTTGCTGTTGCGCCACAAAATTAATTTACCGTCCCATTTATTTTTGAGAAATGTATATTTCTGTTTGCTTGCGTAGAGATTTTGAGTATAATTTATTTATAACCCCTTGTCCCATCGAAATCCGGGTTATAAAATGGCATTTTTGATATGGATCCCGACCTTATGGAGTGAGTTATATTTCGTTCACACTTGTAAACTGGTCTCTAGATATCTAAAGTGCGGGTGTGATATTTTCGTAATTGACGAAATTCATAGCACTCCGCATATAAGATTTCGAACAGTAAATCTAAATGTAGGCGTTTTATAAATTTAAATGCTGGTGTCGGCATTTAAATTTTTCTTGAATAATATGTTTTGCGGGGTTGAGCACAGAGTGCGCTCCGTGCAAAATATCCTACAAGGCTTTACTGGACATCATAGAGGCAGCTGTTCGGTATGACGTTTGAAGTTACAGCGTTTGACTGTAGGATAAACATACTCTCCCCGATCTAGTTAATGACAATTCAGTATATTTTGTTTGTGTACTATTATGGATCAAAGTAATATGAATATTTTCAGATTCTTTACGCCGAGCATGAATATTGCTAATGTGCCCATTCTTCTATTTTAGTTTTATTCCAGTATTCAATAGAATTAAAATAAAATTGCAAGGTGTTTCTTGCCGGTACTTCGAACCGTGATTTAAGCAAGCGCTGAATGTTGATGTAAAGATGGCTGTGACATGCTGCGCTGCTATCTTCACTGCCATGCCAAGGAGCCCATCCATTCCTGGGGCCTTACGAATGGCGATCTTCTCAACAGCTATCTTTAGTTGGGTTCCGGCGACATCTGACGGCTCCGTTGCACCAGCAATTACCATCAGACCAGGGCCGGTCGGCCGTTCAAGCTGTTCTGGGAATAGGTGGCCGGCGACTTTGTCAAGGAGGGACGTACAAGATGGTGCGTTGGCCCCTCGGAGCTTGATCTAATCCATGACCGTTTTATAAGGTCGTCCCCAGGGATTGCGGTCCACCTCCTTGTAAAAGTCCTGCCAGCATCTTCTTTTTGCGGCCTTGATGGGAATCTTGAGCTTCCGTCTCTTGCTTTCATAGTCCGCGGCTAGCTGGGCTTATGAATTGCTCTCTAGTGCAGCCGTTGAGCCTGAAGCCACTATTGACGGATAGCTGAGATGTCCTCGCCCCACCAGTCAACTGGTTGCCGGCCGCGAGGGTTGGACTTCGTGGCCATAGAGGCATCGCAGGCCGCTATTATGGCTCGGGAGAGGCATCGGGCTCTCTCCTCTGCTGTTCCCTCCACCTCCGTCTAATCCAAGCTGTACAGGAACATCTCCCGGTTGAAGGTGGCCGGTGCCCATATTTCTTTTGCCCAACTTTGCAGACATCCGGCACCACCGGTCAGATGGAGCTGGTATATCAAGGCTTGATGGTCAGGTCTATACGAAGGTCAGGTCTACTATGGAGGACTTGCCGGCCGTGGAGCAGGTCGGCTTTCTTCGCATGTTAGCGATCACAAACTCTAATATCGAAAAGGCCTCGATCAGGGCACATCGATGGTTGGTGTTTCCGCTACGCCATTCCGTCGCTCTTGCATTGAAGTCTTCCCAGATCACTATTGGGAGTCGGGAGGTTCTTGCACTGACGACGATGTTCTCCAAGGATCCTTGGAACTCGTCGATGGTAAGACTGGGTGGGAAGTAGCAACTGTATAGCCTTATACCAGCCACCTCCACCCACATGAAGCTGGACGGAGCGTTAGCCATCTTATTGGAAATATGGAGATTCCCACATACCCACATGGCAGCCTTGCTGGTGGAATCGTTTACCCAGCTCAGTTCATTAAGGCCCCGGTAAGCCACGCTTATGATGGCGACATCGTCCTTCTCTTCTCTGACCAGTTGGAATAGCAGGTCTTGTACCACAACACAATGGTTGAGGTTTATCTGGAGCACTTTAACCATTGTTAGTCGGTGCTCCAGTCTCCTACATTGCCTGATGTTTGGCCATGCAATCCTTCATCTTGTGGCCCTTCTTTCCACACTGGAAGCACTGCCCCGAGCGATTGACCACGCTTTTACATATCCTTGCCAGGTGTCTCTTCTCATGGCACCTATAAGATCGCGGGGTCCCTTAGCGTACTCATCCCCGGCAATTAACCCAGCCAATTTCAGCTTTCCCTTTTGTAGCAGCCAGTTTGCCACCTCGACGGGAAGCAAGATATTGGCCGCCTACGTTCCACTATATGATCCCCTGGGCTTGACGTTCTCTGGGATCACTGCTCCTAGTGAGGCCACTTGATCTTAATAGCATCAGGGCGAGGAGGTTCAAGACCATCTTTAAGTTCCAGCTTCCCCTTATGTCGCATACTGACATTCTCCTTTTCGGATTTGTTCGGTTGCTGTAGCTGCTGCTGTTGTTGTTGCTGTTGCTTTAGCCTACTTCCCTTCTTGACAACCATAGCCCAGTCCAAGTCTTGTGGCCGGGCTCGGCGTTATTCTGCTGCCATCGAAGGGATCAATCACTCCTCTACAGTTTGGTCCCTCTTCGCCTTCATTTTCATAGGCATTTTCAGTGCCGGAAAAGCGGCAATGTTTGGCTCTCCCCATCCTTGCAGGTGATAGATGCCTGCGACACCTCTGATCTATGCCGAGCTTTGACGTAGTGACTAAAGGTGCAGAGTGTGCCTCTAGCCATAGTCTTGACCTCCTCGTGGAGATTCTTCTTTTCTAGGACGAACTCCATAAGGGTCTTTATTTTCTCCTCGAGGCATTTGAAGCCTGCCGATTCCTCCACCTCAGCTGACAATATGTCACTTGTAGCCTTTAATGCTGCAGAGGACGAATGACCAACCACTTCGGTTGTCTGATAACGACGCCCGAGAGCCCTCTTGCGCATTCATACCCAACGACAGTACTGGGGATCCGACCCCTGCACCGAAAACTTCGTTCTGCCGCTGTTCTGCCATCTTTGGTTTATTATTCGGGGTTCCTTCCCCTACCTAGATCTTTGGTCCGCGTCGGATATTTTATTTCTTCGATACCTATCACGAGCCTTCCCCGATCCGCAACCTGGGGACGCGGCCATTACAAAGATCCAGAAAAACTCCGGCGGGCGCGCGCGGGCGTGTGTGTATGTGTGTATGTGTGTGCGCGCGTGTGTTTGGGTGTGATTATCCGACATTCTTAAATGATAAACCTAAATCATCTAAACCATCATACTAACCATCACCTACAGCATCATACTAACTCACGCACGTACAAAGAAACGATTGATCTTTAAAATAGGCTAATGCCTTAAGTAGCCTTTAATTTCTAATTACCTATTGTTCTATTATTTCGATACGAACATCTCGGAACTAGCCATTATTGGTCTTTCAGCGGATGAAAACATTTGATAAGGACCATTTTATTTACATTATATTCAAATTTTTTTACAAGTTAAAGATATATTATGTAAATTTAATGACTAATAATTAACGCAGTTAACTAAAATAAAATTTATGATTAACTAAAATAAAAATAATAAAATTAACGTTACATCAATAGGGCTTACCTAATAAAAATTTAGTTGTTTTTACTACTTTCTCAAGTACTCGACGGTAGTTGAATTTCTTAAGAATACTTTTATCCGTGTTATAATTATTTATGATTTTCATTTTTATTCTTATTTCAATCTTTATAGTCATATTATCTTTTTCGCTATATTATTTGAATGATGTTGTCTTATAAATTTGAATATTCTTGACGAGAAATGATTGCAATATATTTTCTGTTTGGTTTCATATGGTCACATACAGTATTTTGTATATTTATGACAGTAGTCATTTACTTATTCTAACCTTTGAAATCATCATTTATTTTATGCTTTCAGCATTTTTTTTAAATTTAAATGCCAGTTCGCAAGTTTCGTTTTGCTTTCAGAAGCAATAACCAGGAGACGCATTTTGAATTCCAGCGATACTTCTGACAGTCTCCTTCGAACGCCGCACGTTCGAAAACAAAATACAGCGGCACATTGTAGATGCTTCTTTTTCGATTTCATTCTCTCGATTCACCGAAAAGGCCTTCGTTCGAATTTATCCGCGACAAACACCAAGCGTTTCTCCTATTAGCTAATTTCAAAGCTTAGTAACTTGAAAACGCTAGGGTGAAAACATTTTTCATAATATGACTTATGTTCTAGTTTTTCGTCCTCTTCCTCATGACCAAAGACGTTTCATAAGTATACAGGGTGTTGTTGCAATAGCGCGTGAGAGATATACCATGAGGAAGATTTTTTTTTTCTGAAGCCGATGGCGCAAAAATTAATTTTCAGCAAGGTATCCTTTTTAAGTTCAGCAAAGGTTCCTTTGTAAATTGAATTTTAAAGTTTCTTTATTTTAGGGGCATCGTCCCCGACAGTTGAAAACCCAAATCGATATTGCCGGGAAGGATGTTTCGACACAGTCAGATGTTTTTATTCGAATAACTGGACGCTTGCGGATGAGCTTAAAATCATCAGACATTTCGAACATTCGGTAAAAACATAAAACTTTAAATAATCAATGTTGGCATTGATGATGCAATATTATAAGTATTAAATAATATAAGTATTGAATTACCCTACACATAAATGAAGATAATATGTTACATTAAGAATTTTTCATTACTTCTCCTAACTTTAGATCAATAAAAATTACACAAGTCTTTTTGGTTATTTTTTAATGATAAAAAAAGGAATTCTTATTGTTTAAATTGTACTGGCATTATTTTTTACTGTTTACCGAGGTCAGCTAGTTAATTGCACTGCATCATCATTGCCAACATTGATCATTTAAAGTTTTATGTCTTTACCGAATGTTCGAAATTTCTGATGATTTTAACCTCATCAGCAAGCGTCCAGTTATTCGAATAAAAACATCGGACTGTTTCGAAACATCCTCCCAGGCTATATCGATTTGGGTTTTCAACTGTCACCGGACCACGCGTTCGATATTCACATGTTAATCAATTGTCTCTTTGAAGGGTGCCTCTAAAATAAATAAACTTTAAGATTCAATTTAAAAAGGAACCATACCTTGCTGAAAATTAATTTTTGCGCCATCGGCTTTAGAAAACAAAATCTTCGTCATGGTATATCTCTCATGCGCTATTGCAACAACACCCTGTATACATACGCTGTATATCCCCTTCATCATTAAAACCAATTGCAACTATTGTATAATTAAATATTTCCTTGCGCGACGGCGCATTTACTAGATGGAAAAAAAAGCGTAAACATTAAAATGTAAATAATGCGTCGTTCAAATGCTAACAAATACCACAATATTCTAAAATAACGGAGCATATAAGGCCAGAAAATGTATTTCACTATAGAAAAGGTGAATAAAAAAAATCCCACATTTATTAATTAATAAACCCCGCATTAAAAAGCAATAGATTTTATTTATTATTTATTATGTGTGGTTTTTCTATTCACCAATGTTTACGTTACTTTTTTTACATCTAGTAAATGCGCCGTCAACCAAGAAATATTAAATTACTTTTTAAGCGGCAAAGAAGTTTTATTGTCCTATTCTCTCAATGTGAGAATTATATTTATACAACATTTATAATTGAATATTCTATTTGACTCATAATATTCAATTTAACAATTAATATCGTTAACAACTATGATTAGTTAATCTCAACCCGCAAATCCATAATCTCAAATTTTATTCTCGCCAGGCTTCTGCGAAATATCAACGAGATCAGTTGATCGCCCTGCTTCGCAGAAGAGGGTTTGAGATTCGTAAGTGGGCTAGTAACTGCCCTGAGTTGCTAGATGACATCGATCCAGCTGATCACGGTTTGGCTGTGGAAAAACCACTCCAACCTGACGACAGCCTGAAAATACTAGGTGTGGTTTGGAGTCCTTTGTCGGATGAATACCGGTTCTCTGTTCGTCTGGAGGCACATTCACCGCTCACCAAACGCATTATCTTTTCACTCATTGCCAGGTTGTTTGATCCTCTTGGGTGGCTCTCACCTATCATCGTCACAGCCAAGATCATCATGCAATCCCTCGCAAGGTTGACTCTGGGGTGGGATGATCCACTTCCAGAATCAGTCTCCACGACATGGAGCAACTATTATGACTCGCTGTCTGTTGTCAATTGGGTTGCCATTCCACGTTGGTTAAGATTCGAAAATGAAGTCGTGTCCATAGAGCTGCACGGCTTCAGCGATGCCTCTAATCTTGCCTATGCGGCGGTATTTTATGTTCGGGTGGTAAACCTATCCGGCGAAGTCTCAATTAACCTAATAGCTAGCAAGAGTCGCGTTGCTCCCGAGAAGAAATTGTGCATTTCTCGGCTCGAGCTCAGCGGAGCGCTTTTGCTAGCTCAACTCCTGGCTAAATTCCGCGCCATGACGGAGTTTCAAAATTGTCCCATCCACTGATGCCACCATACTTCTAGCGTGGCTGAGTAAACAGTCCTCTCACTGGAAGACATTTGTTACCAACCGTGTCTCGGAAATCCACTCTCTTCTGGATGGAGTCGCGTGGGGCCATGTAGCAGGTGAATCGAATCCTGCTGACCTAGCCTCGAGAGGACTACCTGCATCAGCTCTCTGTGCCAGTGAGCTTTGGTGGTTTGGTCCACCCTGGCTCAAACAATCGAAAGCGGAGTGGCCATCGTTTGTTCCCGAACCTCCCGATGATAGTGTTATGGAGATAAGTCACTCCACCTTCCACACTCACGTAAAAATGGAGGAAGCACTGGCCTTCACCGAAAGGTTTTCAGAGTGGGTTCAACTCCTTCGGGTTACGGCCATCATTCTGAGCTGGCTTCCCCCATCTTGGCGGAAGATTCCGCATTGTGTTAAACCGACTGCAGGCACTTAGAACATGCTGAGCGCAGATTAATCAGTCGTCTGCAGTCACATCAGTTTTCCAAAGAAATTCAAGTGTTGATGGAGCGCCGTCCAAATTCAGAAGGATTCCGACAGTTTGATGGTAGAGTTATGATCCTTAGGAGCAGCCCCTTGCGACGACTCAATCCAGTAATGGACGATGAAGGACTTCTCCGAGTAGGGGGTCGTCTTTCATTGAGCACACTCAGGCGGGGTCTCCCAGCGACCATGTATAGCGATTGCGGAATAACTTTCGAGGGAGCCGACAAGGAGCTCCGCGACGCATTCAAAACGGCGATTGCGAGTCCAGAATTTAAAGCCATTCTTGCGCGAGATCACATACGGTGGTCGTTCATACCTCCTGCATCGCCTCACTTCGGAGGCCAGTGGGAGGCCGGGGTAAGAGCATGAAGCGTCATCTCAAGCAAATACTGGGCGAAAGAACTCCTACGTTCGAGGAGTTTACGACGTTGTTATGCCGTATCGAGGCATGTTTAAATTCGCGGCCCCTCTGAGCGCTAAGTGATGATGTGGAAAGCCTTGATACTCTTACCCCGGGACGCTTTCTTATCGGTCGCGCAATCCTATCCGTGCCAGTCCCTTCAGTACTCGAAGTTCCTGAAAACCGCTTATCGCGGTGGCAGTTAGTTCAACAGATGCTGGAATCGTTTTGGAGAAGATGGTCTGATGACTATGTACGATCTTGCCAGCATCGGACGAAGTGGCAGGATACTGAACCGAGTCTAAAGGTTGGCCAGATTGGGCTGCTTCGACAACAGAATCAGCCACCTACAAAATGGAGTCTTGGTAGAATCACGCGATGCCATCCAGGAACGGACGGACTGACACGGGTAGGCTTTGCGACTCTACCGTAGTCGCGCGCCAGCCGTTTCCGACCTCGTGGAAAACTAACACAAAATGGCCGGAGCCTCGTAATCCCGCTAACGAACGAAAGGGCCCTCAGGCGAAAACGGCACCCACGCGGATGTTCGACCTTTCAGCGCGGTTAGCTGCTTTCAACGAAACGACGACGATTCCAAGCCCTTGGCACGGGAGACCCGCGGCGATTCCCGCGAACGGAGAGCTGACACGCTCACCTACCGAGTGAGGGCGGAAACAACAGGTTTGCACTGCTCGCCCACACAAAAGGACAGTCGTGGTTCCCCACGACCCACAATATGGGTGTGAATGAAACGAAGTCGGCACCCGCTGTTCTATCGCGTTTATTTACAAATTACCCGGTACCATAATACAGGGCGGCTTGAATACGCGGTTGCGTAGGGAAGGACAGATGCGCCGCGCGAGCGGAGCTGCAGCGACCCAGTACCTCAGAGGATGGTGATCCACCTCCGCCCTCGTCTGCTCTACGGTTGGTTCCCGATGTCGACGCCCCAGGAAGAGGTCATACGGAACAGCGGTGGCTCGAGAATCACCGCGTATAGTAGGCACTCTCGGTTGCAAAATTGCAGAACCCCACGACTATTGGGTTTCGACTCTTGTTCAGGCGCACGGATGAGCCCGCGCGCTTGCCCAAAAGGAACTGGCTCCTCCCGTGATGGTGATGCCGGATATGCACGGTGGCGCCAGCGCGCTCGACGGCGTTCATGCTGGGAACTAATATCCATAGGCGGCGCTTCCGTGCTTCCCACCTCTCACTGAGGAGATAAATTAAGTTGAGGTCGAGGTTTTTGCTCCTCGACCAAGGAGAGCACGATTTGGGCATGCTAATGACGATACCGAAATACCGCGAGACCTACTTGACTGACCGGTGCCCCGTCGTAGGACTTGCCCGTGACTGTCTTTTGGGGTTTCGCCGGAAGTCCAGCCGCTAAAGTAGGGTTTGCCTGTGACGAGACAGAAATGCCAAAGTACAAATTATAAATTGTTTGGACAGCAATATTAGATCCACCATTTTGAAAAACCCCCTGATACAAAATTTCATACAATATCGTTGTTTTGTAACATTTTGATCGGCCATATTAGATCCGCCATTTTGAATTACTAAATTTTGTTAACCGATTTGTAATCAGAGATCTCAAAAACCCCCGTGATACAAAATTTCATAAAAAATCGTTGGTTTGAAACATTTTGATCGGCTATATTGGATTCGTCATTTTGAATTTCTTAATTTTGTCAACCGATTTGTAATCAGCGACCTCGAAAAACCCCTGAACCAAATTTCATAAAAAATCGTTGTTTTGAACTATTTTAGTCGGACATATTGGATCCGCCATTTTGAATTTCTTAATTTATCAACTGATTTGTAATCAACGACCTCGACGACAAACCATCATTTTCGGATATAATTTTCTCAAGTTCATCATGTGTTCTAAAAGCAACGTGGATCTCATACTTAGTTTATTAACGCATTGGCGGCCATTTTAATAATTCTGAGATAATGTTAACATAATACAAAAAGTTTATATAAAGTACAAATTTACAAAAGTACTTATAGGGTAGGTTAGAACTGATAGCGTACAAGTTTTTGTTATGAAAAAAATTGACGAAAAAAAATTAGACGAGTTTTTTTTCCTTTCAAGCCGTCATATTTAATTTTCTAAGCATTGTATGTCAATTCTGATGACGGAATCTGAGAGAGCACAAAATTTTACGTAAAAATTCATGATTTTTCCAGAATTCCAGAATTTTTTCAAAGCCTTAACATTAAAAATAAATTCGTTGAAAATCTTGTCGTTGAAAAGTGTTCGCTTGGGCTTTAACGGGTTAATTTAATTTAATGCAAAATCGCAAACTAAAACTAAACTAAAAATTCAAAAGTTTTTCGTAATCTCTTAATAAACAACTAACAATTAATGAAGTTTAGGGCAAATGCCCACGAAAATGCATTAGTTGGGCATACATTTCAGTATGAAATAATTCTCTAAATCATCTCAAACACCTGTAATCACTCGGATTCCCAAAAACGCTGGGTTTTTCATATTAAAAATTTAATAATGTTCGTTCAGACATGACGGTCAAGGAAATCGCGTGGAAGCTAATTCTCATTTCAGTAAAAATCTACCACGTTTATAGTTCCGGTATTTCTAACGCGGACCCAGAACACCAAAATATCTATTTTCGCGGAAAATGTTTCAGACAAAACTTTCAGGATTTTTCACAGGCTATTTAATGGTAGCATAGAATTTGACCTTGAAGGTTATTCCAAGGTCAGTTTATTTTTTTAAATGGAAACTGCTATTTTTTCACGGATTCGGAAAGAGCACAAAATTTTACGCCCGAATATGCTATGGCCGTTTTTTAGGCAAGGTCATTTCAAGGCCAAACTTAAAACTCCTGGAACTGCGAATTAACTCAGAAAGAGGTCACTTTCGGGGAAAATGTTTCAGATAAAGGTTCAGGATTTTTCCCGGGCTATTTAATGGTAGCATAGAACTTGACCTTGAAGGTTATTCCAAGGTCAAGTTAATTTTTTTAAATGGAAACCCCTATTTTTCTCACGGATTCGAAAGAGCACAAACATTTACGTCCGAACATGATATGGTCGATTTTTCCGGAAAATTTTGGGCTCTTTCCGAATCCATGAAAAAAAATCGAATAAACTTGACCTTGGAATAACCTTCAAGGTCTTGTTCAAGGTCAAATTCTGTGGTACCATTAAATAGCCAGAGAGAAATCCTTAACCTTTTGTCTGAAAGATTTTGAATCACCATTATTTATTGCTATGAACTGCAACAGTATCATGGCGGGTACTTTCTGATAAGAAAACGAAACTCTTATGCCTAATTTCAGAATCTTCTTTAAAGTTATATACAACAGGAAAGACTGTGCCTTGTGAGTTATTAAAATGAAAACATTGAGACGTATTATAAGCAAAGTATTTGTAATTTTCTCAAAATCCAAAACAACGAGTATTTGACCATTTTCTAAATTTGCTTTTTTAGCACTAAAGAATTGCGACTGCTATTTCGATAAAAATGAATGAGCTTTTTGTTTAGTTTAATTGCGCATTCGAGCAGAAATTCAAATTTCTCGCGCCATAGTCCGCGAACTGCTCAATTTAGTTCGAAGTTAGAGAAAAAAAAAACAATTGCATGATATGCATAGCTTTTCAGATTATTGATTCCTCTTTACCAACAGCTGTATCCAGACTGCATCTAAATATATTGAAGTGTGTGGAAATTAGGCCACGTACAAGTGATCTGCGTGTCGCCTCCAAGGACTGCATTGACGCATTGAACTTTGGCTTCGCTCGTCGTCCCGGGCTGGTTCCCTCGCCACACCGAGGTATCCTGCAACATTAAGAAATTGCACCCACCTGCACACGGCGACCTATGCATCCTCGAAATCTCCAGGTTGTTATCGCCTGTGCATGGACACCCTCTCCGTTGCAGTACTAACTGTGCTACACATGGACTTGATCTTCGTTCTCCTCATTAGTAATGTCGGTAACAGAGCTCTCTTAAATGAAGAATTTTCACGGTAGATTAACTAATCAATTTCCTATAATCATGACATCCTTTAACTTTATTTCAGTCTTGTTTTTCATTGTATAATTTCCTTATTTTAAATAACGGTTTACTTGCTCCGGCTTTCTTTCATTTCGCGAGAGTTTTATGCAGAGGCAAGTATTTTCGTTGACGCGAAGCAATGTGTGTTCGATTCATGTAATAACCTAACACTCAATCACCAGTTAATACAATAATCTCATGACTACGTTCTAGTAATTTGTTCACTTTTAATAGTTGAAACTTTGTACTAATTTCCTCTACAAATTCTGCTGTGGGGACGATTTGTGCTTGTAATGTAGACCTGTCAGTGTCCGCCCATGTACTGAATTGTACACGATGGACAATATTCTCATTTAATAAATAATTGCAGCCTGTATCGACAAAATTTTGCAATACTTATGCATTCATCACAGTCACCAAGATAGCAATTTTCACTCGGATGCTCGCACGTTATTTGTCGTAAGATATCTTTGGAATTTATAATCGGATTTTTAGAATTTTTTGTTAATTTTTCGTTATAGATAGCATCTAACAATAACTATAATTGTGATGAATTATGCAAACGTAAACAGAATGAGTTCCGCTGGCATTATGTACCATTGTCATCATTAATGTAGTTTCAATGTAGTATCTGCCAAAATAAATTGGAAACAATACCGCCATATAGAGAATCTTAAACCGAACAATGAAAAACTGAAATTGTAACATTGTAAAGAAAAAGCTGAAGAAGTTTTCTGCGAAAACAGAATTTGGAAAAATTTATTCAGTTACGAACTACGATCGTTAATTTACCGCAGAATTTTTGACAGCACGCGTCTTTGTTTCTCATTCTAGCTTGCTATATACCCAACGCTGTGACGCGAGCTCTGTGTAAATTTTTTCAAATTCTGTTTTGCGGATAACTTTTTCAACTATTTCTCTACAATTCCACAATTTCAGTTCAGAAAATTTCGCTCGACTTTCCAAGCGTTTGAAAATGAATAGTTATAAATACCGTTGCATCGAGTATAAATATGCCTATGTTAAAAAAAAGAATGCTCTCACCTGCACACCACAAAAATATTGCATTACATTTCATTTCAATACGCCCAATTTTCTTCAATTTATTCTTTTGGTATCGATAGGTGAAAATATTTCGTTTTGTTCCTTTCTTTCCTATAGAGTTGTCCTTGTTCCTTAATTATATTAAGTATATATGTCATTTTCATTTGAGTTGAAGACTTGCCGATGCATGTTTTCATGCTGTCTTCGTCCCTTATATATGTCCGTCTCTGTCGCACTCGTTGTTGACGTCTCACGGCGCATGCACTTAGCGTACTGGGGAAGCATACATAAAGTATAGTGGTGTGAGCCGCAGTGGGAGAGGAATGCCCCTCTTTCCGCACAAGGGACTCGTGTTCCTTGTGGACTGGAGTCGACGCTTATCGCACTCACGCGAGTAGCCAATCGACTCCTCTATACCTCTCTCTGCGCACAACCGTTTCGTGTGTCTATCATGTTTCTCCCATCGCGATGTCCCTTTTGTAAATGCCTTTTCTCTTCACCAACCCCTCCCCCACCCCCCTTCACCTTCCCCGACTTATCGATACCAACCACCATGTTACCTAATTAATTATGTACATAGAAGGATTAATTTTTGGATTCGAAATACGAATGTCAACGAATTTATGATACTCCAATTTTGCGTTTCATTCCTTCCCATTGTGTTTTCGTTTTCTTTATACATTTTTCATATGCGTTTGCTTTAATAATAATAACATTGCGTAGTGTTTCTTTTTGTATTATTTTGCGTCGAATTGTAAAGTGAATTTGCGCTATTGTGTTTCTCCTTCCAGCATTAAGAGTAAGTAGATTTTAAGTTGTGCCATCCGTAATTTCCCTTTTCCTTTTTTCAGTGTTACTTCTGTCATTTTTAAAAAGAATTTTCACCTTCGCGTCGATTTCCGAACCACCATTATATTGATGACTTTTCGCGTGCCCCATTCCTTTTCATTCTTATTTGTTTTATTCATTGGATTATCTTTTCTATTTTATTTATTGCTTATTGTAAATATATTCTTAATTCCATTATTTTGTGTTTAAAATGTTATTTATAAACCCGACTTTAAATTCCTACTGGAGACTCGAAAGAATTTCTCTAATAATTTTAAATGATATTTAAATATTTCTCTCATATATAATTTTAAAATTTTGAAATTCTATTTTGGGTGTACAGGTGAAATTTGCCGAGGTAACCGTTTGAGAACTTGAATTCTGCTCTCCTTTGACACAGTCCACAAACCATGCCGTTTTAGAAAAATCCACTTCCTTAAAATTTTGTAATTTTTGCTAATTTGATATATTGGAAAAATTAATATTTTTCCCGCGGATATAAGGTCTCTAGTGAATTACAGTTTGAATCAAGTAGATTGGGATATCTTAAAGCGAATCCGCTTCTGAAGAATAGAAAAATGTTAGAAACAATGTACGGTAATTTTTTAAATTTTGTCTGCCACCGCTCTTCAGTTTGAAATGTCACTACTAGTTAGGTCTCTTGTGAATCCAGCTTGGATCGAGCAGAACTTAATATCGTAAACCGAATCCGCTGCTGAAGAGTAGAAAATTGTTATAAACAATGAACGGAAATTTGTTAAATGATTTCTAGCACCGGTATTCAGTTTGAAATGCTACTACTGGTTAGGTCTCTAGTGAATTCCAGTTTGATTAGAGTAGAATCGGATATCTTAAAGAGAATCCGCTGCTGAAAAGTAGGACATTGTTATAAACAATGAACAGTAATTTGTTATATATTTTCTGCCACAGCTTGTCAAAAATTTTTTCTACCACCGCTATTCAGTTTGAAATGTTACTACTAGCTAGGTTGCTAGTGAATCCAGCTTGAATCGAGCCGAACTGGATATCGTAAACCGAATCCGCTGCTGAAGAGTAGAAAATTGTTAGAAACAATGTACGGCAACTTGTTAAATTTTTTCTACCACCGCTATTCAGTTTGAAATGTTATTACTAGTTAGGTCTCTAGGGAATCCAGCATGAATCGAGCAGAACTGGATATGGTAAACCGAATCCGCTGCCGAAGAGTTGAAAATTGTGATAAACCATGAACGGTAATTTGATAAATGTTTTCTACCACCGCTATTCAGTTTGAAATGTTACTACTAGTTAGGTCTCTAGGGAATCCAGCTTGGATCAAGCAGGACTGGATATCTTAAAGTGAATCCGCTGTTAAACAGTCAATAATTGTTAGGAACAATGTACGGCAATTTGTTAAATTTTTCCTGCACGAGCTATTCAGTTCGAAATGTTAATATTAATAATTCTAGCGAATTCCATCTTGAACCAAACAGGTCCGAACGTCTTGGCATAAATCCGCGATTGAAAATTGTTATAAAAAATAGGCGGTAAATTGTTAAATTTTTTCTGCCACCGCTCTTCAGTTTGAAATGTCACTACTAGTTAGATCTCCAGTGAATTTAGCTTGAATCGTGTAGAACTGGATATCCTAAATCGAATCCGCTTCTCAACAGTAGAAAATTGTTAGAAACAATGTACGGAAATTTGTTAATTTTTTCTGCCACCGCTATTTAGTTTTAAATGTTACTACTAGTTAGGTCTCCAGTGAATCCAGCTTGGATCGAGCAGAACTGGATATCGTAAATCGAATCCGCTGCTGAAGAGTTGATAATTGTTATGAACAATGAACGGTAAATTGTTAAATGTTTTCTGCCACCGCTATTCAGTTTAAAATGTTACAACTAATTAGGTTTCTAGGGAATCCAGCTTGGATTGAGCAGAACTGGATATCGTAAACCGAATCCGTTTCTCAAGAGTAGAAAAATGATTTACTACTAGTTAGCTCTCTAGGAAATCCAGGTTTGAATCGAGTAGATTTGGATATCTTAAAGCGAATCCGCTTCGGGAAAGTAAGAAATTGTTATAAACAATAAACGGTAAATTGTTAAATGTTTTCTGCCACCGCTATTCAGTTTGAAATGTTACTACTAGTTAGGTCTCTAGTGAATCCAGCTTGCATCGAGCAGAACAGTATATCAGAAACCGAATGCGCTGCTGCAGAGTGGAAAATTGTTATAAACCATGGACGGTAATTTGATAAATGTTTACTCCATCGCTATTCTGTTTGAAACGTCACTACTAGTTAGGTCTACTAGTGAATTCAGGTATGAATTTAGTAGATTCGGATATCTTAATGCGTATACGCTGCTGAAGAGTGAAAAATTGTTATAAACGATGAATGGTAATTTGTAGTATTTTTTCTGCAACTGGTATTCAGTTTGAAATGTCACTACAAGTTAGGTCTCTAGTATATCCAGCTTGAATCGAGCAGAACTGGATATCGTAAACCGAATCCCCTGCCGAAGAGTTGAAAATTGTTATAAACCATGAACGGTAATTTGATAAATGTTTTCTACCACCGCTATTCAGTTTAAAATGTTACTACTAGTTAGGTCTATAACGAAGCAAGCTTTGATCAAGCAGAACTGGATATCGTAAAGAGAATCCGCTGCTAAAAATTCGATAATTATTAGGAAAAATGTACGGGAATTTTTTTAATTGTTTCTGCCACTGCTATTCAGTTTGAAATGTCACTACTAGTTAGGTCTCTAGTGAATCTAGCATAAATCGAGCAGAACTGTATATCGTAAACCTAATCTGCTTCTAAAGAGTAGAAAATTGTTAGAAACAATGTACGGCAATTTGTTAAATTTTTTTTGCCACTGCTATTCAGTTTGAAATGTTATTACTAGTTAGGTCTCTAGGGAATCCAGCATGAATCGAGCAGAACTGGATATGGTAAACCGAATCCGCTGCCGAAGAGTTGAAAATTGTGATAAACCATGAACGGTAATTTGATAAATGTTTTCTACCACCGCTATTCAGTTTGAAATGTTACTACTAGTTAGGTCTCTAGGGAATCCAGCTTGCATCGAGCAGAACAGTATATCAGAAACCGAATGCGCTGCTGCAGAGTGGAAAATTGTTATAAACCATGGACGGTAATTTGATAAATGTTTACTCCATCGCTATTCTGTTTGAAACGTCACTACTAGTTAGGTCTACTAGTGAATTCAGGTATGAATTTAGTAGATTCGGATATCTTAATGCGTATACGCTGCTGAAGAGTGAAAAATTGTTATAAACGATGAATGGTAATTTGTAGTATTTTTTCTGCAACTGGTATTCAGTTTGAAATGTCACTACAAGTTAGGTCTCTAGTATATCCAGCTTGAATCGAGCAGAACTGGATATCGTAAACCGAATCCCCTGCCGAAGAGTTGAAAATTGTTATAAACCATGAACGGTAATTTGATAAATGTTTTCTACCACCGCTATTCAGTTTAAAATGTTACTACTAGTTAGGTCTATAACGAAGCAAGCTTTGATCAAGCAGAACTGGATATCGTAAAGAGAATCCGCTGCTAAAAATTCGATAATTATTAGGAAAAATGTACGGGAATTTTTTAAATTGTTTCTGCCACTGCTATTCAGTTTGAAATGTCACTACTAGTTAGGTCTCTAGTGAATCTAGCATAAATCGAGCAGAACTGTATATCGTAAACCTAATCTGCTTCTAAAGAGTAGAAAATTGTTAGAAACAATGTACGGCAATTTGTTAAATTTTTTTTGCCACTGCTATTCAGTATGAAATGTTACCACTAGTTAGGTCTCTAGTGAATTTAGATTTGACTAGAGTAGATTTGGATATCTTAAAGCAAATCCGATGCTGGAAAGTAAGAAATTGTTTTAAAAAATGCACGGTAAATTGTTCAATGTTTTCTGCCACCGCTGTTCAGTTTGAAATGTTACTACTAGTTAGGTTTCTAGGGAATCCAGCTTGGATCGAGCAGAACTGGATATCGTAAACCGAATCCGTTTCTCAAGAGTAGAAAAATGTCAGAAACAAAGTACGGCAATTTGTTAAATTTTTTCTGCCTCCGCTATTTAGTTTTAAATGTTACTACTAGTTAGGTCTCTAAGGAATCCAGCTTGGATCAAGCAGGACTGGATATCTTAAAGCAAATCCGCAGCTAAACAGTCAATAATTGTTCGGAAAAATTTACGGCAATTTGTTAAATTTGTCCTGCACGAGCTATTCAGTTCGAAAGGTTCATATCAATAATTCTAGCAAATTCCACCTTGAACCAAACAGGTCCGAACGTCTTCGAATAAATCCGCGATTCAAAATTGTTATAAAAAATAGGCGGTAAATTGTTAAATTTTTTCTGCCACCGCTCTTCAGTTTGAAATGTCACTACTAGTTAGATCTCCAGTGAATTTAGCTTGAATCGTGTAGAACTGGATATCCTAAATCGAATCCGCTTCTCAACAGTAGAAAATTGTTAGAAACAATGTACGGAAATTTGATCAATGTTTTCTACCACCGGTATTCAGTTTGAAATGTTACTACTAGTTAGATCTCTAGGGAATCCAGCTTGGATCGAGCAGAACTGGATATTATAAACCGAATCCGCAGCTGAAGAGTTGAAAATTGTTATAAACCATGAATGGTAATTTGTAGTATTTTTTCAGCCACTGCTATTCAGTTTGAAATGTCACTACTTGTTACGTCTCTAGTGAATCTAGATTGGAACGAGCAGAATTGGATAACGTAAACCGAATCCGCTGCAGAAGAGTTGATAATGGTTATAAACCATGAATGGCAGCGAACCCGCTGCTGAAAAGTAGGAAATTGTTATAAAAAATGAACAGGGGAAGGAACCCCGAATTTAAAACCAAATATGAAGACTTCCAAATTAGGAAAAAAAATTACGGTGCAGGGGAGGGATACACCAGTACCGGCGCTGGCAGGGAGTGAGCAAGCGGGCTCCCGGGCGTCGATATCCGGCGACCGCAATGACATGGTGGTGGTTGACTTGGCCACCACGTCATGCAATGCTACAAGTGAGGTAGTGGAGGTCTCGGCTTTTAAAAAGTCGTATTCCTTGGACCCAGTAGAAGGCCAGCAGATGGAGGGCGAGGGTCTGGTCATCACAGACGCCTCGAGAGACGAGGAGGACACATTACTTGCAAATTTGGTTAAATGTGTCAAAAACATGATGAGATACTGCAAGTCAAAGAAAAACATGTCAGTCGACACCCGAGGGGGTTTGTACGAAGCATAGCGCTTGCTGTACGATATGAGCCGTCGCCGGTTAGCACGAAAACAGTCGATCGTGAATGCCCGAGCACCCAAACGGAGTCCCAGACAATTGCTACCAGGAGTTACTTCCGGTCTTTCTACCCCAAGAACGGAGGAGAAACGTAAAAGGGAGGAAAATACTCCGAGCCCGAGGGCCGAGGCCCAGCAAAGAACCAAGCATCAAAAAACCGAGGAAACCGAGTTCACTCTCGTCCAAAGTAAGAAAGGAAAGAGAGAG
Organism: Trichopria drosophilae; assembly: GCA_030407085.1. Taxonomy (NCBI): domain Eukaryota; kingdom Metazoa; phylum Arthropoda; class Insecta; order Hymenoptera; family Diapriidae; genus Trichopria; species Trichopria drosophilae. The sequence continues at coordinate 104,823,730 of CM059582.1, forward strand.
CCAAGGAGCAATCCTCCTGAGGCTGCTTCAAAGACTCCAAAGCGGAGACTGAGAAGACTGAAACCCGAGGCTGTAATTATTATGCCGGCTGAAGGGAAACAATATTCCGACATTTTGAAGGAAATCAGAAACAAAGTCAACCCGGGAGAGCTCGGAGTAGACGTGAAGGCAATTCGGGCAACAAGAACTGGCGACGTTCTCGTGGAATTAACAGCATCAAGGGAAGACAAGAAGCGATTTGGCCAAAAGATCTCGGAGGCAGTGGGTTTGGATGGTAACGTTCGAGAACTAGTTCCGACAAACCAGATAGAGATCCGAGACCTGGATGCGGCTACCGACGAAACTGAAGTCATGACGGCGATAAACGAGGCTATAGGTGAGGAAAGCGAAAAGGAGAAGATTAAGATCAATCTCTCCAAGCCCAATAGGTGGGGAAGCAGAATAGCGTTTATGGAGGTAGACGAAAAGCTCGTAATTACCTTGGAAGCCAAATCGCACATCAAGATAGGCTGGGTAACTTATAGGATCTGTCGAAAAGAAACTATAGTACGGTAATCTCGTTGCCATGGTTTTGGGCACGTAGCAACAAAATGCAGAGACCCAGATAGATCTAAGCAGTGCTGGAGATATGGCCAAGAGGACCACAGGACGGCGGAATGTAAAAACCCCCTAAATGCTGTCTGTGCGAAACAACATCAGGCAGCTCCCGGGTTGATCACCTTCCAGGCTCTCGAGCGTGCAATGTTTACCAGGAGGCGGTTCGCCTATCGCGGGGATAGAAATGGCTACGGTTCTGCAATGTAACTTGCGGAGAAGCAAAATTTCTCAGGACGTCCTGCAGCAGATTATAGCTGAAAGACACTTGGACTTACTCCTAGTCTGCGAACAACATCACGATGCCGGAAATGGCTGGTTTGCCGACACCTCATACACGGCAGCTATCTGGATCCTGTGCCAAGAAAAGTTCCCGATTCAACAGGTGGTTAGAGGAAATGGGTATGTGGGTATCTGCTGTAACAACACGAACTACATCAGTGTATACTTGTCCCCAAACGATGCTATTGGTACATTCTGCGATAAATTGGCCGCTCTCGAAGACTGCTTATCATCATTAAGCGGGGAAATAGTCATTGGAGGCGATTTCAACGCTAAAGCATCTGAGTGGACCATGCCAGTTACTTGTACCAGAGGTAGGCGCATTGTGGACCTGGCTGCCAGACGTGACCTTGTTATCCTTAACAAAGGGAACGTTACCACGTTCAGGAGAGCGGGTACGGACGGCTCTATTGTGGATATCACGTTGGGATCCCAACATGTAGCTGCCAAAATATCGGGGTGGTCAGTGCTCGAGATATATACGCACAGTGACCACCAGTACATTGAGTTCTATAATAATAGGCCCCAAAACATGCGGACTGCGCCAATACCAACCAAAAGGTGGTCGGTCAATGAACTGGACAGGGCAGCCCTGAATGAGTTCCTCGGGAAGCGTGCTAGCAGTATCTTGGGGCCAGATCCCCCTACGAATTCGAGAAAAGACGCAGAAAACGTGATGCGGTCCGTGATGGACCTCATACGCAAGGGATGCGACGCTTCAATGCCGGTAAGACAACACAACATTAGAAGAAGGTCAGTATACTGGTGGACCCACGAAATCAGCGAACTCCGTAAGACGGTATTTAGACTACGTCGTAAGGCCCAACGGATTCGAAGACATGGCGATGCGACCCTGGAAGCGTCAAAATACCGGAAAGCTCGGAGAAATCTTAAGCACGAAATATCAAAGAGCAAATTGTTATGCTGGAAGCGCCTGTACCGGGAGGTCGACAACGACACTTGGGGACTAGGTTACCGCATAGTTACCAAGCGCTTGAAATATCTGAAGCCGGTTGGCCCGCTTGACCCGAAGATGGCCGCTGAAGTTGTGGATGCTCTATTCCCGGTGCAAGAGTGCAGGGAGCGGTCATCCTTTGCAACGGATGAAGTTATTCCCCCCTTTACCGTGGAAGAGCTGAGATGTGCCATCAAGTCGGCTAAGAACAAGAAGGCTCCGGGCCCCGACGGTATCCCCATTGAGGTCCTAAAACATGTTGCGACGTGTCAACCTCGGCTTTTATTGCGTATGTTTAATGAATGTCTTGCGGTAGGCTGTTTCCCAGATAGGTGGATGTTGCAGCGACTGGTGTTGTTGGACAAGGGAAAGGAGCCACCAGTTACTCCTTCATCTTTCCGTCCCCTTTGTATAATAGACGAGGCTGGCAAATTGCTAGAAAGGTTGCTGCGTGCTAGGATACGGAATGTCATTCGAAAAGCGGGAGCCATTTCCGACGCTCAGCATGGTTTGAGGTCTGGGCATTCGACAGTGGGTGCTGCTAGCGAAATTATTGAGCGAGCTAAAACCGCATGGGAAGGCAACCATCGGTCTCGGGACATTTGCGCGGTTGTCACCCTTGATGTGAAGAACGCATTTAATTCCGTAAGATGGAGCGACATTATGAGGATACTGTCGAGGGGATGTAGGGCCCCCCGTTACCTTTGTGCTGTCCTGGATGATTATTTCGACAAGAGAATTCTCTCCTATGGCACCTCCGAAGGTTCGCGAACAAAAAGCATCAGTGCGGGCGTTGCTCAAGGTTCCACACTAGGTCCAGACCTCTGGAATACGCTTTATGATGGTGTTCTCCGTCTCGGTCTACCGAACGGAATAGAAATCAAAGGATTCGCGGACGATCTCACAGCAATCGTAACTGCGAGAACTGCAACACAGTTAATTCCCCGAATACAATTCGCCATTCGCTGCGTTAGCGACTGGCTCAGGGATCATGGACTCGAATTGGCTGCAAACGAGACGGAAGTCGTTCTTCTTACGAGGAAGCGTGGCGACCCAGCCCTGGCAAGGTTCGTTATTGACGGCCAGATAATTAATGCCGCGCAGTATGTTAAATACCTTGGCATCCATATCGACGCGAAACTAACATTCGGCACCCATATTAGAGAAGCTGCTAGCAAAGCTGCCAGAGCTGCAGGAGCCATCACTCGGTTAATGACAAATACAGAGGGCCCAAGAGCAGCAAAGAGGAAAGTGTTAGTTAGTGTGGTACACTCAATACTTCTATATGGAGCGGAGGTCTGGGCCGATAAACTCCAGGACTCGGTCTACAGACAGCGTATGACTGCGGTCCAGCGGTCGGTCGCATTACGGGTTACCTCAGCTTACCGCACGGTTTCCAACGACGCCGTGTTAGTTATCTCGGGGACGATCCCGATTGAATTATTAGCAGATGAGCGTAAGCGCATCTTCCTGAGGAGAACTGAAGCCAACAGGAGAGAAGTAAAACCTTTGCCTGCGGCAAAGTCGGTGGCGTGAGAGTGAGAAAGCAGCTTGGACTCACGAGGTCATTCCCGATATTCAAAAATGGATATCCAGGGCCCATGGCGAAATAAATTACTACATAACCCAGTTCCTTTCTGGTCACGGGTGCTTCAATGATTACCTGTTTAAGGTTAATAGGAGGAGCAGCCCGTATTGCGATTATTGTCCAAATGTGGTCGACAACGTAGCTCACACGCTCTTCCGGTGCGAAAGGTGGAGTAGCCTGAGGGAAGCGATGGAAAGTGACCATGGTATCCAGATGAGCAAGGATGCAATAATTGGTGTGATGCTAACCGACGAAAACAAGTGGAACGCCGTTGCGACATGGATTGAAAAGACACTCCGGCTGAAAAGAGGACTCCTTGGCATGTTCCCGATGTAACGTGCTACATAGGACACGAAAGAGCACTAGGCAGCTGGACTACCATTCATAGTAGTAATTCCTCCGACCCTGAATCCTTCATTTGCCTCAGCAGTACCCGGGTCGGCCAGGAAGTGATAAGAGGTGGAGGTTTAGTGGGTAGGGCTGCTCCAGGAGAGCCCCACACACGGGAGAGTCACGTAACTTCCTTATAGTGCGTAAGGCATTCCTCTATCTCGACGGAAAAAAAACTTGTTAGGTCTCTAGTGAATCTAGATTGGATCGAGCAGAACTGGATAACGTAAACCGAATCCGCTGCTGAAGAGTTGATAATTGTTATAAACCATGAACGGCAATTTGATCAATGTTTTCTACCACCGCTATTCAGTTGGAGATGGTACTACTAGTTAGATCTCTAGTGAATCTAGCTTGGATCGAGCGAAACTGGATATCGTAAACCGATTCCGCTGCTGAAGAGTAGAAAATTGTTATGAACAATGAACGGTAAATTGGTAACTTTTTTCTACCACTGATATTCAGTTTGAAATGTTACTACTAGTTAGGTCTCTAGTGAATTCAGGTTTGAGTCGAGTGGATTTGGATATCTTAAAGCGAATAAGCTGCTGAAGAGCGGAAAATTGTTAAAAACGATGAACAGTAATTTGTGGTATTTTTTCTGCAACTGCAATTCAGTTTGAAATGTCACTACTAGTTAGGTCTCTAGTGAATCCAGCTTGGATCGAGCAGAACAGTATATCATAAACCGAATCCGCTGCTGAAGAGTTGAAAATTGTTATAAAAAATGAACGGTAATTTTTTAAACGTGTTCTACCACCGGTATTCAGTTTAAAATGTTACTACTAGTTAGGTCTTGATGGAATCCATCTTGAATCGTGCAGAACTGGATATCATAAACTGAATCCGCTTCTCAAGAGTAGAAAATTGTTAGAAACAATGTACGGAAATTTGTTAATTTTTTCTTCCACCGCTATTTAGTTTTAAATGTTACTACTCGATAGGTCTCTAGTGAATCCAGCTTGAATCGAGCAGAACTGGATATCGTAAACCCAATCCGCTGCTGAAGAGTTGAAAATTGTTATAAAAAATGAACGGTAATTTGTTTAATGTTTTCTACCACCGGTATTCAGTTTGAAATGTTACTACTAGTCAGGTCTCTAGTGAATTCAGGTTTTAGTCGAGTAGATTTGAATATCTTAAAGCGAATATGCTGCTGAAGAGTGAAAAATTGTTATAAATGATGAATAGTAATTTGTAGCATTTTTTCTGCTCCTACTAATCAGTTTGAAATGTCACTACTAGTTAGGTTTCTAGTGAATCCAGCTTGAATCGAGCAGAACTAGACATCGGAAACCGAATCCGCTTCTCAAGAGTAGAAAATTGTTATAAATAATGAAAGGTAATTTGTTAAATGTTTTCTACCACCGCTATTCTGTTTGAAATGTTACTACTAGTTAGGTCTCTAGGGAATCCAGGTTTGAATCGAGTAGATTTGTATATCGTAAACCGAATCTGCTTCTAAAGAGTAGAAAATCGTTAGAAACAATGTACGGCAATTAGTTAAATTTTTTCTGCCACTGCTATTCAGTTTGAAATGTTACTACTATCTAGGTCTCTAGTGAATTCAGGTTTGAATCCAGTAGAATTGGATATCTTAAAGCGAATACGCTGCTGAAGAGTGGAGAATTTTTATAAACGATAAATGGTAATTTGCGGTATTTATTCTGCCTTGATATTCTGTTTGAAATATCACTACTGGTTAGGTCTCTAGTGAATCCAGCTTGAATCGAGCAGAACTAGACATCGTAAACCGAATCCGCTTTTCAAGAGTAGAAAATTGTTATAAATAATGAAAGGTAATTTGTTAAATGTTTTCTACCACCGCTATTATGTTTGAAATGTTACTACTAGTTAGGTCTCTAGGGAATCCAGGTTTGAATCGAGTAGATTTGTATATCGTAAACCGAATCTGCTTCTAAAGAGTAGAAAATTGTTAGAAACAATGTACGGCAATTAGCTAAATTTTGTCTGCCACTGCTATTCAGTTTGAAATGTTACTACTATTTAGGTCTCTAGTGAATTCAGGTTTCAGACCAGTAGATTTGGATATCTTAAAGCGAATGCGCTGCTGAAGAGTGGAAAATTGTTATAAACGATAAATGATAATTTGTATTATTTATTCTGCCCCTGATATTCTGTTTGAAATGTCATGACTAGCTAGGTCTCTAGTGAATTCAGGTTTGAATCCAGTAGAATTGGATATCTTAAAGCGAATACGCTACTGAAGAGTTGATAATTGTTCTAAACCATGAACGGCAATTTGATCAATGTTTTCTACCACCGCTATTCAGTTGGAGATGGTACTACTAGTTAGATCTCTAGTGAATCTAGCTTGAATCGAGCAAAACTGGATATCGTAAACCGATTCCGCTGCTGAAGAGTAGAAAATTGTTATGAACAATGAACGGTAAATTGGTAACTTTTTTCTACCACTGATATTCAGGTTGAAATGTTACTACTAGTTAGGTCTCTAGTGAATTCAGGTTTGAGTCGAGTGGATTTGGATATCTTAAAGCGAATAAGCTGCTGAAGAGCGGAAAATTGTTAAAAACGATGAACAGTAATTTGTGGTATTTTTTCTGCAACTGCAATTCAGTTTGAAATGTCACTACTAGTTAGGTCTCTAGTGAATCCAGCTTGCATCGAGCAGAACAGTATATCAGAAACCGAATCCGCTGCTGAAGAGTTGAAAATTGTTATAAAAAATGAACGGTAATTTTTTAAACGTGTTCTACCACCGGTATTCAGTTTAAAATGTTACTACTAGTTAGGTCTTGATGGAATCCATCTTGAATCGTGCAGAACTGGATATCATAAACTGAATCCGCTTCTCAAGAGTAGAAAATTGTTAGAAACAATGTACGGAAATTTGTTAATTTTTTTTTCCACCGCTATTTAGTTTTAAATGTTACTACTCGATAGGTCTCTAGTGAATCCAGCTTGAATCGAGCAGAACTGGATATCGTAAACCCAATCCGCTACTGAAGAGTTGAAAATTGTTATAAAAAATGAACGGTAATTTGTTTAATGTTTTCTACCACCGGTATTCAGTTTGAAATGTTACTACTAGACAGGTCTCTAGTGAATTCAGGTTTTAGTCGAGTAGATTTGAATATCTTAAAGCGAATATGCTGCTGAAGAGTGAAAAATTGTTATAAATGATGAATAGTAATTTGTAGCATTTTTTCTGCTCCTACTAATCAGTTTGAAATGTCACTACTAGTTAGGTTTCTAGTGAATCCAGCTTGAATCGAGCAGAACTAGACATCGGAAACCGAATCCGCTTCTCAAGAGTAGAAAATAGTTATAAATAATGAAAGGTAATTTGTTAAATGTTTTCTACCACCGCTATTCTGTTTGAAATGTTACTACTAGTTAGGTCTCTAGGGAATCCAGGTTTGAATCGAGTAGATTTGTATATCGTAAACCGAATCTGCTTCTAAAGAGTAGAAAATTGTTAGAAACAATGTACGGCAAATAGTTAAATTTTGTCTGCCACTGCTATTCAGTTTGAAATGTTACTACTATTTAGGTCTCTAGTGAATTCAGGTTTCAGTCCAGTAGATTTGGATATCTTAAAGCGAATACGCTGCTGAAGAGTGGAAAATTGTTATAAACGATAAATGATAATTTGTATTATTTATTCTGCCCCTGATATTCTGTTTGAAATGTCATGACTAGCTAGGTCTCTAGTGAATTCAGGTTTGAATCCAGTAGAATTGGATATCTTAAAGCGAATACGCTGCTGAAGAGTGGAAAATTTTTATAAACGATAAATGGTAATTTGCGGTATTTATTCTGCCTTGATATTCTGTTTGAAATGTCACTACTAGTTAGGTCTCTAGTGAATCCAGCTTGAATCGAGCAGAACTAGACATCGTAAACCGAATCCGCTTCTCAAGAGTAGAAATTTTCTGCCCCTACTAATCAGTTTGAAATGTTACTACTAGCTAGGTTGGTAGTGAATCCAGCTTGGATCGAGCAGAACTGGATATCATTAACCGAATCCACTACCGAAGAGTTGAAAATTGTTATAAACCATGAACGGTAATTTGATAAATGTTTTCTACCACCGCTACTCAGTTTGAAATGTTACTACTAGTTAGGTCTGTGGGGAATCCAAATTTATCTGAAGACATTGAAATATCTCGAGAACTATGCACAGAATCAAAAAAGGTGTGATGAAAGTTGTCCGACATGAAGGGGGGCATACCGTGATAATGAAATCAACCACCTCCCCCGCCCCCTGTGGGAGGGGGGAGGGGGACAATAAAACTTAAATAGGGACCCCCCATTTTATAATGTAGATTTGGATTTCTCGGAACAAAGTGCACCAATTTGATCGACGAGTTTTTGCGTTTTGGTTCGATGATAAAAATAAAAATGTGTAAAATATCGTTACAAATTGAGAATGTCACCAGAATTCGTATCAGATTAAAGAAAGTAAAATGGTTGCCCAGTACATTTTTCAAGAGTAGCAAAGGAAGTACTAGACTGTGATTCCAATGGTCGGTGGATTGGTAGAGGTGGCCCCATTAATTGGCCGTCGAGGTCACCTGATTTAACATCCTATACATCGGATTTCTTCCTATGGGGTTACCTAAAAGGTAAGGTTTATGAACAAGTACCAATGACTTTTGAAAACATGGTTGTACGCATTAAAACTGCTTGCGCAGAAATTTCTGCAGATATGATAATATCCTGTATAAAGTAATTTGAAGTGTTACGGACGCTAGGCTACACGTGTAGCAGCGTACGGAGTCAGGAATATTCGCCTGTTAATAAATAATAAAGCGGACACCTGAGATGTCCACAACGACGTCATCCATCCGCTCGAGCCGCACGTGCAGAAAACCGTTGGAAGTTAGAGATTCGGGTGTCCTATTGTTAGCTGAATTGTTATAGTAAATCGAGACACGCAAAGGCATACCGCGGCGGCAATCACCTTTATAGTCGATAATCGAATGACATTTGAAGACATCCGCTGTAGATTAGGAGGTCGAATTAACGAACCATTGACTCATCGGAACCTGCACGTGCAGATATTCGAGCCCGTTCCGGGAATCGCCGAATCACTAAAGCATCGATATCTGACACGAAAGCGGCGATTCGCGGAAGACGAGTCTTATCGGACACCATGGTTGATGGTGTCTCGTAAACACCCCGCTACCGAATTGTGCGCAAAACCGACCTGACTTGTAACGGACAATTGCATTGGCCAGTCAGAGTCGCGCCGTGAATGACGCCATGAACATCTCTGTGCAGAGTCGCGCCGTTCGTAATCTGCTGAAGATCTCCGAAAGATTCTTCGGTCATCAGCGATTCTCCGCGAATTAAACCACTTTGTGGGACTTAATCCCAACGCGATCTTTTTGTAAAAAACTCAGTTGGCGATAGAAATAATAAATATACATAGTTTAAATCAACTCTCGCTTTTCACTTGGGGTGTCCATCCCCTTAAAGCGTATCCCGCAAGCCGATTCCTTTCGCTACCGGGAATCAGTTATAATAATTAAATTGTTACTTCGAAAACGTAACAGAAGAAAGAATAAATAAATGCATTGATGTGGAAGGTCAACATTTCGAACACTTACTTAAGTAAGTGAACAGTGAGAGGCTAGAAGACTCACGTAAACCAAGCACCCCAAAGGGAACAGAAATATACTACGTCCACGTCGTTGTTCTTGGGTAACGCTAAATGTATTTTTCCCGGCTTTGTTAGAATGACCGTATTCCATATCCGCTACGCGGGGCGAAAGTTGTCAATTCCGTCTGAGTGCCCGTGCGCATGTGCACTTCGTTCTGATTACTCCCGTGGGACGAAAAGTGCTGCCCGCGGAAGTAATGGATGCGATCACAAATTTCAGTGCAGCGACCCCAAAAATCACTAAATAACAAGATTAAGCAGAATACAGTCACTTTTTTTAAATTTGGCCGCCATTTTGGATTCGCCATTTTGAATTTTTGAATTTTGTTGACAAATCTCATTTCAGCGACCCGAAAATCCTCCAGATATCAAGATTCAGATGAATCCAGTCTACTTTTTAAAATGTGACCACCATTTTGGATTCACCATTTTAAATTGTTTTTTATTTCGACCACATAGTCATGTTTGGCGACATCAAAAACATAAGAAGAATATGTTTTGGTCAATTTTAATTATAAACAGTAAATTTATTGTAAGTTTAAACAACAAAAATCGTCAAATAATGTTATATATGGCGCTGTGGTGGCCGCCATTGTGAAAATTTTAAACAGTACCAGACAGGATTCGATTCTATATAAAAAATGCTACAATTTGAGCCCTGTACCATTGGAATTGATACAAACTACGAGTGGAGTCAGCCATTTGCCTTTTCGTATGGAATGACCCATATATATTACGTACATATATCATCATTTACACACACACGCACACACGCACACACGCACACACGCACGCACGCACACACGCACGCACACACACCCACAGACACACACGCACGCACGCACGCACACACATCCATTCATCCAAGCAAGCGAGTGCGTGTCTACAAAAATATGCGCGTAACTGGCATTGCGTAGGAACGATTTACGACTTTCTGATCTCGATATCTCGAAAACTGTTCATTTTTTGGGTCTTGCAACCATTAGGATTTTTTATCAGGAGTTCATAATCTACAACATATAAAAAATTCAGACATTTTTAGTGAGGTCCAAATTCAAGGCTTTTTGTGCGGGATCCTTTGCGATGATTCTATAAGTTTCGTCTTGTCGTAATTCCGTTATGAGTACGATAAATTAATTAGATTAACTTGAATCACGAAAGTTCACCTGAATGTAATGATAACTGTATACCGAGAAAGCTGCTGGTCCCACCTTGTCTGCATGCCGAAAGAGAAGTGCCGGAGAACGTTCCGGTATTTGTTCTAAATAACATTCAATGACACATACTTTTCTCAAACTTTCTCGTGTTATTCTTATTTACATTAAAACCGTTGATAATCAAAATAGACACACACACATGCGTACTGTACGTGTATCACTATAATATGGCGTCATCACGACTGCCAACATACGCATCACCTCATCAATGCAAAGTTTGAGACGAGACGCGCTAGTACGCTCATTCTCCGCAAGATGCCACTTGCAGTGACTAGAGATTTGAATTACCGAGGTTAGGATCGTTACAGTCTTTAATGCGTTTTTTAAGTCGAGACAAATTGAATATCTGCGCTCTCCATTTTTGATAGGATCCGGTATCATAGCAAGTTAATCAGTGCCCTTTAGTTCAGAACATGGAATTATTCCTTTTATTAAATCATATTGGGCAAGTTGTTTTAACTATCAAACTAGGTAACTCATAATTGGAAAACATTTTTGGAATTCTACAAAAATTGTCTCATCATTGCCTTGCGTGGCCTGTGCATGATAGTTTGGGAAATTACGAAGGGGGGAGGGGGGATAAATTATATTGAGTGTGAAAGCTTAGAAGAACAAATAGTTTGATTTTACACGTGCAGATATCGCAGGACTAAATGAAATGAATTTTGTAAGCGATGATACCTGTATTGACACGGATGACTTTGGTAATGATAGCATCATAAAAATAAAAAAGCTATTATAGTTTAATTATTGTAAAAAAGCTATTATATCTATATAGTTTTTATAGATAAACTATGCATAGTATGTGAACTATATGTCATATTTCAATTTCATTTTTGGTGGCAAGAATAAATAATGTTGAAACTTACTGTCTATTTCTGGCGAGTTTAGCACAAATTTCTCTCAAAAATATTCTAAGCTCTCGTAAAACTATCTCTTCCTTCTCATATAATAATCGTCTTTCTTCTTCAGTTAGTTTCTTCGGTAAAGGGTCTGGTGCACGTGGTAACACTTCGAGTACTTCTACCCTATTACTTTTGACCGTTGGCAATTTTAAACTCTGCACCATAAATATCGGTTTAAAGAACTTAACTCTTTGTTCTTCTGTAATATTCTTCACAATATGAACCTCTCTTCGAAATTTACTAAATAGATTTTTTAATGTAATTGGTAAGTCTTCATACGTCATATCGCTTGTTGCGAGAATTAGAATTGGCACTGATGGATCTAGCGCAGCAATGCGACATAAGAAGACTGCTTTAACGGTTTCCGGTACTACTGTCCACCATAGATCAATTGACCTCACATATATTACAGATGGTACATTTTTTATAGCCTCATGAAAAACCTATGAAATATAAATAGAAAATTATTTTTCAAAGAATTTGCAATTTCAAAATTAAGCTGATTAATAATTGAACAAAATTATTCTGTTTCTAACATAGAAAACTTATTTTTGTTGGCATCCAGAACATATATATGGTTTAGGGTGGAGTGAAAAACACAACATTCGACGGATCAAGTTCTAATAGTGCGGAAAAGTTGCTATAGGCAAATACGAGTAAAACGCACAAAAAAATTAAATTCGGATAATATCTTCAGATCGCGCAAAGCGCCTGAAGATTGAAAAAAGGGTGACAAATGCATTTTTTTCGACTTTGTTAGAACATCATTGCCATTGTTATACTTATATTTAAATATGATAAACGAATGGGGGAAAAATGTCTGACATATGAGAAAAATATTTAGAAAGTGATATCAGCCCTTACGGGGAGGGGGGTGGCGGAGACGTGGGGGCACTTTCGACGAAATGCTTATTACAATGATAAAGACTAACTTTTTCGTACTTTGTTTGCAGCTGTTGGCTCAGTTTAAATTAATAAACCGGCGCAGAACATTTTTGAAAATCGACCTATTGTTGGACAATACACTTTTCCGGCTGAATCCGCTCATATACCCCTTTGATCGACAGGGGTTAATTTCCTTATGACTAATGGGAAATTTATTTCTGTAATGAGAGACGCACGGCGGTAGTTTAGCATCGAATGTCGCGATTCCGCCTGACGGCTATAAACTGCAGCGCCCCGGAACACTGGAGGTTCGTTTCCAGCCAACAGGTGGAGTCGCGACGCTTAGAGCTTTAAGCTATCTCCCCGCGGCTCCCATTAAAAGAATGGATTTCCTCATAACAAATTCTATTGCCAAGCTCTAATAATTTCTAGCGCATACATGTTATATGCGGATCCTTTTTCCTAAACCGAAATGCATCGAAGTGGAGATTTTTTTCCACGCAAAGTGAGGTCTTCATTGTCGTATGAAAAAGGGTTGTCTTCCCGCGCCTTGAGGTTAGCCTTATATTTTTTAATTTAAAATCTTTCGCTCATGCCTACTAGATGTCTAAGGTTTTATTACTCGAATCCTTGCGGATTCAGAGCAGACATCATGATATATATAATTTCCAGGAAGGACTAGATTTGTCCAATATTTGGGTCACCGAAACAGTAATCCGTCTTGTCTACCAACTTATGCAGATTCGATGTTGGCAGCAAGTTCGTTATGATTTGTCGGTAATGGCTTCCTCTCATGAAAAGCAAAGCTTTTCTGATGTTGTGGAAAAAGTTGCTGAACAAATTGAGAGCTTGTATTCGAAAGCATCCATTCCGACTGTACGCGAACAAGAGTTTTACAAATGATAACTTCTTATCATGACAAGTATTACAACATTCGTAAGGTATATAACAGAGACAACGACAAGCCTCATAAGACATAATCTTATAACCAGTTTATCCATGACGCTAAAAACAATCTCTTTGTTATTTCTGCGTGCAAATGCACTTGTGGGAGATCTTTTAAAGTCTGCCTTCGCTCAGAGCCCATTCAGATTGAATGTACGTGTCCCAAATAAAGACCAGTTCCGAAAATTAAACGAAAGTTTCTTTTCGATCACAGAAATAATCGAAAGTGAAATATTCACAATGTTGACATAAAGAAAACAGAGAGGGTCGTCAAGAGAGATCAGCGAAGAGGGCAGGATCAAATTTTGATGGATAGATCCCGATTTATTTTAAGTGCGTTGATATTTCCTTACCTGAGGATGGACCGAAAACAAACAAAACAAGTATTAAAAACTCAAGTTTATTCAGAACTGGTACGTACTCTGAGCTTAACCTGCCACCCACGTCTCAAATGACGTTTGAACTTTCTGCTAATGCTCTGGCAAGTGATAGATTTGGTGTGTCAGATAGGACTACTGCAGCTATTGTGTCAAGTGTCCTGCAGGATATTAGTCTGATTTCAGATGGGAATAGGTCATTGGTTATTAACCGAAGTAAAATAAGGCGTGCGGAGAACAAAATTCGGACTGAATTAGTCGCGAACAAAAGTGCGTATGCACTTGAGGGGTTGTATTTTGATGGGAGAAAGGAAAAAAACCCTTGTAGTTGAAGAAGTCGGTCATAACCATTACCGCCGAACGCAAAAGTACTTACTGGAGATTTCCCGTGCAGTTGGTGACGGCTTTTGTCCTCCCGAACTGGCTCTTCAAGATCCAGGGCCAATGAGTCTTGCTAGGTGGTTGACAACTGCAAACAGAATTCTAAGATTATATATCTCCACAAAAGAACCATCATCTGCTTTAATTCACTTAGTTACTTTTAATCAGAAGGTATACTCAACGCTGTGGTTTGCTATAAAATCACATCCCTCCATTGTTGATGATCCAAAGCATCTCTTCCAATGCACTTAGAGTTGCAGGTATTTACCAAATGATATCAGATTCTTTATTGACGAAGTAATTCAAGCATTTTTATATCAATTAACAAATTTTTATTCAAATTAACAATATATTTATTATTTGGTAAATTATTATTTTACATGGATATTAGTCATGATGCCTTCTTAATAGTACTGGCAAATATACATACAGAAAGTCGCACGTGTACTATAAAGGCGCTCGCATGAAGACGACTAACTACGGTCTTGCGCTGAATCGCCTTTACAATTAATAACAAGATTGTTAGCGTCGATAGTATATTATTTTCTTGGTAGATGGCGCCAGAGTGTTCATCGTTAAAGCAATCAGCATACTTTATTACATTTCAACACGCCACCTTAAGTTACGCAGGTTTTACAGTTGTAACTATTAATTATTCCAAATAACAGTTTCTTAATTAAATTAAATTGAATGATTCTCTATTTTTTAAAAAGGTATTCTTATATCTACATTTTGTGAATATATCGGCTATGTTGTTTTTAGAGTCGATTTTAATTAGATCTATAATACCTCTTTCGTAATTTTCATTCATATAATATTACTGTACCCCTGAGTTATCCTCATAAATTTTTACCGTTTTTCATCATCTAAATTAAAAGTTTCCTTCAACATATTTTTAAAGAAGATTAAGTCCGTCACAGCCTCTGACAACGGTACGTATTCCGCGAAGGTAGACGATTTTGTTACAGAATTTTGTTTATGGGTTTTCTAGTAAACAACATTGCCGTATAATATTATCACGTAACCCGTCGTTCATTTTCTGTCAATACTATCACCAGCCCAATCTGAATATACCATGCAGACCAATAACTCATTATTATTATTTTTAGAAAAGTTTACTTTCAAATCTGTTGTCTTGTACAGGTATTTCAGAACCCTTAACGCATACTCAAAATGTATAACGTTATAGCAACTCTGAAATCTGCTCAAGTAATTTATGCTATAGTAAATGTCTTATCTCGTGCCAGTACTTATGTATAGCAATTCGCGGATCAAGTTTCTATACTTTACTTCGTAGTCAATTTCCTCTGAAGGTGCTAGATTGAGCTTGAACTCCATAGGTGCATCATACAGTTTTGCCCTTTTTAAATTATATTTGTCTACTAAAGACTCTATGTACTTTGTTTGACCTAGAGTCATTTTACCTGCCCTAACATCGTAATCTATTTCAATTCCGACATAATTCGTTAATTTACCCAAATCCTTCATTTTAAATCTATTCATCAATTTTTCTTTCACATCATTAATCGTGGTTCTATTTATACAACAAATTAATAAGTCGTCGACAAATAACAGGATATAGATAGTTTCATCGTTATCAATTTTCACATATAAGCAGTAATCGTGTATACTCCTATTAAATTTTAAACTTGTTATAAATTTGTCAAAACAATCATACCATGTCCTTGGACTTTTCCTCAAGCCGTAAAAGATTTTTTTAATTTGTAAACTTCATTTTAATTTATTTCATGACCGCCTGGCTGATTTATATATACCTCTGAAATAATTTTGCCATTAAAAAATGCCGTCTCGACGTCAATTTGGTCTATGTACAAATTGTTTTGACAACTATATGATAATAATAATTTCAATGTTTGCATTTTTACTACTGGCGAGTAAACATTATCTAAGTGTTCTTTCTGCTGAAAACCCTTAATTACAAGTTTAGCTTTATAAATATTTCCGTTCCTCTCTTTTATAGACCCATTTTACGTCGATTACATCTTTACTTTTTGGTCCATTTACGAGTTTCATTATTATGTTGTGTATCATTATTATTTAAACTATTTATTTCTGAGTCCATTGCTCTTTTCCAATTTTTTGCGTTTTCGCAATTTATCGCCTCCTCAAAGTTATTTGGGACGTTCGCATCGAAAAGATGTACATAGTTAACATTTTTCGCATGATCATTATACCCATATCATTGTATTGGGGGTTTTCTTTCTATTTGAGCGCCTAAGCTCTAAATTATCATTTAGCTAATCTTTTTGTTTTTTTTGACTCTCGACTGACTCTAAATCTTCCTGGTCTATACTAATTTCACATTCATTTTCGTTTTTGGCTCTATTTTTGTTGTTATCATTTTCATTTGATTCCTGATCTATTCCATCTTTATTATCATCATCTTCATCTAAACAAATTAATCTATCTCCCTCTGCTATTACTTCAGCATGCCTTGCATGTTTTATTTTCCCATCAATTAAGAGACTCTATAGCCTGTTTCAGTGTGCCCTACTAACACTCCAACATTAGCTTTGTCTGTCCATTTATTCGGTCTTAATTGTTCGGGCCTTAATTACCTCCGGCTTGTATCTCCTATCTAATCTAGCTTCTTTTAAGAGACATCTTGCATTGTCCATAATGGACCTATTGTAGCGTTCAGCCACACCATTTAGCACATGAGTGTATGGCGGACACGGATTAATTTGAATACCTGTAGACCTGGCAAAGTCCATTATATCATTGTTAATTTATTCCCTACCCTTATCGCAGTTTATTTTTTTAGTCCGTTTTCCGTTTTATTTTCTATTAAATTTGTATATTCAACAAAATGTTTATAGGTATCCGATTTTGAATTTATACAATATACTTTTGCACATTTGCTAAAATCGTCAATAAAAGTTAAAAAGAATCTTTCCTCATTATATCCTGTCGTTGGGTGAGGCCCATTTAAATCCGTATTCACAACTTCAAAGATATCAGTTGCTCTCAATCTATTATTTTTAAATGGCAGATTTGAACGACCGCCGCCATGTTGCAAAACGACGCCGCCATGTTGGTTGCCTCTGCCGCGGCCTTGCTAATTTTGTCCTTTTTTACAATCTTTAAAGTTATGGCCTGCTCCACCACATTTAAAAGATTTCCCTCGCATGTCTGCGAGAAATGCATTTGAATTTTGTTTGTCAGTTTTATCGTTTTCTCTTCCCATAGTTTTTATCAACAATTTATATTTCACATATTCACGTATTCGTTAATCCTCCTGCAGCACATCAATCAAGTTTCCAATGTAGCTGAATTCCGGTGGGAGCGCTTTTAATAAATATCGTAATTTCTCTTCTTCTTTGATCGTACCACCAGCTGTTTTCACCTCGTTCACCGATTTTTCGAACTCGTCGAAAATTGATGGTGCATTCTCGTAATTTTTAAATTTAAGGCTGCCGAGCTTTGCTCTACAAACCATTTAGAGCGCTGTGGACTGCTTTGAATATATATTGTCAAATTTTTGTATTATTTCAAATGCCGAGTTTATCTATTCTGCTCTCTCGTAGTCAAAGGCCTTCTTTTGACACCAAGTCACAGTTTCCCATTGATGGAGCTGGTAGACATTAATTTAACTCCTTACATAAAGCCTCTCCTAACAATTCTGCCTAAAATTGTACGATTATCGTGGTGGATATTCAAACAATGTCTACTTTTTCAAAGGGGCAATGGCTGGTTGGTTAAGGGAGTGGGTGGAATTCGAATTGCAGCCACCTTCTCACGGTGAGTTCTGAGTCGGTTTATTAATTTAAACAGAGCCAAGAGCTGCAAACAAAGTATGGAATAGGTAAGTTTGTATCATTAAGCATATCAATCAGCATTTCGTTTAAAAGTGCTCCCCCTTCTCTCATGTAAGGGCTAGAAACCCCCCCCCTCCCTCAAAATAATTTTGAGATGGACATTAAGTGCAATTTTCGCAATTAAATAGAAATATACCAAAAATAACGACATTCTAAAAAATGAAATAATTGCATTTTTTTATCAAGTTTACCCCACGTCTCCCCCTCCCCCTCTTTTTTTTGCGTTTTACTCATATTTGCCTATAGCAACTTTTCCGCACTATTAGAATTTGATCCGTCGAATGTCGTGTTTTTCACTCCGCCCTAATATGGATAATATAACCAATTGAATACGAAACATGTTTAAAAATTATAGATATCAGAGGCATTATACAATTAATCGTTCAATTTGAAAGTTAATATAGGGCATGTAGACACAATTCTCCATCACTAATAGTTAAATTATATATCTAATACTTAGCAACAGTACAAATCTAATGGTATATTCCGATATTTAATGATCACCCACATAGTAGGTATTTTTTAAATCACGCGTATATGTATATAAAAATTTATATATAAATATAAATTATTTAAAAATAAAATGTGTACATATTACTTGATAGTTCTTATATTAAATGCTTAAAATATAGATGAAATAAAATCGATGGTACAACATTTGCAAAAATGAGAATGTTTTCGTTGAACCGGTTTACGAAAAATCGTTCCGATTCCATTTTCGATTTCCATTTTCAGAAAGTTATTTTCACGGTTCCATAATAGTGAATTTAAAAATATCTTACAAACGTTACACTTTTATTTATACCAAGGAATCCCCACGTAATTAAAATTTATAGAGGTAGATTCGAAAAAGCATTATTGTTGCCAACTCAGCCAGGGTGCTCCGCCAAGTGGACCTCCGGTCGGCTGCAGCCCGCAGGGCCTCAGTAGTCTGTGGACACTTCGCGCGGATTTAGATTCGTTCATGTAACATACTTTAAAACTAACAGCCATTTTTAGAACTTTAACCTTTCAAAATTGGTTAAGCCGACTTATGGTAAAGTAAGGACATCAAGTGGATAATAAGAATGAGTCTCGGGAAGAATCAATTATGTATAAATATATAACTCCGTACAATTATACAAGGTATATCCGAACGACTGTAATCGATACATATCCCGAGGAGGAAGGGTATATTTTTCTGAGTTGAATGGTAAAAAAAAAATAATTGTTTTGAAAGTAGGAAGTAGTTGTACTTGCATGATGAAAATTTATTTACTTTGGAGGCGATTGCCGCAGTAAAATAATTTAGGAACGAAGCAACATCGATCTCTGGATGCCGCTTCAGTTCGTTCGCTGAAGACCACTTAAAATGCAGCTTCCCGAGAAAGAGGATTCCGAAATCTAGCAAATATTCGGATTTGTTCGTTTCGACGGGAATGTATAATACATTTCGAACGTTTTGACAAAAGGACCCCGTTCAATCGTAATACATTACTAACCTCGGTTTTTCCTGCCAAATAAAATAATGAATACAATTAGGGGTGTGTTAGAACAAGACAAGAAATGCACATCAATAAATATAACGTAGGGGAAGAAAAGTATACCTGGTGAGGTTGTAGCATCATTCTTCAATTCGGTGCTTAGGAAGGTGGTCCTACAATCGTGACATGAAGGAGGCGGCAAGCTTACATTAGCCTAGGTCGTGCGGTACTGCTTGGTAGAGGAGAGGTGGTGCTTCCGATTGAAGTATCGTCTGGTAGTGGGTCGCAAGATGACTCTTCCAGCAGCGGGTGGTTCTCTCAAACTTGTACCGTTCTGATGGTACAACCGACTTACCCGGTCAGGACTAGACCCTTGGAGGTCAATAGAGGCCGACATCTTCCGTGGACGGGATCTCATCGATTCACGCGGTAGCGCTGCAGTAGCAGACGCTTCCCATTGCAGGGTTCAAGATCTTCCTCGATTAAGGCGGTAGCGCTGCAGTAGCAGACACCTCCCATTGCAGGGATCAACATATTTATTTATTAAGGTGGTAGCGCTGCAGTAGCAGACGCCTCCCATTGCAAGGATCAAGATATTTATTGATTATGGCGGTAGCGCTGCAGTAGCAGACGCCTCCCATTGCAGGGATCAAGATACTTATTGATTAAGGCGGTAGCGCTGCAGTAGCAGACGCCTCCCATTACAGAGATCAAGATATTTCTCTACTAAGGCGGTAGCGCTGCAGTAGCAGACGCCTCCAATTGCAGGGATCAATATATTTCTCTATTAAGACGGTAGCGCTGCAGTAGCAGACGCCTCCCATTGCAGGGATCAAGATACTTATTTATTAAGGTGGTAGCGCTGCAGTAGCAGACGCCTCCCATTGCAAGAATCAAGGTATTTATTGATTAAGGCGGTAGCGCTGCAGTAGCAGACGCTTCCCATTGCAGGGATCAAGTCGTTCCTTTTGTGCATAGTTACTACATGTATACCAGCCTGGAAGAGCCACAAACATGCGCGTGGATACTCGTGGAGAGACACCTCTCATTGAAGGGACCATTGACTCACAGGACTAAAGATTAAGAGACAACATACACTGGCGTGGGTGCGCTAATCCAGCAATATCCAGTTTTAGGGAACGTCAACAGGAGTTGATTAACTACAATTGATATATTATTATGATCTGTCATTAAGCCGGACAGGGAAATATGACAAGGCGTGGGTGCTCCGGTGGAGACATTTCCCATGTAAGGGAACATTAAACTACTGTAAGGGGGAGTAATTTATTACTTATTATCGTATATATTAGCCCGGCAGGCCGTTGTGCAAAAGCGTGGGTGCTCAGGTTGAGATACCTCCCATGTAAGGGCACAATGGTTTAATTATGTGTATCTCAGTAACTCACCAAGCTGCGATGTGAACCCCGTGGCGTCCGAGCTCCGACTGGACACTGCCGCGCGCTAGCACGACCAACACGCATCATGGAACTGGGAGGGATCCCCCTCTGCGGCGCTACGTCGTTCTTGATCTTATGGTTTTCATTGATTATATTGTTTCATATTATTTTATTTATCTGTATTAGACAAGTGCACAATCTAGAAATATTATTCGACTATATTTTGTGTGCTAATTTTCTTTACTTTTAACAGGGTGAGAGGTACAATTTCGATTAGCCATTGACCTAATTAGGGTGCAACGAAATGTTTAAAACTCGCGGAAGATAAAGAATTGACAAGACGTTTTAATTAAATGTAGAACAACAAGGCGCGATGGAACCCTGTAATAAAAACTCGAGATGTCTCATGTACAATAAAAATGTTTTTGACGGAAATCGTTCTACGCTCATTGTGGCAACAGCGTACAAGCTCAGTTACTAAGAAAGTATTTTCAAAAACAGATTTTCTAAAATTACATTCATCTTTGCTGGATCTCTGTTAAGGTAATTCTTACGCTGGATATTGTTATTTAACAAAAATTGAAACGTGCAAAAATCATTTATTGAACAACTTTTGTTGGGGAGGCGAAGTGAATAGATTATAATGAATAACGGCTGATTTTTCGAGGAAGAGGTTCTTTAACACTTTTTAACTGATCACAAAAATTATTTATAAACTATAAAATCTGATTTTTCTTTTTTAAATAAGTTGAGATCTTTGATGCCAGCTTGAGATATTTGAAACACAACGTTGGGTGAAATATTAGAGAATCATTTTATTGAAAAGATAAGCCATCTATCATTTACATCCATTTATTTATTTTCTCAATTTTCAGTTTTAATAAGAAATTTGTAGTCATTAACGCGAAAATCAATTTAGTGTTTGAGAATAATTACTCTCCAATTATACCATTATTATTAAAAACTAATTTCTGGAGTGTGTTTACTCGAGCGAAGCGGGAATAACAAGTACACTTGTTGGAGATCAAATTTTCGCTTCGAGCATATCATTTTTTTTTCATGCGTTTGGCGTGAGACTCAACCTTTACCTGTTTTAACGTGCGATTTTGTATTACATTTTTCGTTCATTTTTCTCTTAATATTTTAATTATAAATTATGTAGCAATCTAAACCTTACTTCTATGGTTATGTGCCATAGTCGATCGGTTTTATTCGGTTTGAGTTACGTCGATAAAAATGAAATCAAACATATTCAATATTTTTTGATTGAATAAAAAAAGTAGTAAGAAAAAGTGTAAGAAAAATCTTGTGTTATATCCCAAATCTGAGAAGCAGATCTGGAACATATTTAGTTGGCCATTTTTTTTGGTCAAGGCACTTAAGCCCTTTACCTGGGAGCTGGCCTATGATCATGAGTGGAAGGAAAGGAAGATTATGAATAAAACATTTTATAAATGTAAATATATTTTATTTCTTTTTTTTCTTACTTGTTTTACGGGAAAAGGAATATTTTAGGGTTTGTTTGGGAACGACCTCAACCGCTGAGTAGCGTTTAAAGTCGTCACTGCCCCTCAACCGCTGAGTAGCGTTTAAAGTGCAGTCGAGATCTGGTTCGAGGAGGCTGAATTTATACAGAATTTTTACATATACTTGCATGCGTTGGACGAAAAGAGAAGATGAGATAGGAAATACATATCTTATTGGTTAAAAACTTTTGGCGGCAAGAGTTTTCTAGCGGAAGTCTATCTTTTAAATTTTCCTATTCGTTAAAAATGAATTTCCGCCGAGTGCAGTAGTTTTATTGGGTAGGCCATAAAACTCTCAAGTATCTTGTGTGCATTGGGCGGCTTCTCTGTTCGACCAAAGGCATCTATCTAAAAACTTATTTCTAATTTATTGTATAAATTAAAAAATGAAATTTTATTAACTTCATTTGATTAGGTTTTAAATTATCGTTAAAAAAAGTCCAAACACTTAATAGTTTGGTTTAATTTGAAACAAAAATTAATTATTGTTTTTGAGTATTATTTAATCATATTTCATTTTTATTCTTAACTTAAGTTTATGATCTAGTTCTTAACGCTATTCACTAATCACTAGGTTCACTTAATGTTCATTATTAATGTTCATTTTAGTTTTGTGCACTAATATCTTTCTTCTGGAAAACGTCTTTGTTTCTTTCTTATCTCTTCTATTTTTATCCATGGAGAAAACCCGGCGTTTCATGGCATGACCTAGTTACGATTTTCGTTAGGATGTAACACTTGCAATAGATACGGAGACAGTGATACATAGAGGATATTATTATACTTTTGTTCCACTTTATCCGACCATGCAAGCACGAATACTCTTACGGGATTATAAAACGTTCGTTTGGCAATAAAAACAAGACAATTCTAATCAGCATACACACAGAAAAAAATAAGTCTTAAAATTGTTACAAATTAAAGAGGTTTAAAATTAATCCATGTATAGTGCATAAGTTTGTCCTTTTCTAATCGGGCTAGTTTTGGTTACATTTTAATTGTAGCCCATCAGTAGTCTTAAAATAAGACTTATTTTTTTCAGTGCTTAGAATTTAGCCGCGAGGGCTGTTCCTATTTTCCTCATGAACACTAGGATTTTCAAAAACATTGGAATCCTTTTTTTTCCCGATAAAAATGAAAATTGTCTACTCTGAACGGTGAAAAAATGGGGACAACACAACAAACTGTGGGCAGAATACAACGAAAATTCGAATAAACTGTATTTTTATTGGAAAATACTGCAATTGCAGATTTTTGGGTTTTAGGAATCGATGATTTGAAATATGAAGTTATTTTTGAAAGCTTCAAAATGGCTAACAGGATCGACACTTTTAGAAAATTTAAACCAATCCTCTTGAAACTTGTTGCTCGACAATGTGCGAGATCATGATTACGAATCTGATGACAAATTGGAAGATGGACGATTTTTTTGTCAAATAAAATCATTTTGAAATTATTTACTCGGCGGTTTTTGCAGGTCCTGATTTCAAACATGAAGTAAGTTTTAAAATATTTAAAATAGGGGATCCAATATGGAGAACAATTTTTTCAATATCAAAGCAAAGGATATCCGTTTCCCAAAAAAAATCCCAAAGTAGTCTCAAATTCTAGTTCATGCGATTTTCGGAATAAAAATAATAATTCTGACAATTTAGGGTACATGGTATTGTTCTTTTAATAGGGCCTTCAAATTTTAGACCAAAACCATTCAAGAGCCTTAAATTATCTTTAAATTCGTCAAGAAGTATTTTTTTTTCAAGACAAATAATGCTTCGAAGTGTTATGACGCCTTAGAGTTTCGTTTACCCCCCAGTACTGCTCGAAATTAGGGGAATAAGAATAAGTGGCTGGGACTAAGCGGTTATGCCAGCTTAACGTTTAGCTAGCCCTATACGGAATGGTACTACGTAATGTCCGAATTTATTATGTAAACTAATGGTCGTGAATAGTTCACTATTGAGAACTATTTGACTATATAGAAAATTCGGACATTACTATTAGTGGTAAATGGTAGGTCAACAATTCTCAATAGTAAATTTCCGTAAGGGAATGAACCATGGCTATTTTGTAAAAACTTAAGGGGATACAAATTGTCGACCAGAGGCATTTAGGAGGTTTAAATTATCCTTATGTTTTGGTCTATGGTTTTGGTCCAAAATTTGAACGCCCTATTAAAAAAACCAAACCATGTACCTTAAATTGGCGGAATTTTTATTTTTATTCGGAAAATCGCATAAACTAGAATTTAAGACTAATTTTCAAATTTTTGGGAAACGGATGTCTTTTGATATTGAAAAAATAGTTCTGCTTATTGGATCCCTTATTTTAAATATTTGAAAACTGACTTCATGTTTGAAATCAGGACGTGCAAAAAACCACGAGTAAAACATTTCAAAATGATTCTTTTGACTTTCAAAAAATCATCCACCTTCTAATTCGTCATCAGATTCGTAATCAAGGAGCTCGCACACCCTCGAGCAACAAGTTTCATGAGGATTAGTTTAAATTTTCTAAAAGGGTCTATCAGGTCAGCCATTTTGAAGTTTTAAAAAATAACTGCATATTTCAAATCAGCAATCCCCGAAACCCTAAAATCTACAATTTCAGTATTATTCAATAAAAATACAGTTTATTCGAATTTTTGTTGTATTATGCCCCACAGCTTGTTCTGTTCTTCCCAATTTTTCACCGTACAGAGTAGAAAATTATCATTTTTATTTTGAAATAAAGGATTCCAATGTTTTTGAAAAGTGTTCATGAGGAAAATAGAAACAGCTCTCGCGGCCAAATTCTATATGAATGCTGATTAGAATTGTCCTGGTTTTACTGCCAAACACACGTTTCCGAGTCCCCGTAAGGGTATTCGTGCTTAAATTGTCGGATAAAGTACAGCAAAAGTGTAATAACGTCCACTATGTACCACGGCCTCCGCATCTATTGCGAGATTTTTCTCACACTTTTTCTAACTACTTTTGATGTTGTTTTGTTCGGAAACTGTTTTACTGGGGCCATCGCCTCCAAAGTAAATAAATTTTAATAAAGCAACTACTTCCTCCGTTCAAAACAATTATTTTTTTTTACCATTCAACTCAGAAAAATATGCCCTACCTCGGAATATGTCTCGATTTCCCTCGTTAGGATACACCGTGTATAAGAAGTTCCACGTGCGGTATATCAGTCATGTCTCTAAATTGATGTGATTTTACGGTTCGGTGGCCTTTGATAAAGTATAATGTTACTTCAGTGATCTATTTTATTGCAAAATGATCGCATTATAAATAATTAAAAATGTCCAATTTATTCAAATTTATAACTTGTTATAATACAACTGTATCAGCGCAAATTATAAGGTATTCAAGAAATGGTGGTTGTTTCGTATGTTCGTTTAGAGCAAGTTGGTCGAGAATGACTCCAAGTATGACATCGCAATCGTGACTGACATTCGGAACAAAACTGAAGTAAAGGTCAAATTATGCTTTATTGTAATCAAATATATCTATTTTTATTCTAATAATTATTAAATAATTTTTACGGATGACAGAATGTTTAACTTGCGAAAGGAGCGAAAATACTGCAATTTTCTACGCAAAACAAACAGATTGGATACCTCCGGCGATCCAACCATTCCTAACACTTTGTTGACCAAAATAATGTAATTCAATTTATTAAACAACATATTGTAGCAATGTGAAAATAGGCGGAAATAGATGAAAAATTGTGAAATATTGTGCATTGGATTATCCGGTTTATAAGAGAGGAGAGGAGGTTTATAGGACTGATATATCAGATAATGTATATGGGGACCAAATAGGCGAGGCATATAATATATGAGGAAGGACAATAGAAGAATTAATAATAGCAGAAGTGGCAGTGAAATGTTTGGTACAACGCATAAGGAACCCACGCTGTCTAAAGACTTTGCTAACAACCAATTGAAGGTGTCCAGAGAATGGACCGAAACGATTATATATAACTCTAGTATTAGGGGGTACCGATAGCCACACGTAAATGGGTGATTTTCCGCAAACAGTGATATTTCAGATGCTAAATTTTTTTGTTTAAACTTTCGAAAAAAAGTTGGTAATAACTGCATTACACTTGTATTTCTTAGTAGAGTAAGTAGTAAAAATTATTCTACTACAAAGGTAAAATTTTCAAAGATATTCTAGAAATAGTCGATTAGTGCTGCCACGGTAGTGACAACACAATGTTTAGAGAAACATTGTTATAACATTTTTCACTTTTCAGGATTTTGCATTAAAAAGTATACTTGGTAGAAATAATAATATTTATTTATAATTAATAATTATTTTTATTTAAATCACAGATGAGAAAATGAACACTGAAGTGTAAAAATTTTACCTTTGAAAAATGCATTGTCTATTTCTTTTTGCCTTTCCTTGTCGATTCCTTTCGCCTGATTTTCGGTTTTGAATTCTCTTCATTGGTGTTTGCTGATGTTCTCTTCTCGTGGATAAGCTTAACAGACTCTGGTTTTTTATTTTTGGACCTCGTCATCCTTGGAGAAGATTCATTGTTTGCAGGTAATACAGGAGCAAGAATTTTTTTCGAGTAGATTTTTCTCTACTGGTTTGCTCTTCCTTGCAGAGAAGTTAATAAAATCCTGATTGCTTACACCTGACTCCTATAGAGCATTCCGAGCAACTTAAGGATTGGAAAAAATTGTTTTCGGTTTTATTTTAGACCAAGTATAGTGATGCATTTTCATCGTGCCCTTAAAGCTTTTAATTTCTTCATGCAATACAGCGTCAATTACGCCAATTTCTTCCTTTTTCACGACATTAACGTGGATAGTTTTGACAGAATTTTTGAGAATAGTAAAGAACAAGATTTAATTTAATTATTTACAACCCATTATTATTAAACAATAGATTACATTAAACCAGATTAATATGAAAATTATTTATTTTGTCATTTTTTACTTCTGCATGTATTTATTAAAACTTAATTTACAAGAGTAATGTTATAAAGATGCTACATCCGTGAAGTACCACGGTAGTGACAGTTGGGATGTGCCACGATAGTGACATTTTCAGTTTCTTTTGTGTATTACTCATAACCATTTTATTTTCAAAAAGTTTCCGAAATAATTTACAATGTTTCTAACTGTGGCTATCTCAAGAAAGAATAACTTTGATATACAAAAATTCTTACTTCTGAAAACAGAATACCACGGTAGTGACACCATAATTTGTGACAACGACAATTTTTCACTTTACTAAAGGATATTATTTTAATATGTCTTTAAAACCTTTATTATTTTATTTACATTTATTTGTTATGTTCTTTAGATGCAAAATTAGTTTTTGTTTCCATATTATTTTCGATATTGTGAATATGCAAACTCAAAAAGATCGTAATTGTAAAAATCTCAAAAATTTGGGGACAAAGTTTGAAGACGTTTGTAAGCAAACAATAAACAATATAATATAAAATAATACGTATAAATACGGAGTCTAATCATATTGAAGATTATACTAGCACATTTCTGATTTTTTAATAATTTTTTTTCTAAAAACAGATGGAAAGTTATAAAAACTGGGCAGGGGACATGCCACGGTAGTGACATTTTAGGACTGTTTCATGTCATTACATTGGTATGGGTTAAAATAAACAACTTTTTTTGTGGGTCCACTTACAACAATGAGTCCCAAATATAATTTATAAAAAGCAGATCGCTAATTCATTAATATGCAGTTAAAACACGCTAGGGACATAAATATCACAGTTTGCAGAAAATCACCCAAATACCCCCAGTCGGGTGCCAGGCGTCAGACGAGCCTTGAGATATGTTAGGGCACGGTGAGCTTGAACCGCGGGTAAATCAAAAGTCTTCCGAAATGGAATTTTCTTGATAATATCTTTTCTGGAGACTTTCCTGAGTATTTTGTATCAAAAATCAAAATATTCGTTAGAGCCGTTTTTTGAGAAAATCGATTTTTTGTGGTAAAAAATGTGAAAAGGAATAAAATCAAAGTGTTACTTATGCGAAAACGTTGTAATTATACACTCTTTTGTTTTTAAATATCAGTTAAGAATTAAGCAATAAAAATTGAATATTATTATTATTAACATATGATTGATACACATATTTAGTTGCATTTATTAACAAAAAAAAAAGGATAAATATGTAATATTTTCCATACTTTATTTGAAATTTTAAATATATACACACGGATCTTCTTATTTGATTTACAAATTTTCCGGTGCATTCGTTACCAGGGAAACAAGTGTCGTATTCTGAAAGTAATATTTTATTAATGTTGAGTTGTATTAAGTTTACTTAGTTACATACATAGCTTATGTATCGATTGTGATATGTCGAAAGACCATGCCGGAACTCATGACGAAAATCGTTGTAAAATCTGCTTATTTTGTCACCCAAAGAAAGGCCGCAACGGTGTTAATAAAATTATAACGATAACCTCAAATGGAAAAATTGAAATTTTAGTTAACACTATTTTTACGTACAAAGCTGATGAGAGGTCAAATTTTATTTGAAATCGAGCACAAAAAGTATATTAATTAAAAAATAATATTATTAATTATTATTAATTATTAATAGGTATTTTCCGAGTGGAATTTGTAGCGCATGCTTAAATAAGCTTTATGATTCAAAGAAAATTAGAAAAAAATTATTGAAACCACAAAATGCATCGGTTTTTAAGTACGATCGTATTAAAACTAGATCTACGAATCAAACATATTGCGAATGTTTCTTTTGTCTGCTAGCACACAAAACTAATTATAATTTTTCGAAAAAACAAACCAGTCCAACGTACAATGGCATTGTATCTACAAAGCAGATTAAAGATAAATCTAGAGGTAAAAACATATTTCACATTTCTTAATTAAATTCTTTCTTAAATTTATTATTTATAATATTATATGTATATTACTTATAATATTATATTATATAATTATTCAAGGTACATTCAAGAAGAATAAAGACCATTTCGTAAATAAAAAACGACGTGAAAATTGCTTACCAGTGATTTCTAAAGGCATACCACACAAATGTAATCCTTCAACTCGTTAATAATTTAAAACTGTTAATGTCTAAATCCCCTTCACAAGTTCAGAATCAACTGATTTCATCTACTTGAAAGGAAAACGTAGTCATCGTGAACAAAGCGAAAAATACAAAACATGCGCCAATCAATGCTTCATTTTCAATGAGTCAGGTTCGAGGTAAAAACCTAAATATTGTTGTACAACCTTCAAAAACTAACTCCAAGAAACCACTTATTAAAAGTAGCTACATGAAAAAAATTCAATCAAGAGTTTAGTCTCTCCCAAAAAACGACAATTGGAATTGCATCAATGATTTGTGTAGCAACAAATATTAGACAGATTATTGAATCTGATTTGAAAACCAAGCTGTCTAGTGATATTCACTGTTTTGATCAATTTTTCGAAGTAAAAAGTTTTACATTCAAAACTATAAAAGATGATAAATTTCTGATTTTAAACAAGAAGCTGTTTATTGCATCAATTTGAACGGATTGATTGAATGCGTAAAACAAAAAAGTAACGTAACTAATGTACGTTTAAAATTCGGCATCGACGGCGGAGGAGGTTCTTTAAAAATATGCTTCTCGATTCAATCTATTTAACATGAAATTGAAACGAATGAAACGAAACGCCAAAAGTACAAAGATGGAGTTGGTTCTTAATGTTTCCAAGATTCTGGCGTGAAAAAGCTTATGATACTCGGCCTAGCTGAGAAAGTTCAAGAGACTATGAAAATGTAAAGTTGTTATGGATTGCGATAGGAATTGATAGGGACCGCCCAAATACGACTGTTGCAGCTGGTATAAAGTTAGGAAATATTATGACTGGTATAATGTCTTCGAGTAGTTCTTTTTCGTGCACCTGGTGTAACGTCATAAAGGGACAACTAGCGAGTCTTCTAGTTTAAAAACGATTGAAAATATAAAAAATTATTATATGAACTGGAACAATGCTGGAAGAAAAAGTAAGGATGCTAAAAATTTCATGTGCTGTATTTCACCGCCGATATTTTTTAGTACTCAAGACAAAGCTATTCTTGATCCTTTACCACCACCACCAGAACTTCATTGACTACTGGGAGTAGTAAATGGTTTATTTAATCATACGTACAAAGAATTTCAGGAAACAGCATCATTCTGGATAAAGACGTGTAACGTAGAGCGCGAAGTTACGTATGGCTGTGCAAGCTTCAACGGAAACTCATGTAAGAAATTACTCGATCGATTAGATGATTTGCGCAGTAAATGTCTATTAGCCTGTTTGAAATATGTACAAGTTTTAAGCGATTTTCGGCAAGTAATCAAAGCTTGCTTCACCAAAGTATTAGATTCAGATTATGGAAAATATACACATGTTATTTAGCATTAGGAATTTCTGTCACCCCTAAGGTGCATTGCTTTTTTGTACATATTAAAGAGCTTTGCGAAAAACATGGAGTAGGGCTAGGAATATTTAGTGAACAAGCTTTCGAAGCGGTTCATTTTGAGTTTAAAACCATTTGGTGTAAACATAAAGTTAGCTCAACCCATTCAGAATATAAACTCCACTTATTGCGAGCTGTTTGCGAATTTAATGGCCTTCATATTTAAATCTTAATTTGTAAAAGTATGAATACATGTTATAATTCATTATAAATATAACGTTATTTTATTTCTTTGATCTCGCAACAACTTATTTTTTCATTTAAATGTTTTCTATGCGTCCATACTCGAATCTGGGTTTCTGTGCATATTGTATCAAAAGTAAATTATTCAAATTTGATAATCTTGATTGTAATACATATTTATCAGCAAACGAATATTTGATTATAACGTTTTCGCGCAAGTTACACTTTAATTTTGTTCGTTTTCACATTTTTTACTACAAAAAGTCGATTTTCTCAAAAACGGCTCTAACGATTATTTTGATTTTTTACGGTTCACGGTTCAAGCCCACCGTGAGGGGTAAATTACCTCATAAAGAGGTGATAACGATTATTTATGGTCAATTAATGTAAAAACAAACAATAAATAAAAACAAACGTGAATCAATATTGTTAATAGAGTAATTAATGTCAGATAAATATTAATATATGATCGTAAATAACCCTTTACCATACTTACTCGAAGCAGGCAGTCCGCAGGCCGTGAAAGGGCGTGCAACCACACGGGTTAACTTTGGGTTGGTGAATGGAGGCAGCTGCTCTGAAAATGTGGAAGGAAGTGAAAGAAAAACTAGAGCTATTAAGGAAATGAAAATCTGGTTTACATTTTTTTCTTTACATTTACAACACTAAGCTTTCACAAATTTAGTTGATCTGAAAAGTTCATAGGATATTGGAAGAGGTGAAGTAGGCAAAGGAGGGGTAAACTTTACGGAGAGCATAGCGGGAACGGGAAAAGGTTGATGGGTAGTGGTGGACAAGGATTGAGTGGATAGAAACTCGATCGGAGTGTCGTGCGGGGGAGGGGACAGGGAAAATAAACTGAGGTTCGTTTTCAATTCTTTGGCGACTCGCTCGCGAATGCATTTCCATTGACGGACGGTGAATTTTTTAGGTTAATGGGTTAAGGAAAGGCAGTATTTCTTCTTAAATATTTTTAATTGTATATAAAAAAATATATAAATTAAATTATAAAATTGAATTTAAAAAAACTGGAGTACCTACAAGTCCCTACTGATTCTCGTGGTTGCATCCGGTCACCCCAAATGGCTCCAGGCAAGTTCCCTAGAACCACTGAATAAAAAAAGAATCCCTAAGGAGATGACCCCTTTATGTATGTATAATAATACATCACGAGCGTTATTTCCTCCCTCGCTAACGTTTGCTCGGAATGTAAAATTTTTGGTGTGTGTTTTATTAGAATGGATGTGAATTTTGTTAAACGGATACAAATATTTAATCAATTGTTATGTTATGAAATCTTATTTCTAAAAGTCATAAAGGAAGAACGCTTTATTTCATTATTTTATTTATTACATCGCCAATACCGTAACGTTTCTTAATTTATACAGGGTGTCCGAAAAGTATGGAAACACTCAAATATCTCGGAAAATCGACATCGAATCGAAAAAGGAAAAATACACGTATTCAATGGTTTCAAGAGAGCTATCCAGTGACACCTAACACAACCCCCCACCCCCACCCGCTGGGGGTGATAGAGGGGGTAACTTAAAAATTTTAAATGGGAACCCCCAATTTTTATTGCAGATTTTGCTTCCTCAGAAAAAGTTACGTAAATTTTGCCTACCATTATAATTGTTTTTGTTGACAGATGGCGCTGTAATCAACGAAATTAAAAAATTATTCTAAAAAGTTTTAAAAATCTCGCGAAAAACACAACGGATCAAAAAAGTAAAAACACACGTATTCAATGGTTTCAAGAGAGCTATCCAGTGACACCTAACACAACCCCCCACCCCCACCCGCTGGGGGTGATAGAGGGGGTAACTTCAAAATTTTAAATGGGAACCCCCAATTTTTATTGCAGATTTTGCTTCCTCAGAAAAAGTTACGTAAATTTTGCCTATTATAATTATTTTTGTTAACAGATGGAGCTGCAATCAGCGAACCACGTACCTGGAATAGCGGACCACGTTTCCAAAATTTTAAATGACGTCTTTTGCCTTTAAATATTTCAAAGTTCACCGATTCTTACCGCGAGGAGGTAGACGATTTTGAGAATCTTTTTTTTTTATTTTTGTATATTTTTTTTTTGTTTTTACCTTTTATTTGTTTTTTTTTTATTTTTTTAATTTTTTTTCTATTTTAAAGTTTAAATTTTCCTTCGCTTCTATTTTCTTTACTGGATTTTTAACATGTCTATGCCCACTAATTTATAAGATGTTCGAATTGAAGTCCTTCAGCAACTTGACAATATCCCAATCGTGCATAGAAGTTATCATAAACTTTTTGCAGCATTTCTTGAGATACTGTATTAGAACCTTGAATTATTTTTTCTTTCAACTCATCAATGTCTTTTGGTTTCGTTTCGTAGACCTTGTTCTTCAAGAAACCCCAGTAAAAATAGTCCAGAGGAGTTAGATCAGGTGACCTCGGTGGCCACTCGATCGAACCCCTCCTACCAATCCAACGTCGGGGGAAAATATTATTTAATAGATTGCGTACAATCAAACCAAAATGACAAGGAGCTCCATCCTGTTGAAACCAGACATTATCAAACGCTATACCAGCAATATTTCGTATTGCCGGTATAATCTGGTTATTTAACAAATTACAGTACCTTTCAGCCG
Organism: Trichopria drosophilae; assembly: GCA_030407085.1. Lineage (NCBI taxonomy): Eukaryota > Metazoa > Arthropoda > Insecta > Hymenoptera > Diapriidae > Trichopria > Trichopria drosophilae. Next base: position 104,857,392 of record CM059582.1, read on the forward strand.
TGAAATTCTCTTCAACGAAGAAAGGCCCAACAATTTGATTGCACAAAATGCCAGCCCAAACATTGATTTTCTGTGGATGTTGTGTGTGAGTATCTCTCATCCAATGAGGATTTTCGTCCGACCAATATCGTAGGTTGTGCCTATTAACTTCTCCACTCAACTGAAACGTAGCTTCATCAGAGAAGCATATCCAGAAAGGAAATAATTCATTTTCGTCACAACGTCTCATCATTTCCTCACAAAATTCTAATCTCCGATCGAAGTCATCTTCCGAAAGTTCTTGTACATATTTTATTTTATATGGATGGAACTTATTTGCTTTTAATATTTCATGGACAGACGATTTGCCGATACCAGTGGCTTGCGCAATCTTTCTTACCGAAGTATGGACGTCCTCAACGACACTTGCACAGACCGCTAAACTGTTGTCTTCGTTCGTGGACGTTTTTGGTCTTCCTGATTTTGGTCGATCATTGACAGAGCCAGTATCTTGAAACCGAGAAACAGTCTTACAAACAGTTGATTTGCAAATAGGTAGACGATCAGGATGGGTATCATTAAATTGGCGGACGACTTGTTCGTATGTTCTTTTTTTATCGCCGCATCCTCGCAGAATAAGGATTTCGATCCTTTCTTTTTGTGTCAAAGACATAGTATGCCAAATTACAACAGGAGGCAGAATACAGAATGTATCGAAATGGAAGAAATATGAAGCAAAGAATGAAGAAATAAAAGAAATATAAAAAATTAGAAGAAATTCAAATGTTAGAGAAACATTACATTAAGTATCAAATAGCGAGAACGAAGAGAATTGCGATTTTTTGCGGTACGAATTTGACCAAGTTTTCGACAAGAGTGACGCTCGCATGTGTAATTTTCACAAAGCTGAAAAATAACCGAGACCTTGACTCATTCAAACAATAGAGCTTAACTAATACTAAGACGTGCTGTTTTGATTTGGACGCTGACGATGTTCGATTATTGACTACTTTCTCTGTAACACTGGCAGTTGAAAAAATCGACCGAGTGTATGCAATGGGTTTCCGCAAGCGATACCTACAGTACTTTCACACAAGTATACAAAATCACAGTCATGCAAGAAAGCCATAACACCATATGCGGATTTGGTCACCATTTACGCTATTCGGATACACGACATTCACTTCCTCGTAGAATAAGGATGTCGATTCTTCATTTTTCTGTCAAAAACTTTGTATGCACAATTACAAGGGGGGAGCGAATAAAGAATTTTAATATCTGGAAGAAAAGGTAAGCAAATACATTAAAAAAAAACATAAAAAAATTTAATAGTGAAGAATAAAAAAAAGGTAAAAAACAGAAATCAAATAAAAAAAAAAGTAAAACAGAAGATTCTCAAAATCGTCTACCTCCTCGCGGTGAGAATCGGTAAACTAGAAATATTTAAAGGCAAAAGACGTTATTTAAAATTCTGAAAACGTGGTATGCTATTCCATGTACGTCAAGTTAAATATTTTTTAGTAATTTTTTAATTTCGCAGATTGCAGCTCCATCTGTTAACAAAAATAATTATAATAGGTAAAATTTACGTAACTTTTTCTGAAGAAGAGAAATCTGCAATAAAATTTGGGAGTTCCCATTTAAAATTTTTAAGTTTCCCCCTCCATCACCCCCAGCCTGTGGGGGTGGGGGGTCGTGTTAGGTGTCACTGGATAGCTCTCTTGAAACCATTAAATACGTGTGTTTTTACTTTTTTGATCCGTTGTGTTTTTCGCGAGATTTTTAAAACTTTTTAGAATAATTTTTTAATTTCGTTGATTACAGCGCCATCTGTCAACAAAAACAATTATAATGGTAGGCAAAATTTACGTAACTTTTTCTGAGGAAGCAAAATCTGCAATAAAAATTGGGGGTTCCCATTTAAAATTTTGAAGTTACCCCCTCTATCACCCCCAGCGGGTGGGGGTGGGGGGTTGTGTTAGGTGTCACTGGATAGCTCTCTTGAAACCATTGAATACGTGTATTTTTACTTTTTCGATTCGATGTCGATTTTCCGAGATATTTGAGTGTTTCCATACTTTTCGGACACCCTGTATATATATATATATATTCACAAGAAATTAACACCGCAGTTGCCACCAGCATGACCTTAACATGGTTTCAATGTTAAAAATGAAAAACTACGGGGCGCGTTACCTGGACTACATGGTCGACAACCCCGGACATGGAATATAATATGTACCGTACTTTGTACTCCCAGCGTAATTTCGTACTTCTTACCTGATTTATGTGGATGACTGCCTAGCTATCCAGAATGCTAGTTGGAGACTGAATGAAATCAAATGTGAAAACACTTTATATAAGAACGGTAAACAATATAGAAGGAAAAGCAAGAACAATAAAAGGGAAGGGGAAGCCTTTAGAAAAAAGAAAACAGCATCGTTTCATTTTTCTTTTCCCAGGTAGCTGGTTCAGGGCAGGATATACTCCTCCAGCCTTTTCCGAGGTAGCTGCTTCGGGCCAAAATCGACGGAAGGAAAGGGACGTTTGACTATCGGATTTCATATGGAAGGGAGAGATTCGTAGAAAATGACGTGAACATTCAGACTGAAGTAGATTAATATAATACATTATGTGCCAAGCACCCGAGCGAAGTGAGGGTCACAATCACACTCGTAGGAGATCAATATTTCGCCCGTGACCAATAACGTATTTTTTGATCCGATTGCCGTAGGAATCGATAATTCGCGGCCGATGGTTTTGCCCTAGGCCAACAAATCGAGTTTTACGGCCGGAGGGTCAAAAATAATTTTTATTTACACTTGTAAAAAAAATGTATGAAACAAATAGAAAGGAGTTCGAGACGATCATCTCAAGATAAGTAAAAAATATATAAATGTCGGTTCATGTCGGGTACAAAGGCGAGAAGAAAGGAAGAGAAAAGGATGGTTAATAATGCAAAAAGGAAAAGGGGAAATTAATACTTAGTTTGTGGTACAACACATTTTAGCTGAAAGAACGACTACACCTGCATGTTTTTTTGGGTCGCTGAATCCGAATCCGGGATTATTTTGGCCCCACAACGTCAGGGTCAAGGACATTTTAAGGTCAAATTGAGGAAAAAACACTTTAGCCAGAAAAACTACTATACCTATATGTATTTTGAGTAGCAGAATCCGAATCCGGGATTATTTTGATCCCAACACGCCAGGGTCAAGGGGATTCGAAGGTCAAATTGGGTAGAAAACACTTTAGTCGTAAAAACTACTATATCTGTTTTTTAGGTGGATGAATCCGAATCCGTGGTTTCCTTAAACGCAGCATGTGAGGCTCAAGATCATTTGAAGGTTAAATGGTGGAAAAATTTATTCTGCTGTCAACATAACTGTTATCGTGACAGAAACATGTTCTGCTTTATTTGCGGGAAATATTAAGTGAGTAAAAATTGTAAGCCTACTGCATTCGCTTGAAAAATGTTACTCGAGGGTTTTCGAATCCTCAAAATCTATTTTCATTTTCGTATTTACCGACCTCGTAAACCCCCTAGTGGAATTTTTTTCAAGGGCATTCAGCCGATTTTGAGCAAAAAAAGCAGAACATGTTTCCGTCACGATAACAGTCACGGCCTCATGGCGTGCTAAGGTCAAAAAAATCCCGAATTGGGATTCGGCGATCCAAAAAACATGTTTTAGTAGTTTTCTCAGCTAAAATAATTTTGTCTACAATTTAACCTTCAAATGACCTTGATCCCCACGTGCTGGATTTAAGCAAACCACGGATTCATCGAACCAAAAACATATAGATATAGTTTTTCCGACTAAAGTGTTTTCTATCCAATTTGACCTTCAAATCCCCTTGACCTTGACGGACTGAGGTAAAACTAATCACGGATTCCGATTCAGCGATCTAAAAAACATACAGCTGCAGCAGTTTTACCGGCTCAAGTGTTTTGTCACTTTGACAGCGAGTTTCCGTTGATGGCCTCGGTTGAGGAAATCTGGGGGAGCATCTACGAGAAAACATCGAGGCTCAATGCAGACACCAGGTATTGAAATCTTTACCGAGTTGTATGATGAACGCGCACAACAAAGTGAAGATTGCCCACCCGTCAGCGCATTAGAGGTGAATAATGCCATCAAAAGAGCGACTTTTTCCTCGCCGGGCTGTTATGTAATTAACAACTATTGGTGGAAGAAGTTCACTTGTGTCGATCAACACCTAGCCCGAATATTCACCTCTTATAAATGGAGAACAACCCATTCTGCACTGGCTGGTGGAGGGCCGAACGACACTAATCCCAAAATCGGGAGACTTGTCCGTTCTGAGAAAATAGACCAATCACGTGTCTCAATACGTCATACAATAGTTGGAGGGAAGACATATCGACAAGCCATTGCATGGACATTTCTTTCTAAACGTCCAACAACTAGGCTTGTCGGTAGAGATAACCTTCTTATTCTTAAGATCACCCGGCTTGAAATCCGAGACCTAGGGTTTTATCTTCGCATGCCAGTATGGGGTCGTCAATACTTTAGCGTACCACCACAGCATCTTACACCACGCGGTGTAGCGTACGCTTTGTAGATCGTGTAGATGTCATGTTAAGACACTAATTTAGTTAAAATTCCTCAAGTGTCCTAACTAAAAATCCGATAACGTCGAATCGTCTCCATTTTTTTTACCAGATGGATGCCAATCAAACAAGCATTTTCAAATTTTTTCAAATTTTTAAAACCACATTTAACCGTTGTAGAATTTTTTTTTTAATTTCATGATATGAAAAAATGCTAATTTTTAAATGGGTGTACCTTTTTTTATACTAATCGGATTGGAAAAATAAAAAATGCGAATTCTTCTTCTTGAAACGTACTTTCATGTAAATTTAATCAATTTTTAGCAAAATCAACATTTCATCAAAATTTTCGTAAATGAAAAATAAAAACGATTTTTTTTCAAAGATGGGGTATATTATTTAAGTAGTCTAGAAAGAAAGCTGAGAACTTTTCCTAAAAGATCACTAAGTTTCAAATAGGCGTTTTTTGTTGTTCTCGAGAAATTAAATAAAACGCCAATAACTAACAGCCTCGCCGCGTCACATTTTACCAGAAACGTGCAGGTTCGAACAAATTCGAGTGTTTTTTTTTATAATGTGTTTATTTGAACCCTTATACAATATAATTACATTAATAAACCTAAATAAATAATGGTTATCGGTATTATATTAGTTTTTTGTAGACCAATGGCGACGAAATAAGCGCTACGTAGTCTAAAGCTTTAACACACTTATGTTCTAGAACTTCCAATTTTAAACCTCTTATTTCCAAGTTAGTTATCCGCAGGATCCTTGGATTGTAACCATTTTAATATATACGTATTAGATCCAGAAAAAATGGGTGAATACTGGACGTGAAACAAATTCAAGTATTGTTTAACACAAATTGGTTTATTACAAATTGTTATGTCTTATACAATTATAACGTTAGTTTTCCCGAATAGGAAAAAAGGGTTATAAAAAAAAATGAATGACTCAAATTGACTCGACTAAGTTCTATATTTCTCGCAACAACAAAAAAAAAGGGGCATTACATAACTGCGCCAAGGGCGGCTGAACAATCAAAAGGGTCCGGAATCACGCGACAGGAAAATTACTTCCGAAATGACCGGAACGAACGGGGGCACAAAGTCAAAAAAGGGGGCAACGGTACTCACGAAAAACTCGGGACCGGCAATGGTCTATGCGGGACGGCGACTTCCTCGTCCGGGGTGGCTGAGATGATGAAGGTTGGTGGTCCAAAAGTGGCGATCCTCCTCGAGGTTGATAATCCTCCAGACAGCGGATTCCGCGTAGGAGTCACTACTCGCACTTTAACTTTAGCTTAACTTCAAAGTTCGTTTGGTTATATCGCGCACGTCGAAATTCTGTCCGTGTTGTTTCTAGTACCGATCACGAATGTGTCGGGGCTCGCGCCGGAATTTCCGAGGCGCGTGCCGCGGGCACGGTGTTGCTTGCCGCTTCGTGCGTATCGCAGGACGTCGGGGGGAAGGGAGGAAAAGAAATAGAAAGTGTGAGGGGCAAGCAGAAGGAAAGGGACAGCGATTTACAGTTCGATAGGATAGGTGTGAGACGGCGGTGTAGACGGGGGGGGGGGGGGGGGGAGCAGAGGGACTTCGTCTCATAGCACAGAGAGGGGTGCATACGTTTCCTCTTGTGTGAGAGAGAGATGCAGCATATTTGGCGTCTCAGAGTGGGGCGGGACAGCGGAATTTCCGTGTCCTGGAAAGAGACGGACAGGAGATCGTCTCTCCGTTTTTTATGAAGACTGTTTTGGGGCGGCGTTACATTGGAAATACGGCATCAGGTCTGCCGTTGGGTTGTGCCGAGGGACGACTGTCAACTCGGACCTGAAATGGTGGAGGCAACGAAATTTGCCGTACGTGCAAGGAGGCACGCACGAAAAGAGGGGGAGAGAATAAGACGGACGCAGCGACTGCTGCTTGAGTCCGACAGAGAGAGAGGGGCCTGTGGGGGTGAGATCTGTGACGAATCTCGTTACAAACCCCCGGGCCTGACTCAAGTGCCTCTTGGGTGCGATGAGTCATTCTTTCGGCCATTATTGTCCAAAATTGTCTTACCACTTTCACTAAATCACTTCACTGGATCCTTTTCACTAGGGAGGAGGGGGGGAAATGTCGCAATGGGGCGGCTCTACATACTTGCACACTAACACACAACATACTCATAGACTGGATACGCAATTCAGACAATATACGCATCGTAAAAAGAACGCAAAGAGAATGGAATAGAAAACGCAGAGAAAAATCGCTTAATAAAATGGCATAGAAAATCGCAGAGAAAGATCGCTTAAGAAAAATCGCATAAAGATGTATCGCAAACGATCACAAAAGATCGTATAAAACGTTAGTCACAGACGATCACAAAAGGTCGTACACAAACAGAACTCGCAAATGATCACAAAGGATCGTACAAAGACGTGGATCGCAAAGATACATTGTTATATTTATTCTACACGACAGGTATCACCCTGTTGTTAACGACACTTAAAGTTTTTTTCATAGTTCGTTGATCACTGTGCGTTGACACCAATTATAGGGTCATGTGATCGTCACAGCACCTTTTTACGGACGCAAATGCATTTCCTGACGGATCACGCCCGCTAGGATCCGAGTTTTCCAATTCGAGCAGTTTTCCGAGAGCATTTTTCACGAAAGTAGGAAAAAGGTGACGGAAAAAGGATAGCTGGAATCCCGGATTGTTTCCGCGATCGTGGATCGTCAATTGATTTACCCTCGATGGGGGGAGGGGGGAGTCTGGAGGGAGGATTTTGTGGGGCCGGCGTAACAGGCCAGCAAAGGGGTAAGGGAGGGAGTACTCTACAAACAACAACAACAAAATTAGTAAAATAAAGGTCTAGGTGCAAGGGGTACAACTTACGGGGGGTACGTGACTAGTCAAGAAAAAATTATGAAAATAAAGTTGATTTTCCAAACTAGGGGGGGGGGAGCAGCACATCTTTTTACAAAAAAAAACTTAACAATAGTGACAATAAATTTAGAAGGGGAGTAAAAAAAAGAGGGGGGAGAGGATGGGTGGTTTCCTCTACGGGTTGGTGGAGAGCGGGTTCACCGGCTCTTTTGACCACTTCAGCCGACGACGGCACTGTTGAGAGGGGTGACCCCGGCGTCCGCAGTTCCAGCAGCGCCGTTCTGCCGGGGACACCCTCTGGGGGCTGCGGTTACGTCGCTCGAGCTGAGGGGACGATGATGTCGCGTGAACGTCCGCGGTGGGAGGAGGGGTGACGGAAAGGGACATCAGGGGGGGAATTCGCATTCGTGCGAGGAATTCGGGGGGGAGGGAGATGGATAATAGGGATGGGATGGGAGTGGGTTTTGGTAGGGGACGGCTGGGGGTGGTCTGCGGAGGCTTCCGCGCTTCTTCCACGGCACATATCGTAGCGCTTGTCGCCCGGCGCGCTCGCAGCCGCTCGATCCATTGGATCGCATCCGGTCGCGGCGAGCCTCTGCCGAGAGGACGGCGTAGAGCGGGTCTCGTGGGCGAGCTTGCCCGTGGTACTCCCTCGGCTCTCTCTCTCGGGATCGGCCGAAGGCCGGAGAGGCACGGGGGTACCGGTTTTTCCGCGGTCGGTCGCGCGTACACAATATGCGGGCGGGAAGGGGGGCGGCTGTTTTCTGGGGCGGCTAGGGGAGGGAACGCCTCCTGGCAATCGATTGATGGGATTGCCAAGGAAGGGTGGTCGACCGGGAGGGTGAATATAAAATCCGCCTCGGGACACTCCATGCCGGGGAGGTGCAGCGTGCACTCCACCGGCCTCCATGACGTCTTCCGTCTTCGTCCCATCTCTTACTTCTCCTTCAGGCCTGCAACAAAAAGGGACCGCAAACTCTAAACACTTTTTTCTTGCAATCCTTGCAATCCAAATGGGGGGAAAAGTGGATCTTTTTACCACTGGGTGGTAGCGTGGTCGGAATGCAACTTTGCGTGCATTTCGACTACGGGTGTCAGTGCGGTGTTCGTTTTGTCGCGGTCGCAATCCCGGGCGTCGCGTGACGAGCGGTGCCGGAGATCGTGGTACGATTACTCCCGAAAGTTTTCGCGGACGTCCCCGACGTCTCGTTACCTCCGGTATCGCTTCTGGCTCGCTCGGGTAATTTTGGTCGGCCGCGTATTGTCGAATCGCCTCACTAACGGGCGGCCTGGCCTTCGTCGGTCGGCCTCGTTTTCGGGGTATGTTGGGAATATCGCGATCGTGCGACTCACACGGTACTGAGCGGGACGGCGTAGGGGGGGGGGCGTTCCGCTCTCGAAGATCATTTTTGATTTCGTTCCCTGAACCGAACGGGGCGGCGATGACTGGATCCGGCTCAGGGGCGCAATATCTTTTTAAGTCCTTTCCATGGGCACGCGGGTTTCGACGACTCTCTGGGTCTTCGATTTCGTAGACCACGGGAGATACGATTTTTACTATGCGATGGGGCCCGCTAAATTTTGGGGCCAGCTTCGCAGCGAAGTTCTGGGCACCGGACGATAAGAAGCGGATTCGTCGCATGACGAGGTCACCGACTCGGAAACCGACGTCGCGGTGGGTGGTATTGTAATACGCTCCAGGTTTCGGCGTACCCAATCGTGAATGAGTGGGAGGCGCTTCATACGATCGCGCCAGAATGAAGTATCCTTCGGGAGCGTGAGGGGTGGAGGGGAGAGATCGTTCCGTAAATTACGGGTAGGGACGGGATTCCGGGCGAAATTCAAGAATGCTGGCGTTATCTCTGTAGACGACTGCACAGCTGAATTTATTGCGAACGTAAGTTCTGGGAGATGCACATCCCAATCGCGATGATCGTGAGAGACAAAGGTGCTCATCATCGTCTTAAGCGTGCGATTCACACGCTCGACCGGGTTTGCTTGTGCGTGGTAGGGGGGGACGGGGTTATGTGAGATACCTAGTTGTTTTAGGTGCGAAGCGATGTACGAATTGACGTGCTGCTTGGCATTGTCGGTCACGAAGTACTTCGGGCACCCCCAACGGTTTATGACCAAGTTGTCAAACGCGGTCATTATCACTGGCCCGGTGGCCGACCGAAGGGGTTTCACTTCGATGTACTTCGAGAACATGTCCTGAAACACGACAATGAAGTGGTTCTGCTTTTTGCTCGCGGGAAAGGGACCCATAATGTCCGAACTGACCGTGACCCAAGGTCCTTCGGTCGTTCGTTCCCTCATTATGCCGGCAGGGGCCTGCTGGGATACTTTTTGCCGTTGACAGTCGGGACAGCGGGCGACGTACTGGGCGACATCTTGGATTATGCCTGGCCAAAAGAAATCTTGGATAAGACGATGATACGGATCTTAAACGGACGATTAAAATCGGGGCGGGCTAAAACGGGGGTACAGGTCAGCGAGTTTCTCAGTGACTCAAAGGCCTCTTGTTGGTCATCTGTCCAGGACCACGGAGTTCCTTTCGTCAAGAGTTTAGTGAGGGGGACGCGATCTCGAGAAAAGTCCGGGAGGAAGCGAGAATACCACCCCACCATTCCCAAAAAGCGTCGTAGCTGTTTCAGATTGGTGGGGGTGGAAATTTCAGGATGGGAGCGATTTTCTCGGGATCGGTATTCAAACCGTTCTGGTTAAGTACGAACCCGAGGTACTTAACCTCACTTCGGAAGAACTCGCTCTTTTCCGGATTTAATTTCAACCCGGCTTTCTTGAGACTGGATAACACGAGCTCCAAATACCGGAAATGGTCCTCCTCATTATCCGTGGCGATAATAATATCGTCTAAATAGGCGAACACGTGAGGTTCCCACGCCGGATCAATGAGGCGGTCCACTAACCTCTGAAAGGTGGCAGGGGCATTAGTAAGTCCGAAGGGCATACGGCGGAATTGAAATAGACCGCGGCCCGGGACTGCAAACGCGGTAATGGGCCGGCTATTAGGGGCTACCGGCACCTGAAAATAGGCTTGACTGAGGTCGAGGGTCGTTATGTAACGTCGACTCAGACTAGCTAGTATCCGGTCCATGGAGGGGAGGGGGTACGCGTCTTTACGTGTGATTTTATTCACGTCACGGAAGTCAACGCAGAAACGGAAAGTGCCGTTCGACTTCCGGACAATCACGGGGTTGCTCATCCATGGGCTCTCGTCTCGCTCAATGACACCGTCGCGAAGCATTTCGTCGACAGCATCCTGTGCGACCTTGAGCATGGTGGGCGACAGCATACGGGATTTTTGGCGTATTGGGGGATGACCTTGCACATGAATGTGATGCTGGGTCAAACGGGTCATACCGAGGGTTGGTGGAGCTCCCGAGGGGTAGAAACGCGCGAGAATTCGTCGTAAACATGGCGTCACGGGAGGGGGCGGCTAGACCAGCACAGTCGAACGCAGTCTGTGCTTCGACCGAGACGAAATTCTCGTCTAATTCCCGGTAGGCTCCGTTACGGCTGCTCCAGGTTCCGTTGGCCGTATCCAATTTTATCCCGAATGCATGTAGAAAGTCCATTCCGAGGACACAGGGGTAGATGATCGGTCCCACTCGAAATTCGCAAATGTGCGTTTGCTCTGCGAGAGTTAGGGACAGCTTTACTACACCGGCGAGGGGGACGAGGGCTCCGTTCGCGACCCGTACTTGTTCGTGGGCGTCGCGCATGAATGGGGCTACTAATTTTTCACACGAGAGACCGAGGTATGACCTCGAGGATCCCGTGTCGATAAGGGCTCGAATGGATTTTCCATTGATACCGAGCCGAATAAATGGCCGTGGATCGACTTCCATTAAGGAGAGATCCGCTTCGGCTTCTTCCACCGTCGCGTACGTCTCGGCAAACGCAGCACGGAAACGCGACGATGCGTGTCGACGTGAGGGGGAGGGAGGACACAACGACGCGGGTCGGCTCGATATAGTGGGGGATCTACGCGTGCTAGATCGCCCATCTTGTAGGTTACGGAGGGCGGAGAGTCTTGATAGATTAGCTGGGGGGGACCTGGGGAACTCTGTTCCCCCCTCTAGCAGTTTCCCGCCCGCTTTCGCGCGCATACGGGGCAGTTATTACTGTTCCAGCCGGGGTACCCGCAAACGCGACAAAAATACCCTATCGGCTGAGTGCATTCCCGGTACACATGTCCGACCTGCTTGCAGTTGTAGCAGCGGACAGTAGCACTAATCGGGTTCGATTTCTGCGCTACTTGCGGGAGGACGCGGGGGACGGCTTTCAGCAGTGGCGGAATTCGCGGCGCGAGAGGGGACGGCGAGACTGCCTGGGTTCGATCGCGGGATAGAGGGGGCTGTCTGTGCCTTCGGCACAGGACGCGAAGCCTCGGCGAGATCGGCGCACGGCGGAGAAATCGTGCCCGACGGCGGCGTGGGGGCCGGAGGGGAATCGGCACGCGTTGCCTTCCTCGCGGTGTGCTTCGGAGCCGGCGCGGCCGCAGCCAACTTCTCCTTCGCTCCTCTCGTTCTCGGGGAGTACGCGAATGCGGGGAACGCAGACTGCGCGGCCGAGGATGGGGGACAGTAGGCCTTCTCGTGGACGGCCACGTTTTCTAGTTGCCGACCTATACGCAACAGATCGGAAAACCCGTACACGGAATCGCGCTCTATATGTTTCGCAAGACCGGGGCGTAGGTTTTGGACGCAAATGTCCAACTGCTCCTCGATGGGAGGGGGAAAGCTCAATAAGTTGAAGAGGCTGCGTAACGCCACGAGATACTCTCGCACTGGTTAATCGGGACCTTGAGTGCGTAGCGCTATCTCTTTTTAACGCTCGCTTCCGGATTGCGTTGTCCGAACGCCTCCCGGAAGTAGCGTACGAACCCGGGATACGAATCCGTTGAGGCTTCCGGGAGGCTTCCGGGAGGGCGCGAAGGAGATCCTCCTCTGGCAAATCTTCGAAGGCTTGAGCCGTACTCCACCAATTTCATGAGGAAGTCCTCCTCGTCCTCGCTATCCTCGCCTGCGAATCGAGGACCATGCGTTTTCCAGTGTTCGATGGCAGATTTTCCCCATCGAACAGTGGTCTGCGACATACTGGGATAGGTGGAGGAAAAGTTCTCGGATACATTGTTCCGGGGGCGGCGGGACGCGGGAGGAGGCCCGACACGGGTACTATTATAGGGCGGCTGTGATGGGGAAAGACTATAAGTCAAGTCTACTGGGAAATGCACGCTGGAATTTGTGACAGCTGTTCGACGGAAGGAGTTTTGACGCGGAGCACGCGGCTCCATGTAATCATGCCGGTTGACGGCAGGGTTCTGAGGTGGGTGGGGGCAGGACGCGTGGATGTCGGTATGATTAGAAGGATGGTGGAAGGGGCTGGTAGACTGTGCGTACGCAGTACCACCGTGATAGGAGGGGGGTAAGACGTTTTGCCCGCGCGTGCCAAGCTGATGACGTAATTCGTCATCGGGTGCGTTCCGCGACCCGGGACGGGGAAATTCGGTAATTTCCGCTTCGGCAAAAGCGAGAGCAGCGTGCGCGACGCACGACCGAGGCGGAGCATCGCGGCGTACGCGCGGTCCGTTACGCGCGTTATCAGTGAGGGGCTGCTCATGTGGGGGATCCACCTGATTGAACGGGTGAGGGGTCGGCGACCGATCCCGATGGTCCGTTGGGATAAGCAATTGCCTTTCCGGGGCATCGTAACTCCCTTCCGCGAAAGAGATCGGATCTCGGTAAAATGCGCGAGAACGATACGAAGGTAATCCGGCGGTCAAACTCTGAAAGACCCCGGGTCTTTGACGCGGTGCCTCCGCCGGTTGGGGAATTACGTAGCCGGGGTACGTTGCATTGAACGACCCGGTCAAAACGTCCCCTATGATTGGGCAATTTACCGCTTCGGTAAGGGTGTTGGGGGGTTGGTCGCCTCGTTCGTCCTCGGCAGGATCCCACTCGACATTGGTCTCGGGGAACCGTTGACGCACGGTGCATCGTGTTAGGCGATCGCGGAGGACATCGGTTGACCCGGAAATTTGGATTTCCGCGCGATCGCAACGCCCGATCAACTCACGGAGATCGACGATTCTGTCAACCTCCGCGCGAATCGCTGCGTATTACGCGGGGGTGGCGGCACGAGGGGCGGCTGCGCTCGACGGGGAGACACGCGTTGCCGTTGACCCGAGGGACTGCGACGTCGTCGTAATCGGAGAATTCTCCGTAGACGTCGTGATTACGAGCGTGGGCACTATCGGCATCGAGCCAGTAACGCGGGGATGCCATCTCGAAGTGGGCGGGGGGGGGGGGGAGAACGCAAAAAAAAAATATCACCAATTCACAAAATTTTCCCGGTCACGTACCGGTGCAGCGGCGACGGTTCGGAAAACTTCAAAATTATATATCAAAACTTTTAATAATTTCCAAATGGAAAATCGGACGACGGCGGAGGAAAACCCAGAAATTCCCCAAACCGACGGAAATGCGAAAATCACTCCCGTTCGCGAAAATTACGAAGCTCGAATTTTAACGCGTTACCGCACTGACACCTGTAACTTTACGGAAAATAAATGGGGTTAACGTAGATAATCACACATCATAAATCATAATCATAAATCATAATCATAAATCATAATCATAAATCATAATCATAAATCATAATCATAAATCATAATATTAGGCAGAAGGTGTGTGGCGCAAGACGTGACTGTCCTCCTATGATGTAACGTGGCAAAAATGGGGGAGAGAAAGGGAGAATCTGGCACGTGTATCGTGCACGTAACTGCCGTTCGGCAAAAACAAAAGAAAATGGGAAGTTTATATTCGTAATGCGATGAAAATTTACAACGTAACTGAGAGAAAATTAAGAAATGTGAAAAATCTACTCAGATTACACAAAAAAAATGTATGAATTTAAATTAGAATTTGAAAAGTCGGAAGTTAAATTTTTGACAAAAAAAAATAATTACTTTTCAATATTATTCGGGTTATTGGATAACTAAAATTTTTCGGGGACGACAGGGAAGGTGGTATACTATTTTATTTTTTTCAAACAGGCCGGACTCGTACGTACTCGCCGTAAAGGTTGGAAATTGTTCGTTTGAATAAAGGGCCGTTGGGAGGAACAAGGACAGCAAAACTCGAAAGTAAACAACCTTCGAGGGAGTTTATTTTCCGTGACGATCGTTAATTTCAAAAAAAAAAAAAAAAAAAACGAACGAACCAGTAATTATTTACTCGCGGTCGCCGAGTGTAAACATAACTCATCAACACTCGGCCTTCAAAAAAAAAACAACTTCTCCCGAAACGTAAACAATACTTTCGAAAATTGAACTTTTTCGAACGCACCGTTCGCGCAAGGTCAACCGTCACTCTTTGTAACGGATCTGTATCTTTTCCGTTTTCCAACCTGGGGATGACGAAAATGGAAAGGAGAGGATGGGGAACAAAGGGAGACAAATTATATATTTTATTATATCGAATTCCAAATATTCTCATATACTTAAATCTAAAGAATCTTATAACTAAAAGGGGGGAACACGAACGAGATCGACCGCGAACTAGAAAACTCGGAAACGACACTCGTTACTCGTTAACCGGCGAATTTTCCCGATAACAAATTTCTCAAAATTTAACTTTTTGGGAAATCTAGTTTGATTTCCCCACCAGGGATGCCATTTATAACGTTAGTTTTCCCGAATAGGAAAAAAGGGTTATAAAAAAAATGAATGACTCAAATTGACTCGACTAAGTTCTATATTTCTCGCAACAACAAAAAAAAGGGGCATTACATAACTGCGCCAAGGGCGGCTGAACAATCAAAAGGGTCCGGAATCACGCGACAGGAAAATTACTTCCGAAATGACCGGAACGAACGGGGGCACAAAGTCAAAAAAGGGGGCAACGGTACTCACGAAAAACTCGGGACCGGCAATGGTCTATGCGGGACGGCGACTTCCTCGTCCGGGGTGGCTGAGATGATGAAGGTTGGTGGTCCAAAAGTGGCGATCCTCCTCGAGGTTGATAATCCTCCAGACAGCGGATTCCGCGTAGGAGTCACTACTCGCACTTTAACTTTAGCTTAACTTCAAAGTTCGTTTGGTTATATCGCGCACGTCGAAATTCTGTCCGTGTTGTTTCTAGTACCGATCACGAATGTGTCGGGGCTCGCGCCGGAATTTCCGAGGCGCGTGCCGCGGGCACGGTGTTGCTTGCCGCTTCGTGCGTATCGCAGGACGTCGGGGGGAAGGGAGGAAAAGAAATAGAAAGTGTGAGGGGCAAGCAGAAGGAAAGGGACAGCGATTTACAGTTCGATAGGATAGGTGTGTGACGGCGGTGTAGACGGGGGGGGGGGGGGGGGGGGGAGCAGAGGGACTTCGTCTCATAGCACAGAGAGGGGTGCATACGTTTCCTCTTGTGTGAGAGAGAGATGCAGCATATTTGGCGTCTCAGAGTGGGGCGGGACAGCGGAATTTCCGTGTCCTGGAAAGAGACGGACAGGAGATCGTCTCTCCGTTTTTTATGAAGACTGTTTTGGGGCGGCGTTACATTGGAAATACGGCATCAGGTCTGCCGTTGGGTTGTGCCGAGGGACGACTGTCAACTCGGACCTGAGATGGTGGAGGCAACGAAAGTTGCCGTGCGTGCAAGGAGGCACGCACGAAAAGAGGGGGAGAGAATAAGACGGACGCAGCGACTGCTGCTTGAGTCCGACAGAGAGAGAGGGGCCTGCAAATTACAGGCGAGCGAAAGAAGGGGCATCGGCGCGCGGGCGCGTTGCATGGAGCGTCCGATTGTCGTTCGAACGACTTGGGACGGCTGGCGAGTGCATAGCCGTGGCGGGGAACCGGAAGCGAACATCGGTTCCTTGCTTGTCGCGGTTGCGTCGAACGTCGCGGCGAAGATGCCGCATGGAAAAATCCAGCGGGGGGGGGGGGAGGGGGGAAGGTGTCGTGCGTCGAGAACGTGCGATGGATTTTGCACGACCGAGGCGAACGGCTAGTGGAGCAGTCGCCATGGTGGGGATGAGAAATGGGAACGGTCTCTCATGCGTCGAGGCGACGATCGTTGGAGCACCGATTCCTTAGCTTGGTGGTATGTGAGGGGCAAAGAGGGGGGAAGAGGCTCGCGCATCGAAGGTGTGAGGGAAGAGTTCTCACACGAGCGGACGCTTCTTGGAGAATTGGGACTTGCCGTTCAACAGCTGCAATTGCAGTTGACGGACTAGTAGTGGGAGTTGAGAGGAGAGGATGTATCTTTTTGAGTAGGGGAAGCGATTCGGTTTCTGACGTCCTACGATCCGCGGCGATTCAGGATGTCTGCGTATCCTGCTGACTTGCCACTGCGCGGCTTAGTCGTAGTCCACTGTTCCTGTTCTCGGAAACTGGGAATTTACGGGAGGTGGGGGTGAGATCTGTGACGAATCTCGTTACACAATATATAAGACTTTCTATGTGGATGTATATGTCATGTATGTGCGTGGCGGGGAGGAGGGGCGGGACCATATATTAAACGGATGTAAATCTTTCTAAAAACAAAGTTTCATAGTTTAAATCGTCATGTCATAACAAAAAGTATAATTTTTTCTGAGTCGACTTTCTTATGCTTTTGGCTGAGAAACTGATATACAAACGCTAACTGCCGTAATGAAAAAACAATTGGAAGAAATGAAAAACCAAATCAAAAATCAAAATACAGTTTCGACGGCGAGTGATGCAACAAACGTGACTTTAAAAAGCATGAAAAGTTTCGCGGCGGAATTAGGGACGAAAATAGCCCAGAATCAAAATTCAATCATCGACTTACCTGCGCCAAAATTTATTGACGAATTTAAAACTAATCCGGCGAAATTTATTGTCGACGTCGAGAGCACTAAAAAATATACAGGGTGTCAGGCGGATTTTATTTCTTGAAAATGCGATGGAAGGTAGAGCTCGAATGTGGATGGAATTGAATAATTTTGAGACATTTGACGATTTTAGAAAAGAATTTTTATTAAAATTTTATTCAATGCCAATAAGACTAGAACTTAAACAAAAATGGATGAATGCGCGATATCATGAATCTGAGGGCAGTTTGTTAGATTATTTCTACAAACAAATGCGGGAATCGGTATATTTCCACCCGAAAATGACGACGTGTGAAACTAATTATTTAATTATACAACAATTACCGTTCTCAGTCAGAGAATCGCTTTTTTCTTTGCCTTATGAAGAGACTGAAGAAAAACGGTAAAAGTAGAAATAATCTAACAAACAACTCGAACGTTTATCTCGCACAGGGATTAAGGTACCTTCATACAAGCGAAAATCATCCAAATTCCAATCGACGGGGAAATAGAAACGATGCACAAGTCTCTAATATTTCAGAAAATAATTCGCACTGGTCACTACCCGATACGCGTTACCCGCCACCAAATTGGAGGAATTCCGAGCAAAATTCAAAGAACTGGGTCTCCGGTAATCAAAGAAACTGTCGGCCCGGTTATTTAAACTAATTACTGGCGCGTTGAATTGTGCGCGTCGTTTTGATTTTGTACCAGACTTGGAAGAAAACATTGAAACTATAAACAATTACTCGCGTGAAAATCAAAACAAAAAACAGGAATCTTTTAAATGCCCACATGTAAAAGTAAATATTTATGGACAACAAATATGGTCTTTAATAGACTCTGGTAGCCAAATTACAGTCTCCGAAGATTTTTATAAACAAATACGCGACATGGGCAATATTCCCGAATTACCTGTGATGAATTTATTGATATTGACAGCAATTGGTAAAAAAATGACTACGATTAAAAAACAAATATTTTTAACATTTGACATCGATGGAATGACGATAGACCATATTCGTTTAGTAGTCCCATATTTATCGACAGAAATAATCTTGGGAAATGATTTTCACGCGAAGTATGGTACAATCATCAATTATAAGGAGAGAGTAATTTGATGGGCAGGGAGACAATTATTGGAAAATAGTGTCCAATTTGGCATTGACCCCGCGAGCAATGTTACGTGCTCAATGGTCGAGGATGCTACATATGTCTTCGTTATGAACCACGATGAATTTAAGAAAAAAATGATAAAGCAAAAAATAATGAAATTAGTAACGGAGAAATGGGGGATAGGGAGAGATTAGAAAAAATATAATGAATAAGAGTAAGAACGATGTACTATATGTAAATGAAAATAATGAAGTAATTAAAATAAGAATAACGATGATGACGATAATTTAAATAAAATAAATGTTAGTAATTATTATGATGTAAATGATGTGAATATGTCTGATGTATTAATTGAGTCTCGTGTACGTCCTAATTTATTAAATGGTATGACTGATTCTCGTGTATATCCTAATTTATTAAATGGTATGAATGATACTTATATACGTCCTAATTTATTAAATGGTGCAGCTAATTTATGTGTAGATGCATTAATTGATGAAAATAAAAAAAATGATAAGGGAAATAAGAAAAATGAAAATAATATTGCTTACGATATAACTTGTGTCGTTCATAACGAAGAAAACGAAATGAATGTCGGATTAGAGATCGGTGAGACTGAACGGAGCTGTCAAAATACTCCATATGTACAGACCATGAATTGCGAACCTAATGATCGCTGCACGAGTGTGACAGAAGATATTCGGCGGTTTGTACTAGGTCTAAGGGGGGTTAATGATCAAGAGAGATGTGCTTTCGAGGAAGTATTGCTCAAGCACAAAAATGTTTTTGCTGAAAAGCTAGGATGTGCCCTGGGCTATGAGCTTAGGATTGTTTTACGTTCGGACAAAACCAATATAAGACGAAACTATCCGGTTCCATTTGCTCTGAGGGACCCTGTCAGCAGTGAAATAAAAAAAATGGAAACTCAAGGGAAAATCGAGAGAGAGAGCTGTCACCCCCTATGTAAATCTCTTGAGAATTGGCAAAGGGCCAATGGAAAAATACGGGTGTGTTTGGATGCGAGACAGCTAAACGACGTTATCAAGGATAACAACGAACGAATCCCCACAAGAAATTGATATTCTTGCGATCCAGCATGTTTCAGAGTCACCGTCTCTTTCGTTGCGGGCTTTTGTTGCAGCAGTATTCCTACTCGGTTAGTCACATAAAAGGCTCAGATAATATGCTCGCTGATTTCCTCAGTCGGAATCCTCTGTTCTGATAAACATACCAAATGGGTAAATCTCGTTTCAGAAATTGAGAAATTATTGAATGTAATGACGCATCACTCGACGGGATATGCTCCTTAACAGCTACATTTTGGTCAACCTGTCGAGGATGAGATTCGTCGTGTTATTCAATTTCCTCCTGGCAAGACAGTCACTCATAGACACGTTATTCTGTGTCAGGGAGAATCTGGAGCGAGGCTATCAGTCGAGGAAAAGAAAACAGAGGGCGATTACCCGAGTACAAATAAAAGTCAGGGATATGGTTTTGTTGCGGGTTCCCCATCTTTCCAGTGCATTAGATAAAATGACAAAAAATGTTATTCACTTGTATGAAGGGCCATACTGTATTAAAAAAATAATTGGCAATAACGCATATGTATTAGAGGACCCGGGAACTAAAAAAGAAATGAAAGCAACACATAATAGAACGAACCTGAAGTTGTATAAACTTCCTTGACGTATCATGTCACAGGACCGCTCTGTCTTAGTTTGCTGTGAAGAAATAGGAACTGGAAAGTGAGGGTAATCCAAATTTTATTCATAACAGACATTATTCCACTGACACATGTTTATTTTATTTTTTATTTCTGTTGCCACTGATTTTTTACGATGGGCACATCAAATAAACACATGCGTCCGATGTCCCGAACTATCCGTTGCGAGCCGTTCCCGACGATTCTTTTACCGCGCTCGCGATCCCGAAAAAAGAATGGGGGATTTTGTAATGAGCCGTTTAAACTAATCGCGCTCGGAAGAGAAACAGCGATGGAGAGAAAGAGGGCCGTCCCAAAAATTTTATTGATGTGCTTGCCAGTTTATGTACATTTCGCGGATTATGCGCTGGCAAGCGAAATAACGGCGGGAACACGAGAAAAGAAGAGAATCCAGAGGACGCGATACGCGCTTTCGCCGGCCGGTCGGCCATGCTGATCCCTGGCCCACGTGGGATCTGCTCGCGAGAGCGCGGATTCACACATGCGCGCAATGACGAGGTGCTGGCGCTAGTGCGCCTCTACATCCGCAGAAGAGGGACAACGGCGCTCTGGCCGCGCAGATATGGAGAGTGGGCAACAACGGGCCGGGTTCCAAGCTAGGAGCTGCATGTTGTCGTCGCGATGGCGCGCATGCGCTCCAAATTCAAATGAGGCTGTCAGATTCAAGTCAATCAAATGACATTCGAATGTTTGACAGTTCCCGTCCCGATTCATCATAAAAAAGGAACTCGGCGACATTATTGGACACGGGGATACTTACCGATGTATTATAAGAGCGGGCATCGGTTGGTATCCGCCTTCTTCTTCTTCTTTTGGGTCACGCAAGACGAAATAGGCGGACGAGATACATTTTCCGCCTGGACGACGCGCCGCCTACCTCGACGTTTTCCCGGAGGTCCTGGCTGCTCCGAAGACTCGAAATGGGCCTACGCAATCTCATTAGCTAGCAACCATTTTCCAAAATACGAGGCGGTGAGGACTTTTTTGACGAGAAAATACCACGGAACGACGGCGTTACTCCGTTCGTCACGTGCCAAAACGAGGCTGCTGGTCCTCTGCTTCGTGGTCGCGAGGGAGTGCGACAACCAATCACGGATTCACGAGGTAACAGCAGCCGAAAAATCAATTCACGAGACGGATGGAGAAAAATTTGAAGAACAAGAAAGAATGACGCCGAAAGGATCAAGACAAAGCGTAAGCCTCTTTCTCTTCCGTTATAGTGAATAATAAAATAACATTGTATCTGATTTTTTGTATGTCACAATTATTTTATGTATTGAATGTGTATGCAATGAATGTGTGCCCGCGTTATTCTCGTCCCGTATTATTTATTTTACTCCGCGCAATTTATTTCCGCGTTATTGCGTTTGACTATAATTGACGAAATTTTGATGACGAAGACAATTCGATTAACGTACAGAAGATTCGATGACTCTTATTTTTTATTCGCGCGTAATATTGACTTCGAGTGTTTTTGTCTGAGTGTGACGAATTGGATATTGATGAATTCGATTATGTGTAAAATTTAATTATGAAAATATAAAACTAATTGAATGACAGTATATAATGGACTTTATTATTTCAGCACCTAATGATTCCTATCTGTAATTTTCACGATATTGACATCTTTTATTTTGATGACGTGTACGATTCCCCAAAAATAATAAATAATTACCGGAATCGTTATAAGGTTTTGACAATTGCCGAATTAAGCGAAACCATTTTTCAAAAAGATCTATTTTTACCTGTTTTTGAGGTTAGAAAAAATGTAAGGTGATGAGTGGATTCGTGTTTGGGAGGTCAAAATACATCGGATAGCATAAAAAGCACTATAAACATGCACCGAATTTTTATTTTAGGCAAGTTTTAAAATTTTTTCCAACAAATTAAGAGCTTCTGGACGCCATATTGGAGCGGCCATTTTGTATTTTGCAAATATACTTTTGCAAATAGACCTTAAGCAGTAAAATGAGCCCTCATTCGTATTTTTTGGTTGTTTTTAATTGTGGGAAGAGCAGTGTTCGGTTGACGTGGAATGTCCCATGTATACATACATTTCATTAATATAAAATGGCTGAAATAATATGTCGGATCATTTTTCTGAAATGTACATGGATTTCAATGCAATTCGTTAGTTGCAGACTTGCAATAGACGATACCGTTCTTAAAATTTGTAGTGGCGTCCTTTGCCTTTGACTATTTCAACGTTTCCCGATTCTCACCGCGAGGAGGTGGCTGATTTTATGAATCATTTTTTTTTATTTTATTTAAAAAAAAAAATCTTTTTTTAACTTTTTTTTACATTTAAATGCACATAATTCGGCATTTTAATGTTGCTTCACTGAAAAAGCCATGGAAATACGGAATCTAAAAGTAATGATTTTTATTTTTTAGGTTTAATATTTCTAGTATTTTATTAAGCTGACCCGGAACGTCACGATCTTAAGTCAGAGACCTGGGCTCGGTACTTATAGTGCGTACAATCGGAAGCTATACGGATGCTGGGCGCGATGAAAAAATAAAGTAAAGACAATTAGTCGCGCGTTCGTTTCGTTTTATTCGCGCGTTACGTTTATCAAGAAACGTAACAAAATTTAATGGTGTCAGAAGTGGGATCCACAAGTGAATCATAAATCGTGGTCTCATTCGCGTGGAGTATCAATCTTCTTAGTGTGAATTCAAAAAAAAAAAAAAGAATTCGCGCGCAGCGTCTGAACGAACTATAAATTATAAACTGTGAACTGCAGTGTTTCATTCCAAAGATGATTGCTGTTTCCAAAAGGGAGAAATCAAACCGTTCCCACGATGACGGCCAAATGCAGTTTTTTCCTAATTATCATCATCACCCTGATCGGAGCACGACGGATAATTTATATTAAATTATATTAAAAATATATATATATATATCGGGCATTCCACGTCAACCGGATCACTTGGCTGGCCAAAATTCATTACCGCCAAAAAAATTGTTTCAGGGCTTAAAATTTAGCTCAGTATATCTA
Organism: Trichopria drosophilae; assembly: GCA_030407085.1. Classification (NCBI taxonomy): domain Eukaryota; kingdom Metazoa; phylum Arthropoda; class Insecta; order Hymenoptera; family Diapriidae; genus Trichopria; species Trichopria drosophilae. Next base: position 104,880,505 of record CM059582.1, read on the forward strand.
CTTTTAATTTCCGTGTGGTATTTTTGAAAATTCAAAATGGCGGCTCCAATACGGTGCTTAAAAAGACCACACTTTTGAAAACGAGAGTAAAAACCTTTCATACAGTTTTTTGTGCCCAAGAAAAATACCATTTTAGAATTTAGTTCTTTGTTATTGGATGCTCCAATTACGAATCTCGTATCAGAATTTTGAAATTCAAAATGGCGGATACAATATGGCGGAAGAATTTGTAAAAAGTGATCGGATGTTGCTGAAACTTGTTTCTCGGGGGTTTTCGACGTCGCAGAATACGATTCTGATGTTAGATTTTAAAAATTCAAAATGGCGGATCCAATATGGCGGATGAATTTGTAAAAAGTGATCGGATGTTGCTGAAACTTGTTTCTGGGGGGTTTTCGGGATCGCAGAATACGATTCTGAACTTAGATTTTAAAGATTCAAAATGGCGGATCCAATATGGCGGATGAATTTTTAAGAAATGAACGGATGTTGCTGAAACTTGTTTCTCGGGGGTTTTCGGGGTCGCAGAATACGATTCTGAACTTAGATTTTAAAAATTCAAAATGGCGGATCCAATATGGCGGACGAATTTGTAAAAAGTGATCGGATGTTGCTGAAACTTGTTTCTCGGGGGTTCTCGGGGTCGCAGAATACGATTCTGATGTTAGATTTTAAAAATTCAAAATGGCGGATCCAATATGGCCAATGAATTTTTAAAAAGTGATCGGATGTTGCTAAAACTTGTTTCTCTGGGGGTTTTTGGGGTCGCAGAATACGATTCTGAACTTAAATTTTAAAGATTCAAACTGGCGGATCCAATGTGGCGGATGAATTTTTAAGAAGTGAACGGATGTTGCTGAAACTTGTTTCTCGGGGGTTTTTGGGGTCGCAGAATACGATTCTGAACTTTGATTTTAAAGATTCAAATTGGTGGATCCAATATGGCGGATGAATTTTTGAAAAGTGATTGGGCGTTGTTGAAACTTGTTCCTTTTTGGAAGATTAAGATTCTTATTTGGAAAATGCCAAATCTTCAGTCAATTCGTACGAATGTGCGGCATCAATTAAGCTTTTAAAATTTTGTGGTATGACGCGGACGCAAATGTTGTTCGGCCTGAAGACTAGCACGCGTTGCTTCCCTTTTTAAAGTCGCGCCGATACCATCGTAGGCTCCTTTTCCATGCGCTGTCGCATGAAAATGCCATTCAGCTTCAATGCCGAAATCGATTTTGTGATACATGAGATTACTCATTTGGAATCTATTTTTATAATGTTGTACCGCACCATCGGTAACATAAATTACATGTTGTACGCGTGGGCACACTTTTTTTATTTCAGGAATAATAGTTTGTTGCATTACATACACGGCAGATGTATCATGAGTCAAGCTGTTTGATAATAATATATTACTAAAATGGATTATTGTACCTTCTGATTTGTAGTAGAAAACGACAGGATGAACCGTACATTGGTCGTTGTTGTAATAAAACCCTTGTGCTGCATTTTGTACAACGAATGCGAAGTTTTTCGAGAAATCACTGTGAACTAAGTCGATTCGCAGATGGGGCTGTCAACAGCAGCGCAAATTAAGTTCCTTTTTTCGGCATTGAAGCTGAATAGCATCAATTTTGTACTTTGTTCTAGCCCAAAACCTAATTGCTACTTACGGGAGTGTGAGTCTTGTCCTCACTTGGATAAATTTTCAGATTATGTATCGCGTGTTTTGGAAGAGAATCAAATTTCGCAAATTCTTTGCAGCACATGGCAATCCACTGACAGATGTGCATTGATAAAAGAATGTTTTTCAATAGATACTTATGTTGACAGACTGTGCTCTAGATTGCCTGAATTCGTATTGCACCACTTTATTTCCAAGAGTCAGTCGCAATATGTAGAAGAACGTAAAGCGAACCTTCAATACGGTGAAGTATTAGTTCACAGTGATTTCTCGGAAAACTTCGCATTCGTTGTACAAAATGCAGCACAAGGGTTTCATTACAACAACGACCAATGTACGGTTCATTCTGTCGTTTTCTATTACAAATCAGAAGGTACAATAATCCATTGTAGTTATATATTATTATCAAACAGCTTGACTCATGATACATCTGCCGTGTATGTAATGCAACAAACTATTATTCCTGAAATAAAAAAAGTGTTCCCACGCGTACAACATGTAATTTATGTTACCGATGGTGCGGTACAACATTATAAAAATAGATTCCAAATGAGTAATCTCACGTATCACAAAATCGATTTCGGCATTGAAGCTGAATGGCATTTTTATGCGACAGCGCATGGAAAAGGAGCATGCGATGGTATCGGCGCGACTTCAAAAAGGGAAGCAACGCGTGCTAGTCTTCAGGCCGAAGGAAATTCAGTAATTTTGAACGCAGAAGCTCTATATATCTGGGCAAAAAATAAGTTCAAAAATATTCCATTTTTCTACTATACTAAACAAACACACGAGAAAGCTCAGAGATTTCTAAATAAGAGATTTACAGTTGCCCCAGCCGTGCCAAATATTCGAATGTCACATGCATTCGTACCAGATTCAAGTAAGATATTGAATGTTATGACATACTCAAGTGCTATTAATCCCACTAGTAAAGTCCAGTACTGAAGTTATTGACAATTTTTAAATTTAAAATGACGTTATATTCTTAATATTGATATTGCTATTATTTCTACCATTATTGACTGCTATTAAATATTTAAGAAATCCAGAAATGATTTTTATTGTAAACCTTTAGCAGACGGGTTTTTCAGAGCTTATGACAATGTTCGATTACTTTTTCCTTTTTTAAATTATATGATTAATATGATTCTTTCTTTTGTGAGAGGCAAGGGGACTCACTTCCAAAAAGCACCCCAATTCGTGAGAGGCAAGGGGACTCACTTTCAAAAAGCACCGCAATTCGTGAGAGGCAAGGGGACTCACTTTCAAAAAGCATCCCAATGGGATGAGAACCCTATCACGTCCGCGTCGTTCATCCTGGGTAATGCTAAGAAGGGCATGATTTTTAGATGCATCTGCATCGAAAACAAAACTCGCTCCAAATTGACGATACAAAATCAACATCACTTCAAGAGCTGCGGAAAATGTCGGAAGAGAAACACGACAATCTAACTTTACGGGTAATAGTGCCTCCTGGCGATGGCAACAGCTGTTACATATACGGTTACAGAGGTCGTAACTTCTTAAATCCGAAGGTTGCAAAAATTCATTAAACGACTCGTGTTCATACTCATATTATAACACTATACCCCTACTAGAGGTAAGCTATTCTATGCTTAACCGATTTGCGACATTATTTTGGTACTATACAATTTTTAATTTAGCTTTGTCATCCACCAGATTCGTATTGCACGACCCCAAAACTCCCCGAGGAACAAGTTTCAAACACGCCCAATCACTTTTTAAAAATTCATCCGCCACATTGGATCCGCCAGTTTGAATCTTTAAAATTTAAGTTCAGAATCGTATTCTGCGACCCCAAAAACCCCCAGAGAAACAAGTTTCAGCAACATCCGATCACTTTTTAAAAATTCATTGGCCATATTGGATCCGCCATTTTGAATTTTTAAAATCTAACATCAGAATCGTATTCTGCGACCCCGAGAACCCCCGAGAAACAAGTTTCAGCAACATCCGATCACTTTTTACAAATTCGTCCGCCATATTGGATCCGCCATTTTGAATTTTTAAAATCTAAGTTCAGAATCGTATTCTGCGACCCCGAAAACCCCCCAGAAACAAGTTTCAGCAACATCCGATCACTTTTTATAAATTCTTCCGCCATATTGGATCCGCCATTTTGAATTTTAAAATTCTGATACGAGATTCGTAATTGGAGCATCCAATAACAAAGAACTAAATTGTAAAATGGTATTTTTCTTGGACACAAAAAACTGTAAGAAAGGTTTTTACTCTCGTTTTTAAAAGTGTGGTCTTTTTAAGCACCGTATTGGAGCCGCCATTTTGAATTTTCAAAAACACCACACGGAAATTAAAAGTAGGTATACTGAGCTAAATTTTAAGCCCTGAAACAATTTTTTTGGTGGTAATGAATTTTGGCCAGCCAAGTAATCCGGTTGACGTGGAATGCCCGATATATATATATACGCATGTAGTAATAAATATATACATATATTAAAGAAAATATTCCGGGCAGAGAGAAAAAAAAAACACAAAAAAAAAATCTTTGGAACTTTGAGGGAAACGCGTATTGAATGAGAAAGGCTCGCGATTACTCGGTTCTCCCGTAGTAAATTCGGAAACGCAACCGGCGATCCCCCGCGGGAGGAGACGAAACGGCGAACGAACAGGATTCACCCACAATAAGCTCGCGAGAAAATTCTCCCGAAAATACTGAACGTTAACCTAAGATGGAAAATAACGCGCCAGAATCCGTCAAGCAGCAAGTACTGACTTTAGGTCCATCTGCCGGAGATGTAATATACACGATACCCGACTTTTTCGGAAATAATAAAATAATAGTAGGGATCAAATTTTTGCTAGAGGGAAAATTTAAGGGAAAAGCTGAGCGTTTCTCGCGAGTGGCCGACGATTACGAGACGGTCGAAGAATTTTGCTGGAGGTGTTAAATAAACGTTACGGAGGACACGATGACCCTCATATATTTCTATCAAAAATACCGCCCTTAGTACAAAAACCGGGCGAATCGGTCGACGATTTCGGTAAACGTGTGACAGACTTATATACATCGGCGGTTGCAGCTACGGAGGCTGCATCGAAGTATGCAACCGAAGTTCGCGATAGTTTAATTAATTTACTAGAGGAAAAATGTTTACAACAATTTATAGTCGGACTAAGGGGAGTCATGGAGTTTAGGGTACAGATGGAGAAACCAAAGACCCTAACCGAGGCTACAGAGATCGCGAACAGGCTGGCGGCATTACACTTCGTCAAAGATAATTCCGATGAAATTCGAGCGGGCCAACGGGAACGTTACAGGATGCCTGCGTCGGCCCGAGTCGTAGGTGCCGAGAACACGTATCTCCGCGACAATAACTTTGTACACTACGATAAACATTACAGGATGCCTGCATCAGCCCGAGTCGTTAGCGCCGAGAACGCATATCCCCGCGACGATAACCTCATTTCCTACGGTGAACTATGCAGGTACTGTGATAGACCTGATCGCAGCGAATCAAACTGCGAAGCTAGAAAATACAACGAGACCCAATGTAGTTTTTGTAAACGCTTCGGGCATATTCGAGATAAATGTATGATTTTAAATCGAGAGTCGAAACGAGCCCACCAGCGGTATGAAAATCACGCGTCCTCCGCGCCGAATTCTGTCCAAAACACTTGCGATTGACAACATAATCCGAACGAGAGCAATCGTGATAACGGGGCGCGCAAACCACAGTTCAAACGGGAAGGGCCGCGAAACAATTCTACCAACTCGAATTATCGAACTGAGAGCAACGGTTGGCAAAATAAGAGGAAAAATGGACCCGCGTCGCCACCAAAACATTTAAACTCTCAAGGCGCGCGGGCCGCGACTGGAGTACCGAGCGACCCTCAGAACCAGTCGAAAAATCAAGTAAGATTATTGAAAATCCAAGAGCAAAAATCCGTGTCGGAACTGCTGAGTTCATTAGCTGCCAGAGATTAAGATTCGCGAGCGCCGATCTGCACGACATGGAGGGTACTTTTCTCGTCGATTCGGGCGCGGAAATTAATATAGTTAAACTTTTAAAATTGCGCCGCGATATGTATCCTAACCCAACCATAAAGTACGACCTTAGTGGTATCGGCGAAGGGCTAATATCCACATACGGGTGTGCGAAAATCAAGTTCAACGGCTTAATAATTGAGGCACAAATTGTACTAGATGATTTCCCTATTTCCGAAGACGGAATACTGGGAGATTCATTCTTACGCGAACATTCGGTTAGAATAGATTTTTTGAAATTTTCGAAATCGGAGAAAATAAATTGAATGTAATCGAGGTCCCTCCATGTTGCCGAAAGGTAATTCGTGTACAGGTCGGGAACAAGGTTGAACTCGGATTGCTACCCAAAATGGATACGGTCGATGAAGTGTACATTGGTAATGCGCTCGTCCGAAATCGCGAAGGGTACGCATATATGATAGCAGCAAATACTAACGAGCAGTCGGTCACGATGAAGCTGCCGACGGTGGATCTCGAGGCATGTGATATTGCGATCGTCGACGGGTTTGGGAACGACGCCTTGGCCGGCGAAAAGGACGGGGAGACCAAGACGTTGGAAAGCATTCAAATCGACACTGTGGAGAAAGATAACGGCCGAGCGGGACCAGTGTTGTCGATCATGGACTTGAGTTCCTTGTCCCAAGAGGAAGAAGACCACGTGCGCGCACTAGTTAGCAGACATGCGCGGAGATTTCATCTACCGGGTGAACAGCCAGGTGCGACTACGGTGTTCTCTCACCGAATACATACGGTAGATGACGTGCCGATCAGAGCCAAACGTTTTCGCCACCCTCCTGCTATAAAGCAGGAGATGCCACGTTTAGTGGCGGTGCAATTGAAGGCTGGTATTGCACGTCCGTCAACATCGCCATATGATTCGCCCGCCTGGGTCGTGCCGAAGAAGTGCGGCCCGGACGGAGAAAAGAGGTGGAGGCTCGTTATTGATTTCCGTGAACTTAACGAGAAAACGATCGGCGATGCCTACCCGATACCCAATATCGCAGATATTCTCGATCAATTGGGACAAGCCTCGTATTTTACGACGCTTGACTTAAAATCGGGATTCCACCAGATCAAAATGGATGAGCGAGACGCCCATAAAACAGCGTTTTCCACGCCTTATGGACATCTCGAGTACACTCGGATGCCCATGGGCATAAAGAATGGACCGAGTTCGTTCCAGCGCCTGATGGACCTTGTGTTGACCGAATTACAAGGGACAGAAATACTGGTATACCTAGACGACATAGTCGTCACCGCGAAAAATCTCGAAGAACACGGTAAGAAATTTGACCGACTTATGAAAACCAGATCCGCGAAAAATTCAAGCAGTGGCGGAATTTCCACGGCCCAAAAATGCTAAACAAATTAAACAGTTTTTGGGTCTTTCCGGATATTATCGGCGTTTCGTGGAGAACTATTCAAAAATTGCCCATCCATTGAATAATTTACTTCAGAAAACTGTTCCATTTGTTTGGACGGAAGAACAAACTGAGGCTTTCGAAATATTGAAATCAAAGCTTTGTTCAGACCCTATTTTACAGCTACCTGATTTTTCGCGACCATTTCTCGCAACTACTGTCGCTTCAGGGTATGCACTACGAGCGATTCTTTCGCAAGGCGAGGTGAGTAAGGACCAGCCGGTAGCTTACGCCTCTAGGAGATTAAGGGGTGCTGAAATTAGATACTCCACAGGCGACAAAGAAATGCTCGCTGCAGTATTCGCAGTGGAGCAAATTCGACCATACTTATATGGCTGGAAATTCACGATCGTTGATCATGAACCCTTAAAGTATCTTAAAACGATGAAAGATATGACACTTCATCTTCATCGTTTTCGCCTAAAGCTCGAGGACTACGACTACGGAGTGGCCCATAAGCCCGGAAAGTGCAATGTGAACGCCGACGCGCTGTCGCGTAATTCAACAGACGGGGGTTGCGAGGAAAGGGCCAGTAGCGACGAGAAAGCCGAATCGCCAGAAGCTCGAAAAATGCTTCTTTTAAGAAAACGAAAACCTATCGAACGTGGCCCTAAGAGGTTGAAAAGATTTCACCAATACAAGACGCGGAAACGCTCGGAATCCAGTTCGGGTAACGGAACGGAAAAAGCGACGCCATAAAGACAGAACCACGAACCCCGTCGACACAAATGGAGCATCCACACATCGGACGGAATTACCTAGTCGAAAGTTAAAAGGCTCATCAGTAAGCAAACATTGGACATGGGAAACACATGATGCTAGGGCACAAACCAGTCCCAAACAGGTTATTGAAACCGAAAGGACACGCTCTGGCAGGAACTATAAGAGGGAGGACACCTCAAATTCGCCGATACGGCCAACCGCGAAAAAAGTCGCGAATTCCCATTCTCCGACTACTGTAGCCGATGAACCACGACTAGACTCAACGGTAATCATGGATACTGAATCCACGGCCGATGATTGTAAGGAGTCTCCGAAGCTCGTACGAAGTCTTGGTGACTTCCTTTATAATCGATATCATGATTACAGAACGCGTTAGGAAGACAGGATGGGTTCCTGGCCACCCAGGGACGTCATACCTGGAACGGACGAAAATGCATCTAGCGTCGCTCGTATGAGTGGTACCGAAGAGGAAAATGTAAATTCCCCGCAAATAAGGGGTGACACTACAAATCCCGCTACAGAAATTGGTGAAATTTTGAAAAAACATCCGAAACGCCCACATATCGTTGATGTGCGGAGGCTCAGTGACGATCCATTGGAAAGCGATTTGGAGTATTCGGGTAGAGTAGGGAAGAATGGTCGAGAGGGAAAAACATACACGCCGAAGCCCAAGAGTTAATAGCGCGACGAACAAGGCGAACCCGTGTTAAACGTTGCGAAGGGTACAAGTAATTGCATGCAACACTAAAGAAGGAACAACGGAGCGTCGGATTGCGCAACGAGTTCTACGGACGAAAAAGGCATCGAGTAAGGACCACCTCTCAGCCCTCTCCGTGCCAGCGAAGGAGCCCCCACTCCACATCGGAAGGAGGGAAATAGTAGGCAAGCACCCGTGAGATGCGACGATACTGTACGTACTGTAGCTACATACGGATCGAGCGAGGAAAGAAGTTTACCGTCTTCGGATCCAAATGCATCGCACGACCAATTTCGAGGGACTGAAGTAAAATGCATTCCCCCTCCCATCGATGAAGAGAGGGAGGAAAGTAGCGGAGCGAATATCGGAGATGATACGCATGAACCAGGTGGTTCGCCCTTACCCCCGACCGAACGAGTACATCGGAAACAGAGAGTCCTAGAAAATCTCCGTTATTGAATTATCAAATGAAGGAACATTGCGCGGAAACTTTTGCGCTGTTCATCAGGGACGAGGAAGTCGTAAAGGATGGCAATTGCCTATTTGACTCCCTCATAAAGGTCCACGATTTGAAAACAACACCAGGGGAATTACGAAAAATTCTTGCTATGACAGGACATTTCAACGAAATTGCCGAACCGAAAGGGCACGGAAGATTTTATTGTCCCCGTATGAATACGGAGATGAGAACCACGTAAGGTTATTTGCATTGCACTTTAAAGTAAATATCTGTGTCCATTATGACGACGACTCGATAAGGACGAGATATTTTAATGTCAATGTTTCGGATACTACGAAATGGCACCACTTACATTTTAAAAATACACACTACACTCCATATAGGAAACTACTAGATTCGGAAATGCATGAGTCGCCCAACGAAATCATTGCCATCGGCCAATCGTCTGATAACGGGAGTGACCTTAGTGACTCAGAATGTCCCGAAAATTGCAAGCTCCCGAGCACCTGTACTGAGGATTCGTCGGATGACGAAAGCCACTTTGGCGAATCTGAAGATCCCGAAAATCCAACCTCTTCCAGCGAGACTGATGAAGAGCCGGAGTCACACGGTTTTGAGGTTCAAGACGCGTCTATCCCGGAAATAGGCGAACCCATTTTGGAATTCTCGGATCGGTATTTAACTAGTGAGAAGGGGAATATTGCGTACTTCACCACGGCTGACTGCAAATTGAACAGTGAGATCGGGAAATTACTTAGGGAGAAATCGCTAGTAAATTCCGAAAAATTAAAACAATGCAATCCGACCATTGGCGAAGTTGTATTATCAAGGTCGGGAAATACTCAATGTTTGCACTAATGGTGAAAAGGACTATTGATGAAAGAGCGTTGAAGTGTGTCATTACATCCTGTGTTAAGGATCTAAACAAAAAATTGTTAGAATCAGGTGTCAGCACGATGCACTTGGGTTATGATTTCGAAATAATTCCGAAGCAAACGTGGTATACGATTACAGAAGCCCTTAGGCTGCACATTAAGCGGAAGGTGACGATAGTAATTTTCAAAAATTCATTCGTTGTACCATCCGCTGCCGAACGATATGCATTAATAAAAGAATGCCATGGTTCCGCGGCAGGAGCCCATAAGGGTATACAAAAGACCTATTTCCGTCTAAACCGAACCCATTATTGGAGGAACATGAAGGATGACGTAACTATAGTCGTGAATCGGTGTAGCATATGCCAGAAAGGAAAAACACTCAGGGCTAAGGTCCGACTGCCAATGGTTATCACAGACACACCAGCGGAAGCATTTGACAAGGTGGCACTGGACGTTTGAGTACCCACGAAACTATCGGAGGATGGAAATAGATTCCTTCTCACGATACAAGACCTACTGACAAAATATTGGGTAGCAATGCCTTTGCCAGAGGTCACCGGGTTATCCACCGCAAGGGCTTTCGCATCAAACTTTATCTGCAAATTTGGTGCGCCTAGAGCAATATTGACGGACCAGGGTCCCAATTTTATGTCGTGCGTTTTCAAGGAGCTCGCCAAGGTTTTCAAAATACAAGCCTTGTTTACGTCTGCTTACCACCCAAAGTCTAATGGAAGCATAGAGCGAAGCCATCATGTCCTCGCTGAGTACCTAAGGTGTTGTGTTAAACGCCGAAAGGAATGGGATAAATGGATTCCTCATGCGATGTTCGCCTATAATACGAGTGTCCACGAGGGTACTAAATATACCCCACATGAGTTGGTATTCGGCAAACTGGCACGTTTACCATCTAGCACTCCTCCCAGTGATGGAATATTGACCTATTCGGATTATGTAGATGGGCTTAAGAAGGATTTGGAAGAGATCCAGACATTCGCAGAATTAAATCTTAATCAAGCGAAGCAGAGGGCGAAAATTTATTACGACCGCAAACAAAACGTTAAGCATTTCCGGGTAGGCGAGTGCGTCATGCTCATGAAGGAGCCTCGAAACAATAAATTGGACGATACATTCGTAGGCCCATACGAAATTGTAGAAATTGTAGGGTCTCGAAATGTAAGACTGTAGATTAACGAAACGCGGACGAAAATAGTCCACATGGACAAATTAAAGAAAGGATACGATCCCTTGATTTTTAGTGAAGATCAGAACTCATCATCCGAATCCACGGATTCGGACTATTACTAGGTCGTAGGTCGGTCGAAAGGAACGCAGGGAAAAGTGAGTTATTGCTCTCCTCTTTGTGCGGTGCTTAGTAAATCGCGCGCGGGCTCCGCACCTTGGACGGGCAAGCCGGAGAAAAGAAGGAGAGAAGTTATCGCACATAAGAGACAATGCGTACTAATCGCACACGAAGCGCAAAAATAAATAATATTCAATTTAAACCACTACGATGGAGCAAAGCGACCCTAAATAAAATATTATATCAAATCAAATATTATATCTCAGAGCATAAGGAATTTCGGAAATCGCTATGACGTATTAAAGCCTGGTACAGGAAATTATGCCCAATATTAAAGGTTCATACTTGTCGGTCCATTCGTGTGTTAGCACGTACGCCTTTTAATTTCCTATACTGTAAACTCGTCGCATTGCATGCTTAGATACGCGCCTCAGGATCGGATTTCGAAACCCATATCGCCGACTGTACATAGCGATTCGCATTTCCTCAAAGATAAAACACGGAGCCTAATTTCGAAGTTACAGGGTAAACTATTCCGAGTAATATCTAATTTGGCAATTGGCAGGTCGGATGGGAGGAATTCAAATTTCTCTCCGTCCGTAAAGTTTGGGGGATATGGCGCGACTGGCTGCGATGGTCCGAGGGGAATTCGGAAAATAGATTAAACAAAAACTCTACTTCCAGGGATCCAACTGCAAAATATTCGAACGTCAGGGTTGAAGAGAATCCAGGTCTATACTCTGAAAATATCGGACCTATGCAGTTGACACACACGGAATGGCGATTAGTCTCCAGAATTCCACTACATGCCTACTTTGAAAAGATAGATAATTTCTACGTTATTCTTAAGATTCTAGAGGAATGTTGTAGGGAACTCCAGGTGTGTACTCTAAGCGAAAGGATACGTGAATCCCGGGCGATACTCTACGAAGTAGTAAAGAAGAACGAAAATCTCTTAGAGATCTTGGCAGGACACGAGAGACGACGCAAGAGGGGTGTCATCAACGCGATCGAAAAAATAAGTAAAATTTCATTTGGAACAGTACTGGAAGAAGAAATCTAGGATCTTCAGCAACAGATGGATATGGCGAATGACAGAATTTCAGAAACTGCTACGCTAGTAGCCGAGCAGATAAGGTTAATTGCGGTCGAATTCGCAGAGATACGTCAGGAAATGCTAACCATCAATTAAACGGGTTAAATTGAATGGGTTACAAAAAACTCAAATATTGATGCAATCACTAGCGGAACAATCCTTGCGAAACGAAAAACTAAACCACATCATGTCTGTAATCGCTACGGAAGTACAGAGATATGCAATAGAAGCGGATAAGTTGATGAATTCTGTATTATTCGCAAAAGCTGGACAAATTCACCCCGAATTTGTCTCATTCAAGAATTTAACCAACCACATCAAGGATATTACCGAGCTTACACCAGAATGTGAATTCCCTATCCCGATTGCACGGTTGACCTTGGACTCGTTACTCGAGATCTCGACGATGAAGATCGCATACTGGAACGCTACCCTGGTATACATACTATACATCCCCCTCGTGTCTCACCTAAGATTTACCATATACGAGCACATATCGGTGCCGAGAACCCAGGCACTTGCAAATCTTACGAGATCAGCGTTTATAGTACCGTTAGCCAAATACTCTGCTTTGGCGAACGATAGAGTTAAATACGTTCGATTATCTGCAGAAGCATATCGTCAGTGTAAGAAGGCTAACGACCTCTATGTATGCCACGGCGATTTACCGTTATACGAGCTAGACAATGATAGCGATTGTGAAGTTCGAATGATGGCCGAATTGATCTTCCAAGATTTTGGCAATTATGACATCAGAATACGTCGACAGAAGACGGCATTCTGGCTTAAACTTCGCACTATGAACCGTTGGCTATACTCGGTTACCAATCTGGAACCATTGAGGATTATTTGCGGTAATGAAGTAATCACTACCCAAATGTTAAACGGAACGGGTTTGATCGAACTAACGCCAAATTGCAAGGCACAGACGGGAAAAACAACGCTAGTCGCCTCGAGAATGATAGAGTCAGAAATATTTATGGAATATCACGGACCAGAACTTCTCAACATAACGAAGCTATTGATCAAGGGTTCAGTGGAAGCAACGGATATCGGCGAAATCCTCAAAACAGAAGAGGCCAAGTCAATTTCATCAGATGTGACCAGTGACTCCGAGACAAGTATTAAGTTCAGCGAGCTCATAAATAGGGCCCGTAACATCGCAAAGACCCGGAAGATACACGCGCGGATGAATGTGACGGAAGAAGCCGCTGTGTACGGATTACCATCTCTAACGATAGTAATCATAGCCGCGGGTCTCTACTGGTGTATACGTCGGAGAAATTGGGTTCTTTTTAAGCCACGAAGAAAATCGAAGACGATGACTGTGTCATATAATAGAGACACTAATGTAGTGCAAATAGAAGAACAAAACCCGACAGGCGGGCCATCATCAGAATCACAACTACACGAATCACGAAGTGATATTAACACTTCGAAAATGAGCGCCTCCCCGGGAGGCAGTTTAGAATTAAGGAAAGCATAAATTGTAAGTTTTGACCTAAGTATATTAAGTGTACTCGGCCGGCACTCGACGAGTTTAATAGGTAAAGCGTGGGTTCGAATACCAACTTATTGTTTAGACAGTGTTATGTATGTATTAACATTATATTGCGAAATTATGTTGTACAGTCTTCAAACGAATGTACTAAAATACTAATAGACTAATTAAGTACACGTACTAACCAACTGCACACACATTTTCGCGTTAGAGTTAAGTTATTTTTGAACGTTGTACGTTCTTTCTTCTGATTTTCGGTAGAGGACCGCCGGTTTTCAAAGGGGGGAAGTGTTACGATCGTACGATCATAACGATCAATTATGGGTAAATTATAATATAAAGTATACGCGATAATTCTAAGAAACGAGACTCTCCATATCCGGTCTCGCGCAAAGGCGTGAAATCGGATAATTATAGGGTTATACTCTTACAATTCAATTAAAACAATAGCTAAGCGTTTGTTCGGTGGGAACCTGCAAACTTTAGCAAATTGCACGGTGACGGACGAGAGTTGGGACGACAAAAAAGGTGTCCTTAGCGGGTTCCCCGGAAGGAAACATGCGGACGTCAGCAGGAAGGCCCGGCGACTTGGGGTCTTCGTCGATTGACTCTGCAACCGGTAGTTTAATTAGACATCGAACGTCGGAACTCTGACCCGGAACGTCGCGATCTTAAGTCAGAGACTCGGGCTCGGTACTTATAGCGCGTACAATCGGAAGCACTGTACGGATACTGGGCGCGTTGAGAAAATAAAGTAAAGACAATTATTCGCGCGTTCGTTTCGTTTTATTCGCGCGTTACGTTTATCAAGAAACGTAACAGATGTCCTTCAGCAACTTGACAATATCATAATCGTGCATAGAAATTATCATTTACTTTTTGCAGCGTTTCTTGAGATATTGAATTATTCTTTCCTTTAACTCATCAATGTCTATAGGCTTTGTTTCATACACCTTGTTCTTCAAAAAACCCCAGTATAAATAATCCAGAGGAGTTAGATCCGGTGACCTTGTTGGCCACTGAATCGAACCTCTCCTGTCGATCCAACGCCTGGGGAAAATGTTTGTTCAATCGATTGCGTACAATCAAACCAAAATGACACGGAGTACCATCCTGTTGAAACCAGACATTGTCAAATGCTGTACCAGTAATATTTTGGATTGCTGGTATAATATAGGTATTCAATAAATTTAAGTATGCCACAGTTGTGAAATTCACTTCAACGAAGAAAGGTTCAACAGTTTGATTGCATAAAATTCCAGCCCAAACATTGTTTTTCCGTGGATATTGCGTATGGGTATCTCTCATCCAATGAGGATTTTCGTCGGACGAATATCGAATATTGTGTCTATTAACTTCTCCACTCAACTGAAACGTAGCTTCATCGGAGAAGCATATCCAGAACTTGAAAAACTCATTTTCGTCACACCGTGTCATCATTTCCTCACAAAATTCTAATCTGCGATCGAAATCGTCTTCCGAAAGCTCTTGCACAAATTTTATTTTATATGGATGAAACTTTTTTTGCCTTAGTATTTCATGGACAGACGATTTGCCGATACCAGTTTGTTGCGCAATCTTCCAAACTGAAGTACGGACCTCCTCAACAACACAAGCACAGACTGCTAAACTGTTAGCTTCGTTTGTAGCCGTTTTTGGTCGCTGTTACGATTGCTCGATCGTACATCTCCTACTTCTTAAGATTGGTTATTCATTGCTATCATACTATGTAAGCTACGATAAGTCACGCATCCGGTCTCATGTATCGTCATAAAATTAAAAGGGAGCTGGAGGATGTCAGCATTTTTAGCGGTTGGAAACCCGCGGGCATTGGCACATCTCACGAGTCTACAACTGCTTTCGCACCGAGAAACTGCAATTTCAAACAGGTTCCAATAACACGAAACGCTGCCAAGCGTGTGAACGGCGTCGATCCGTCAACGAGCGCGGCGACGGATCATGCGACGCATAAATGAGTTTTTAGTTTACCTCCTGATCTTGACTCGGAACCTTCGACTTAGTCTCGGTACTAGACTCGAAGTAACGAGCTTCGGGTAGGACCACGGAAAGTCTAAGTGCACGTTCCGTCGTCCACATTAGCTCGCCACCGCGTCGGGATAACGAGTGCTGATAATATATATATATATATATATATATATATATATATAGGGTATCCAAAAAGTTTGGAAACGGTCTTGTAACTTTTAAAAGAAACAAAATTTTTTTAAATTGCTGAAACATGTGGGTTCCAGAGGGGTTCTTTATGGTGACAGGTCTTCCAACCTATAAATTCCACGTGGCTGAATGTCCATCCCTGCACTGCGGCTGAGACAAGTGCTGCCAGCTATCGAGTATAAACACGAAATACATTAAATTGCAGTCTTGCGCAGTAGGTAACAACCCGGTCGGTAATAATTGATTGGCTACATTGATACATTTTACCTTCGTTTGGCAACATCTAAATTTTGAGTTGATCAACCGCAGGTCTACGCCTCAATTTCGTTTAGTAGGTATAGTATACGAGAAATTCTAGCTATCGTTCGTCCTGGATACACGTAATTATCTCAGCAAAGTGGAGGAAGCGTGCTTCACTTGTGATAAACCTCTCACTGATAGCAATGCATTAAAATGCATTGTATGCAAAAGCATATGTCATCCTGAATGTTGGCCTGTGGCGGGCGTCAAAACAGACGAGGGACTTTATATTTGTTGCCTCACGAATAGGGGACGAACACGCAGGGGCGCGGACAACTTACTTCAGCCACCACATTTTTTACGATCTGCCAGTGTATCGGCTGTCGAATCGTGTGCATCGGAGGGGACCCTAGGAGGCACTGTAGATCTGCAAACTTTTTATAACGAATTTAAAAGTACCAGTGCAATACTAAATGACAGATTGGATAAAGCCTTGAAGTTATCCTCTAAGGTAGAGAATATTGAGAAGAAAGCTGATGCGAACACATCCGAAATGAAATTGCTGCGCAGTGACTTAATAAAATCACGTGCCAATGCAGGCTACGAGGCTCGAAACTCGGAATTAATCGTTTCTGGAGTACCAGAATGGGAAAATGAAGATCTAAGAGAGATTATCATTAAAATATCTAAGGTATTAAACGTCGTTCTTGATCCCAAGGAAATTTTAGCTGCACACAGACTTAAACTCAGAAATAATGCCATGCATCAAGCCACAGCATCGATTAAACAACAACCACCCAGACCATATTCCATTCTGGCCAAATTATCTTCATCACATTTCAGATCGGCATTTATTGTTCAAGCTAGGAAGCACCGAAATCTCGTATCCACTATGGTAGACGAAGCACTGCCCAGACAACAAATTTTCCTTAATGAAAATCTGTCTCCTGAGACAAGAGATCTACTGAGGAAAGCTAAAGCTGCCGCTCGTGGGATGCCTGCAAAACGTTGTTACGTTTACAAGGGAATAGTCCACTGTCGCTCGGCAAATGGTGAACCTGCTGTCGAAATCTTAACTGATGAGGACCTCGCCCAGATTTCAATTTGAGGAGACGCGCGTAACTGTCAATCTGTAGCAAATTCTGTTGATACGCCTGTGTCGACTGTAACCAACTATAATAATTTCAAAATATGCCATACAAATGTGCAATCGTTAGGTTCCGTTAATAAGTTTGCCATGTTCACAGAATTCTTTACAAATAATTATTTTCATGTCATTTTGCTGACGGAAACCTGGTTTAATTCTCTTTTCACTGACAAACAATTCAATTTAAAAAACTACGTGCTATTGCGAAATGACAGACAGGGGAAACGTGGGGGGGGGGGCGTTGCCGCGTATATACATCATTTTCTGAGTCCTGTTGTTTTGTTAACATCTAAATATGTTTTAAATAAACCCGAATACATGATTATTGATTTAACGGTAGATCACAGCACGAAAATATTACTGTCAGTCATTTACAGACCTCCCACAGCATCTTATTTAACTAATTTTGAAGAATCGTTACAGAGATACAGCCACGCATATAACGATGTTATAATATTCGGTGATCTAAATATCGATTTAAATAAAAATAACTCTGCCACACTGCATTTGCGTGAATTTGCCTCAGACAATGGTCTCTCCATTTGCTCCACTCTTCCGTTTGCCCCGACACATCACAGCCATTTATCGTATACATGGATAGACCACTGCCTGGTGCTGGATTCCACTAAGGTGATTCGTTCAGGCCAGATGCCTACTTGTTTTGTTTCGGGCCACGATTTAATACACATCGAGTATAGTATCAAAGCGCAGACTAAAGCCCGCGAAGTGGTAACTTGTAGAAACTATAATCGCATCAAGATCAACAATTTATTGTCAGATCTGGACAATGTCCATTGGTCAGTCTTTCTCACTCTCCCAGATGTCAATGAGGCATGTGATTTTTTGGCGTTTACTCTACAGTCTATTCTTGATGAACATGCACCGCTACACTCTTTTCGGCCTAAATCGGCTTTTGCCCCATGGCTTACACCGGAATTGCGCAGCATGCGCGCTCAGTGTAAATGGCTGATTTCAGTTGTTAGACGCACGCGAGACCTACAGATTAAATTGCGACTAACCGTACTTCGGAAAAATTTCAGGCAAATATGGTCGCGGACCAGAGACAGCTATTATGCCTCCAGGCTCGCTGGTTTAAAAGATTCCAAGGTGTTCTGGAGGGAACGACGAGGAATAGGTCTGGTGAAGTGCAAAGTTCACGATTCACCACTATTCTGCTCTGTTGACGAAATTAATATGTTCTCGGCCTCTTTATCACAAAACTTTACAAACATATCAACAATAGACCTTACTCCGCTTATTTATCATACTAATTTCTCACAGGATCGCTTATTTTTTACGTATATTACATCTGAAGTTCTTTGTGGGCATATGAAGAGTATATCATCTGAAGCTAAAGGTGTGGATGGACTTACACGCTCGTTTCTGTTGAAATTCCTACCTGCAATTTTCCCATATTTGTTTCACTTAATCAACCAGTCTTTACATATATCATCATTTCCATCACTATGGAAGCAGACCCTGTTAACACCAATTAAAAAAATTAGTTCACCTTTGGGTCCCGCAGACTACAGACTTATTTCGATTCTGTGCATGCCCTCTAAACTGTTAAAGCGTATTGTGTAGTTTATTAGGTTACTAAATTTCTGAACAGCAGAAACTGGTTTCACCAATACCAATCGGGCTGCCGTAAACACCATAGTACTCAGACGGCCCTCTTGTTCGTCACAGAGGAAATCCGCTTGACTATTGAGGAAGGCATTATCGTTGTGTTGATCTTATTTGACTTCAGCAAAGCGTTTGATCTTGTTGATCATGTCTTGCTATTGCAAAAGATGAGAGATGCTAGTTTCTCAAATTCTGTCCTAGCATGGTTTGCATCATATATTGGGGGACGACAGCAGGCGGTCTGTGGGCCGAACGAAAGTGGTCCTCTTCTTTTTTCACTCTTCATCAATGACCTGCCTTCTGTTTTTCAGCATTCGTCTCATGCTATTTTTGCTGACGATATACAGATTTTCTTGAAATGTCGACCTGAAAACATTACCATAGGCGTGGAGAGAATTACATCTGATGCGCAACGATTCACTGACTGAGCTGATAGAAATAACCTGGCAATTAAAATCAAATACTAATGCTACTATTATCGGTGGATCACGTAACATTAGGCACTTAGATTTGGTTAATATTCCTAAAGTCGTAGTTCGTGGACAGCCATTGATTTTGGCTGTCACAGTTCAAAACCTCGGGCTACATTTTGATCAGACGCTTTCATGGCGTGAACACATTATTCAGCTATCTTGTAAAGTCTACGGTACGCTGCGGATGCTTTATACTAGTCAGAGGGCTTTACCTGAGAATTTAAGGTGTCAAATGATCACTTCTTTAGTACTTCCGTATTTTGATTACTGTGCTGAAATAACCAGCCAAGTCTACAATGCCATTGATAGTACCCAAAAGTTAAAAGTACAACGGATGTTTAATGCCTGTATACGTTTCATTTGTCGAGTCCGAAAGTATGATCACATTACTTGTTATCGGCGTAGACTTGGCTGGTTAACTGCCTCAAATCGTAGGCTATATTTTATAGGTTGCTTGACTTATCAGATCATGCATACCAAACAACCACATTACTTGTATCAACGCTATCTTTGGTGCTGTGATATCGTCTCGCGTGAGCTCCGGCCTAGAGGGGCAGTATTAAGAATCCCTAGTCATCGCACACAGGTATTTGCAAATGCCTTCATTGTTACATCTAGCACATTGTGGAACTCTCTCCCTCGTAATATCACAGCTAGTACGACAGTACAGTCTTTTAAGAGTAGACTTTTTCAGTATTTACGGGACGCTGATATGTCCGGCCGCGATGTATTACAGGCATTTTATTCTTAATCTGTGCAATATGATCTATCGGTAAATGTTTAATTATTATTATTATATAGGAGCGATATTATAATTTTAAGTATTTTTTAGTTAACTAAGGTACCTGCGGAGTGTTAATAAAATACCATAAATATTATTCAATACAAAATTAAGCGGCATATGGAGATATTACTCATTGGAATTAGACGCAACAATCTAGCCGTGTATATACGTATTATTGTAATCACTTTGTAACGATTTGATGGTTGACTTAAGGGATTTATAATCCTGTGTATTCAATAATAAACTAAACTAAACTGAAAAACCAACACCCTGAAGGGATCAGCTTATTTTTACGTCCACGTCGTTGATCCTGGATTACGCCGAGAGAAGGTCACACAAGTACACACGCACGCACGCACGCACGCACACATTGACTGACACGAAACATCATTATACTTTTTAGCCACGATAACGCGTAACATATTATTGCTTAAGATGCCTACCTATTTATACAATCTTTTTACTCTTCGTTCAGAAACAGCACAGCGAGTCACCAGGGTTTCAGCTGAGGTTTTGCAAGTACCGTATGCTAAAACCTCTGCCTATCAGAAATCCTTTCCAGTCTTAGCGTCCAGACTATGGAATGAGCTCCCGCGCGAAATAAAAAACGCATCCGCCGCTCAATTGTTCAAAGAATGTTTATATGCCTTTTTACTGTCAAAGGACACAGGCAGTGGTGACCTCAATCATTCTCTACTTGCTATCCAAATTTAATTAATCAATCAATCAACAATCTGTTCACCCATAACTGATCTCTACTATGTACCACAATAAAATCTCATAATATTATTACAGGTATCCGTATGTCACCACTGGCTGTGTCCTCGGTTATATACGAGCGTTCTAATATCAAAAATGTTCACCGGTTCGTTTCTCCTTCAATTTTTTTTTCTCTATTTGATTATAGACTTAAGTGTCACTAAAACTTTTATTTTTTATATTTATATACAACTCTGTATCAGAAAATGTGCCCCAAGGCAACGTGCTTACGCACAGCCAGGGCACTAAAAATAAATAAAATACAAATACAAATACATCACGATAATGCATATAATACAATGACAATACAAGCATAAATCAAATAATAATAATTTGTTACAACTGAAATCAGAAAATTCGTACCTCGCGCTTTTCCGGATCTTCTAGCGGAAAAACTGTTCATAGGATAAGGTTGAGCGCATGGAAACATTTGTTCAGAATCACTTGAACTGCAACATACTCTAATTTCAACCAAATCGACTGGGAGACATTTTCCATACGTTTTGTGTGTGGTCCTTTCTAATCTCAGAAACCAATATTCGGATCCAACATACCACACAATATTTGTAGCGATTAAAAATGCCTAAGCACGCTCCTCTTTTACACGGGCTTGGGACCGTCATATACAGAGTTTTGCTACTTTTTTTTTTATTTTTTATTTTTTGTTTTTTTTTTTTAAATTTTCTTTCGTTTTTTGTGTTTTATTTTCTATAGTATTGATCGCCGTTTAAAAAGTGTATTTCAAAATAATTTATTTCATGTGCTCAAATTGAGCACCTGCTACTTCCTGACACTGCCCCAGTGTTAAATAGAATTCGCCCAATATTTTCAGCCTCATATCTCTTGAAATAAGATGTACTTCCTGGATTATTCGTCCTCGTAGTTCTTGCAAGTTGGCGGGTTTCATCGTGTATACCCTGTCTTTGAGGTATCCCCACAAGAAAATACTCGCTTTGTATTTCCTCATTTCGCCGCTAGTCACAGGCGTGACTTTCGCTATCCTATGTTTGCGTCCGTTAGAGGAATGGATTTTCATTTGGAATATTAAAGAAGATTTTCGCCACATATTCGTTATACCAAATATTACATTCAGACAAGTGAGTTCCGACTCGTATACATAGTTTGAATCGATTGTCTACTGATATTTTTATTCATATTATTATTGGTACAAAAATATTTCATCTATTAGAAAAAGGAAAAATGAATTTATGTGAACGTGAGCGAATAGAAATATTAATTGCACGAAGGTGCGGAAATTTGACTCGATCTCACGAGGAAGCCGCTACATTTTTCAATGATTCGCATCCAGACCACCCGCCGATATCTAAGTCGACTGTGCAGAAAACAGTACAACGATTTCATGATACAGGTACTGTAAAAGACCGTCTACGAAGTGGGCAATCGAACTCAGCAACAAACAACGATGGAAGTTTGGAATTTATGCAAAAATTTGTAGAAAATCTACATGTTAGTGTAAGGAAAGTAACACAGGCAATCGGTATTTCTAGAATGAGTGTTCATCGTGTACTATCGAATGAGAAATGGCATCCTTTTAAAATAAAATTTTCCAACTTGCAAGAACTACGAGGACGAATAATCCAGGAAGTACATCTTATTTCAAGAGATATAAGGCTGAAAGTATTGGGCGAATTCTATTTAAGACTGGGGCAGTGTCAGGAAGTTGCAGCTGCTCAATTTGAGCACATGAAATAAATTATTTTGAAATACACTTTTTAAACGGCGATTAATACTATAGAAAATAAAACACAAAAAACGAAAGAAAATTAAAAACAAAAAATAAATATGTAAAAAAAAGTAGCAAAACTCTGCCTATGACGGTCCCAAGCTCGTGTAAAAGAGGAGGGTGCTTAGGCATTTTTAATCGCTACAAATATGATGTGGTATGTTGGATCCGAATATTGGTTTCTGAGATTAGAAATTTCAAACGATGAATAATTCGGCGATAAATGATTATAACGCCATCTATGACCAGTGTTTTGTATTCGTCTCTAAGAGACCTTTCAAATGACCCCCACTCGACCCATGTTGCCATTTAAGATATTCATCCCCCCTCGTTCCCCACGCCCACGTTGCAACCCCTCAGATATATATGTATATACAGTACCGCTCAAAAGTATGAGCTCACCCTTGCGGAATTTTGGCTAAATTAAAATGTTGATATCTCATCGCCAAGTTAACGTACGGGAAAAATAAAAAAAGGGAATTAAAGAGGAGACTTTCAGCTTCTCAGTCGTTGTAGTTTCATTTCTATATATACATTTCCTTACGAACTATGCTCAATTTACTAAAGTCATTTTATCGTGTTATTTTTTTCTTTTTCAATCAGCTCCCATTTTTTTAAAATAATTGCAATAGCAATGTACAACGTGTAATCGAAATGTAATCCCTATGCCTTAATTTGCCTCTTCGAGATTTTGTCTAATATTTCTTTACAAATACTTATGTAATTTTGAACAAATTAATGTGATTTTTTTTCAATCTGCTATATCTGCTATTTCGTTCTGTCCAGAAGTAAAAAAAAAATGGTCCTCGGAAAAATCACGTTGAGAGACAAGGAAAACATCATGTTCTCGCACTCGCCTACTCAAACGGAGGGGCCTCATTGGGCCACCGGAGGAAAAGGGGGTGTCTCCGTTGAAACTCACACAAGTACGTATTTATATCTCAACTCGACGATGTAAAAATAGTATTTCTATTAATTAATTTAATAACAATGGATATTGGCCTATTTAGATATATCCTAACAATCGGATTCGCTCTTGAACGTGGTAATAATAATAATAGTAATAATAATTCAATATAAATGATAATAGTATCCGCCTTAATATAATTAACACATATATGAACATTTGTGTGTAGTATTAAAAACATTGCGTATTAAAATCTAAAATCATAAGGAGTTATTCCGGACGAAAATAATACATATGCAACTTTGCATCCGAAAACGATTGTTACATAAAAAATGTTGAAGTCGACAAAATACGGTAAAAACAAATTTCCTTCTAAAAATTTGAAAAAATTTCAGTCAATAGATAATTAAAAAATGAAACTTTTTGTTTCTTAAACATTTTTTATATCACGTTAATTTTCCGAGATATAGCAGATTGAAAAAAATCACATTAATTTGTTCAAAATTGAATAAGTATTTGTAAAGAAATAATAGACAAAATCCCGAAGAGGCAAATTAAAGCTATAGGGATGACCTTTCGATTACACGTTGTACATTTCTGTTGCAATCATTTAAAAAAAAATGGGAGCTGATTGGAAAAGAAAAAAATAATACGATAAAATGACTTTAGTAAATCGAGCATAGTTCGCACAGAAATGTATATATAGAAATGAAACCACTACGACTAAGAAGCTGAAAGTCTCCTCTTTAACTCCCTTTTTTTTATTTTTTTTTAACTTGGTGATGAGATATCAACATTTTTATTTAGCCAAAATTCCGCAAGGGTGAGCTCATACTTTTGAGCGGTACTCTATGTATATATGTATTATTTTCGGCCGGAATAACTCCTTATGATTTTAGATTTTAATACGCAATGTTTTTAATACTACACACAAATGTTCATATATGTGTTAATTATATTAAGGCGGATACTATTATCATTTATATTGAATTATTATTACTATTATTATTATTACCACGTTCAAGAGCGAATCCGTTTGTTAGGATATATCTAAATAGGCCAATATCCATTGTTATTAAATTAATGAATAGAAATACTATTTTTACATCGTCGAGTTGAGATATAAATACGTACTTGTGTGAGTTTCAAAGGAGACACCCCCTTTTCCTCCGGTGGCCCAATGAGGCCCCTCCGTTTGAGTAGGCGAGTGCGAGAACATGATGTTTTCCTTGTCTCTCAACGTGATTTTTCCGAGGACCATTTTTTTTTACATCTGGACAGAACGAAGATTGGCCGGAGTTCGGAAACGCATTTTCCCCACCCCATATTTTCGACTATACCGAGTCTACGTGTTGCAGCACTCGACTCTGGGAAGTCAGTTTTCATTTAAAATTTCTTCCTTTCGCGTACTTCATTTCGTTTTTCAGCGGTCCCAATATTCATAAAAGAAAAGAGGAAAAAATTAATTCTAATCTTTTGAAAAAGATAGACTAAAATTTTTCTTTTAATTCGACTTGAGAGGTGGAAATTAACTTTCACCCTCGTCAAACAGTTGTTCTCTCGACTTGATAGGTGGAAATAAATTTCACTCTCGTCGAACAATTTCTAATTCGACTTGAGAGGTGGAAATTAACTTTCACCCTCGTCGAATAATTTTTAATTCGACTTGAGCAGCTGAATTTACCTTCACGTTCGTTGAATAATTTTTAATTTGACTTGAGCGGTTGAATTTACCTTCACGCTCGTTGAATAATTTTCAATTCGACTTGAGGGGTTGAATTAACTTTCACCCTCGTCGAATAACTTTTAACACGACTTGAGAGGACGAAATAAATTTCACCCTCGTCGAATAAAGTTAGTTCGACTTGAGCGGTTGAAATGAATTTCACCCCGGTCGAATAAATATTAGTACACTTCGAGTAATCGGTTAAATCCGATCCTTGTCAATGCTCGACTCGAGTTAACTTTAAAATGAAGTTATATTAGAATTAATCATTGTATTTAGATTTAAGTTTCGTCTACCAAATAAAATAAATGAGATATTTTAACACTTAAAAAAACAAGGTGTTTAATCGAAAATGTATTGAAATTAATAAATAAGGATGAAGTGGAACGTGAAAAAGAAAAAAATTTGCAATGAAACGAGAGATAATGTAGATTAAGTAATATGAATAAACAACATAAAGAATAAATGTGGAAAATCGCGAACATAAAGTGTATAAATAAATGAAACTAAGGAAATCGCAAATACGCGTGATTAAAGAAATGGGAATAAATTAAACGAAAATAAGCGAACAAAATAATATGCGTAATTGGGTAAAAATAAACAAAATACTTTGGCCCGAAACAAGGCAAGAAACGGTGATTCCGTAATCACTCGTAATTAAAAACGCGAAAGTTTAATAAGGTAGTATCAAATAATAATAAATTAAGTAAATATATCCAAGAGTTTGAACATAATCAATTAGCGGTAGATGAATACGAATACTAATCTCACGCATAATAGGTTTAAGCAGTTAACCGAAGAAGAAAGAAAAGACGCTTTACTTCCCGGTGTTCCTGCTGTAAACCACCGCAACGGGGCTGGGAATTCTGAGACTGACCCTTTTCTATCCAAACCGCGAGTTTGTTATTCTCCTCTAAAATCGCCCATACCAAATACATTAACAGAAATCCCGGGAGAAAGCGAAAATAGTTCGTCAAATTCGCCCCCGCGAAATTTTTCAAATTTTGCAGAAGAAGCTAACGTCTCTTCGGATTCAATTTTTTGTTTATCAATCTTACCTCTTATACCTCGTGAACGTTTCGAAATGGCGGAAGGCTTACCATTCGTGATGCAGCATATACAATACCAGTCTATTCGGGTAGTAATGACGGTTATACATTCAGCGAATTTTCTGCTGCTTGCAATATGGCATTGAAAATGATTCCCGCTAATGCTGAGAGAGCGTTAACTAAGTTAACGCTTACTCGATTAAAGGGCGAAGCATATAAAACCATATTGGGCAAGGATCCCGATACTATAAGCGATTTGCTAAGGTTTTTGTAGGGTATACGCCATGGACGTCGCACTTCTTTTGTGGAAGTGTACGGTGAATTAGCAAGACTATGTCAAGGAAAAACCGAATCGGCCGCTAGCTATTTTGACCGCATTCGCGCTATCGGGTACCGATTAATAGAGGCCCATTAGGCCGAAATAGGCGACAGAGATTTGTCCACAGAGAAAATTTCGGAATTACAGAGAGCGCGCTGCAAGGCATTCGTATTAGGATTAAAAATGGAAATACACGGCCAGATGACTGAAAAACGGGATCTAAGTAAGGCCGGACCAGAAGCAATCGAGATAGAAGATAATCTACAAAGTCGGAAACGACTCATGTCTGTCGATAGGATTAATAAAGGTTCTGCTATTTGTTCTAACACCGACCACGAACCTCTTCAATGCCCGTTACTAAAAAATGAAAACAAACGTTGTTTATTTTGCAATAGCGCTTCTCATTCTTCTAGTGATTGTAAGAAGGAAAATAGTCTTACATGCCAATTGTGCGACCAAACCGGTCATGCTGCTCGTAATTGCCATTCCAAGGGTCTTAAATGCCAAACATGTTGCAAATCCGGTCACGAAGCAAGTGACTGTAGAGTTTAGAATCCTTATATGATATATCCTATTGTACCCATGAAAGACATTAACAAATGAAACCGTCCTAAAATAGGTATGACAGTCTTTAATGGGTCGTCCGTAGTAGTTGTAACTATTTCTAATGCCTTCATGTATAAAGGCAAGTCAAAAGTTACGTAAATATATTTCAATTTTGCACTCTGTGCTGT
Organism: Trichopria drosophilae; assembly: GCA_030407085.1. NCBI lineage: Eukaryota > Metazoa > Arthropoda > Insecta > Hymenoptera > Diapriidae > Trichopria > Trichopria drosophilae. The sequence continues at coordinate 104,907,969 of CM059582.1, forward strand.
TCTATAAGCTAATAATAAAGAAGTGTATACGGTGTCTTTATTTGATGGGGGGGGTGGGGGCAACAATGAATGGCAAACATATGACTCTGCTTTTCTAATAATGTTGCTCCATTGTAAGCTGCTCCATAAAATGATTCCATCCCGTGCTATTGTCTATGTCCGTAAATTTACTGTAAAGCAACAAAAAGTTACTATTAGATAATGTAATATTTTGTCTGTATTTATTATCACTTAATTCATATCCTTCTTTCAAGCGGAAACTTGAAATAATAATACTTTATCATAAGATGCACAAAATCCTAAACTTGATAAAATGTCAATCAAGTCTTTTGAACCAAATTTATGGTACAATGTCACAGCGAGACCAGCTGCCGGTAATATAAGTTTTCTAGGAAATATTGCAGATATTATACTATGAGCAATGGCAGTCATTTTTTTATACCAATCATGCATATTTCGTTTCTGGTCAGTTATCAGAATCCGTAAAAAAATTAATAATGATTCAGGTATATAATCGTCAAGGTTATTAAAAAATGTGTCAGCTGCTGGATACATGTTAACGTCAAAAATTATTTTGTTCAATTCATTAATTATTATAGTAGCTGCATTTTTTAATAACTTTGCATGTTCCTCTTCTTCTGATAAAGGATTTGTTTCAGTTACAGACTGTTGAATATGTTTAATTAATATTCGGTTCCATGCTTTTCGTCGGCATATTATACTTTCCTGTGCGCTATTATTAGCTATGAATATGTCTTTAGAGACATGTAATAATAATTGCTTTTTTAGCCATTTTACGGTCGGCATAGACACTCCGTCATTCTCCACTTGAAACTGCAATAATAAATTATTTAGACTAAATTGGTCTATGCCCGGGTTACTTTATATCGTATTACATATATATGTAATAACTTTTGAAACAGTGCCATTTCCTGTGTCTTCATTTTGGCTTGCAGGATTTTCATTTTCCGCGTAAAAATCCGTTAAACAACACGAGTGGTAATATATTTTAGTTATTATTGATTTGATACCATTTATTATTGTCCTGGACATTAGGTCCGTGGACAAATCACAATTAACAATAGTTACAAACATAACTTAAAAACTAAACTAAACTAAGTTTAATATATATTCATAATAGTCCCGCTCGCTAGTGGACCATCGCATATATAATGAGTGACGCATAGTAATTAATAAAAAAGAATGAAGAAGAAACCTAACACTTTGCATAAAGGCTGGCGCGCGGTTTAAATCAATTTATGTTGCACTGGAATCTTGACGTTTTAGGTGTGACATAAGGCCTGATTTAAAGGCTTCTTGAGATCGGTTAGTGCGAAGGCAGGATGGTAACAAGTTCCAGGATCTTATGGCCATTATCCAAAATGAATTTGAAAAATAATTTGTTTGACATGTCGGAAGATAGAAAGACGTAGAGTTCAAACGAGTAATCTGTCTTAGGGAAGTTTGACAAGGAATAAATCTGTCCCGAATATATTTAGGCTGCGACGTATGAAGTACCTGATGGGTGAGTGTATCACGATAATATTTCTGGCGAGCCTCAATTGTAAGCCAGTTTGTTTTCTTCCAATATGGTGTCATGGATTGGTCTCTTCTTAATCGGTAAACAAACCGTAACGCTGAGTTCAATAGACGACGAAGTTTGGTGACTAGATAAGCCGATGCGTCAGAAAATAACAGGCAGCCAAAGTCAAAGTGTGGCACAATCAACGCGTTGACCAAGGCCAATTTAACTGAGGACGGAAGGCTAGCCCCTCCTTTGGGGGGGTAAAATGGACTTTAGAGCTAACAGAGGCGATGTGGCGATTCCATGACAGATCTGACGAGAGATAAACACCAAGGTCACGAACTTCACTCACATATGGTACAGCGTAGTCATTAACCAGAATTGGGGACAATACCATTGTATTCAATTTAGCGAGGTTGTTTCTTGTCCCAAATATAATTGCTTTGGTCTTCTTTTCGCTAATTGTTAGACCGCATTGCGGCGTCCACTCAACGAACTTCTCAATATCACTATTAAGGCAGCGAACAGTTTTACTAAACTGGCTAATGGGTGTTGAAAGGTAGAATTGGGTGTCGTCGGCGAACACAATTGTCGAATCTCTACAATATCTCAACTGTGAGAAAAGCGTATTAATAACAATACTGAAAAGTATAGGTCCAAGACTAGATCCTTGTGGAACGCCATTGCTGGTGAGGCACTGTCGTGAGGACTGTCCATCCAATCCTCTTATTATTTGCGATCTGGCTGAAAGATATGAGTGCACCCAGGTTACAGACAAGTCGTCAAATCCCAACGATCTAAGGCATTGTAAAATTAGTGGATGATTAAGAGAGTCAAACGCTTTAGAAATATCAAGGAGGACGAGGATGGTGACAAACCCTTTTTCCATAGCATAACGTATATCATCAGTAAGCTTGAGTAAGGCTGTTTGTATACTGTGATGCTTCCGAAAACCAAACTGTCCCGGATGTAGCAGACTATTCGTCTCGAGATAGGTAACTACTTTTCTAGTTACTAACGCGTTTAGTATCTTCGAAATATGCGGTGGATTTGCAATCGGACGCGTATCACTAGGGGAAGCTGGATGTGCAAGTTTGATGAGTGCTATGATAAAAGATAGCTTCCACAACGGTGGGTAGACCCCTGACTGAAGTGAGAAATTAAAGATAGCTGTTAGGGGTATTACAATGACAGAGAGTAACTCTCTATATTGTCCCATCAGAAAATTGTCACGAGTACGTTTCGCTCTAGAATAGAGATGCTCTCGACGTTTAATTTGCTGCTTTAAATCGTTGGTGATCCAAGGAGCTTAATTTTTCCTGACGAGTTTGGTAACGAATGGCGCGTGATCGTCTAGAACTTGATTGACGGAAGAATAAAAGGTGGATAGTGTTTCCGATATCGAATGCGTTTGCAGCGTGTCTTGATTATAGAGTTCTGGGCAATTTATTTCTAACGCTCGTTTCATATCCCTTTCCAGGGATTGAATATTACAGTTGCTGAAATCACGAAATTTAATCGACTTACACCGATAAGAAAAACATTCAATTTTGTATTCAATACCTATCATATCGTGCCCTGCTACGAAGGGCGTTGTTGACTTCGAGAAACTGAGAATCTTAGTCGGAGAATCAACCAAGAACACATCTATATGTGTATGCGTGTTGGAATGGAACGTGTGATGTGTTGCACCGAATGGGACCGAAAACAGTGAATAATCGCGGACGTAACCTCTAAGGTAGTTCGAGCTGTAGCTAAAGCTCAGTAGGTCGCAATTTAAATCACCGGTAATAATAATATTTTTTAACGTAGGCATATAACAATTTAATTTATTTATAAAATCTGACAGCATGTGATCTTCAGGCCGTCTATATATGATAGCCAATAGTAAACCCGTATTTTGTGGTACATTTAATATGAGATATTCCGGATCATTTACAGACGGGCTAATTGACGATTCTAACACATTAAAAACTAGCGATTCGTGAAGGTAGCACGCTACTCCTCCACCTAGAACATACTTATTACTAACTGTGGACCACAATGCCCTATCGTTCCGCACTAGGTTATATGGCGGAATACTGAGTGCACTGGATGAAAAAAGAGGGTTCAGTCAAGTTTCAGACAGCGCAAGTATATGAAGATTTGTGGTCTGAATAAACTGTTCAACTTGGGCAAAGTGAGCCCGCAACGAATTTATATAACTATGAAAAACATAAATAGAATTTATAGAATTATCCGTGTTTACAACATTTGTTTGGTTTTTAATAGTACGAGTTGCAGCTGAGCGAGAGGTCAAGTGTCATTTTATAAGTGACAAATCATCTTCTGTTACAATTGGCACCTCACGAGTGCCCGCATCACGCCTGTAAAATATGTTCCCATTTCGCGTCCATATACGTGACCCTATAATCGGTTTGGCTAGTTCTCTTGCTCTATGCAGCAATTGGAAAGACGGTCGAGATAAGAATTCATTAACGAAAATAATGTTGCTATCTCGAGCAAAAAGATCCGGAAATAGATCCATACGCGTTAATCTCCCAAATTTCTTTTTCTTTCCAATGACAAGATTACGCAAGCCGACTGAAAGACAAGTAACAATTATAGAGAAGGTAGATTGCGTAGAGACTGATGCACCGCCTACATTATTATTGGATTTATGCTCAACTTTTCTAGTTCCGATGATAAAGACATTATTATTATAGCGAGTAAGCTGCAATTTCTCTAATACACGCCCAACAATATCATCTAATGGCATCTGACAAGTACTAGGAATACCGGTGATAATAAATTCGTAAGTTGGTTGCGCGTATGCCCACAAATTTTTTATGTCGCTAATTTCTCGCGTATTTGCACTAGTAGCCACGGAATTCATCGCTATGTTATTGACAATGAAATCTAGACGGGCCGTTTGGTTTAGGAACTGTTGCATAATGGCCGACAGTCGATCATTCGTATCCATCGTATTCCAATTTTCAGGCATTGCCGGTGTCTGAAAATCCGAGTGCGAAGGAATCCAAGCAGCATGGTTATTCATCGTTTCAGCGGGAGTGTGAACGTGAGGTACAATCGACGAAGCGTCAATTGATAATCACGAACCGTGAGTTGTTGCAACAAGAGGCGACGTTGTAGTGTGCGTATTTTCTACACGTGCCCACTCAACCGAAGACGAGGTGCCGGCAGGGATAAAGAAGAGAGGGGCAGTGCTAGAAGTACAAGGCACGGGGAAAAGCTGATCGATAGAGGGGGAGGTGTGATCGTCACGAAGTAAATATCCAAGTGAAGAAGCACAACAAGAAGTTTCGGGTTTACAGCGAATAAACGAAATCGCGCAAAAACGATGAAACGCATTTCCACATCCTTCACAGCTGTACTTGGACCTAACTGAACCTCCGCATCTCTTGCTCTTTAGCACTTGCTCATTGTGCTTATTTGGCGACAATGGCTTACGCACTCTAATTCTTCTTGGCATATACGCAATACCTGTTCGGCCGAACGAAGAGCGCACGCTGATGACAGGTGACAGGAAGACGGTCGAGATGTCACTTTATCTGTGTATCCGCGGATCACGTGGTAGGCTCATGCGCAGTAGGACGTCCCGCCCGAAAATGCCGAGTCTCTTGGTCCGTTGCCAAAATTATAAGAAAGAATATAGCACTCAGACAGGCCCTTAAAATCGCTTTCACCTCAACCAAGCGGTGATAAATAATGGGCCAGCACACGTGCTCCTCTTGGACTAGTTTTTCTCACAAAACGAAAAAAGATGACAAGTGAGAAATCGAAATGATTACGGAGAGAAATTAATGCGTGCGACTTACTCACCAGTACAACTGTCAACTGATAAAAGCCGAAGTCTTTTTCAGATAAAAGCCGAAGTAATGCTTCATTTTTGTTACATGCAGTTTTGCTTACAGTTCCTTTGATTTTAATTAACGTTTTCTTCTGAGATAACTAATTAACTTTTATCCGTTTATTTGCAGGTTTTTTTGATTCAGCTTTCTTAAATCCTTCCGATGCACAGTCTCGTTGACAAAAAATACAATTATCATAATTTACTGGAATATCTTTTGATTCACTTGACGACCTTAATTTAAGTTCAGAAGTTTTTGGTCTACCTGAATTCGTTGCATCAATTTCATTGCTTTCACCCATGTAAGTAAATTTTTTATAGCATGTCTTATGCACAGATATAGAACCATCAATTTTATATAACTTTCTTCGCAACGATTCATTGCCTGTCCGGTAACACTAACAAGTACAATAGTTATAATATAATACAATTACATGAAGGTAAATACAGATAAATACAAAAATGATTCAGTATTGATAATTATAAAATCAATATAAATATATATTATATTTTTTTATTTATAAATTTTTTGTTTGAACCAAAGAAGAAGAGGAGAAAAAAACGTATAAATGCTACGTCTAAATTTATCCCCCAATGGTTACAAAAATGCGGCGTAAGGTGTCGTTGAAAAATTTGGGATAGGGACGGGGATCAGCACGTGGAGCTCTACTTGTATTTACGCTATTTTTATTAATAGTTTCATTATTTTCTCGGCTTAGTACCAGATGTCTATTACTTTGCGGTCGTAGAAGTAGGTGACGGCGATCCCGACGTTGGTCTGGAGATTTTGCCATAGCACGACCGATGTTTGTGGTTCAATCGACCTTGAACCAGGCTAATCATTAACTACCAACTCTACATCTGGTATTGATTGGTCCAAGATGGAGGGAGTTAGTGATTCAGCATCCGCTGGCCGCACAACAAGTACAGGGGTAATACCGGTGTCGTCCGAGGAAGTCATTAACGCGACGTCCTGCTGTCCAACATTAATGGTGGACGGAGTTGCTTGCGTCTTCGATTCAATGAATATTTCATTCAGTGAATTTTCAAAGGTTAGCAATTCATCATAATAGTCGTTATTATTTCTGGCGGTTTCATCGGTGAGTCCTTCCGACATACTCTCAGTCTCCCAAACTTCATTAGGATCAGCTAATTCGGAATTTGCAGCCATAGACATATGCGCTAATTTTTCGCGCAGAGTGGCTTTCGGAGCATTCAAATTCAAGAATGGTCCGAGTGTCTTCCGTTTCCGGAGATTACCTCGAGTAGGTAGAGATGGATCCTCGACGGTGTCTCGGTAGATTGGTTTAGTAACAGGTTGGGAATCTTGATAGGGACTCATCCTTCTGCTACAGTCAGTTTGTTGATATTTTTGTGTGGTACTGTTGCAAGTGGGCCCACTAGAGTTACAGCGAGTAGGGGCGGTGTATCGTAAAATACCTACTTCCTCCCTTCTCTCATCTCGGATACGGGACTCCAGTGCCCTTTCAGCCATAACGGCCTTCTTAACCCATTAACGCCAAAAGGACACTTTTTCGTCCTTCTATTTCAATCGAGTATTTTGTATCAAAATGGAAGTTAACAAAAATTAAGAGATACATATCCTACTGTTTTCGAGGTCGCTCTTCAAGATTCCGATGTCAACATTGACTTTCTGACATTAGGAATTCCAATATGACGCCGAAATTGAAAAAAAAATGTCAAAAAAATTTGGAAATATTTATTCTTACCAATTTTTATCGAGCCCTTAGAATATTGGGATTCTATTGAAACTCTGAATAAAGGTGAATAAAATACTTCAATTTTAAGGAGAAATTTTACTTTTATACATTTCATCAGTCTAACGACCTCAAAATGGCCGTAACAATGAAAATTTCTTTGAATTTTTCTGGACGTTCTAACTCAAAACTAAAAACTTCTCGACTCACCAGATGGCGATTGAAGTTGGAAGAATATGAGTTCGACATCAAATATAAGGCGGGTAAAAGGAACGTTAATGCGGACGCACCGTCTCGGAAACCCGTTATTGAAGCTAACGAGCAAATGAATCGCGCGGCGTATATACAGTTGCCTCATATAATAAAACTTAAAAGAAGTCTTGAATTTAAATAGCACAGTACCAACTAACCAGGGCAAAATGTTAACCGGCGATAACCCTACAAGGCTTTCGTCTAGAATCTCGAAACCAACCACTGTAGGTCATCAATATAGATAAGCGATAGAAAAACAAAACAATAAACGAAAACTTATTCATCCACCTGACGTTGCCCTTCATGAAATCAAGGCACCTGTGGTGAGTCATACCGAAAAGGAATCACCCGAATCAAAAGGTCACGAAGCTGACCAACGCGAAATAGAACTACTTTATTCAGAAAATCGCGAACAAATGACAACCCAAAGTTCAGACTCCGTTCCTTTAAACGAATCTAAAAAAAAACATTTTGAATCCTCCATTAATCAAGATTTCGAATCACGCGATAAATTGGGAATGAGGATGGATTATTGCGTTTTCTTCCTTGATCAAATCGGTAAACCATTAAGTACTGAAGGTAAAATGTATTCTCTACAACGTTATTTAGGAGATTTTGGTCCTAATGAAGTCGGGAGCGTTAGGCTAATTAAGCGTAATAGCAAAATGCTTTTCGGTTTATACGTGGATCTTGATTCCGGACATTCCAAAACAATTTCCATTTTTACTATATGTGTAAGGAAATTATGTGAATTATTGAAATTACACAAAATCCTTAGTATTAGTATACCATTATTAGACTCTATTAGCAATATGTATTGGTTAGAAATAGTTAATATACTAAAGGTTACCTTAAAGGATTATAATATTGAGATATTTATATGCACGGGTATAGTTGAACAACCCACTATTGAAGAACAACACTCACTCATCAAAGAGGCTCATGATTCAGTGGTTGGAGGTAATAAAGGTGTAACAAAAACTTATAATCGTTTCAGGTACAATTATCATTGGGAAAGTATGAAGTAAGACGTGCAGTTGTATATAGAAAATTGCCTTGAATGTAACCAAAAAAACTAATTCGTACAAAGACCCGACAGCCTATGGGTATTACAAACACACCTGGCACTGTATTCGAGAAGGTAGCACTAGACATAGTTGGTCCCCTTCCAGTGACTGAAAACGGGAATCGATGGATCCTCACTATGTAGTGTCTATTGACTAAATATTTTATAGGAACTCCCCTTGTCGATGCGACTGCCAAGAATGTGGCTTATGGTTTTTTAAAAAAATTAGTTTGTGTTTTTGTATCTCCAAAAATTGTATTAACTGACCAAGGTTCTAACTTTTTATCGAAACTCATAACATTTATAACAAAATGATTACGAATTCGAAAATTGAAAACCACTGCTTTTCACCCTCAAACCAACGGTTCGTTAGAGCGCTCTCACACCACGTTAGTCGAATATTTGCGATTATTCGAATTAAGATTACAAATGGGACGAATGGGTAGAGTTCTCCATGTTTTCGTACAACACTAGTGTCCATGAAGGAACGAAAATTACTCCATTCGAATTAGTATATAGAAAAATTCCAGTAATACCTTCAAGTCGCACGCTTCCTCGATCCGAACTACCTGACACCTACGATAATTATCTAATTAGGTTACTAGTTCGTTTAGACAGTCTTCATAAAGAAGCTCGAGAAAATTTGCAATTTGCTAAAGAACGATCAAAAGTTAATTACGATCGTCGTGTAAATAAATTCACCTTTTCCTCAGGTGATTATGTTTTATTGCGGAGAGGTATGAAGATCGGGAAACTTGATGATTTGTAAGAAGGTCCTAGTAGAATTCTAGAAGTATACAGCGACAAAAATGTTAAGATACGTATTGGGCGCAAGGAAAGAATAGTTTCGATGGAACGACAAATTCCTACTGCAATCCAAGGACAGCCTTAATAGGCGACTCAAAATTTCAAGTATCATAACCTTGTATTACCTTTTCTGTTTTTTTGTTAATAGGAAAAGAAATGGGCAGCAATAATAAATTTGATTATCGAATTTGTGCCGCCGGCGATGAAACCCCAGCTTCTCGCCGAGATACCCAACTGCATCGATGGAGATTAATGCATTTGAAGGGAAAACCTCATGCAGAACAGAAAGGTGCAATTAAACCACTAACGCCCAACGGCCACTTCTTCTTGCATCAATTTCAGTCCAGTATTTCGTATAAAAATCGAAGTTAACAAAGATTGAGAGGTACATATCCTACTATTTTCCAGGTCGCTCTTCAAGATTCCGATGTCAAAATTGAGATTCGGCCATCAGGAATTCCAATAGAATATTGGGATTCTATTGAAACTCTGAATAAAGGCGAATAAAATACTTTAACTTTAAGGAAAAATATTACTTTTATACACTTCATCATTCTAATCACCTCAAAATGGCCGCAACAATGAAAATTTTTTTGAAATTTTCTGGACGTTCTAACTAAAACTACGAGCTTTATTTAAAAAATGATAAGAATGAAAAGTTCTTAGAATTTACCCAGAAATATCACGAAATTTTTTTAGATTTTTTTATGACATTTGAGGATTTTAAAAAAAATTTTTTTTCCAAATTGTAATTTGTTAACGATAAATTATGAAAAAAATTTACTGTGTTCTCTAGTGAATTCTAAGAATTTTTTGTTCTTTAACATTTTTTCCAAATGTTGACAGTTTGCGCGAAATAAAAATTCTAAGCTATAATATTTAAAATTCATTTTCTCAAAAACTATCAACTTTCGGTAAAACTACAGAGAACAAACTCTCAGAATTCATGAGAGAATACACTAAATTTTTTTCAGAATTTTTCAAAAATAAATTACAATTTTGCAAAAATTAAAAAAAAAATTCATTATAAAAATCTAAAAAAATTCTGTGATATTTCTAGATGAATTCTGAGAACTTTTCATTCTTACCATTGTATTAAAAAAGATCGTTGTTTTTGAGTTAAAACGTCCAGAAAATTTCAAAGAAATTTTCATTGTTACGGCCATTTTGAGGTCGTTAGACTGATGAAGTGTATAAAAGTAAAATTTCTTCTTAAAATTGAAGTATTTTATTCACCTTTATTCAGAGTTTCAATAGAATCCCAATATTTTAAGGGCTCGATAAAAATTGGTAAGAATAAATATTTCCACATTTTTTTGACATTTTTCTTCAAATTCGGCGCCATATTGGAATTCCTAATGTCAGAAAGTCAATTTTGACATCGGAATCTTGAAGAGCGACCTCGAAAACAGTAGGATATGTATTATGTATCTCTTAATTTTTGTTAACTTCCATTTTGATACAAAATACTCGATTGAAATAGAAGGACGAAAAAGTGTCCTTTGGGCGTTAATGGGTTAAGAAGGCCGTTATGGATGCAAGGGCACTGGAGTCCCGTATCCGAGATGAGAGAAGGGAGGAAGTAGGTATTTTACGATATACCGCCCCTACTCGCTGTAACTCTAGTGGGCCCACTTGCAACAGTACCACACAAAAATATCAACAAACTGACTGTAGCAGAAGGATGAGTCCCTATCAAGATTCCCAACCTGTTACTAAACCAATCTACCGAGACACCGTCGAGGATCCATCTCTACCTACTCGAGGTAATCTCCGGAAACGGAAGACACTCGGACCATTCTTGAATTTGAATGCTCCGAAAGCCACTCTGCGCGAAAAATTAGCGCATATGTCTATGGCTGCAAATTCCGAATTAGCTGATCCTAATGAAGTTTGGGAGACTGAGAGTATGTCGGAAGGACTCACCGATGAAACCGCCAGAAATAATAACGACTATTATGATGAATTGCTAACCTTTGAAAATTCACTGAATGAAATATTCATTGAATCGAAGACGCAAGCAACTCCGTCCACCATTAATGTTGGACAGCAGGACGTCGCGTTAATGACTTCCTCGGACGACACCGGTATTACCCCTGTACTTGTTGTGCGGCCAGCGGATGCTGAATCACTAACTCCCTCCATCTTGGACCAATCAATACCAGATGTAGAGTTGGTAGTTAATGATTAGCCTGGTTCAAGGTCGATTGAACCACAAACATCGGTCGTGCTAGGGCAAAATCTCTAGACCAACGTCGGGATCGCCGTCACCTACTTCTACGACCGCGAAGTAATAGACATCTGGTACTAAGCCGAGAAAATAATTAAACTATTAATAAAAATAGCGTAAATACAAGTAGAGCTCCACGTGCTGATCCCCGTCCTATCCCCATATTTTTCAACGACACCTTACGCCGCATTTTTGGATTTTCACCTATGAGGGCGGAAAATGTTCGTTTTTAAAAGGGCTATCGAAATTTGTATATTCGATATATATATGCATATTTCTAAATGACGTCACAGTTATGGCGGCTTAAAGGTGTAAATATAAAATTTCGGTTCCATCAGAGGTTCACAAAACTGCGAAAAGTTTCTGAATTCATCTAAAACTCGTTATTTGGGTTGTTTTGGGGTTGTTGATTATGAATATCGACTTAAAATTACGAAATTCAAAATGGCCGATCCAACATGGCGGTAAAAAAATTAAAAGTTGCTCAATTCATCTAAAACTCGTTTTTCGGGGGTTTTCGTGGTCGCTCGTTATAAATCTCAACTTAAAATTATAAAATTCAAAATGGCGGATCCAATATGGCGTACCGACAAAAATAAAGTTGCTTGATTCAGCTAAAACTCGTTTTTCGGGGGTTCTTGTAGAAGCTGATCATGAATCTGGAATTTAAATTAAGCCGCACTCAGTCGAATCCGGAGACACGAACGTGGACGTGGCGGTTGTTGTCTCCATTTTTTTTATTTTTCGTATTTTTTATTTTTTTTGTTGTTATTTTTCGTCATTTTTATTTTTTTTACCTTTTGAAATGTTCATAGATTGTTTTCATTTATAACGAGCGGCCACGAAAACCCCCGAAAAACGAATTTTAGCTGAACTAAGCAACTATTTTTTTGTTGGTACGCCATATTGGATCCGCCATATTGGATTTCATAATTTTAAGTTGAGATTTATAACGAAGGGCCACGAAAACCCCCGAAAAACGAGTTTTAGATGAATTGAGCAACTTTTAATTTTTTTACCGCCATGTTGGATCGGCCATTTTGAATTTCATAATTTTAAGTAGAGATTCATAATCAGCAACCTCAAAATAAACCAAATAACGAGTTTTAGATGAATTCAGCAAACTATTCGCAGTTTTTTGAACCTCTGATGGAACCGAAATTTTATATTTACACCTTTAAGCCGCCATAACTATGACGCCATTTAGAAATATGCATATATGCCACACGACTTTCGATAGCCCTTGAAAAACGAACATTTTCCGCCCTCATACGTGAAAATCCGTCCATACCAATTTTGGGCAGAGCTTTGTCAAACGGAACAAAGTTCCGCCCAAAATTCTAATCAATGGATTGTAATTATCTTGGGCATAAAATATTCCATATTGACCACCCTTTACGGGCCAGAGTGGCGTTTTGGAACATTTCAAAATGGCGGCTCAAAATGGAGGCTGCAAACCAAACAAAAATTGAGACTTCGAATCAAAAACCTTGTAAGAAAGAGAATTGGTGTTCTATTCGTTAGGTTTTGGGCGCAAATTGTTGGTATCTGACGTCTTCAAAAAGTTGGTAAGGTAGGTTGATGAAATCCAAGATGGCGGCTAAAACATCGGAATAGTCGGTATTTAGAAAACAATCGTCAGATAAATGCTAAAATTAGTTTACGGGGGTTTTGGAGGTCGCTGATCATTATTCTGTATTTGGATTTGAAAAATGCAATGTGGCGGATCCAATATGGTGGACAATTTTTGGATATTTTGGATATTTTTCGAAATTCAACCGATTTACGCCAAATTTCTTTGTCAGGGGGTTTCAAGGTCGCTGATCGTGAATTGGAAGACGGATTTGTCAAAAGTCAAGATGGCGGATCCAAAATCGTGGACCAAACTTTCGAAAACTTATTCATGTCGCATGGTAGTGAAATAAATCAACCGAAAGTATTAAATGTTTCTGTTCATATTAAATGAGAAGACTGTCGGTTCCAATTAAAGAATTTTCTCGACCGGTGAGAATGTTAGAACAACGCAAGCTGTCTTAAGCTCTCTGCGTTTTACAGGGTTGAGACTATCTTCATTTGTATGAAGCTCGCATTACTTTTTTCATTTTTGTTATTTTTTAATATATTATTTTAATTTTTAATTTTCTAATATTTTGTTTATTTTTGTTGTTGTTTAATTATCTTATTGTTAGTTTTTATTTCAACATCTTTTAATGTATTTCGCAATATTCCGTTGTGATAATATTTCGGATGAGTTAGATTACCGAAATGTTAGGAGGGCTTTGTTGGAGGAGATCTTAAAAGCATGACTTTGAGAAATATATTTTATTGCTGGTGCTGAGTAAATTCTTTTGGTCAGTTTTCTAGATGTTCTATTATAATCTTGTTTAGTGTAGTGGAAAAATGTTATGTTGGGAAATTTATGTTTAGCTCAGATGAAGAATTGAACAGAGTCGAGAATCGCTTCATTTCCTTGTTCTTGTAAGCTAGCTAGTGTTGCCAGACTCTTCAATATTGCCCCGACTCCGTCACAAGACCCCTTGCCATGAGCTAGGGGCATAGCATGAGTATGCCATTCTGCCTGAATAAAAAAATCGTTTTTGTGGTGCACTAAATTAACCATTTGATATCGATTTTTGAAGTGCTGCTTTGCTCCATCGGATACATAAATAAGTTTCGTTCATTTTGGGTATTTTGTTCTTATATGAGGAACCAAAAGTGTTTGTGACAAAGACACAGCCGTTATGTCGTGATATGTGCATTCGGAAAGCAATACAAAGCTGCAGTGTTTCAGTTATTGTCCTTCTCTGTAGTAGATGACAGCAACGTATATTCTACACTGAACGACGTATGTATAGTTTTCCATCTCCAGGAGACCTTCATTCGGTTTAAAATTCTTTTTTAGATTCTTTATGAATTGCGATTGTTGCTTGGAGATGAAGTGGTGTGCTATCAGTTTCTGTAGGCTCTCAGATAATTCTGGCACAAAATCATGGTCATTCATGCATTCCTTTTTTAAAGTGCACTTGTCGGTTGACTGACAGACGCTGTAAATAATATCTTCAGTCGTATTTTCCAGCAGCAGAGGTGTTACGTACTTCTGGAAATCTGACAGTTTTGGGCAATTTTTGCAGATTCCTAAGTAACAATCAGGTTTCGGGTTTCTGCATAGAACAAAATTGATGCACTCAGCATAATCTTGCAATGGATATTGCGATCCTTTTGTTAGTTGAACCAAATTGGAAGCATCGAACATTGCCTTAAAATTTTGGTGTATTATACACACATACACTGTGTGTGCCTCATGCTCCAGCTAAAACTCACCATTTAGGCCTCAGCAAACTTACTAAAACTTATTTCTAGCTGTTGATGTTCATCCTTGAAATTCCTGTACAAAATTTTTACGTCTAACAAAAGTAATCTTTTCGGGACATACATTACCTCATCACCATCTTTGATTTTCACAACATCTTTTTTATTTGGCATAATGCGCCTGTTGATGTCAGAGTTGTAATAGTAAAGAACTTTGTTAATAGTACTTTCAGCCCTTTTTTGGGTCAGGGGTCGCTAAAGTGCCGCATTGATGTTTTAAATCAGTCGCCTTCTTAGCCATTCTTATGGAAACATTAAACTCCTCCATAATATCTCGTAATGTCCAACAATCAGGTAATAATGTCAAGATGGTGACTCTAAATGGGTCGTTTTCTGGAAGAGAATGAAACTTTTCTTTCAGTCCATCCATCAATTGCTCCAATTTACCTTCTCTTGATAAACGCACTCTTTTGGCTGGCTAAGATGTTTCATCTTCCTGATGTACCAAGATTTCTTCATCTATCGAAATATTTGATGTATTTGAGGAAACCGTATAGCTCTACTTTCTACAAGTGGTATAAATTATACCATTCTCAGGAGTATCTGGATGTTTGGATAAGAATGAAGCTGACACACGGCGCAGGTCTTTCCCATTGTGCCCTTCTTTATTAAAGGGATTACAACATCTATCGAAATGAACGTTACGTGTAGACTGAGACATTTCGTTTAAAGGCCATAGACCCAAGCCGTCCGATGCACAAATTGCAATGAAAAGAACTTCAAATTAATGTGAAAATTAATTAGGAAAATTTTCACAATATCATTTTCTGCAAATAAATGGACACAGTGAAACACGCTTAAAGGCACCAGGCAGCCAATGCCCGAGCCGGCCCGCTCTCCATCTCATTACTTTATAGAATCTCACTTCTCTGGCGGGAAGGTACGTCACCTGGCGGCAACTTACGTAACGTATGTTTCCGTGTCTCCTCGGGCTTCGTATACGGTGCGGTTCGCTAAGAGCGGAGTGCATGTATGTCCATGATTTCGTGCCATATTTATCTGAGAGCCTACAGAAACTGATCGCACACCACTTAATATCCAAGCAACAATCGCAATTCATAAGGAATCTAAAAAACAATTTGAAACCGAATGAAGGTCTCTTGTAGATGGACTTTTCGGAAAACTATGCATACGTCGTTCGTAATGCTACCCAGCAGTTTCACCAGTGTAGTATATAAACCTCCAAAACCCCCGTAAACTAATTTTAGCATTTATCTGACGATTGTTTTCTAAATCCCGACTATTCCGATGTTTTAGCCGCCATCTTGGATTTCATCAACCTGCCTTACCAACTTTTTGAAGACGTCAGATACCAACAATTTGCGCCCAAAACCACACGAATAGAACACCAATTCTCTTTCTTACAAGCTTTTTGATTCGAAGTCTCAATTTTTGTTTGGTTTGCAGTCTCCATTTTGAGCCGCCATTTTGAAATGTTTCAAAACGCCACTCTGGCCCGTAAAGGGTGATCAATATGGAATATTTTATGCCCAAGATCATTACAATCCATTGATTAGAATTTTGGGCGGAACTTTGTCCCGTTTGACGTGGAATGTCCCATATATGGGGCATTCGACGCCAAATGTGCAACTTTTTTTCTTATCTAACTAGTCTCTTAACTTTAGAACATAAAAATGAAGCACTTTGGACCATATATAATAATAAAATATCGCTTGTATGAAATATTATAGAACTCTTTGCATTAAATAAAAATTTCGACTTTTTTTTTTATTTTAAAGGGAATTTCATGCTCCACATGACTTATTTATCCAAATTTATATATTTTTTTTTACTCACAATAACTTCAAAAAAGTGCCAGTAGTATTGAAATGGTTATGTGCAATTCCCCAAGTTGGAAGTTTTAGATTTTTTTTATATTAAGTTTTGTATTGTCATCCGTTATCTTAATTCGATATATGTCTATGTGTTTTCTCACAAAAATATCGAACTTCGAAATGATCAGATTAGCTATGGGCTGCCGCCGCGTACCGCGAAACTTTCGCACGGTCGGGTTTACGTCTCTTCGGGGTGTGCGTGGATAGTGAACTTTTCCGCCGCTAGTTGCTGTCAGAGCGTTCGTGCATATTTTTGGTTCTCTCTACAGAAATGGTACTTGGAATTTCAGTAGGGACATTTTGATCATATACTTTACATTGATTTTCCAACATGTTATCAATCTCCTTCCGACAATTAGCAAAGCATGGAACCTACCTTAACATTTGGTAATAATTGCCTTTGTCTTGCAGTAATACCACGAATATCAGAAGAACGAAATTTTCTATGTTTCGCTTTATGAAAAGGATTGCAACAACGATCTGTGAAAGAAGGCATACTTTTATAGATTTATACCTGAATTCAGTGAATTACTATAAAATACAAATTTACAGCAATATTATATTTTCATTTATAATGATCAATCTGAGCATATAACTTTTTCACCTTTTATTTACCTTTCAGAATATACGTCGTATATAATAGCTAATAAGGTATCGTGTCAGGGAGTACCGACAAGCCTCCTTATGACTATCCAAAAGCCCATTTCTGTAGAGAGAACCAAAAATATACACGAACGCTCTGACGGCAACTAGCGGCGGAAAAGTTCACTATCCGCGCACACCCCGAAGAGACGTAAACCCGACCGTGCGAAAGTTTCGCGGTACGCGGCGGCAGCCCATAGCTAATCTGATCATTTCGAAGTTCGATATTTTTGTGAGAAAACACGTATACATATATCGAATGAAGATAACGGATGACAATACAAAACTTAATGTTAAAAAAATCTAAAACTTCCAACTTGGGGAATTGCACATAACCATTTCAATACTACTGGCACTTTTTTGAAGTTATTGTAAGTAAAAAAAATATATATAAATTTGGATAAATAAGTCATGTAGAGCATGAAATTCCCTTTAAAATTAAAAAAACAAATTATTCTACGATCAAAATTGACGGAGATAATTAACTTTAAGTTTTCGAGAAAGAAGGCCCCTGTGTTGTATAGCTTTACATGCAATTGAGGGGCCTTCATTTATTGCTATTAAATTCAAATCGATAATGAGCATATAAAGTAGTCACAGCCCAAGATGTTTAATATGCTGTTAGAAATGTACCAAATAGAAGTTTTTTTATGAATTTTTTCAGATTTTTAAAAACGGTGGATCTATTGTAAAATTTAAATTAATCACTTCGAAACGATTTTTGTATGTCTTTCTGTAATCATTCATAAAAATAAATATTTTTATACGAAAGCTTGATCAAAATTCTACAGAAACCATGTATTGTATTAATTTTTTATACTAATATTTTGGAGCTTAAATCATTTATAAAAATTAAAGTCGAAATTTTTATTTAATGCAAAGAGTTCTATAATATTTCATACAAGCGATATTTTATTATTATATATGGTCTAAAGAGCTTCATTTTTATGTTCTAAAGTTAAGAGACTAGTTAGATAAGAAAAAAAATATGAAAAAAAGTTACACGTTTGGCGTGGAATGCCCCATATGTATAAGTTTGCAAAAATATACTCCCAGCACCGTCATTGAACTATGCTATATATACCATATATACAGGGTGACCCATTTTAACTTAGACAGTAAAATATCTCAAAAAGTAAGCGTTGCCCGAGAACAAATTTCAAGTAAATGTTGTATGGTTTAAAGGGGGCCAAATGATGGTGACATCGATTTCGACCTTGACTTTCGTTTTTTCTTATGGGAACACATATTTTTTACTTCGAATTCTAAAACAGCATGAAATTCTACGTTCGGGGACTCTAGGGGTCATTTATAGGTCAAATTTCCATCTGGTCTAGGAAAGCTCCCTTTTCAAACCTTCGAAACCGTATTACTCTCTCTCTTTTTATGCACGATGTGTGCGCGTATGTGTGTAAAACCAAATATATGCAACTAATGTTATTCTTTTTTTTATATTTTTATTTTCAGGTGACCAACGCAACGAATAAACGATTTTACAATTTTAATTATACATATATTATTGTGTATCGTATAATTTCTAGCTTTTTCTAGAAAACTGAGACTCTTGAATAATCTCCACATTTACGTTTCAACACGTTTCTCGTTTAAACCTGCAGGAGGAGTGACACGTATATAACATGTATATAAATGCCATCTATGCGTTGTGCAGGTAAATATTAATAGACGATAAGAATGAAGTGGAGGATAGGCATTACTGTTCATCATAACACAAAAGAAAAAACAGTAACTAATACGCAGTCGTTGAGAGGTCATGGAAGAGATCATGGCATGCCTTAAAGTCGTGCGGAAGGGTCCACCCTCGTACAGGTTTGTTTATGTCGGGATACTGACCTAACAACGACACCATCACTTTTTATTATTTGTCTATACATAAATTATCTTTAAAACATCATTAATAACACTTGTCTGATAATAATTACCCAATTGTAGGGATTTATTATTCTTTTTTATTTGTTTATACATAAAGAATTCAAGCTCAAGTGGGCTCCCAGTGTGGACTAAGTGTATACACGTAGTTATAAAACATTCAATAAACCGAGAATAAACAAACAGATATATACCAGCGTTATGTTTTAACGGGTATTTTGAATCGCAAGATCTTAATTTGAGGTCAAATTTTGAAAATTCTAAACGTAGAATCCAATATGGCCGCACAAAATTGGACAATTTTTAAGCATTTTTCATTATACACGTAATTCTAAAAGAATGAATAAATAGAGAATAAAGAAATAGATACACACCAACCAGGGTTAGGTTTAATTGGGTACATTACCACCTCTTAATTAGGTCATTAACCCCGACATATCTGAAGGCTCGTTTGCCGCCTGGGGCCAGACCTGCCTAAATGGAGGAGTGGGGAGTGTTTATTTCTGGCTACCGATACCCCCTATTACTAACTCCTAAATCTACCATATCTTGTACATCTAATAAGCTGTATTTATGAATAACATATTGTTATGGCATGGGATCTTAAAAAGTGTATTATCTTACATTTATTATGGTTGAGGTGAACAGGATTAGAGTTACGCCAGGCGCTAATACTGATAAGATCACGTTGAGTTTTAGAAGCCTCTAAGTAAGATTTAATAACACTATAAGGTTTCAGATCGTTCGCATAAAAGAGAAATATCAAAAGTCATATAACATTTCCAAGGTCGTTTATAAGTAATACAAATAACAAAGGTCCCAAGTGAGATCTTTGGGGTACTCCTGAAGGAGACAAGAAAAGCTCGGAAGTTTACCTTTTTATGCGAACGGCCTGTTAATGGCCTGACAGATAAGAGTGAATTCACGAAAGCAACGGTCCCCCAAATCCGACAAAGTTCAACTTGCCGACCAGAATGCAATGGTAAACAAGTCGAAAGCCTTGGAGAACTCCAAAGATACTGCATCTACTTTGCGAGAAGCATCAAGAGCCTCAGTTACGCACGACCAGAAAACTAAAAAACAATTTTGCTAAGAATACAATCAGATAGTTTATACGCTGCGATAGAGTCAACCAATTTTGCAAAAACACTAAGAATGGAAATGGCCCGGTAATTTTTAACATCTTGTTTATTGTTGGATTTAAAAATTGGAGTAATGAGTGATTTTTTCCATAACATTGGGAATGGTCCCGAGGAAAGAGACATATTAAAAATAAGTAGCAGTGGCTCAATTAAGGTTGAGCATTTTTCAATTAATATTAATGTCATTTATGATGTCATTGCTGGTTATAATTGTAGAACGAAGTGCGGCCCTTTCATCAACACTATTAAACGGTGGAACTGTGCGAGTAAACCGAATTAGAATTCACAGCAAATAAATTAGCGATTACAAGACCGTTGTTAACACGAAGCGTTTAAATACAGAGTGCTAAGTATAGTATTGCTATGCCTGAGATTGTTTAAATATGCCGAGAAGGAATTAATATTATTTCTGGAATAACATTCAACTTTACTGATGTATTCCATAAAAAGTTTTCATGATAAGCGTATGCACTGCACTCGAACCGTTTGAAAATTATAAAATGTTTAGGAAGTTTTGATTGTTGCCAGCGTTTATGGACCGGTTTTTAGCATTAATGAACTGAATATGGCTTAATGTGTACCAGCGCTGACGATTATAATTTAAACAAATCCTTCTGGGTACGTGATGCTGTAAAGTTTCATTTAGAATAGAATAAAAGGAATTTATATCAAAGATTTATATAAAAGAGGAATTTATATCAAACAAAGACATGGTCGCGTTGCAATTTACATTTAACACCTAGTTATTTATGCTACTAAAGTCGGCGTCAAAATAATAGAAGAGATACATCTTCAAGCCCAGAGATGAAGACGACAAATTAAAAGGGAATTCAAGAATACTCGCGACGTGATGTGAGTCCGTTGACAATAGCGGGTCTACGTCAATAGAACACTGAACCAAGGAAGCCAAGATGAGCCAAGCATGGAAGTCAAGATGAGCTCGAGGTATAACCTTTGACAGTGAGCGGTGGAAGACGCTGAGTAAGGTTAAGAGTTGCATACATTTTAAGGTAGCAGGTGGAACATATCCAACTATGTCAAAATTAATACTTCCTTCAATGCAATTTCAAAATGTATTTAGGGTAGATTAAACACTGCTAATAATATACATTTGCATTTCGTAAATTTATCAGCAAGCACACTTAATCACTGCGCCAACTCCTGATAAGCGGAAGATTGAGACGAGGATGAAAATAAGATGCACCAAAAATAGAATGACGTCCGTTCAGTGTGGCTTTTACAAAAATGTGTTTCGCCATTGGACAAGTGGAAGATATGTCACGTAAAGATGTATTGCAACTTGTTTTAATAGCTTATAACACTCCACCGCCTCTTGCAGTATTTGATAATGAATAGGCTCAGTCGTATCCTAAAACATTATAATCTTTAAAGCCAAGTTTTCTTATCATCGTTAGAGTGATTCGGCCAAGTTTCGGTAAAAACGATGATATCCGGTAATTAATGATGCAAGTTAAAAGATATCTGAAAAGTGTCGCGTTTAGAACGTAGACCACGCGTATCTTAATAATGACTATTAATGCAATTTATGTTTAATGTTAATTCGTAGAACAAATGCGTGATAAGTCATCTTCTGAGCCGATTTCAGTGTTGTCTTCAATATAAGAACTCAAGTAAATTTTTGTAGCTCCACACAGCGCTTTCATGCCATGATCTTTTGGGTACATCACTACTTTACCGAATAATTTGAAAAGAGTCGGCGGCAAATATTTATTAAAATACCCTTCCTTCGCTGTCCAATCAGAGCATAATTCGCTTGCTTTCAGTGTTCTTTGACGCATCTGGCACGAATTGAAGCATCTTCAATTGTAGAAGCAGTTACACGGACAAATTTATTTCTCGAGCTCGCTGTTTGTGCACGTGCGGTAGCATCGGTTGAAAAATTGCTAAAAGACCCACCCGTTTGGGAGGCGCCAGAATTCGCAGTAGTAATAGGGGCCGGCTGGCATCCTGTTGACACCTTTGAAAATGGCTTACGGTGCTGAGTAGAGTTGTTCTTGGAATTTCAGCGCATGCTTGGCGAATGCGATTTCGAATTTCGGTCTTGTTGTGGGATGTTCTTCATAAATGCCATTTTACAAATGTCCCCATAAATAAAAATTTAGAGATACCAGGTCGGGTAAACAAGCAGGCAAGTTAATCAGACCCCCTTCCTGATCCATCTACCATTGTAATTTTCATTCAAGAAAGCCTGTACGATTCTGGCAAAATGTGGTGCAGCACCATACTACTGAAACCACATTCTTCGCCTTGTCCCTAAATTGACATCTTCCATCAATTCAGGTAACTGATCCCTGATCAAGTGTAAATGGGTATTGCCATTAACATTTTCCTTGAAAAAATAAGGGTTTATTAAATACCCGTTGACGATGCCACATCACACCATAAGGCTCCAATGTCTTTGATGATTAACACTTCTGTGTCAATGAAGATTTCCATCCAGTCATGGTAGTTATGCTTATTAAGTTCTCCATCACTTTGAAATTTAGCTTCATAAGAAAAAAGTACATAGTTGAACAAATGTGGATCATTTTCTAACAAGTGTAATGCCTAGTGACAAAAAACAATTCGCTGTTGAAAATGATGATACTGTAATTCCTGAACTAATGTCATTTGATAAGCATGATATTTCAGGTCTTTGAGAATTTTCAAGAATGTTCTCCTAGGTATACCGATTTCTGTTTCAACTCGGCGACTCGTAATATGAGAATCAAGGGGAACGATCGCAAGAACAGTGACAACACGAAAATCCTTTTTATCGTATACGACGCGACGTCGATGTCGGACCAAATGCACACCACGAGATCTTTGTTAACATACTTATGGCCGTATGATCTAGGTGTCTTCTATCCGGAAAGCATTCTGCGTAAAGTCTTGACCCAGCTCGATAATTATTCTGACATTGGCCTGAAATTGGTATCATATCCATAATATCAATGGTATATATAGTCAGCCATTTTTAGAGCTGTTCTTCACCTTTAATTTGGTGATAAAACAATAATCGAAACCTCAAAGACTCATGAAAAAGAGAAATGCTGAAAACAGACTGAACGCAATTATTAATTTTCTCTTTTGTGTTATAAATGGTTTTAATTGTATTATTAATTTTCTTATTTTCAAATATCGGAAACCGTACAACAATCAAATTGATCTGTGACTCGAATTAAATTATTACGAAGCTGCTTTAAAGTTGTTCTTCGCCTTAACAAAATGTAGATAATCCTACGAAAATCGAAATATTACAACGTCTTACAGAAGAAGCAGAATCGACGAATTGTTGAATCTTCTTTTTTAACTACTACAAATGAAAATAGTCTAATAATCACGAGACATGTAAGTGCTAAGAATTTATAGTATTAATTTTTTTCGCAGTCACTATAGAGTCACCGTGTTTAATTTGATATGGGTTATGAGTTGGCTTATAGTTATTGGTCTTATTATCATTATGGACTCGTTTTGGAACTTTGGTTATGTTATGGGTTAGGTAATTGATTAGTACGACTCTTGCACATGCGCAGTATTTCAATACAACACCTACATATGAGCAGTAATGGAATATGAGACTTATGAATGTGCAGTAGTAAAATACAATACTTACGTTTGCGCAGTAATCAAGTTCAACACATTCGCATACATAGTAATAAAGCACGAGTCTTATGCAGTAGTGAAACACAACACCCACGCATGAGCAGTAATAAAGTACAACACACTTGCACATCCACGGTAGTGAAATATGACACCTACCCATCTGGAAAAATATGATAAGAGACTTATGCGAGCGAAGTAGTGAAGAACATCACATTTACGTATTTGGCTTATGTTCCGGAAAGTGCAAGTGGGGAGTTTAAATTCGTAAATTTGACGATTGTTCGAACTTGCGATAATTTTGATAAACATCTTTCTTAGCTTAAAATTCTCCGTTCTTTTCAAATCCGGGATCAAAAATAGGCGTTTCCATTTACAAAAAAAAAAGTTGACCTTGAAATAAGTAACAGCTCATTTTCAAGCTTTTTTTAAATCCTCAAAATTCATCCATAAGAGCATTTGGCATGCGATGAATATTTCTGAAGTTATGGCCTCAAAAACAAAAAAAATGCCAATTTTTGCGTTTTTTCGCATATAACTTATTTTGTCAAATATCTGACGAAATGGCACACAAAAGAATCTTGTAGAGCTCGAAAAGACGAAGTTTCTTTTCCCACATACGCCTGTATCTGATCAGAATTGAGTTCATGGAAACACTCTTAATGTCATGGAATTGGCAAAAGACTCGTTTGATAATGTTGGTGCGCATTTATCGCCAATTCTATGGCTTTAAGAGTATTCCGCTGCTCCTGCTACGAGTTTCGAATTTTGACAAGATGGATACAGAATTTGATGTCATTAGTTAAAAAAATTACCGTACAACGATATCTATTTTTAACCTGATCAATGTTTATCACTCATCGTCGTTCCCTCTCCAATCATAATTTTTAAAATGTTGAATTGTGTATAGCAATCCCTGGGACTTTTAAACTTTGAAAAGCCAGGAAAAATAGGTTTCAACTTGTAAGTGTGTTATATTTCTGTTACACAGAAGGGCAATAAGTTTGATTTATTTATTCAAATACAATTTAAGAAAAAAGTTGTCTGACCGAATAAAAAAAAGTCTTTCGGCTGTTTTTTATTTGATTTAATATGAATATTTTTATATAAAAATATAGCCACGTAGCCTACAAACAGAAGAAGAGAACGAGAGGTTGACTTTGAAAATTTGTCGAGTATATTTAAAAAAATGTAACAGGTTATGTTAGAAAAAGTCGAGTTTTTTACAAATAATGATCATTTGGGACGAACTCGTTCGATCGATGTGCTGGAAAATCTAATCGCTGCATGGTGTTGCTGGAGTTACTCAAAACATGTTTACAAAGTTTATTGGTTGTTTCTTTCGCGATGTAACAAATTGAGGTTTTATATATTTTTATTATTTCTCATTATGTCTTTCATCACTGCATGGTCTCATAAATATTAACACATATAAATCCACTAATTTAATTTATTCACGCATTTGCGATGTTTCGCTTGTCACTCAATCATACACATACTTCGCAAAAAAAGCTATGACACGAAATTTTTTAACGACACACTTCACGATATAATTTACGCGGCTAAAATTCTATGAGTCATAAAAACAAAATAATTTACGCAAACACACATACGATCAGACAAGCAATAATTATATCACGAACATCACACAATATCAGAAATAAATAACATAAAAAAAAACACTTTACCACGACGCGGGAGAGAAGGACTTTTTCTTCTGATCTTCCTCGTCGTCGTGGTTTTTGGGTCCTCCTTCTTCCGTCGTCTTGGAGTCTGGGGCCCCAGGTATGCTTGGGCCAGCCCTGGTGAATTCCGTCGATGACGGTCGCTCACTCGTGGGTCGAAGTCAGCGATGGAGAGGCGAGCGAACTTCTTCCTTGGCGCCTTCAGAATCCGCCGCTTCGTCATTCCGCACCTTCGACGACCTCGAGAGAGGAAGAATAGCGGCAGATTAATTGTCCGATACAGATGATAAAAATAAAGGAATTTGAAGTCGCTCACCTAGGGCTTCGACCTGTGGGCCGAAGTCGACGAAATCCACAGCGTGTTGTTTAAAATTATTCCCGGCACAGGATCTAACTCGTTTTGTCCTTCGTCGGCACCCTGGATCCTGGTTATGGTTGCCGACCTCGAGTTGACGTGCCGGGTCATCAGGAATCGGGAAGAAAGAGAGAGCGAGTTCCAGGGTGGATCTCGCTTTTATACCCCATGGAACTCCAATTGGAGCGACCGCATCAACTTTTTACTTGAAACGGGACGGGAACTGTCAATCATTTAAATGTCATTTGTGCATTTGAATTAACAGCCCGCCCCGTTCATTCGAATTTCCCGCGGCGCTCCTTCCTTGCGACAAACTTTGGTACTGTCTGTACGCGGTTTAATCGTTGGTGCGCGGCGGTCGGAATTCGGGTCAGGTTAGTTCCATATAATGGCGGCATACAGTGGTCACCGGTCGCGCACTTGTTATTATTTACTCACGGCAGTTTCCTTCTCTTCTTGCCTTCTCTCCTTACACATTTTTGTATCGATATACGATCGTCGCGTTACAATATCCCC
This sequence comes from Trichopria drosophilae, assembly GCA_030407085.1. NCBI lineage: Eukaryota > Metazoa > Arthropoda > Insecta > Hymenoptera > Diapriidae > Trichopria > Trichopria drosophilae. The sequence continues at coordinate 104,934,451 of CM059582.1, forward strand.
CTTTTCTTTCGAGGGTCGTCCGATCGCGAGAAAGAAACAAAACCACTCGTCGCGAATGGTGTCGACAGTGATTGTAGTTGATAATGCCAATGTTCCCGTGATTACTAAAAATAAAAGTGCCTCCGGATATTCGTCGTTGTTATTGTCACCCTAACCATTTCTTACGCATTGAAAGGAAGCAGTCAAGGATCTGGAGTCACAGAAATATATGGTCGAAGGCTCGCCTGGTTATAAGTGCCTTCTTTTTCTACGTTGTTGATCGGATTAGCTAGTTTAACGGCATTATTTCCAACTAGCTGCACCACGTCATATGGGTCTTTAAACAGGTGAAACATTCTTTTTGTCGTTCTGTCCAGGGCACTGGATAAATGAGGAACTCGCAGCAGTACTGAATCTCCTACTTTTATTTTTGTTTTACCAATTACTTTTTGCTGCTTTTTGCGATGTTTAAAGCTTCGTTCCATTGTCAAAAATTTGTCACTGGCAAAAATTAAAATTTGTTTATGGTCAATTATATTCGTGGTTGGAAATTGAACCAGTCGTTGTACTATATCTTCGACAGGCTCACCAAAATGGAGCTGGTGAGGGGAATATCCTGTCGACTGATGAGTCGCAATATTTAGAACCTTTTCTATCTCCGGAACGAAGCTTACCCACTTTGTGTGTTTGTCTGAGCAGAATGTGGGAAAAAGTCGACCTAATTCACGCATCACTCGCTCAGTAGGATTCGACTGTGGGTGGCGAATGGAGCTAAAGTGAACCCCAATATCCAGTGCTTTTAATGTATCTGTCTATACACACGATGTGAATTGTGAGCCATGGTCACTCAGGATTCTTTTCGGTTTGTCCATTTTTATAAAATAATCCTTCACTAGTCGGTTCAAACTGGCGTGAGTGGTAGCCCTTTTCATAGGGTACAATTTGACGTATTTTGAAAACGCGTCCATGACTACAAAAATATGTTGCATCCCTGCCCTGCCACTTGGTAACGGACCGTAAAAATCCACTGTCACCAAATCGGAGGGTGACGTGGACTTTACAAAATTGTATTCCCCCTCCGTGGCTTGATTTCGGGGTTTTATACGTTGACACAGGTCACAGGATGCATCATACCTTTTCACCTGTCGATGCATATCACGCCAATAAAAAGATCTCTTTAAATATTCCACCGTCTTGTATACTTCTGGGTGGCATAACTTCCCATATACATATTCAATTAATTCAGCATGCATTCGCCTTGGGACGACATTCTGCCATTCCTGTCGTCCATGGGGCATATGAAATAATATATTGTTGCAAAGTTGATAAGATTCGTCATTTTTATTGTCATTACATTTATCTATCAACCCTGCAACAATATCATCCTCCTTCTGCCACTGTTTTAACTTTATTATATCTCCCTTTATCTCTTTTTCGTTTATAAGGCAGATTGCCCTATTCAAGGCAGACGCATGCTGATTATTATTCAAAACTTATCGGCTTCGTGGCTCAGACGGTTAACGCACTGGACTACGAAGTCGTAGGTCGTGAGTTCGATCCCCGTCTGGTGAACAATTTTTCGATTCCGATTTCAAGCAGCAGCTCGCTGTTGGTAAGACGAGCCACGTTGTTTGTTTACGTTTCGAAAATATTGTTTATCTGGCGGAAATCGACTCATGACCGCAGCTGTACTTGATGTAGGTTTCTGCAGTCCTACACTTCATACATAAATGTGAAGTATGGCGCCATCTTTCTAAGTTGATCTGCAGCTCTCGAAAAATCTTACAATATACAAGACAGCAACGATTGAGTAAAAAGGGCGATTCCGCCCGTTAATTAATAAATAAAAAAAAAAAAGTTATATCCCCGATTATTATTCTATTTTCCTCTACATTATTAAATTTCTCTGCAGGATTTCGACTTAAAAAATCGGCTAAAATATTTTGAGATCCTCTTATATGGCTAACCGAGTAGGAATATTGCTGCAACAATAGCCCCAAACGCATCAGACGACTACTTTAAAATGTGCAAGATCGTAAAATGTCAAAGTTCACGCCAATCAGATACGAGCGGAACTTTGGTACAGCATATACGATGGACAGTAATTCAATCTCGGTTGTGGTATATTTTATTTCAGCACCATTTAAACATCGACTTGCTACTGCGATAAATTTCCTATTTCGTTCCTTGTCAAATGGCAGTAGCACGCCTCCTATGCCGTGATCACTCGCGTCAGTTTCAACGTAAAATTTGGAATTTGGAATTATGTGATGCAAGGTGGTGCATTCAAGAAAGTTCTGCTTCAGATCATTGAAAGCATTGTGGACTTCCGCCCACTCCCAACTTGCATTTTTCTTCAGCAATTCTCGCAAAGGGTCTACTGATTTGCTGTGACTTGGACTAAATTCCTTATAGGAATTGCAGACCCCTAAAAACCTATGTAATTCCTTAATATTTTTTGGTTCGTCAAAATTTTTTATGTCCTTTGCGAGAAATGATGAACCCCAAAAGTGGCATACTCTTTTTAAAAAATAATGTGAAGCTGTGTTCGAATAATTTAGTAAATAGCTTGTCCAAAGTTCTTAAGTTACCGTCAACCGAACTCGTCCCTACTAATAGGTCGTCAGTGTACATAGCGGTTTCTTTTTCAAAATCGCCATCCATTGCAATTCCGAGTGCCCTAATGAAGCCACTGCCGGCAGTTTTGAGGCTAAAAGGGATACGACAAAATTGGTAGGTTTTTCCCTCAAAGATTAATCCCGTGTATTTTCCCGAATTTTTGTGCAGGGGCACTTGCGAGTACCCGTGCGTGAGATCCATTTTTGAGAAAAAACCTACTTTATAAAATTTTTTAATCAATTCCTTAATAATTGGGGGGGGGCGATTCGTTGTCATCTTCAATTAAGTCATTAAGATGTCGGGCGTCAATACATATCCGAATTCCCTCGTTAGCCTTTTTAACGATTCTTAATGGGTTCACATAAGGCGTTATTGCACTTTCAATTATCCCTTGTGCCATCATTTCATGTAATTCGCTACCGACAGCGCCTCTAAGGGCAAATGGTACTGGATAGTTCCGTCTAACGTAAACCTTGTCATTCCTTAAAATTATTCGGTGTTCGTAACCCTTAGCGCAACCTATTTTCTCCGAAAATAGCTTCACGTGTTTACCCAAAACTTTCTCGAACGCAGCCCTTTCATGATCATTTAATTGTCTACGTTTTTAATGATTTCCATTAGTTCTTGCCTTTTTACAATTTGGGAAACCATAGGCTCATCATTCACATCGGTTGCCATACCGTTATTTATTTCATTATGTCCCGATTGAGACTTACCCCTTGAATGCCACTTGACAACCTCATGTTCCTCGTCATGAACCATTATATAAATTTCCCTTATTTTATTATGTCTTACGTCATTTACAATACTATCTTTATCATTTACGTTATCACTTATCACATCATTATTTATTACGTCGTTATTCACATTACCTTTCACGATTCACTTCATTCATTTGCATATCGTCGTTTAAAATGTTATCATATGTTAAAATAGCTTCATTATTGTGGTTCAGAGCATTATCATCATTACCATTTTGAAATAAATCATCATGAATCAGATTATCATCGTCTTCATTACTAAAATTTGGTACGTCATTATTTAAAAAATCATTATCCAACTGTGTAACATTATTGTCATACTTCATAAAATTATTTTCATTTCTCATGTCATTATTAATAAAATTATCATCACAATTTGGCATGTCATTATTAGTTAAATCATTGTCATATAACACATCAAAATTATATAATAAATCATAATCATCATTCAATATATTACATTCATAGTTCACATTATGGTCATCATTATCATCAACGTAATTTTCATTATCGTCATTTAGCATGTCACCATCATTATTAAAATTATTAATATTTTCAAAATTATGCTCATACTATTTCCCTATTAAGTTGACCTTTTTTACTCAATTTTCTAACCATTTCATGGTGGTTCACGACGAAGACATAAGTCGTTTCGTCAAAATGAGAGCATGTGATGCTACTTGTTGGATCTTTTGAAAATTGCGCACATGCTTTTGTTATATATTTTCCTGCCCACACTATTGATTTCTCCGGATAATTAAGCACCGTTCCGAATTTTGCATGGAAGTCGTTGCCTAAAATTATTTCTGTCGACAAGCGAGGAATTACTAAAAATGTATGAGCTCTCGTCATATCATTAATGTCAAAAGTTAAAAATATTTGCCTTTTAATTGTCGTCGCTTTTTTGCCAATAGCTGTCGAAATTAAAAGATTAGTCACTGGTAATTCAGGCAGATTACCTACTTCACAAATTTGTTTATAAAAGTTTTCTGAGATAGTCGTAATTTGGCTACCCGTGTCACAAGTGAGACCACTATAAATTCAAATTTTGACTCTGTCCACGTGCAAAGTGCATCAGTGTGCAAGTGAATTAAAAAAAATAATAATAACTTCGCGCTATCGGCCACACCTTCTGGCTTCGTAATTGGCAGCTGCCGCCAGCCTATCCGCCTCGTGATCCCCACCGCACTTCAAACTCACAGTGCACGTTTGTTAGCCAGGGTTCCCCGTTCGATGACAGAACCGAACACTGGAAACTCGTTGATCACTACGCGTACGCAGTCACGCGAAACGATTAGTTTAATTTAAACTACCAGGCTCAGGAATTAACTGGTTTAATTAATTTTAATTAATTCAAAAATTAAAACGCCAAAGGACAAGAGTGGACAGGATTATCCTGACAGCTACCATTTGTGTATACAATTGATTGCATGCCAAACTCTCGCTCTTGATACTATTAAACGAGCAAATGCCGCACTACAAAAACCGGAACTTACGGTGCACCAAGCACAAACGCGCCTCCGTCTAGTGGAAACACAATGGAAGCAGCTATCAGAACAAAATCTAGAGCTCCTGAAATATCAAACTGTAAGAGAGTGTGCCGACAACGAGTATTATGAAGAAAATTTCTTCGCAACCGCGGAAGAATTGTATGTTGATACGGTCGCAGGTTTAACAGGTGTCATCGATCTTCTTCAGCCGCAGTCTTCAACGCCGACCTCACCGCCAGTAGCTCCAACCGTTGTCAATTCGGATTCACAGCGACGTTTGCAGGTACCACGTATGAAATTGCCACGTTTTTCGGGCGAGTATACGGTTTGGGAGGAATTTCGGGACCACCTTCGAGCGCTCATTATTAATGATAATTCGCTTGATTCATTTACGCGATTTTATTATTTAAAATCTTGTTTAGATGGCGACGCGGCCAAATTATTTAAAAATTTGTCGGTAACCGCGGAGAACTTTGACATCGGTTGGAAACTGCTGACCGAGCGATACGAAAACCGTCGGAGACTGCTGCAAACGCATTTGTTTAAGGAGGAGGGCCCCTAAGGCCTATATTTCGCCCCCTTCGGATTTTGATTTAAACGGTTGAAAACTTTTTCTTAAGGTAGAAGTTTTTATTGATTTTAGGTGAAACGGGGGTGTTTTGCTCAATTTAACCCTTAGATTTTAGGGGTATTTTGCAAAAAGAGTGTCAAAAATATATGCAAAAAACGTTGTTAAATTGTTGGGCAATTGGCTTGAAAATCGTTACTCGGGGGTTTTCGGGGTCTATCTTCCGCACCACCCAGTCACTAAAATAAGTAGCGCCACGACCAAAACTCGCGTCGTGTTTAACGCATCATCCGTATCCTCCAATGGTAAGTCACTGAATGACTTGCAATTTGTTGGCCCTAGTCTGCAGGCCGATCTGCCCTTGCTGCATATGCAGTGGCGAACACATCAATACGTGTACGCCGCTGACATTGAAAAAATATATCGGCAGATACGGGTTGACGAGCGGGACATCAATTGCCAGCGCATTCTATGGCGAAACAGACCGCTGGAGCCAAGTGTTCCATATCAACTACTGACAGTAACATATGGGACCGCTAGCGCGCCTTTCTTAGCGCTCCGGGTATTGCGGCAACTCGCCGCTGATAACGGAGATGAATTTCCGCTCGGCAAAGCAATTCTGCTCTCTAACTTCTTCGTCGATGATGCCTTGTTCGGCGAAAACTCTATCGACGACACTAAGGCTATTCGAGATGAGCTCAATGGATTGCTACAACAAGGACATTTCACTCTTCGCAAATGGGTAAGCAATTCCACTACACTACTCACTGACATTGACGAAGGCAATGTGGGATTGGCATGCGACAAAACACTCCAGACAGATGGCAGCGTGAAAATATTAGGAATCGCATGGCATGCGTTCACTGATTCATATAGGTTCAGGCTAAATATAACGACGCAGTCATCTAATCTCACCAAACGCGGCATTCTGTCGCAGATTGCGCGAATCTTCGATCCGCTCGGTTGGATTGCCCCAGTGATTGTTATCGCTAAGATGATTATGCAACGCCTGTGGCGGTGCCCGGTCGGCTGGGACTGCTACCTACTGACATTATCGTCGCTGGGCATGAATTATTCAACGCGTTGCCATGTCTCACGCACCTCACCATTCCTCGATGGTTAGGTACATCACCGTATACCGTCATCGAACTACACGGCTTTTCCGACGCATCGGAAAAGGCGTATGCCGCCGTAGTCTATATTAGACTCATTGACGCATTAGGCCAGTATCGCACTGAGCTTCTTGCAGCAAAAACTCGCGTCGCACCTTGGAAACAAGTCTCTATTCCTCGATTGCTGGGCATTTAATTTCCTCACTTTCTCGACTTTTGTTTATTTTGATTCTGTTGTTGTTTTCCAATTCATATACGAAATCATAGTCACGACGAGCCGTTGGGGCATAATTGAACGCGCCGGTAATCAGTTTAATTTCGGGTGTTGATTTCGTGCGTAATTATTCAGCGAAGTCATGTTCCGTTTATTGTGAGCGTTAGTGATTACTGAAGTTCGTGGGTGACTCACGTTTCGCGCGTTTGAATTTCTCGGTCGATTTTCACCCGCCTGAAGTTGTATTATTCCTCCTGGGTCCTCCTTCTTCCGTCGTCTTGGAGTCTGGGGCCCCAGGTATGCTTGGGCCAGCCCTGGTGAATTCCGTCGATGACGGTCGCTCACTCGAGGGTCGAAGACAGCGATGGAGAGGCGAGCAAACTTCCTCCTTGGCGCCTTCGGAATCCGCCGCTTCGTCGTTCCGCACCTTCGACGACCTTGAGAGGGGAAGAATTGCGGCAGATTAATTGTCCGATACAGATGATAAAAATAAAGGCATCAACCTGTGGGCCGAAGTCGACGAAATCCACAGCGTGTTGTTTAAAATTATTCCCGGCACAGGATCTAACTCCTTTTGTCCTTCGTCGACAGCCTGGATCCTAGTTATGGCTGCCGACCTCGAGTTGACGTGCCGGGTCGTCAGGAATCGGGAAGAATTTCCGTTTATTCGACTTTCCCGCGGCGCTCCTTCTCTGCAGCAAAATTTGGTACCGTCGCGCTACGCGGTTTAATCGTTGGTGCGCGGCGGTCGCTCTCATTTCTGCGCGGCGCACTGTGTAGTTCAAGAGGCGTTAAAAGGCTCAAATTAATATTCAGCGCGATCCGCTCCATCGATTTTAATAATCTTTTTTTTTAATTGAAGCTAATAAAATTCTGAAGTGATTCCTGGAGGCCGATTTTGGAAAAATAACATTGCGTCGTCGATTCCGTAGACGAAAGTGCGCGCGCGTTCGGCGGTGATGTGCGTTCTGTGCGTCCGTTATAAATATTCTGCATATAATAGTTTTTTCAAAGGTAATCTCTATTCAACATACGTACAAGCAAGTAAATATATGCACATACACATGCAAATAGAAACACTTTCGAGCGCGCGCGCATATATATGCGTTTGTATATACTGAAAATATAGCTAATCGAAACGAACAACATTGAATATACACGCAAACGAATAACTCTACACCCACACACCTATATATAGTTTATAATTTATGTTTTTTTTTATATTATTTTCGATAAAAAAGAGTGATATATAATTATATATAATTGTAAAAGCGCGGCGGTCGGAATTCGGGTCAGGTTAGTTCCACGTAATGGCGGCATACAGTGTTCACCGGTCGCGCACGTGTTATTATTTACTCGCGGAAATTTCCTTCTCTCCCTGCCTTCTCTCTTTACACAATTTTTTATCGTCGCGTTACACCGATTTATATAAAATATTTTTATTTATTTTTTATTGTCACGTAACATTGATTATTGTTGCTTTCAGATAAACAATTTATTGTGTTTTTAGTGTATTTATTTTATATTTATTTCTGACTTTCGACAATGATGCTTTTTCGAATCTGCCTTTAGTTTCATCATCTTTTGTGATAGTGCAGATTGTTAATGAAAGTATAGAATTTGTTATTTCGCAGTTGACCTGCGACGCCTTAATAGGACGTGGGCAAAGGTCGTGTATCACTTGCAGATCATAAAATTCAGCAAAGAAGAATCCCCTAAATTCTTATGTATAATAAGTTTATTTTATGAGTTTAATTGGTATACCTGGACACATGTTTCCTCTGGTGTTCTCGTACTTTCCGCAAACAAAGTCGTGATGTCTAACGGGTGTACAGGTAAATGTTCCATTTGATGAATAAGTGCTTCTGATAAACGAGAACTTTGACCATGTGCCGCTATTCCACTAGTGATTAACATTTGCGGTCGATGAACTCCTTTCATGACTTTTAATCTAGGTACAGCAAATTGATAATAATAAGCACATAAATCAAATTTAAATTTTTTTTTTTAAATCAAATTTAAAAACTATCGAATAAAAAGAGTATTTAGTTTCTTATAAATAAGAAAAAAGGTATGTTCATAAAGAATCGTGTAACAATATTTGTAATTAGGGCATTGCTAACATTTACATATTCGAGCGTAGCTCTGAGAATCATATAATTGTGCGAAGAATTTTGTTGTTAGATATTGTAAAGGTGAACTCAAGTCCTTGGAATACACAATCAGATCTCCGTAGTACCGACCATCCGGACACGAATATCTAATGCATTATTGTTTTCGTTACGGGGCTGAATGGGCTAGGCGCTGATGCTATGCGCCAGTAGAGGAAGAGAGAAAGAGATACAGAGAGGCACAGCATGAGTACGGATATGGGCGATTCGTGGATTACGGAGGATGGCCTGGAATTCCAAGGTCACCGACGCCGTCAAGGACATACACTCAACAAATTTTGAAGGCTCTATAGTAATAGTTGAACATTCGATTACGGCTTCTTTCTGCAACTAGCAAGTTTGTATAAATTTATCATTCAGATATATTGACGTTCATAATATTATTACAGCAAGAAATATATACCACGATTGCATGAATAATATGAACTAACGATATTTATGAACATCTATGCAAGTATGTTTATCCCCACGTGTCCCGTCTACATAAGCATACGCGCGTATAGACCTTAGACTTACCGGTTGAGTTTGTAGAGGTGGGACATAGGGAAATCCATGCTACAGCCAGCAACCAATGCGAACCTAGCTTTATCCAAGTACACCCACTAATCGATCAATGGCGTGAAAGTTATGGAGCTCCATCGATTTGCATTCGTTTTATTGTCTTTTCAATATTTAAAAGAAGAATATAAGAAAATAATTTTTAGAAGAATAAGAAAATAAGTTTCGTTTAAAAATGTTTACCATTTTGATACCCAATAAGCTACTTACGCAAAGAGTTAAAAAAAACATTTGTTGCTGAATACCTGAGATACAGGTTAGAGCAGTCGATGACAGATCTCGGTTTGATGTTTCAGTCTTTGTGATGTTTTGATTTTTTATCGCGATTTAAACTAAATTAGGTTACCACATTTCCGACTTTAGAAGATTTAACATTATTGATTCAGGTAATTGAAGTTCATCAGATCAGACAAGGTTTTTATTGATTCATTATTATGCAAAAATTTACATCTGTTTATGTTTGTGCTTCAGGAGCAGGTTCTCCATACAAATTGGATGATCAGTTTTCAAAGTACATGGTACGTTGTCAGATACGTATTCAATTATCTACCATTTCTTATGCGTTATTTTAAAATGTATCATATATTGTGTGTAATTTGTGTTTCAGATTTCTCTGAAGCGTCGTGCAGCACCTCTTGGAAGTTGACCTTAGCATACAAGGCAAGACGATGCTGTTCAACTTCCTCCATGGAATCGCAGGGTGTGTCCGACTCATATCAGTCTCTTGGCGAGTAGTAGAGCCAGCACTATTGACTTGGCCAGTTGGGGTGTGATCTGGGTCTGCCCGCAGCCCTTGTTTCAATACATCATTACCCAAGACAAGAAGAAAAGGATGACTACGCTAGATTTGGAATCGGTGAAGTTTTTTAAACAAGAGAACCTTACAGAATGAGTAACGTCTCGTCCGGTATGGACAGTACCATCATTCACTGTATTATGCTTGAGTTTGGTGTAAGTGCAGAAAATTGTGCATGTCGTTATACAAACAGTGCAAAAATGATTTTTCTTGCCGAAATGTGAGGATCTTCCTCTACAGCAGCACAAATCATTACTTCCTCCTCTACTCCAATGGTATGAACATTGGTATTGCACCGCAATGGTATTACAAGAAATTGTTACTCCTTTTCTACATGAAATAGAGCAAGTGGTATGTATGCAACACAGACTGATTGTTTGAGTTGTAATGTTAATATATTTAAATTAAGAAAATTATGAATAGTGTTCAATGATAATTTTGCAGTTTAAAAAAAAAAAGTGTACCGATTTGAAAAGTGTTTAAAATGTAATTGTACAAATACATTTCAGGAAGGAACCGATATATGTTTTCAGCAAGATGGAGCACCACACGGAACTTGAAATATCACATCTCGTTTAAATGAGAATTTTACAAATCGGCGGATAGGTAGTTTTGGACCAGTCAAGTGGCCAGCCCGTTCGCCTGACATAACTGCGTTTGATTTTTTTGCGGGGTCATGTAAAAAATGAGCCGTATCATGGACCGTTTATCACGACAATGGAGAACTCCGTGACAGAATAGTGGAGATAATTCTCTCTATAAGTGCAGAGATCTTACTGAGAGTAGCCGATGAATTTTACGACCGATTGGGGTACTTACGACTGGGAATGGTCAGCACTTGGAATAGTTTCTGTAGAATATTGTTATTCAAATTAAATTAATATTTCTATTTTCGAATTGTTTTGTTTAAATTACATTATATTACAGTTTTTTAATAAATGTGTATTTGATTCTTGACGTACGTACATCATTCCTCTCTTTTTATTTGCGTGACAACTGCTATGTTGAATTGCTTGAGGCTAAAAAGGACTAATTGCAGCTATTTCGTATTGCTGATTACCATGTCGAGGGAATACTTACGAACACTCGGATAGTCACTTACTATACCATTGTTTATGATCACTGCGGCTCACCATTTTCACACTGTTAGTATAAAGAAATGCACTATTTTCTAGACTTGCACCAAACTTATGACACACAGTTAATGATGGTACTGTCCATACCCGACGAGACGTGACTCATTTTGTACGGTCCTCTTGCTTAAAAAACTACACCGATTCCAAAACTTGTGTACTTATCCTTTTCTTCGTGTCCTGGGTAATGATGTATTGAAACGAGGGCTGCGGACAGACCCTGATCACACCCCAACTGACCAAGTGAATAGTGCTGTCTTTACTGCTCGCCAGGAAAAGTGCATTTTTGGTAAAACCAGACCTCAGTGATGTGAGTCTGGTACTCCCTGAGATCCCATGCAGGAATTGTATACTAAGGTCAACTTCCAAGGCTGCGCGTCGCTTCAGAAAAATCTGAAACACAAAGAATCAAACATTTTAAAATAACGCATAAAAAATGGTAGATAATTGAATACTTATCATACCAAGTACCATGTATTTTGAAAACTGGTCATCCCACTTGTATGGAGAACCTGCTTCTGAAATACAAGCATAAACAAATGTAAATTTTTGCATAATAATAAATCAATAAAAACCTTATCTGAACATCAATGACCTGAATCAATAATGTTAAATCTTCTGAAAATGGAAATGTGGTAGCCGAATTTCGTAGCCGTCAAACCATCATTTGTCATCGACTGCCCGAACCTGTATTCAGCAATGAATGATTTTTTTTAACTTTTAGCGCAAGCAGCTTGTTGGATATCAAAATGGTAAACATTTTAAAATGAAACTTATTTATTTTTCTTTTAAATATTAAAAAGACAATACAACAAAACGAAAGCAAATCGATAGAGCTCCATAACTTTCACGTCATTGGTCGATTCGTGTGGGTCCTTGGCTAATGATCGGTTCCCATTGGCTGCCTGCTGTAGCATGGGTTTCCCTATGTCACATCTCGAAAAACTCACCCAGTATGTATCCAGAGGAGCGGTCGCTCGTCGCGCCAAGTTCTTAGCGCGTGGCGACCGCTACTCCTTTACCGCTAACATAGTTGAAATTTTACAACATGGAACACATATGTTTCGTCGATGCTTTTCCTCCAAAAAATTTCCTAATCATGCTATGCCCAGTATTTTTTTATTTTTTTTTTGTCTTTCATTTAAGCCTAGTCCGATTGAAATCGGTTCAGTGGTTCGTGAGATATCAATCATCACGATTTCAACGATCGAAAATTGTTCTTCTTCATCGGATTTTGGGACATAGAGACAGATAGATGACGTTAAGCATGAGTGCGACAAGGACTGATAGCTCCGTTGGTGAACGTTAGGACATAGAGATAGGATGATATCGCTTCCTCTGCTATGGGACATAAAGACAGATAGATGATGTTTAGCACGAGTGCGACAAGGATTGATAGCTCTGTTAGTGAACGTTAGGACATATATAGGATGATGTCGTTCAAAATAAGTGCAACAAGGACAAGCGTCAGGACTTGGCGACCGGACTGAAACAGATCTTGCAATATGGCGGCCTGCACTCAGCTGACCACACGGAAAAAAGTCCGCGCATATACAGTCAGGGCAGCGCGTGCGCTGGTAATAGGGATCCCGCCTTTCCGTATCAACAATGGTGCACCGACCATGAGAGTACGGCGCTGTGAGCGCCACTGGAAAGAACGAACCCTCTCCATTTAAATACTAGGCTGAGTGAGCATCAGTTTTTTGAGTGCACACGAGCATCAAGATTCTCATTAGGGTTACACGGAAAAACTTTTGGGAGCGCTGCTCACCCAAACCGGGCGGGTAGCGCTCCCGCGGCACTTTTAACTTTTCAAATGATGATTAAAAATATAAGAGCGTAAAAATAAATCTTTTTCTGAATATATATGGATTCATACTATCATTAAGAAAGTTTATGCACTATTTTTAGACCATCAAATTACTTATATGGTTTATAAAGTTCGTTAAACGCGTAAAAACCGGCACTTTTTCCATTTTAACGCTTCCGTATCAAGAACAGAGCAAAATAGAGTAAAATTGCACGCTTTGCAATTTGCAAGCTTTTCTGTAGAGCGTGAAATTTCCTACAAAAAAGTCAGTGGCAGCCCTAGTCTAATATTAATAGTTTAGCCAGAAATAACACTGGAACGTCAACTTGCAGTTTGATCGATAACCAATGTAAAATATTCGGAATATTCTGTTTAAATTCGTGTTTTCTTTCTGGCCAAACTATTAATGTTACACTATCGCTGCCCGTGACTTTTTTGTAGGAAATTTCACGCTCTACAGAAAATCTTTACTGCAATTTTACTCTTTTTTGCTCTGTTTTTGATACGGAAGCGTTAAAATGGGAAAAGTGCCGGTTTTTACGCTTTTAACGATCTTTATAAACCATATAAGTAATTTGATAGTCTAAAAATATAGCATAAACTTTCTTAATAATAGTATGAATCGATATCTATTGAAACAAAAATTTATCTTTACGCCCTTATATTTTTAATCATCATTTGAAAAGTTAAAAGGGCTGCGGGAGGGCTGCCCGCCCGGTTTGGGTGAACAGCGCTCCTAAAGGGTTTTCCGTGTACCAGACGTATTCATTTATAACCGGACGCTCAACTCTAAAACTATGAGCTTCTATAAGAAAATGCTAAGAATGAGTTGTTTTGAAAAAGTAATTTATTTGATAATATGTGTATGAGAATCTATCATCCGGCGTTGCTTAATACATATTTCATAATCATGTTGAATGCATCGATTGTAAGTTTAACCCATTAACGCCTGAAATGACAATTTTTATACTTCATTTTCAAACAAGTATTTCGTATCAAAATCAAATTTGAAAACAATTGAGAGGTACGTATCCTACAATTTTCGAGGTCGCTGTTCAAGATTCCGAGGTCAAAATTGAGTTTCAGCCATCAGAAATTCCAATATGGCGCCGAATATGAAAAAGATTTCCAAAAAATTGGGAATTTTTTATACTTATCAATTTTTTTCGAACTATTAGAATATTGGAATTTTGTTGAAACCTTGCATAATGGTACATAAAATAGTTGAATTTTAAGACAAAATTTTACTTTTATACTCTACATCATTCTAACGACTTCAAAATGGCGTAAACAATGAAAATTTCTTTGAGAAATTTCTAGACGCTCAAACTCAAAAACTACGAACTTTAAAAAAAAATGCCTAGAATGAAAAGTTCTTAAAATTCATCAAGCGACATAGTGGGATTTTTTCAAAATTTTTTGATGATATTTTGAGAAATTTTTTTTCAACATTTTGTTCAAAATTGTAATTTATTTACAACAAATTCTGAAAAAAAATTTAGTGTATTCTCTGATAAATTGTAAGAGTTATTTGTTCTTTGCAATTTTTTCGAAAAGTTGATAGTTTTCGAGGAAATGAATTTCCAATATTATAGTTTAGGATTTTTTCCCCCAAAGAACTATCAACTTTTGGCAAAAATTGCAAAGGACAAAAAACTCGTAGAATTCATAAGTGAATACACCAAATTTTTTTCAGAATTTTTCATAAATAAATTATAATTTTAAAAAAAAATTCCTCTACATTTTGCTCACCCGTGTAAAAAAAAAAACATAACTTTACGTTTGTGGAAAAGTTTCCATTTTTGCATAAAACTCCTTTCTTTTCATTTGTCACATTTCATGGATATAAGACTCACACAAACAAAAATATTAAACGAAAATTAATTTTATGTCAAATAAATTACTTATTTTTATTTTCATAATCATGTTGAATGTATTGATTGTCCGGATCAGTGACATGTTGGATGAAATAATTTCTTATTAATTAAGTATTTACGCGGTGGGTTATATTTTTTTTTTACATAAAATATTATTTTTGTTAAATTAATATTTTTATTCATAATTAATAAACTATTTAGTTCTGATAATAATGGACACGGTCATCGAAACGTCAAAAAAAAATTGGTGTGAAATTATTTCATCCAACATGTCACTGATCCGGACAATCGATGCATTCAACATGATTATGAAATATGTATTAAGCAACGCCGGATGATAGATTCTCACACACCTATTATCAAATAAATTACTTTTTCAAAACAACTCATTCTTAGCATTTTCTTATAGAAGCTCATAGTTTTAGAGTTAGAAGGTCCGGTTATAAATGAATACGTCTGGTAACCCTAATGAGAATCTTGATGCTCGTGTGCACTCAAAAAACTGATGCTCACTCAGCCTCGTATTTAAATGGAGAGGGTTCTTTCTTTCCAGTGGCGCTCACAGCGCCGTACTCTCATGATCGGTGCACCATTGTTGATACGGAAAGGCGGGATCGCTATTACCAGCGCACGCGCTGCCCTGACTGTATATGCGCGGACTTTTTCCCGTGCAGCGGCGGCGCTTTACGTTCAGACTGAATTTTGACTGAGGTTTTGACGTTTGTGGAATTAAAGAAGAACAGCTTTGTGGAAAAGTTATTGAAGTTGACCTGTGAGATGACACAATAGAGATCCCCCTGAAAAGTGGCTTGGAGTACCGTCTTTGAATTTTAACAGCGGTCTATGGTCTTTTAGTATCCTTGCCAGTGAAAAAATAATAATTTTGTAGCTCCAGAAACTCTACAAAAACGTAAGTGAACTTTTCTCAATGTAATGTTGAAATGATTTTGGAAGTGTAATTTATAATTTACAAAAGAATCTTCGTAGTTGATTGCTGGAAGGAAATTGAAAACGATTATAAAAAAGTGTAATCGACAGTATTAAGAATTAAAATAATTTGTCGTAATGTCAAGTATCATGTACAAAGAGCAGCAAATACTAGTGCTTTGCCTTTCCGACTCAACTGGCTCGGAATTTTAAATATAAAAGTCAGAGATCAGATTTGTAATAAGTGACCCCAAAAACCCCCGAATAACGAGTTTCAAGTAAATCAGATGAACTTTTAAAAATTCACCCGCCATATTGTTTCCGCCATCTGGTATTTTTCAAAACCGACTTCAAATTCGTAATCAGCGACCCCAAAAACCCCCAAGTACTAAATTTGGTTCTAATTTACCTTTTAGTTCGTTCAAAAACGATTTCTTTCTCAAAAATCGACGATTTTTTAAATTTATTTATTTATACTTGTTAATAATTTTGCGTAATTGCATTTATTATCCTTTTCGTTACGTGCTAAAAAGCCCTCTCTACCACTGTAAAAAGATTTTTTGAATATTGCTTCGAAAGCATTGAAACTAGACAGAAAAGATGTGAATTAAAAAGGTGCACAGAGAAAATTTTCCACGTTTTAAAGCACATCATCTTTTAATTACATTTTAGCACGTGATTTAGAGCTATTAGATCATGTACTTCGAGACTTTTGGTTATTAGGTAACTCGACAAAAAACGAGTACCATGCCTGTGACATAATTTCTACAATTTCCATCTTTAATATCATGTACGGTGCGCTTATAATGGATGATACCTCAGTTATCTAATATACCTCGGGTTCATGCTTTTACAGGAGATAAAATCGTCGTACCAAAACCATCATTCCTGAATTCATTCTGATATCGTTAGGGTTGTGTTCTTACGATTTTTTACAGTGTATAGATTGTAGAATGGAATCGGCGGAACATCGGAAATAGGAACGAGGAAATTGAGGAATTCGGTGGACTGTGGTAGGAACAGTTTGATATCCTGTAAAAGCGTGAATAACCCTCGAAACTATTTCATATGGTCGTTACGTGTTGTATTTTCATGCCGTCGTTGCTTCGAAAGCACGTAAACTTGCTGTATTATCATTTCCACTAGCCTCTCTTTTCATAAGTACGTCAGTGCATTTCAATCACTGAATTCAAACTTATGTAGGAACTTATCCTTGAAAATATATCATCACAATGTCTGACGTATTAAAAGCAGAAACTGTCGTGCTATAAAACGTCGAATTTCCTCCGTGTGGTAATCTGGGTTACCACTGCGCTGCAAGGGATTAAGACAAGTAGCCAAGTAGTTCGTCTCTATACATTAGTGAGTTGTCTTCCAATATTAGCCACTTGTCCTCCGACACACGGAGAAACGGTCGACGGACGAAACGAGCTCTTACGAAGCAAGCGTATCTTCCGTAAGGCAAGTACAGAGATTCAATTGTAAATTAAAAAACATACTCCAAAGATCACTGAACATTACATTGGAGAAATAATTAGTTACGTTTCAGTAATTTTTCAGGACCTTGAAAAATTCAATTTTTTTCCAGCAAGGATTTCATAGAAGTGCTGTCAAAACACCAAGTTCGCTAATCTGTTCCCAGCTACACTTCAATAGTTTCTCATGGTAAAGAGCACCGAATCCAATCATATACGTATCGACGTATCAACAATCGACTGCAATAGACATGTGTAACCTTAGATAGTTTCTTTATTAACCTTTGCGTCTCAGTAGGACAGACATCGTTCCACTTACATTTACATAGATTTTGCTGTTTTTCTCGTTAAATCTAAGACCCATTTTAATCAAATCTTTTTCTGTTACTTATATAGACCCTTATAATTAGTAAAAAAAATGTTTCCCCTTTATTGCTAATTATATAATTGTTATACACAAAACAAGTTAAAAATATGAGTTTTTTCTCGAATAAATGCACTTTTAAGAAACCACCCATTATTTTTTTCTGAAAATTTTTTCATAGAGATTTTTGGTATTGCTGACGAATACGCCCTAACAGCATCGAACCTTATGACAAGGTTAATTAAGGTTACAGTAAGATTATCAACCTTAAGTCAAGCTTATTTAACCTTACTGCACGGTTTGGTGCTGTTAGGGCGGGGTTAGTTTTTTGAAATTCAAAATGGCTGATCTGAAATGGCGGATAAAAATTTTAAATATAACTGTATTTGGACGAAATTTGGTACTCTAGTGTTTTCGGGGTTGCTGATTACGAATCCGAGGTTAGATTTGCGAAATTCAAAATGGCGGCAAAAATTTTAAATGTAACTCTAGACAAAGTTATGAAATATTTAAATTGAATAACACATTGGAAAAGAGGCTAAGCGCTGGGATTAGTTATGTCATAGAAGCTTCCAGGACATCCAAGACTCACTACGTAGTAGTTCCTCAGTATATTTTCAGCCAAATTGGACAAAAGGAAAAATGCGTGACTCAATGGGTTAATTAATTTCTGTAAAATATTTCTAGTATATTCCATACTCAAAATGCCAGGAACTGCTTCAAATATGTTAAACATGCACGAAGCTGGATGAACATTAGAGCTAAAAATAATAACAATATATGACATTACGAGAAATGATTCAAATTCTTTACGGTTGTTCGCACTTGTTTTTAATCATTTTCGATTTTTTTTCGCTCATAAATCTAGAATCATTTGTAAATTAAAAAATGCATTTTCAAGATCGATTCAACATCACATTTGAGAAAAGATTGCTTACATTTTCATAGAATTTCAGAAGCTACAAAATTTCCACTTTCAAGCTATGCTTCAAGCAGATCCCAGTTTTGTGTGATCTCATAGGCAGCAATGTTGGACTTCACTTTTTATTTTTATGAAGGTGTTTCCGAAATTGTGGGCCAGTCGAATGCTTACAATGTATGTTGTACACTAATTCAAAATATATGAAATGAATATGTTCTTATCTAAATAGTCTTCATTTATGATAAACATCTTATCTTTTCTTAAACAGCTCTTTTTATTTAATTTAAAATTGTATCCAAAACAATTAAGTATATCAGTTTTATCATCACCATTTCAAGGATTGAAAATTCTTTTCTTTATTACATGATCAGCTAAAATAGGTTCACCAGTAGTTAACGATCGCTGATTAGGGGGTCCAGGTATCGCCCTCTGTAATTTTTCATTATATCAGATAAAATATTTGTGCCGGGTCTTAAAAGGGTAGTCGCGAAAACTATGTTCAGAGCACCTGGTGAAAAGGATAACTGATGTCGAAGTCCAGGTCTTCCGCTCCATAGTTATTTTATCTATTAGTTATAATAGATTAAGTAATAATACATCAGGAGCGGCGGGAGGCTCAGTTGGTAGAGTATCGGCTTCGTAATCAGAAAACTCTGGTTCGATCCCGGCCACTGCCATCTGTCATCGGGACACCTCTGTATTTGTTCATAAGTGTCTAATAACGCCAAAGCTCAGGTGGTTTCGATACCATTGTAGGTCCCGTTGCGATTTAGTCCCATGTGGGTTCACAAAAGTCGACGTAAAATAATATTAGAAAAAAAAAGTAATAATCCATATTAGTTATCTCATTAGCCCAAATATCTCCACAAGATATTTAAGGTCTCCGTATTTGCGGTCGCACTTGGAGGTAATTTCAAGGTCAAATAATCTACTCGGGTTTGTATATGTATTGGAGATAACTGTAAATAAGGGCACTACACGAGTATGTTACGCAATGGAAAGTCTAGGATTCATGTAAACGGCAATATTATAACAAACAAAACACGTCCAAGAAATTCTAAGGATTTCTACGTTCATAAGTTTAATTTTCAAAAATACGATATTACACGTGGTGTTTTTTTATCAACTATTGTACATTAGCAAAAAAGAGTGAAATCCCCCAAAAAACACTTCTTGTAAAAACAATCGCCAAGTTTTTATTAGTAAAACATAATTACTACAAAAAATTCTATTAGAATTAAATTATGTACAATTATAAGGCTATATTCTTATTCTAAAAAAAGCATTGAAATCATGTAACCAAGTTCTTTCTAATGAATGAAACTATCCATTAATGCAATATACAATAATTTGGAAACAAAATTTTGCGTACATTTAGAACACCACAAAATTTTTCAAGAAACTTCTTTGAAATCAAAGTAATTCTAATCATTTGTTTCATGAAATTACCATTTAATAAAAAAATGTTGTTAATGAATTTAATGAACTTTAAAAATCGATGTAATATCATCAATAATATACACATTGGCCTTTATTCCAAGCATTCTACAACTGGCTTGTCAAAAACTTGGCTGCTCTTTTAGTCAAGTTTCTCGGAGAATCTTGGTCCCCAAAGAATGGTCCCCACCATTGCGAAGTGTCATGCAATTTTCAAAATACATGCATTAGTTTGTCAGTCAATACATTATTGTATTATTTGCAATTTCTTATATTTCGTTACGCACATATTCCAGTTAATTTATCATCACAGCATTTATATTCATTTGCACAACAAAATGTTCATCTTTACAATATTTGATACGACAAAAATTCTAGTATTATATAACTCTATTAGTAAACAAAGCTAATATAAAAAATGGGGTACTTATTATTGCATAATGAGATGAGGGGGGAAAAGCATAATAAATTAAGTAAAAACATTGGGTTTGGAGGCTGTAATAGTAGCACCCAACCGTCAACGGAGGGGCATATGTCGTAGCCTTGTAAGATGAACCATTCTTTGTTTACCATTCAAGGTATTGTTTATCAATGCAATACAATATCATAATTGCTGTTTTACTTCCTGAACATTTCAGCAATTTCATCTATTTGGCATAGCTTTTTGGTGAATGGTAATATGGTGCTATCTAGAAACATGATACCATATTAAAAATTGCAAGAACTTCATTTTCAAAGAAATAGTTTTGTAATTAGGATAGCATTATACTTTTATTACTTAACACCATAAACAGATTACTAAATGATGGCGTTTTTTTCTTTGGGCCAATGTGTATATTATTAATAATATTGCATCGATTTTTAAAACTCATTAAATTCATTAATAACATTTTTTTATTAAATGGTAATTTTATTAAACAAATGATTAGAATTACTTTGATTTCAAAGAAGTTCCTTGAACAATTTTTTGGTGTTCTGAATGTACTCAAAATTTTCTCTCCAAATTATTGTATATTGCATTAATGGATAGTTTCATTCATTAGAAAGAACTTGGTCTCATTACACGATTTCAATGTTTTTTTGTAGAATAAGAATATAGCCTTATAATTGTACATAATTTAATTCTGATAGCATTTTTTAGGGTAATTATGTTTTACTAATAACAACTTGGCGAGTTATTTTACAAGACGTGTTTTTTTGGGGGTATGTATATACTGACGCCCGTTAAGAAAACTAGCATATTCCAGTTATCTTACGAAAAGCTCCTCTTTTGGTTTTGTTACGCCGAAGAACGTGATGTTTAAAACTGCCACGAAACCTAATACATATGGGTTATGACAATTGAGTACTTGGATAGTAGATTTCATTTCATGAAAAATAATATGTTTCAAAGTTTACTGACGAAAAGGAGAATGTTTAACTTTAAACGTCGAAAACTAACATATTTCACTATTTGGAACGCTTAGAGACGAAATGTATTACATTTGAGAGTGCTGCGATGCAAAGTGACATTTTTAGTTTCTGCATAACGAACAGTATTATATTTTAAATATATAATGAAATTTGGCTAAGAAAAGTATTATAAATCTCATATGAAATGGCATTCTGGAAAAAAAATTATTATATTCGACCATGAAATATTATATTGCGCAATATGGGTGTAAGAAGCGATTTTAGGCACGACGTGTAATTAGAAAGTTGAGTCCGTAAAATCGAAACACATGCGATACTTTATGTTACGAAGTACTTAAAATTCGTCTGCCATTCTTTTTTGGGTCAAAATAATATCCAAACACCCAAATATTCGGCGAAGGTGAGCATGAGAGATGTCGCGGTCGGCACGCTTGTAGTTCTTGAGCAGGCGTGTACACAGACCGGGATACGCAGGACTGGGTCATGTGTATTTATTTATTTATTTATTTCATTATGGCTTGAGGTCCTCTCTGGCCGACTATATAAGAATATACATAGAAAAATACAAATTTATATGTAAATAATTTCATGTTTACAGTATGTTGAATCGATTTCAGCTCGGGGAGTGAGGTTAACACAAATTCATGGGCTAACTTAAGATTACAATTTTAGTTATGTAACTGTTATGTCTTGAAACGAATCGGAGTCATTTAGATAAAACTTTCTGAATCGTTCACACATAAAATGTAATATGTCAAATTATCATAAATAAATTAGTCAAATTATTAGTCAAGCATTATAAATATTAGACTGGAATCGTTGGTGCTGAAATAAAACGTCATAATTTTCTTTAGTCATTGTTCAATGAAAATGTATTTTATACTTTGAATTCTATAAATATTGAACTCGTCATTAAACAATTAATCACACACACGCATACCAAACATACTCGGAATCACTATCGAATATAAATAAAAATACGAGTCAGTATGATAAAAATTATTCATCGAGTAGTTGGTAAAGCGTGTGAGTCCATGTCTATAAAGTTGTCTCTAACGTCGTCAACGAAATAACTTACGCGGCAAAATAAATTAATTAACGAAAACGCGAGCACACATTCAAATTAAACTCTCACACACATGCACATACATTAATACACATAAATAAGTTAACATATATACATGAAAATTTTATTACATAATCATGATCAATTTAACGTACATATTCAAATTGTCATTTTTAATACGGAGCGGAAGAGAAAGAGGCTTACTTTAATTTATGTCTTCTTTCTTCTTGCGGCGTCCTTTACTCTGGTTCCGGTTCTCCATCCGTCTCTTAGGTTTGCTGCTTCGGCTGCTGTCACTTGGTGAATCAGATTTTGATGTCACACTTCCTCGCGACCACGAGGGAGAGGACCAGCAGCCTCTTGTAGTACAAGGACGAACGGAGTTCCGTCGTCAGTCCGTCGATATATCCTCCTGGTTTTTTATCCTCGCCGCCTCCATGAATGATAAGATTTTTTGGTGCTGGCGGTTGAAGTGCGTGGGCCCACTTTTTATCCGGAGCAGCCAGGTTCTCCGTAATTGAGGCAGCGAGTTGTCTAGATGAAGATCCCAGAAGGAAGTCCAATGAAAAAGAGAGATTGAGGGACACTTACCAGGTCTTATAATACCTCGGTAAGTATCCCTATGTCCAGTTATGTCGCCGAGTTCCATTTTTACTAAGAATCGGGACGGGAACTGTCAAACATTTGAATGTCATTTGCTAGACTTTAGTTTGACAGCCCGCCCCTCATTTGAATTTGGAGCGCCTGCGCCCCATTGCGGCGACACAAGCGTTCCGAGCTTGGAACTCGGCCCGTTGTTCCCCACTTTCTCTGCTGCGCTGCCAGGGCGCCGTTGCACCTCTTCTGCGCAGGTAGAGGCGCACCAGCGCCAGCGCCATGTCATTGCGCGCGCATGTCCATTGATGCGCGCTCGGATCCCACGTGGGCTTGGGATCCAAAATGGCCGACCGGCCGGAAAAAGCGCGCGTTTCGTCCTTGGTAATTTCGTTCTTTCACATGTCGATAAATATTGTAATGACCCTCCTTCTCTCCGTCGCTCTTTCTCTTCCTCGCGGTCGAGATCAATGGCTCGTTACAATATCCCCCTTTCTTTGTTCGGGATCGCGATCACGGGAAAAGAAGACCGGTTCGCGCGCGTTCGCCATGTGCTCTTTGTGTCGTGTTTGTGCTGTGCACCGAATAAAAATAAATATACATATAATTGTGTCATTCTTTTTTTGTCCAATTTCCTTTTCTTAGTGACACCGAGGATTCCAGTTGCAGCAGAGGATTTATTATACATCTCCGGTGCAACACCCCGTCGAAAATCGGATCGGTAATGAGTCCCTTTATATTATTGCTCGTAGGGACACTCAGAAGGAAGGCAAGGATCCCTATTCGTTTCTTTATTTTTTTATTTTTTTTTTTGTAGGGGCCTTCGATTAAAATAAAAATCTTTTTCCACTCTATCCGAATCCATATCTTTTTCGGTCTAATTCTAAATCGGCTCCATATTCGCCGTCATGAATCTGTGGGATTTTTTCTTTTATCCCCCCATTATTCAAATTAACGTCAACACCCATATTTTCGTCATTACTACAGTTATTATCATTATCCTCTAAAATTTGATTATCATTCCACCTATAAAAATTATTATGTACATCACATTCATAAAAGTCCCTGTCAACACTCTTACAAAAATTATCGTCACCATAATCACTTTCATGAACGTCACTCTTAAAATCACTCTTATAAAGGTCATTTAAACTGTCACCTTCATAAGAATCATTACTGTCAACTTCATAAAAATAATTAGTCACTTTTTCATCAACCACGTCATTATTATCGTCATTTTTATAATACTTATTAACAACGTCATTTTCTTACAAATGATTATCAAGAACTTTGTCAACATCGTTATAATTTCCTTCATAAAAACCATCATCAACATTTTCATCATAAAAATCACTATTATCACCGGTTTCATAACAATCATTTTTACGAATCTTATTATCAATGTCAGTCTTATCAAAATCATTATCAACGTCATCTTTCATATCATTTTGGTAAAAGTCATTATCGTTATCAGTCGTGTTATCATTAAAATTTTGAACGTTATTAATCATGTCATTATCATTAACGTCAATTTCATACATAGGTATCATTCTCAACATTATCATTAAAATAATCATCATCATTTTCACGATCAACATGTACATTATAATTTTCATAAATAGTATTAACATTCTCACAAATATCATTATCAACATTTTCACATTTAACATTTACATTTTCACAAGTATCATTTTCATAATTCACATAAACATCATTTTTATATATCTTATTATTATTACCATTATCATTAAAATTATCATCATTAATAATCACATCTGTTTTATTATTAAATAAATAAGGACGTATACAAGAATCATTCATACCATTAGACATATTCACATCATTCACATCATTTAATAAGTTAGGACGTATACAAACAACATTCATACCATTTAATCAATTAGGATGAATACCATTAGACATATTCACATCGTTTACATCATTTACAACATTGACATCATTTACAACATTTGCATCATTTTCAACATTTACATCATTTACATTTTTTACATCAATATCATTAATTACATTTACACACATATCATTATCATTAACACATATATTCTCATTATTATAATTCACATAAATATCATTAACATTTTCACATATATTATTATCATTAATTATTTCATTACTTTTCATGAAATTATTTTCTTCATTATTATCATTATTTAAAATTTCATTTGTTTCATTATCATATATTACATCCCCCTTTTTTCCTACATCAGTCTTAAAATTTTTTGAATCCCCCTGATTCGTGACGGAGACATATGTTGCGTCGTCATCATATGAGCCTGATATTTTGCTCGCGGGGTCAAGTGAATATTGTATTATGTCCTTACTTATCGCGTCCAATTTCGCTAAAGCCTCGTCTACTCGATTTGTCATGGTGTGGAATTTTTTCATGAATGATTTTTTGAATTCTACGTAACTTTCAAAATTGTTTACTACGAACCATAGTTTTGCCATTCCTTCTAATGTATCCTCTACCAACAATAATTTTGTTATTCCTTTAATATTTTTTATATTGAAATATCGATCCAATTCCTCAAGGAATGCTACCGGATCTGTTTTGAATTCGTTTTCAAATTTGGGTGCAATTAAGTCGATATTTTTATTGTTCGTATTTATAATTGCACCCAATTCGTTTGCACGCGTTTTTATTTTATTTCTGTCATTGTTTTTGTGCATTTCCACGTGCTGCTGCCTGGCATCCTCGTTTTGCCGCCGCATTTGACATTGTATTTCATCTATTTCTTTTTGCATTTCGGCGATCATTATTTTCCACTCTTGGATTTTGCTCGCCGTATTTATTGTCGTTTGCGGCGACACATTGTGGACTTTATCGTCGTTACCTAACGTCATTTTAATAAATTATTTGTCCAATCATTTATAAAATTCAAAGTTTAAAAATTTATCATTCATTTCAACACCAAACGATTCCTTATCAGTCACAAATTAATAAAATAAAAGTGGATCACTCGAAAGAATGCACCTTCTTTCGTGCCCCATGTGTTGGGCGCCATTGAAACGAATCGGAGTCATTTAGATAAAACTTTCTGAATCGTTCACACATAAAATGTAATACGTCAAATTATCATAAATAAATTAGTCAAATTATTAGTCAAGCATTATAAATATTAGACAGGAATCGTTGGTGCTGAAATAAAACGTCATAATTTTCTTTAGTCATTGTTCAATGAAAATGTACTTTATACTTTGAATTCTATAAATATTGAACTCGTCATTCAACAATTAATCACACACACGCATACCAAACATACACGGAGTCACTATCGAATATAAATAAAAATACAAGTCAGTATGATAAAAATTATTCATCGAGTAGTTGGTAAAGCGTGTGAGTCCATGTCTATAAAGTTGTCTCTAACGTCGTCAACGAAATAACTTACGCGGCAAAATAAATTAATTAACGAAAACGCGAGCACACATTCAAATTAAACTCTCACACACATACACATACATTAATACACATAAATAAGTTAACATATATACATAAAAATTTTATTACATAATCATGATCAATTTAACGCACATATTCAAATTGTCATTTTTAATACGGAGCGGAAGAGAAAGAGGCTTACTTTAATTTATGTCTTCTTTCTTCTTGCGGCGTCCTTTACTCTGGTTCCGGTTCTCCATCCGTCTCTTAGGTTTGCTGCTTCGGCTGCTGTCACTTGGTGAATCAGATTTTGATGTCACACTCCCTCGCGACCACGAGGGAGAGGACCAGCAGCCTCTTGTAGTACAAGGACGAACGGAGTTCCGTCGTCAGTCCGTCGATATATCCTCCTGGTTTTTTATCCTCGCCGCCTCCATGAATGATAAGATTTTTTGGTGCTGGCGGTTGAAGTGCGTGGGCCCACTTTTTATCCGGAGCAGCCAGGTTCTCCGTAATTGAGGCAGCGAGTTGTCTAGATGAAGATCCCAGAAGGAAGTCCAATGAAAAAGAGAGATTGAGGGACACTTACCAGGTCTTATAATACCTCGGTAAGTATCCCTATGTCCAGTTATGTCGCCGAGTTCCATTTTTACTAAGAATCGGGACGGGAACTGTCAAACATTTGAATGTCATTTGCTAGACTTTAGTTTGACAGCCCGCCCCTCATTTGAATTTGGAGCGCCTGCGCCCCATTGCGGCGACACAAGCGTTCCGAGCTTGGAACTCGGCCCGTTGTTCCCCACTTTCTCTGCTGTGCTGCCAGGGCGCCGTTGCACCTCTTCTGCGCAGGTAGAGGCGCACCAGCGCCAGCGCCATGTCATTGCGCGCGCATGTCCATTGATGCGCGCTCGGATCCCACGTGGGCTTGGGATCCAAAATGGCCGACCGGCCGGAAAAAGCGCGCATCTCGTCCTTGGTATTTTCGTTCTTTCACATGTCGATAAATATTGTAATGACCCTCCTTCTCTCCGTCGCTCTTTCTCTTCCGCGCGGTCGAGATCAACGGCTCGTTACAATCTTATGAGCTAAATTAGTTCTACTTATAGGTAGTCTATTGGTTCGCGATATAATGTAAATAGTCTACTCTAAAATAGAAAATAATAGGGAGTTTTCCAAGTTTAAATGCAGGAACCAGTCCTGTCAAAACGGGAGCCAGTGCTGTCTAACATGACCCAGTCCTGCGTATCCCTCTCCGTGTACGTAAAATCATATTTACGCACAAAATATAAACTAAACCTGGTACGTAAAATCAAATTTCACATGCGAAGTTTTACAAAATAGTATCTTTAGAGCTCTTCTGATTTTTGTTCACTAAGCAATCAGAAACGACGTTCATATTTATGATAGAATCATTTCAGTGGTGATTACTTTTCAAGAAAACCAGGATGCTGTATTACTTTTATCCAAGTAACTTATTAAGCCAAGAAAAATGTCATGACTATCAAGTGAACAACAAAAGATACATTTTTCTGTGCGGATTTCGTTTTTTTAAATATTTTTTTTTAGTGTTTTTTCGATTTTTTTTTGTGGCTTGTGAACATATTTTATTTTACTTCTTCAACCCTAGTAGAAAATATGACCAGTTTCTGGCTATTTTTTCTGGTCTCTATGCTAAAAGCAATGGAGCCCAGAAAAACTGGCCAGAAACTGATCGCGCATTCTACCAGAGAGTAAAAATTTGTTTTTTGTGCACTGCACTATTTGTATGGTTCTTAAAATAAAAATATGATCACCATTTTTATGTTATAGCCGGCATTATGGAAGCAGCTATCTTGATTTGCGAAATGAGGCATGGTACACTCTAATGCTTACGGACTGTAGACATGGTATTTTCACCCGAGATATATTTCCTAATGTGAAAAAAAATCTCGAATGGCGCTGCTAGTTTGTGGTAAAGCTGGCAGGTGTATATTTTTGTTAAATAAAGTAGTATTAAATTCGGAATTAGGACATTAAATTAGATGCGATTAAGCTCCAAATTGTGCATTAATAAAATTTCTTACTTTAGATTATGATCTTGCCAGATTTACGTTGCTGCAAATACTTACTTATCCAACATAGTAAAAACCAACACATTAATGTAACTGTTTTTTCATAGCTTTAATATTGATTATTAAAAGTACAACCCCTTATATAATGAAGTAACCCCTTAATGCTAAAATTGCAGTTTTTGATCAGATTAAAGTTAATGAAGTACCAATTAAGAAAAGCTGAGGAAAATATTCGTCAAAATGCATGTCCGACTATTTTTGGGTAGGATCATTCGATTTGTGAGATTTGAAATGCAAAACGCCTCGAAAAGTCGATAAATTTTTCATTTTTTAAAAACACGGGTTTTTATCAATTCGTTTCAAAACATTATTTATACATTGAAGCACTTCTTTTTACATACAACATTTTAAAATTGTGTCATTTTTAGTAAAACTGAAAAGTTATGAACTTAAAGATATTAATTTCAATATACAAACCAAATACGACGTTCAAATTGACAAATTGATAGCGTAAACTTTCATGATTTTGTAATAGTTCTACAATTTTTTAAACTACTTTTTGGTTTTTCAAAAATCTGGCAAATCTGGCAAAAAAAATGCCATATTGGATTGGTTATATTGAAATTAATTAATTTCTTTAGGTTCATAACAAAATTTTTAGTTTGACTAAAATTTGCACAATTTTTGCATAAATTTAAGAGGTTTTATGTAACAAGAAGTGGTTCTTCAAGGTCAAAATAATGTTTGAGAAAAAAATGGAAGAAAAAATCTGTTATCTGTTTTTTAAATTAAATCTAAAAATTTAGAGGGATTTTCAGTCAAATATGGATTTTGAATAATATTTTTCCTAGT
This sequence comes from Trichopria drosophilae, assembly GCA_030407085.1. Lineage (NCBI taxonomy): Eukaryota > Metazoa > Arthropoda > Insecta > Hymenoptera > Diapriidae > Trichopria > Trichopria drosophilae. The sequence goes on from CM059582.1 coordinate 104,964,043, forward strand.
TTTTGTTAATCGGAGCTTCATTAACTTTTATGTAATCAAAAACTGCAATTTTGTCGTTGAAGGATTAATTACTTGTGTAATAAATTAATTGATGAATGTCAATAAGTGCCTAAATATATAAACAAACAAGTGAAGATGTAATTCAGTCTGCGGTAATATCAGAATAAAACGAACGGAATTCATTTGGAATAAGTCCTCTTGATGCCATGTTTCGAAGATCTTCTTTCTTCTTTGAGCCCAAAATAATTTGTTCAGAGTACGTGTGTTTTAGAATATAATCGCGAACAGCGTCCACTGTTACATTTTTCTTTAAAATTTTCATTACAGTGGGTCGATGATCAAAGTCGTATTTTATATCAATGGATTGACCACATGTCAATTTTGGCCGATTTTTGGCCGATTTTGTTTTTGTGCGTGATAGTGAAAAAAAATAAAAACCATAAATAAGCACAATATGGCGTCTAAATTAAACAGAATCGGTCGAATTCGTTCGAATTTTGTTATTCGATGCATTTTTAGATTCTTGATTGTATATCTGAAGCAGAATTTCAAAAATTGAAAATGTCCTATCCAACTTAGCGAAAAATGTTGCTAAAAATCATTCGGGTCAACTTAAAACTTTTTACTTATGATTTTTTTGAGTTTTCTTATTACGAATTGGAGATATACCTTCTATGTTTAAAAATATCTATAATTATTCTCTGCAGTTAGCCTATAAAAAGGAGTTTACCACGTGGAGGTTGCAATACCTTTTCAAACTCCTTTTTTGTAATTTTTTATTTTTTAATTTTTGTTAGCTTTTAGTTTTATATTTTTTTTTCTATTTTTTTTAAATACTTTTTTGTGTTCATTTTCAATTTAAATAGAAATTCATCTTTGTTTCGATTAATTTTTACTTTAATCAATCTAATTAAAAATCATACAACTGATATTGCCAAACAATTATTCAATGTTGAAGACAAGGTGTTTTTGATTTGTGATGGTACGTATGCGCGACATCAAAAAAGTACCAACAATGAATATCAGAGGAAATCATATTCTGATACAAAAAAAAGTTCCCCTTTGCAAGCCTTTTACTATCTGCACAACTGATGGGTTTGTCGTAGATATGCTTGGTCCCAATCTAGCTACTAAAAATTATGCGGAAATAATGAAAATTATTATTGATGATCCAAATGGACTGTGTACGTTTTTGAAACCAGGTGGTATTTTCATACTTGATCGTGGATTTCGAGATGTACAGAACCATTTGGAAGAGAAGGATTTTGAAGTAATGATGCCCGCTTTAAAAGACAATAGAAAGCATCTGACGACAGAAGAATCGAACCAATCTCGTTGTGTGACAAAAAATCGGCACCACGTTGGCACCACGCCAACGCTAGTTTTTACTCTATTTTTCACGTTAATCTCTTAACCCTCCTGTGCACCAGTTTTTCTTTTCCCATAAGGGAACAATGTATTTTGGACGAGTATACTCGTCACTGTCTTCATTGATGACTGCTGTGATTTGGGTTTTTAAAAAAATATCACTCAGGATTTTAGCTGGTTTAGGAATTCTGGATAAATACCTAACATGTGACAGGTAATATACAATTGCTGCAATGTGCGAACAGCAACCAACAGTCCTTCGGCCATTAGCACACTCACATGCATGGTCTTTTATACCAGAAACTCCAATAGTGCCAGGTGCGTATCTTATAAAACATCTGTAAGACGTGCGAGAAATGTGTCGTGATTGTACATTGACTTTATAAACATTTGGTTCTTCTCTTGCGTACTCCATGTTTAATTTTCCATCATCATCGACCATTTCCGCTGAATAAGATACTAACTGCGAAAGCTGGTACTATCCAGTAAAAAAAGTAACACTTACTTCATGCACTTGTATTGTAATAGACTATTCGATGCATATTACATGTTTACTGTGTATTACTAATTACTGTCTGTATCATTATGATCATATATATACAATATATATATATATATATATATACATATAATTCGTCAAAGATATCTTGTGTCGAAAAGATCTCTGACGGATATCTTTTAGATATCTATAAGACATCTTTTAGATATATCGAAATAGTTATTTTCGTACCAAGGGCTTAAAAGAACTTATGCGCCCGTAGGTTATCACCGCGACCGAGGGGCTGGCGAAGACTACCCCCGGGGGGGGGGGGGGTAGCGGGTCGAAACGTCGAAATTTGATGAAGGGTACTTTTTTTGCCGAGGTGACCAAATTCAATACTTTTTTCAGGCGATAGTCATAAGCATTTTAAACCAGTTTTTATGGCATTATCGATGACTTTAGGAAGAAAATGCATATAACCTTTTTTGTATAGAATTTCATGCTCTATCTTTTTTGTTGGAAACATTTTTTAATAAAATTTGTATTTTTCAAAATAAATGCAAAAAACTACGAAGAAACCTTAATTGGGGCTAATGTTTTTTAGTAATAGACGGATGGATCTGCGCCAAAATCTAATCAGATCTAAATTATGCCAAGACACGTATTTAAAAAAAAATTATGGCATTACGCTTATCCGTACGCGAGTTATCGCGAGACAAGAAAACGGTACATACGGACCTACGGACCTACGGAAGTACGTACGTACAAGATCACGGACACAAATTTTTTTATTATTGAAAAACTGTAGGGTAATTGCCATGCCCGAAGTGACCAAATTCAATACTTCGTCCAGGCCTAAGGTCTGTAATTAATCCAAACAAAGATGAATTTTTCTTTAAATTGAAAACAAATGAGCACAAAAAAGTATTTAATAAAAAGTGAAAAAAAAAATTAAAAATTACAAAAAAAAGGAGTTTGAAAACGTACTGCAACCTCCACGTGGTAAACTCCGGAAACAATACTTTTTATAAGCTAACTACAGAGGAATAATTATAGATATTTTTAAACGTAGTAGGTATATCTCAAATTCGTAATAAGAAAACTCAAAAAAATCATAAGTAAAAAAAGTTTTAAGTTGACCCGAATGATTTTTAGCAACATTTTTCGCCATGTTGGATAGGACATTTTCAATTTTTGAAATTCTACTTCAGATATCCAATCAAGAATATAAAAATGCATCGAATAACAAAATTCGAACGAAGTCGACATTCTGTTTAATTTAGACGCCATATTGTGCTTATTTACGGTTTTTATTTTTTTTCACCATCACGCACCAAAAAAAAAATCGGCCAAAATGTTTTCCTCAAAATTTACACTTCAGGGAGTAAGTAATAAAAAAATGGCGGGCGTCGCTTATGAACACAACTAAGAAAAAAGGTTTTGAAAATTTCAAAACCAATTTTTTCGAATGTGTTATGAAAAAAAATTTCGAAAATTTTTTTTTCAAATTCTCTTATTGATATTTATAACATATTTCAAGCTTATTAAAATCGGTCCAGTGGTTTTCGAGAAAAACGCGTTTTTCGATTTTTCTTTCCCACTCCATAACTGCCAAAATAAGACGCATTTATGGCTAATATTTACAGGATTTTATATTCACATGGTTAGCAATTAAAATTGCTAATATGGGCTGGATTCGTACGGAGGCAATTTTTGCATACTTGCCCGGCTATACCCTTTATATTTTCCAGTTAACTTTTGTAGTAAATATTAATGGCATGTACAAAACGTCATATCACAAATGAAATCGCGCTATTGCTATTTTGCTGTTTTCGATCATTTTCTTTGAAAATTAATTAAAACAACAGATATTTTTCGGAAAATGAAAGAGAAATGGTATTGAATAAAAAATATTGATTAGAAAACCAGAGAAAATGTCTGTTCACATTAATGAGAAAATTCTGAGGGAATAATATTGAGAAACTACTGAAAAAATAATTAAGAAACTAATGACTTATTTATTATCATCTATTTTTTAGTATAATCGCGACAGTATCGCCCATAGCGAACCAGTGCTGATTACATCATATTTATACGCTAGTTGTTAATTTCATTCTAAAAAAATTGGAACAGATTCGAATAGTTAAGTTATTTTTTTAAATACTTTTCAAGATTTTAATACGTTTTCAAAAATATTAACCTGTGAGTGATGTTTACGTTTAAATCAATCGTAGTCTTATAAAGCATACTGAACATCATTTTGTTCCTGTTCTGTCCGCCAGAATTGTCGCTGTAAAATATCCACGATTTTATAGAATTTGATTTTGACTTTTCATAAATATAACTCATTAAAAATGATGCTATTTCATTTGCGCCTCGGTTTCGTACTGTCTCATTCCAAACATTGCACATGCCGTTGTGATTCGCCATGTCGTAAATCGTGAAATTCCAGACGCACAATTTACTCATATAATACCAAGGCCCAACATCTGCTCGGAGAGTAGTTAAAATTTTCTGGAAATCAAAGTTTATTGTAGATATTGATGGATCATTGAATGCTCTGTTTTTAACTGAATTCATTCATTCCCGCGCCCTTTGTTTATTAGAGATGTGTTTATCATAGTGATTTGGTTTTCAATTTTCTGACTATCCGAAAGATTTAAATATGATTCACATTGTTCACATGTGAAAACAAATATTGGTAATTCAAACATTAATTAATGTTTTTAATGTAAATAGGGAATCTTTTTTATTGTACTAGGAATCATTTCTGAAAGCGATAGCGTTTGAAAATAGCAATTCCTCGTTTCATATTAAAGATATGAGGACGTTCGGCAGAAACTGCAATTAACACTTAGATATAATAAAATTACAAACAAATTGAAAAAAAAGCACTTGAAACATGTCCATTTGGTGCAAAAATGGGTAATATCGTTAATAAGATAGTTTGTAACGTGTCGAATAAAAAACGAACTAAGCGAACTATGAACAAAGTACGTATTAAATTAATAACGAGAAATAGGTATAATGAAGAAGGTATAAATTATAAGGGAAAGTTGAATGTATGATAAATATATCACGGGGTTTCATTTGACGGTTGTGATTAATATTTTACTTGTCCTTCTTTGGAATATAGAATCCATAACTAAATTCGGTATCAAAAATTGGCTTGTACAATTCATGCGACACATAATATGTTTCTCCTAATTTTTTCCTTTCTTCTACGAACATTCTGTACATTTTTGCTAAACTCAGCCCCTCTTCTTAATATTTTCTTGCTGTATTTTCTCGGCAGTAATGCGAGTCAATTACTGGAAAGGATTGAATGTGTTCGCGTGCGTGTTGTTTTAAAATTTCAGGAACTTTAAATGGCCGATTTTTATGTTTCCCACAGCCATCAGTGGCTATGACTAGAGTGTCGTTCGAAGTCTTTTTCTTCAAATCCGCGGTTTTAATCCGCTGACAAGAAATGTCTATTTTTTACGAATTTTAATAAGGTGAATGATGTTGCTTGTTCTTAGGTACTACTGGTACTAAATAACATTTCATACTTATTAATAAAATTAAAAATGAAAATAATATCAACAAAATAAAATAAAAAATTATGATCGGTTTCCGTTATATCGAATCTTTTTTAGAATATTATTTATTATGCTATATTGTTTTATATATTTACTAAGAGTATGAAGGAACATCGTTTCGCATTTTTGATTTGCTGTTTAGTACGGGGGCTTAATTCAAGACTCTCTCATTGGGAAATCTGACCGTTACTAATGAGGTCATTAAGATGACTTCGTGGGCGGTCCCATTGAGTTTTAGAAGATTAATGCTGTAGCGCTACGCATATATCTTTCGATCTTTTAAATGTACCCTGTTGGGAAATCTCTCTTTCAATATGGATTGGCGACACACCGTTAACGACGTATTTCAGATGTTACGTATATTTCTCGATGAATTGAAAGTGTAGATTTCCTGCAACCTTCGTCACAATTATTCTGAATACAAGTTTGAAGGTGTCTAGCCCAATCCCGTATATCGACGATCTACTTATTAAATCTCACACAAATTTCAAAAACCTGTTACTCGTTAGTGATGCAATCAGAGCATGTATCTCTCCCTTGTCATGTTGTAAGTTTGAATTCACCTTTCAGAATTTTCCCTTCACAAAACTGCTAAGACAATTTTTAAATTAATTTAGAAAAGCCACTAATCAAGTCTCAACGCGTTCAAAAGACCTTTTATCCTACATATCCATTACAAAATTTGTTCCATCTAGCATCTATATTTCCATTTTCTGGTTTTGAGACATAACGTATCGAAATCCTTCTAGACCTACATATTTAAAACACAGATTTTCATTCATAAGGTGGGAAGTCTCGTTGTCGTCTCTCCTTCTATTGAAAACCGTTACCATTACCACCATCGCAACGCCTCGACTGTAAAATCCATTATTCATTACGTCGATCATCGACCCTTTCATAAATATTTATTTTTTTTGTACAATATCATGCAGGAAGGAAGATGAAGAAAATACAGAAGATGTATGTAATAAATTTTATTTTTCACGTTCATATTCATTCATATATTACATTAATTTTTTTTGTTTACAATATTATTATACATAAGAATATAAAATAGCTATTACATAAAATTTATATTTTCAATATCGTCAACTAATGCATCGCTTTTAATTTGGCAACTGATGCAGTCTTTAACCATAGGCGGTTCACCATCTATCGTATCATAGCTTGATTCGAAATGTTTATAACATCGTCGACATTCACGTATTTCAGGATGCATTTTCATAGTAGGTGGCAAGCATGGACCTGCTTCTTCAATTTGTCGTTCAGCAAGCATGCAGATGAAATCGATCGGTAGACATTTTATATTTTTTGTTTCCATCAATGCGAGACGTTTCATTTCCTAATAAATCCGTAATGAACGTTGAAGAGATGCAGGCTGTTCAAGTAGATTAAGTATTTGTACATTTTATTTAGCGCAAGTTCCATTAATCGTGTGGCTTTTACATTTCTCCGACAATTCATATTGCGGCTGTTGCTTCCGTTTTGTCAGAGATGGACAGTCCAAAACATCGAGATCAATAACATTTTCAGCTATTGATAAATCTTAGTCGCTCCTCGGGACCTATGTGGAAATACATCGTAAGCTATATAAGTAGTAGAAGAGTGACCGGCCGAAATTAGTTCCCGCCGCCGCCACCAGGCGTCGCCACAGTCGCGGCGCTGTCGCAGCATGCGAGGTGGTCGATTCGTGAACTAATTCGCAGACTGATTCGTGGAATAATTCGCGGTCTGAGTCGCGGACTGACTCGCGGGCCGATTCGCGGATTGATTCGCATTTTTGATTTGCTGTTTAGTATGCGGGCTTATAATTCAAGACTCTCTCATTGGGAAATCTGACCGTCGCTAATGAGGTCATTAAGATGATGCAAGACTTCGTGGACGGTCCCATTAAGTTTTCGAAGATTAATGCTGTAGCGTTATGCATATATCTTTCGATCTTTTAAATGTGCCCTGTTGGGAAATCTCTCTTTCAATATACCGTTACCGACCTAATTCGGATGTTACATATCTTTTTTGATGAATTGAAAGCGTAGATTTCCATTAGTCTAAATACCAGCTTGAAGCGTAATCTGGTATATGGACGACCTGCTTTTTAAATCTCACACAAATTTTAAAAACCTACAATCAGGGCGTTGACCTCTCCCTTGTCATGTTGTAAGTTCGAATTTACCTTTCAGAGTTTTCTCTCGTCGGGGAAATCTATCCATCAATATGACAGGCGTCTTGACAAACCGTTAGCGTAACTCAATGATCTCCAATAGTGACGAAATCGTTGAGTCCCTTCACACAAAACTGCTAAGACCATTTTAAAATTAATTTAGAAAAGCCTCTAAGCAAGTCTCAATACGTTCAAAAGACCAGGCGTCGGCCCCCCTGATGCGCGGGACCCGGCAGGTCCATTTTTCCTACATCTCCCCTTCGAAAGCGCTCGTTCTAGATTCCAATCATTGGGAAAATACATATAACTTCGACCATCCTTGGGGAAACATATGTAAATTCCAAGCATATTAGATAATATGTCGGGACCTATGTCTCTCAAAGATGGTATACGAGTTGAGATGCGTGTAAAACCCATTAGTTATTACTTCTGTGATGTATTCTTTTATAGACTGAGTGAATAGACATTTTTCCTGGTGCCCTAAATACTAGTGTAAAATAAATGTATCTTATTCTCAGGGCGTTTATCACACCCATCTTGAACGATTTTTCTACGCAATGAAAATTACAGCGTTGCCAGATTTTGATGATAAGCTGTTTGATTGTCATCTTAATGTTGTATTTGTATATGGCAACGGCGGATCAATTCAGTGAGGTATAAATTAAGCACACTCGGACTACCGGGGGAATAGTCGCTTTTAATTTGACAACTGATGCAGTCTTTAATCATAGGCGGTTCACCATCGATCGTAGCTTGATTCGAAATGTTTATAACATCGACGACATTCATGTATTTCAGGATGCATTTGCATAGCAGGTGGTAAGCAGGTCCATGCTTCTTCAATTTGTCGTTCAGCAAACATGCAGATGAAATCGATCGGTAGACATTCTATATCTTTTGTTTCCATCAATGCGAGACGTTTCACCTCGTAATAAATCCTTAATGAACGTTGAAGAGATGCAGGCTGTTCAAGTAGATTTCTCAATACCCACTTTTTAAGTATTTGCACATTTTCTTTAGTGCAAGCTCCATTAAGCGAATGATTTCATGATTCACACTTCTCCGACAATTCATATTGCTGCTGTTGCTTCAGTTTTTTCAGAGATGGGCAGTCCAAAACGTCGAGATCAATAACATTTTCAGCGTTTAATATATCCTCCGACCAACATTTTTTATCGACTCCTTTTACATAAATTTTGTTGGCACATTTAATGATATCCTCCAAAGTCTCATTTATAGCATCAAAGGGAACGTCGCCAGATTGCCATGGTAAGCCGTGGTAATTATGCATTAACCAGTTATTCACTCTTTTATAGTGTAAAGGTAACCACACCCATTGATATGGCGCTTTAAACACACAAGTCTCAATTTCACCGACGAAAATATTCATTATAGACATTTCCTTCGGTATGAAGCGATTACCAGGCCCACGGAATCCCTGCACGTCTACAATGTATTCCATTTCGTATGATACTGATTCACTAGCAATTAAAGTATGACTATATTTTATTCATTAATTAGCGCATGCGCAATAATGGCTAACCCCCTCTCAAACCAACTTCTTTACATTTCCACTTATGGGATTATATTCTACAATACGATCATGTAAAATTAAACAATAAGCAGAAGTGTTTGCAGGAAAATTTTTTAAATTTATGACTGCACATTCATTAACTTGGAGATTCTTTGGTAAATTATTACGCATAAAGACACCTCTAAAATTCGGAATTCCAGCTTCTTTCGAATATCTCAATATATCTACATCGGTGAGTGCTCGATGTGGTAGCTTTACAAGTTTTTTCGATTTTTTCTACATTTAACACCTAAACCCGTTTTATATGGTTTTAATTTCAAACCTAGACCATTTTTATAAGGTTTAAGATATAACCCTTTACCTGTAGCTATTGTCTCCATAGCACGATTATGCCTCTCACTTTCATGTAACTGCTTTTGAGCAGCTTTTGCATCATTAACAGCCTTGGTTATACCCGCTGCGCCACCGGCTAATGCACCTACAGCACTTAATCCAGCAAATATGGGTGCTAGGAAAGGTAAGAATCCTCCAACCTTTGAAGGTATCGATAGCTGCCGAGTTTTTTTAATGAATCGTTTACCACCTGCTTCTTTTACGGCTTTACGTGTCCCTTTCAAAGCGCTCGATATAAAACTTTGAACATTATTACTTGGTGACATTGACATTTTAGCAGCCGCAATAATGTTGTTCAATGATGTTGTTTTCTTTTTTAACACTTTTTTCTTCTTCTTTTTCAGTCCCATGCCTAATTTACTTTTTAGTTTCATTGTGTTTGCAACACCCCAAGCTGCCGCCTTTTCTGCAATGCTTGCGTCTTTTGCTAAAACTCGCTTCCAAGCCTGCTCCGCTAATATTCGATCAGCCTCGCTTCTACCGGTGGAATTTTCACGAGTTTTGGAATAAGCAATATCGTGTTCCTTGCAAGCCTTATCTAGCGGATTTATCCCTGAGTCCCCTCTTGCTAATCGTTGCTTTAATTTTGTACCAGGTCCGCAGTACTGATAACCGGGTATATGAAGTTCTACCGGAAATTTATTAATTAAAGAATTGACCAATCCTTTCCCACTCTTTATACGTCTTTGCTTCTTGTTTTTACCCACATATGTAATCATTTTAAGATGTGCATCATTCAAGTAACAAACAGTTAATGACTGACATTACATATAAAGGCGCTACTTATACTTTTATGATCAGTGATTATCAAAATGCGATTTCATAAACAACCAACAAAAATCCCAATCATCAATTTTGATGATTTAACATCGTCTGTACAAAATAATGCAACTAATCATAAACGACATGGGGAGTTGCTGCCAAATAGTATACGTGCACTTTTCTGTGGCCCGTCTAATTGCGGAAAAACAAATACACTACTCAGTCTAATCATCGATCAGAATGGATTAAAGTTTGAAAATATATATGTATATTCGAAATCGTTAAATCAACCGAAATATCAATTTTTACCAAACTTACTTGATTCTGTGGAGGGCATAGGATACTTTCCTTTTCACGATAATGAACAGGTAGTACGACCCGCCGAGGCCAGGCCAAACTCTATTATTATATTTGATGATGTTTCCTGCGAGAAGCAAGATAACATTAGATCCTTCTTTTGTATGGGTAGACATAATTGCGTCGATTGCTTTTATCTCAGTCAAACGTATGCTCGCGTTCCGAAGCATCTTATTCGAGATAACGTAAACTTTTTGATTCTCTTTAGACAGGATGAAATGAATCTTAAGCACGTCTATAATGATCATGTAAATACAGATATGCCATACAACACTTTTAAAGATATATGTACACAATGTTGGACAGAAAAGCATGGATTTATTGTAATCGATAAAGATAGTGAAATAGAAGAGGGAAGGTATCGAAAAGGTTTTAATTGTTTTATAAGCATAAATGATTTTAAGAACAAACAAAAAGTGTTGTAACAAGTCAGTGCAGAGTGAGACTTGCATGCATTAACACGTCTTCTCCCCTTAAACAGCTGCAAGCCGTTTTACGTCAAATTGTCAAAGCTAGCGAATCCATTCGCCGAAAACATCGATTATTAAAAATGGGTAAAGAAACGCATGATCTTGCGATAAGTGAAACGCTCAAACCTCTGATAAGTCCATTGGAAAAAATAGCAGACGCTACAACAATGTCAATCAACAAAAATGCGATTGATGATATAAACTTGCAGAATAAAGTAACAGATAGCATAGAAATTAATGATGTTAACGATTTTGATGATGATGATGATATGCTTGATGGATATAATACCCCTTTAGAGCAGACATTTAGCAGTGATATTAAAACACCTACATATCATACTGAAGAAAGGTTATCAAATAAGTTTCTAACTTTACTGGTGAGAAATATTCATGAGAAAAGTGATATTATTGATAAAATTTATGGTGTTCGCATAGAAGGTGGTACTACAAGAATCGGTGATTCGACAATAGAATTTAAGAATAAAAATGTCATTGTTAAGGATAACAAATTTGCTATTACTGATGGTTTGCTAGAGTTATTATTTAAGAAAAAAGCTGATATAGCTATAATCCAACAGTCTGATTTAAACAATTACAAAAGTATACTAACCTTAACTAATGCACATAGGAAAGATTGGAATCAGGAAAAACCTATTCGGTATAATGCTTTCCACAATTATCGAAACTATATCAAGGAAATGTTCAAAGATGTTCCGAAAAAGGGTGGTAATTTGCCTGAATACATGATTGTTGAACAAAACCACAAAATTGACTACGTGCATTGGGATGATCCAAATGAACTTGTCGATCGTTTGCGCCTTCTAATAGCATCGCAAGCTGCTGGTAATTCAAGTCTTTCGAATGAAATTTTATCGATTATTGAAGAGTTGCGTGAAGCTAATATAATCTATTAATTGCGTGATAATTACGTCAGTATCATAATGAGCATCGATGTATTTGGACGTTCGTCTCAACGAGCACGGAAGCAAGTATTTCAAAGTGTCGAAATTGCTACAGATGGTTCTTATGATTTTAAGAAAAGGAAGTTATGTAATATCGGAATTCCGACAGATTCGGATGATGCCATTACTTTGAGAATGTTCCACACATCTATTCGCGATATTAAACAGCAAATAGATGAACTGTGTAAAGGTGTAATTAAAAATAATGAGAAGATTGAATATTTTGAAAAAAGTATAAATAAAATGCATCAAGATATAAATAAAAATTACAATGAAATAGAAAAGAGGCGGATTATATCTTCAGATGTCGGAAATTATACTATTGAATTACATCAGGAAATAACTAAACATACCAATAATTTAAATAAAAATAATTACACTCTTAGCAATCTTACGTATAATATCACTGTCTTAGAGCGGGAAGTAAAGAAAAATAAAGATGATTTGAATAAAAATAATGGTTTGATTGATAGTCTTACGGTAGATATTGCCAATATAGAAGGAGACTTGAAAAAACACACCTATGACACAAGGGAGAGTAGTACTGTAGCTCACGATGCTGAGAAATTAATTTTTCTCCTAGAACAAAATGTCAATAAAAACAGTGAAGCCTTAAAGAAGATTAATGCACTAACTGATGTTATGAAGAGGGACATTTCACATTTGTACTCCTTACGGAAGAATTGATTAGTTGTTAATTAGTAAAAATGTGAATAAATAAACTATCTGCAACAATCCACCCAACAGTTTTAATCAAGACGTTGCCTTATCTATTTAACAACAATGACTTCTAAAGAGAACAGAGAAGTCGTGAAGGAGCTTCATAAACCAGCAAGAAAAAATTATACAAGACGGCGAGTAGATATTCGCGGATTAGATGAAACTTGACAAGCTGATCTTGTAGAAATGATTCCATATGCAGATGAAAATACGGGTTACAAATACTTGTTAACTGTCATCGATGTATTCTCTAAGTATGCATGGGCCCGCCCAGTAAAAAGAAAGACTGGCGATGACGTCACAGCTGCCATGAAATCGATATTTGAAATGGGTCGAATTCCAAAGAATCTACATACCGACCATGGAAAAGAATTTTATAATTCAAAATTTTCAAATTTAATGAAAACACATGATATCAATTTATATTCCACATACAGTAATCTAAAAGCCTCAATTTGCGAACGCTTTAATCGTACTTTGAAAAATAAAATGTGGCCACAGTTTAGCCTTCATGGTAATTATCAATGGCTCCATATATTACCAAACTTGATTAATGATTATAACAATAGCACACATCGTACTATTAAAATGAAGCCGCAAGATGTTAATAAAGACAATGAAAAAGAATTATTGGAACGTGTGTATAATGTAATTGTGAACGAAAAGATTCATCCAAAGTTTAAAGTAGGTCAACAAGTTCGTATTAGTAAATTCAAACATATATTTGAAAAGGGATATACACCAAATTGGACGACTGAAATATTTTCAATAGCAAAAGTTAAAAAAACGAGTCCAGTAACATATTTGCTGGAAGACAATGCTGGAAACCGAATATCAGGTGGATTCTACGAATTTGAACTGCAACGGACTAAAAATCCTGATGTTTATCTGATTGAAAAAATTCTACGTCAAAAAGGTTCTAAAGCGCTTGTTAAATGGTTGGGCTTTGAAGATAGGCATAACAGCTGGATCGACAAGGAAGATATAATACTTTAAGACTAATATGGTGGAACAAATGATGGTTGAATAATGGGAGTGTTCTAGATCGTGATTGGTTAGAATTGCCAACAGGCATTAATCGTAATGGACACATGACTAGTTTTACGTATAAATAGAGGGATATTTTCAGAGATTCGTCAAAAGCCAACATGATCAGCCAATTGGGCATGTTATATCAGTGGCTGGAGGCTAAAATTATCCTTCAAGAATATAGTATTTTAAATGCATTTCAAAAAATGCAAGAGCTGCGGGCGAATATTTTAAAGCTGCGAGATCGGCTAAAATATTGCGTGGATGGAGCAGCTGCCCTCATCGAGCTGCATGAAGAAGGACATGATTGCGAGGAGCAATATTTCTACAATCGCTCTAACCACTTGCGAATGTGGGCGGAAGATGTTAAAAATTCTCTCCACCGTGAGGAGAAGTATATTGCTGCAGTGGTCGAGGAGCGTAACGCTGTCCTGGCAGCTGTGGATCTTGACCGGGAGCTGTTAAACCGCATCTCGGTGTATATCGAATTTCTTATTGATGAAGGTATATAAAAACACTTTTTAATTTTTAATAATAAATATATATATTTGTTTGTTTTAGCAATAATAATTAACATTAATATTTATTATAAACATTCATTTAAAATGTATTTCATTTTCTTGTTGCAGATTCCGTTCGCAGATAATGGCAAGTTCCTGCGGATGTCTGTTGGATCCGACTTCTTCATCATTGGTGACTGATGTTGCAGCATACACCTTTGATTTGACCAGTCACTAATTATAGTCATGGACTTTAATGCTGATTCGAGAATGGTCTCCCCCGAAGAATGGTCTCCACCTTCACATTGTCGCTGTATGAAATATCCGCTAATCATCCGGATTCAAGTGCATCGGTCTCGCTTCAAGCGGAAAACTATAATGATAATAATATTAGATGTAAATTATAATACATTAATAAAATATAAATTAAACAATATGTAATCAGTAAAACATATTCCTTACCATATATAATACCTTCTATTTTTTAATTCCGTTCGACATCGTCATTGTTAGTGGGATTCGGTTAAAAATTCGATGTTGTTGAATTTTGTTCCGATGTACTTCATGTATAGCTGATTATTTTCAACGATGCTTCGGTAACTCTCCATCGCATCTCGGAAAAGTGGTGTGTACCGAGGTGGAAGAAAACAGGAGATTTCGTTGTTTAACTCTACGCTTATTCGTTCTCCAAATTTTGTTGATACTCTCCTAATTTTTGAAACGACACTTGCTTTTTCTGGGTCCAGTTCTGCCAGTTTCATAGTTGGTAAAAATTTCGTTGTTGTTGAATTTAGTGTTTTTACTAACGCTGCCGCTGTAGCTGCTGTTGCTGCTGCTGCTGATGATGATGATGATGATGATGCCATTTTGTTATAT
This sequence comes from Trichopria drosophilae, assembly GCA_030407085.1. Classification (NCBI taxonomy): domain Eukaryota; kingdom Metazoa; phylum Arthropoda; class Insecta; order Hymenoptera; family Diapriidae; genus Trichopria; species Trichopria drosophilae. The sequence goes on from CM059582.1 coordinate 104,979,237, forward strand.
ATAAATTTTCGGTTTGGCTTACTAGTACTTTAATTTCCGACCTAAGTTTTAAATCGTCTTTTAAAATTTGTATGTTTTTTAAAAACGTTTCGACTCTATTTTTTAATTCACGAGTTTTAACTTTTAGATCTCTTGAAGACATATATCGAGCCACGCTACTGATGTAAAATACTCGACTGCATCGGCATTTATAGTAGAAACCCCGCCACCACCTTATACGAATTAGAAATTGGGTAAGAAAATATTAGACGAATAGAAAAGTACAGTTTCAAGGTTTCGTAATGTAAAGATAATGCTTAATTTAGCTCCAAACGCGTTTGAACTTGAATCGTTTAAATTTGGGGGAAAGTGAAAGCAGGTCAATACGAAACGTGGGTCTCTCAAAATGCATTAATGTCAAGGTACATTTCGAAATACATGTCAATTATAGAAACGCTTAATATCTATCTAAATAAATAAATAAACTTGAAATATAATATAATATAACTTTATTAAAAACTGTCTGCATGTACATGATATTTTTATACATTCCATAAATTTAAATAGTAATGTCACAATTATAACATTCACATATATTCACATATTTTAAAATTTATTTGATGTTGTATATAATTACATATAATACACACATTATTCGTCGATGTCCATAATATCCTTATGCCCCCGCGGTAGAGTGTCTGTACTACCAGCCATTAAGTATCGCTTATCATCGTGGGGACTTAGAGCAATTTTTTTTTCACATACGGTGTATACGTTGTGTAATTTTGAACGAATACATCTTTGCTCGCGCGTAACTGTAGATGTATTATGAAGGCAGTTCAGATAGTCATCGAAAGTGATTCTTTTTCGGACGACGACTTCTTTCACACCTTTCGCTCTCTTCTTCTCACCTTCGCCTAACACACGCAACGCGTACATTTTTGACCTGAGTCCGACAAACTCGGTCATTAATTTTTCACTACATTCATCCTTCATTAGTCCTAAAACTTTTTTTATTGACTAGTGGCATACCGTACTCATTATTTTTGGAATAATCGCTCGTATCGTACATATTAATATCGCGTTTCATACAATTATATACATCATCACATTTAAATTCATAAATAAGACTATCGGTATCGGTATACAATAGTTTCGCATTTTCATTAAATTTTTCTAAAACATAATCGTAATGGAACTCATACAATTTTGTTTTAGAAATATCCAATATAGCCATTCCGACGTATATTGGCTTATTAATGGTAACTTCTAATTTTTTTTTAATTCTATCGCAACCAAGTCTTCATCAAATATCTTTCTTCGATGAAAATTTGGTTTCGATATTAAAGCTTCCACACCAAACCTTCCTTCCCATTTCGATTTGATACGAACATCAACGCGATTCCGAACATTCTCCATGGTTTTCCCAAATACCGCATTGTTCATCAATTTATACAAATTTTTTTCAAAATCATTTGTCGCAACTGTGCGGAGTTTGGTATTTAAGTCAATGTACGACTTTAACCATGGAGTCTGCTTGAATTTTAGTATCCTATGAATTTTATTTAAAATAATACCGTGGGTGAGCGCTTGCTTTAAATTTCGGTAATGAATGATATACCGTTCCTTGTCATTTAATGTAGAGAGTAATTTCGGTTGTTTTCAACCGGGCGGAACTGCTCACTCGGGGCATAGCGGGAGATCTTTCTGCTTATTATGTATTTCTCCAGGATAGGTCAAGTCGACTTCGAGAATATATCCAATTTCCGAGTCATCGGGTACATTTTCGAAATCGACATTGTTGACCCATTCAAATCCTCCAGTAGGTAGTGCTTGACTCATGGCCCATCCATATAAATTATTAATATCAAAGTACATTAAATACTTTGACTCTTTTGATGGGTCATATTGTGACATATATTTATTATTCGCTTTCGCGTACCTGTTCGAGCACTGCGAAAGACCTCCCCTTATACCACGTTCAATAATCATTACCATATCGAGATCGGTGAATAATTCCAACTCTACTCGAGTATGCTTGAGAGCGCAGTCCCAAGTATATCCAGCTAGAGTGTGTAACTGACAACGACGGCGAATATTCAAAGTTAGTACGTTGTCACACGTACACATTTGCATCACATGTGAAGTACGCACACAAGCGTACCCCCACTTGCCTATAAAGAGTGGGCCTCACCGACGATCCGGTATTCAGTCGTCGCAGCGCGCTTGTCTATTAAGCATCACTACGGTCGACAGTAGTTCGGCGGCTTGTGTTTTTACATGAAGCGTCCGTAACTAATTAATGTCTAATGCCCACAGGTTCAACTGGGAATCTGTGGTGTCATTGTAGTTAAAAAGAACACCAAAGACTCAGACTTCTGGACTGAGGTTTTTGTGTGCGAATAAATATTCAATGACAAAGCAATAATTATTATTACCATTCACCAAGTAAATAAAATAGTAGCGTTCAGGCGCAGCGAGCACGTAGAATAAGCACGCAAATTGCATAAGGACAGGCGCATTCGGCCTCTGCCAAATTATATGTACTAGTCACTTCCACGATAGAAGTGACTAAATCTCTGTATCATTTCAATTGAATAATAAATAAAGATTGTTTTATACCTATCTACCTCTCGAGTCAATTATTTACTTACCTGGTAAGTTACAAGTGTAATAATGTGCCGGATCTAACCCGTGTGATTTTAACAGAGTTGTACGAACATTTTCAAAGATATCCGCAAGTAGAAGGACATCTGTTTTCAAATATAAATCTGAATACTCGCCCAGAGAGCCTTAAATACGTTCCACACATTCATCGCATGCACATAATCATTCTCACTGACATCACACTCGTACAGTTGATTAAAAAATTTGTCTCGTGAAGGAAGATATGATTGCTCTAGGACGCTCATTTCGGTTATGTAATCATAAGGGAAAACCTCTTTACGTATTAATAAATTGAATTTTTCCTCATTTGGAAAGTGGGACTTTAAAATTTCTTTTTTTTCATTACTTAAATAAGACGCCAAGTTTTCGAGGGAGCAGTTTAAAAATCTAAGGGAATCTAAAAATGTAAGCTTAATTTTTGTCTTTTGTACACGCTTTATAATTGATATATATTTTTTGTAATTTTAATTAATTTTACCTGATTAACTTCATCGGCCAACTCCTTCAGCCCGTTGGCAAACCAGGTAGCAGAGTCGGACCCCCGGTGAGAACGGTAACGACACAGCGAGGGGTCGTGTTGACAGTGTACGTAGAAGCCTGCACTGTAAATCTTATGTTGTTCGTAAGCCGTTTTTGGAGGTGCCTCCGTCTCCACTTTTCCCAGCAGGCACTCGGTATCAGCGTAAACAATGAAGGGTACCGGCATGGCTCGACCCAAACTATTAAATTTCAAAATGCTTGTTTTTGCTTCGGGGAGTTTTACCGCACAATCATTTTTCTTTCCACATTCTATCTTGTGCATGACAAGATTTTGTTCACTATGGAAATAGTGAAGACACCTGTTGCAAATATGCTTTTTTCCGTCATGTTTACTGCACTGTTTATGCACTAGTCGTGATAAATTTTTAATCCAGCAGTACTAATGATTGATCCTGTCATCTTCTTCGACTTCGACATCGTCCAAAACAAAAGATGAGGAGGGGCGTGGGGGTTTCCTCCGTTCTTCTTCAGACACGAGGAGAAGATTGATATGTCGATCCTTCTCATTTGCAGTCAAATGTACAGGTAGCACTTCTTCTTCTTTTTTCTCGGCTACTATAAATACATTGACTGAAATGTCGTTCAAATTTTCGAGTCTTGGAATATCCTTTAACGCGACGGGGAAATCAATGCCTTCGAAATTAAGAGGCCTTCGATAATGTGGATATGATGATTGTTGCAATGAATTGACATTTGCGGGGAATAACGCTGACGTAATCGCCCACGCAAAACAATCATTACCCGGAATTTTTACATTAATTACTGCTCTTTTGTTTTTAATCCACTTGGGCAAGTCGATCCATCGGCCGGCACGCATGGGATTATACTTCGCTGTTTGTATAGCCAGCGAATGTATGCAGGATAAAGCCCATCCCGAGCCATTCTCCTGAAATTCTTCGAGAGAAGTAAGAATAGGCACTTGAACTTTTTCGTCGAACCACTCGTTTAAGTCCGTGCTCACACATAATTGTTCATATTTGTTGGCAAAATATTTTGTATTCTGCAGCTGTCCCGCGGTAAACTCACCCGAAAACACAGTACATACCTTGTCACAGTTGTACTCGTTTATTATACCACGCACATATTCAACGACGCTAGGTTTTATCTCAAACATGAATTTTACGGGGTCCAAATGTTTTAAATTAACTACCAGTGCCGTTCTTAACCGATTTTTAAATGCCATTTGGAATATGGGGATTTGATAAAATGTAGGAATTAATGTTTCGAATATTCCCGGTACACTTCTCGATGAAGTCCTGGAATTGACCCGGAGTAGCATCTTCGCCGAGGGTTTCGTAAACCTCCTTCAAGGATTCCTCCCACGATGAAAAAGTTCTTTTGATATCAACCATCCTGAAAAAATGTTACAAGTAGAAGAACGTGTGGAGTGTAGGAGACTATTCCCCCGGTAGTCCGAGTATGCTTAATTTATACCTCACTGAATTGATCCGCCGTTGCCATATACAAATACAACATTAAGATGACAATCAAACAGCTTATCATCAAAATCTGGCAACGCTGTAATTTTCATTGCGTAGAAAAATCGTTCAAGATGGGTGTGATAAACGCCCTGAGAATAAGATACATTTATTTTACACTAGTATTTAGGGCACCAGGAAAAATGTCTATTCACTCAGTCTATAAAAGAATACATCACAGAAGTAATAACTAATGGGTTTTACACGCATCTCAACTCGTATACCATCTTTGAGAGACATAGGTCCCGACATATTATCTAATATGCTTGGAATTTACATATGTTTCCCCAAGGATGGTCGAAGTTATATGTATTTTCCCAATGATTGGAATCTAGAACGAGCGCTTTCGAAGGGGAGATGTAGGAAAAATAGACCTGCCGGGTCCCGCGCATCAGGGGGGCCGACGCCTGGTCTTTTGAACGTATTGAGACTTGCTTAGAGGCTTTTCTAAATTAATTTTAAAATGGTCTTAGCGGCTTTGTGTGAAGGGACTCTCCGGTTTCGTCACTACTGGAGATCATTGAGTTACGCTACCGGTTTGTCAAGACGCCTGTCATATTGATGGATAGATTTCCCCGACGAGAGAAAACTCCGAAAGGTGAATTCAAACTTACAACATGGCAAGGGAGAGGTCAACGCCCTGATTGTAGGTTTTTAAAATTTGTGTGAGATTTAAAAAGTAGGTCGTCGATATACGAGATTGCGCTTCAAGCTGGTATTTAGACTAATGGAAATCTACGCTTTCAATTCATCAAAAAAGATATGTAACATCCGAATTAGGTCGGTAACGGCATATTGAAAGAGAGATTTCCCAACAGGGCACATTTAAAAGATCGAAAGATATATGCATAACGCTACAGCATTAATCTTCGAAAACTTAATGGGACCGTCCACGAAGTCTTGCGTCATCTAAATGACCTCATTAGCGACGGTCAGATTTCCCAATGAGAGGGTCTTGAATTATAAGCCCGCATACTAAACAGCAAATCAAAAATGCGAATCAATCCGCGAATCGGCCCGCGAGTCAGTCCGCGACTCAGACCGCGAATTATTCCACGAATCAGTCTGCGAATTAGTTCACGAATCTACCACCTCGCATGCTGCGACAGCGCCGCGACTGTGGCGACGCCTGGTGGCGGCGGCGAGAACTAATTTCGGCCGGTCACTCTTCTACTACTTATATACATTATTACTTTCCCAGTATTACATTATACTCTCACTGATGTTCTTCTTCTAATATCATACATCTCAATCGTAATATTCACTTTCAAAATTTGTAATTATTTTGAATTTTCCTTTTATATCTCATTAGCTTTCTTATCTTATAAGTTTATTTCGTATCATCTCTGCTAAAACTCCTCACACTATTAATATTCCTTAACTTCATTTATATAGTTTTAATATGTCCATAGCACATACCTTTGTTGATGTTAGAAGAAACATATCAGTGAGAGAATAATGTAATACTGGGAAAGTAATAAGGTATATAAAATTATTATTAATTATGAGTAAGGGGTTGGTTAATTAATGCTTTGAGCAGAACGTAACTTTAAAAAATAAATATTATTCGTATATTCTACACGTTTAAGTGTGGGCAGTATGAAATAAAACGGTAGATTGCCGTACCCTCAGGGTCGAAAGAAAACACTTAGAGTAATGTTTAGAGAATAAATGTGTTCAAACATATGGGTTGGAAAATATGCAAATTTCACGCATAAAATATTAGTTAACTAACGTTTCTAATATAAGGTAAGTAAGATGCAGAACATAGTAAACTTGTAAGAGAAGTTTAGACTACGAGAGATATTTAAAGTATAATAATAAATTTGAAGTGAAAATATTATCTCGATTATTTGCTAGATGTTTTTGGTATAGGTAGAATATTAGTGTCGGTATAAGGTGGATGGTCAAATAATCAATGTGTACCAAATTATGTCCTTTGATATTCAGTCTTAATTATTAATAAGCTGTTCGTTAATATCTGGAGTGGCTACAATTTATCTTTAAAATATGAATGCAATATAGAGAGTGCGAGCAGGTATATTACAAAATACAATAAACAAAAATAAAACACGACGCTTTGAAGGGTACATGTTGAATATTGTGAGGTATTAAATGTAAGATAAGGAATTAGATACTTGCCGATCTACATTAAACAATATGTTTATTATGAATCTAGTCGACAGCAAACTTATGACCTATAAAGAATCATATTAATAACTGTGACACTGGCAATGGTACTGATCTCAATTTGTTGCGTTCGCACCTTTGGTCAAGATGAAATTAAAGAAGCATTATTATCGTCAGTAACGTGAATGCATTCAGATTTAAGAAAATATACAACATATTGTAAAGGTGTTTCAAAGCTCCGATGTACTAGATGCCTATAATTAATGACGGTCTTTCCCGTCAATTTTGACGCACATTTTAGTCTCAACGTGATAATGAAAATAGTGACATATAGTCTGTAAATATTGTAAAATGTACGTGGTATAATATGCAAAAATTATGTAATTGAAATTAATGATAGAGATACGTGTGTTAAATGAATTATATAATTGCATATTCCTACTTTTGTCACCAACATTTCCAAAACGTCGCAATGTTACATCACAAGAATGTGCACACGACTCGATTCTATGCACGGGTATTCGTATAGATGTAACAAATGGGTAGCTAATGACAGAGAGGGAGAGAGAATGGTCGACAATTAAAGAAGACAGTTCAAAAGTCACATTCGCTATGAATAAGGCCATCTTATGTGGGCTATTATACACGGTTCTAATATGAACAAATTTGTTATATGGGTCATTCTTCGAAAAAGTGTAAAATCGACGTATTTTTTTTCCACAAAATAAAAGATTATAAAAATTAAAATTTAAAGTTTGGATATATTCATTGGCTTGCTAATTATGTAAATACGAAGTAATAATGCAGCAGCCATCGATACGCGTGAAATATACAAGTAATTTAATTTTTTAATGGAAATTTTATATAAAAATGGCGAAATGTTCACTCTTAGCGAATGAGTGACTCATAAAGAGTAAAAATAAAAATAGTAACTTAATAATATTTATTTTATCAAACTCAAAACAGTTAAAATTATTATGGAAAAGTATAAAGTGATATGTTTAGTTATTTCAGCGATGTAAAAAAAAAGCTTTGATTATCGCATATTACTGATGATGCGCGTTTAATACTGAAAGTAGTTTACAAGAGTAGTATACAAGAAACTTGATGTTATGTTCAATAAAAATCCATTCTATCACTAATTAGAACGGAATTTCTGTAAATCACTACAATTGTCCAGGAGGCTTACAGGACAGGGGAGCTTACATGTCAACGTATTAACCAGGTTAACATAAGAACAAAATAAATTTCGGTCAAATGCACTTAAGGCATAAGAGTTTAATCTTTTCTGTATATTTTAAGATATTACTCGCTTTCTTAACATGCTAAATTAGCGTCGCAAATATGACAGGAGGCTTACAAAGAATAAACGTGCTGGCCTTAGTTCTAACAATATTACTAAATTTGGGTTTAAATTAGTTTTGAAATCAGTAATATTATACACACAATCCATTGTCTAAAAGTAATCGAAATTGTAGAACGATTGTCTGTATCTACAGTTACTTTTGTTTGTACTGTAAATGGCACGTATTCTGTACTTACATTTATTTTTTAAAACATGGGGACACATTTTACAAAGCCATAACAATTTTCAGGAACGTTATAGTGAAATTTTCACAGCACTATTTGTTTGTTATAAGTAAAACAGATCATAACCACTTTTAAAGAAATTTAATAATTCACATGAAAGAGAATGACAGTGATCGAAAACGTGTTATTTATACCTGGGGACAGCCAGGAGGCTTACATTTCGGACCTTCAGCAGTATGTGAAAATTTTATCATGCGATTTGAACAAATCATCTCTTGTGCGATGTTTACATAAAAGTATAAGGCGCAAGAAAAAAAATGTTTGGAGAATAAATTCCATTATTTGGATAAAATATTAACCGGGGACATAAAATTACACTTTTCTGGAGAATGACCCATATTATAATGATAAATACTTTGTCGACTTTCGTTTTGTTTTTACATTGACAGAAAAAATGATGTAGTGTAGATAAGATGACTAAGAACATGTAAGATTTATGCATGGACTGATTTTAAGATGTGATGATTTTAAGTATTTGTTTTTAGAGTGTTTATTTAAAATTTAGAGATCTTTGGCACGCTCAATTGTATTATAAATGGATCGAAATTTGTATTCATACGTCTATGTACATTTCAATGAGATCGAATATCGTAGAAAAGATTTCTTCTAGACGTTCAGGGATTCCGCGGACCTAGTAATCGCTTCATACCGAAGGAAATGTCTATAATGAATATTTTCGGCCGTGAAATTGAGACTTATGTATTTAAACCACCATATCAATGGGTGTGGTTACCTTTACACTATAAAAGAGCCAATAACTAGTTAATGCATAATTACGGCTTACCATGGCAATCTGGTGACGTTCCCTTTGATGCTATAAACGAGACTTTGGAGGATATCGTTATATGTGCCAACAAAATTTGCATAAAAAGAGTCGATAAAAAATGTTGGTTGGAGGATATATTAAACGCTGAAAATGTTATTGATCTCGACGTTTTGGACTGTCTATTTCTGACAAAACGGAAGCAACAGCAGCATTATGAATTGTCGGAACGACAAATTTAAGAAACATGGACCTGCTTGCCACCTGCTATGCAAATGCATCCTGAAATACGTGAATGTCGACGATGTTATAAACATTTCGAATCAAGCTATGATACGATACATGGTGAACCGCCTATGGTTAAAGACTGCATCAGTTGTCAAATTAAAAGCAATACATTAGTTGGCGATATTGAAAATATAAATTTGATGTAATAGCTATTTTATATTCTTATGTATAACAATATTGTAAACAAAAAAAATTAATGTAATGTATGAATGAATATGAACGTGAAAAATAAAATTTATTAAATACATCTTCTGTATTTTCTTCATCTTCCTTCCTGCATGATATTGTATAAAAAAAAATAAATATTTATGAAAGGGTCGATGATCGACGTAATAATTAATTGGTTTTACAGTCGAGGCGTTGCGATGGTGGTAATGATAACGGTTTTCAATAGGAGGAGAGACGAAAACGAGACTTTCCACCTTATGAAGGAAAATCCGTGTTTAAAATATGTAGGACAAGAAGGATTTTGAAACGTTATGTCACGAAACGAGAAAATGGAAATATAGATGCTAGATGGAACAAATTTTGTAATGGATAGGTAGGATAACAGGTCTTTCGAATGCGTTGCGACTTAATTAAAGGCTTTTCTCAATTAATTTCAAAATGGTCTTAGCTGTTTTGTGTGAAGGGACTCAACGATTTCGTTACTATTGGAGATCATTGAGTTATGCTAACGGCTTGTCAAGGAAAAGGTCTACAAACCGGTTGTGCGACTGTCATATTGGTGGAGAGATTTCCCCGACGAGAGAAAATTCTGAAAGGTGAATTCGAACTTAAAACATGACAAGGGAGAGATACACGCTCTGATTGCATCACTAACGAGTAACAGGTTTTTAAAATTTGTGTGAGATTTAAAAAGTAGGTCATCGATATACGGGATTAGGCTAGACACCTTCAAACTGGTATTTAGAATAATTGTGACGATGTTTGCAGGAAATCTGCACTTTCAATTCATAAAAAAAGATACGTAACATCTGAAATACGGCGGTAACGGTGTGTCACCAACCCATATTGAAAGAGAGATTTCCCAACAGAGCACATTTAAATGATCGAAAGATATATGCATAACGCTACAACAGTAATCTTCGAAAACTCAATGGGACCGCCCACGAAGTCATCTTAATGACCTATTTAGTGACGGTCAAATTTCCCAATGAGAGAGTCTTGAATTAAGCCGGAGTACTAAACAGCTAATCAAAAATGCGAATCAATCCGCGAATCGGTCCGAGACTCAGCCGCGAATCAGTCTGCGAATTAGCTCACGAATCTACCACTCCGCCTGCTGCGACAGCGCCGCGACTGTGGCGACGACTGGTGGCCGCGATGGAAACGAATCGGGAACTGTTCTACCTCTACTACTTAGGACGTATTGTCAATCCCCTTCGATACCTAAATTCCGGGTCCTTTTTGCTGCAGTATCAGCGCATGTTTGTTATCAGTGCATGCTTCCCTATTCAGAATTCTTTTTCCTGTGTGTAACGTACGTTGATGGGAGCACGTCCTGCAAATCAAGGCAAACAGAACTCTTCTTGTTCTTCTCCTGATCCACCCTGTATATACTCTACCATCTACAATGATACTTTGCTCGCGATGCAGCCAGATAGACCTTTGGACGGAATACTGACTTATGGTGGCCCCGCAGCCGTATTTATACGGTTTGTGACTATGTTCCCCACTCGCTAAGTACCCATTGTCCCATCAGTTCCGTTTTCCTTTCACATTATAATTTAGGCGATTTCCTAGATTCCTGAAAATAATACAATTTGTGATATATCATTTATGTACTATTGAATATATGGTCAAGCCTACGTTGGCGGAGGGAACAAACATCCTCGCCAGTTCTCGTCAATCTTACGTTGGCGGAGGGAACGAACATCCCCGCCAGGTCTCGTCCAACTTACCTTGGCGAAGGTAACGAACATTCTCGCCAGGTATCGTCTATCGTACGTTGGCGGAGGAAACGAACATCTCCGCCTGGTCTCGTCTATCTTACCTTAGCGAAGGTAACGAACATCCTCGCCAGGTATCGTCTATCGTACGTTGGCGGAGGGAACGAACATCCTCGCCTGGTCTCGTCTTGGCAATGTTTACGTTATTTTCGATATGACATATTGTGCCTACTCTTTTACATTAGACTGAAATCTTATAATAATTCACTATAATCTAATACGTACTCACTACCGGCCGCATCGCCATATGCCGTGTAATAATCGCACATAATTTGGCAAACCGTAGAGCTGTCGACGACACTGTGGTTTCCTTTACTTGATTATTTTTTTTAATCTTTCTTGTCATAAAATTATTAGGAGCTTTAAGTGAAGGTTCAATAGGATTTCGAGAATTTTCTTCAATATGAAAGTGATGATTTGTGGTATTAACATGCTCGGATGAACACGGTGACCCTCGATTAAATTCAACCCAAAAAGTCCTCCCACTCGAAATTTGTTTGTAGATATTTGTTCATTTATGAAATTAGAAGATTTTAAGCCGAAAACGAAAAAAATCGTTAGGCGAGTTTTAAAATAAACTCGATTTTTTCAATTTTTTGTAGGTTATTTCTTCCAATTACACCCAGAGCCATCCCATGGCAAAAATGCTTAAGTGAAAATGTTTGTATGGTCCCCGCCAACAACGTTTATAAAATTATATGGCAAAAAACGTGTAACATTAATTTTACTAACGTAAAAAATGCGAAATTCATGTTTTTTGGTGGTTATTTAGAAGAATCACTATACGTTTTATTCCGAATGCAAAGATTATAATATTTATTCGAAAGCTTATGAAATTCCCAACAAAATGGCTCTTCTATAAATTGTTTATCACTTGTTAGTGAGAAGATGTGGCCATTAGAACTTCAGAAAATGGGATAAAAAATGTGTTTCTAGCAAAAATTGCGCTGTAACTTTTACAGGTTTGTAAATTCCAAAATTGTCAAAAATACTTTTTTAAAGAGGACTAAATTTTTAAGAAACTAGTCCTAGTTCCGTCCCAATCGCATGTTGCAAACCAGAGATATAACGAGCTACATGTAGCGACCTTCATTTACGTTGCAATTACAGAAGACAAATATTTTGAGTTCTCTTCCTTGAAGTCTCACTAACAGTTTTTCTTAAATAGAACCTTTTTTATTGATAATTGTTGTGAAATTGAAAAAAAAAATAACCGAAAACCAGTTTTTTACCCATTTCGAGTTATATCTGATAACTAATGCAATAAAATTCTATTCTATTCTAATAGAAAATACTTAAAGTAAATATTTAATTAACTATTTAAATTTTATTATCATTATATATATATATATATATATATATATATATATATATATATATATATATTTTATTATATATATATATTCATGTACATATATATATATATATATATATATATATATATATATATATATATATTATATATTCATGTACATATATATATATATATATATATATATATATATATATATATTATATATAAATGTTAGAACATTAAGTGATTCTCTAGAAAATATTCTCGAGGAAACCGTTTGATTTGCCTTTTATTTCATATGTTGTCTTTTTACCTCATTAACAACTGTGTGTAGGTAGTTTTATTCGACTTTATAAAAATGGCAAAGCCGGGACGTCATGAGAAAAATCTCCACTCCATTTGCTTGCTTTGTTTGAATATAAAGAGACCAACTTTTAATGTAGAAGGGAAAATTGTTAGTTTTTGTACAAAAACACATCAATTACGATAAAAACGATTTATAATTGCCTGCCGTAGTGTGTTCAAACTGTCGACGTAACCTAAACTCTGCTGAAAATGAAAGTGCTGCTGTGAATAAAATTCAAATACAAAACTTAAAGCCATTTCTAGAGAGATAAAAACAAAAGTTACCCGATCGTACGCTAAAAGTGTTTGTGATTGCAGTTTGTGTAATTTCGCGCGTAATTGTAAACAATCGAAAAATTATAACTTTACTAAAAAGAATAATATTGTTCTTCAAATCGGTATTGCAGTTGAAAATGATGCAAACATCGAATCTACTGATAAGTGAATTTTGATAATTCCCTTTACTCCAGAATAATATTTTTTTGTATTAATTTGATTATAAAAATCCGTGGGTCGTAAGTACTTATCTTGTTATTTATTTTTTAGAAAAAAGTAAAGGCTCTGCTGATGAAGTACTCAAAGATAGTGTTTCGACGACCGAGACTCGTTGTAGTAATTGTTTTGCTGTATTACTTTCGAGCGAAATTTCTCACATATGTACGTTGACAAGTCGTATCGAAAATTTATCTGGAACTGTACAACAAGCTGGTCCAAAGATTGTTGATCAAGTAATTAGTACTCTACTTAAAAGTAAAATGAAGAAAACAAATAGTTCAACATTATCGTTAACTCAGCCACGGGGTGGTCAATTTTTAAAAATTAATATAGGAAGTAAATCCGCTACACAAACACTAAAGTCACAGCATCTTTCAGCAGATGATATATTGAAAATAGAGATGAGCACGCATCTGACAGGACGGGAGACAATACAAGTTGCGAGAGCTTTACGTGTAGCTACGAATAATGCTAAAATTATCGAACCCAATTTGGAAAAAAGTTATTTGAAAAAAGGCATTGCGCGGATGTCTTTTTTGATGTTAAAGATTTTACTTTATCAAAAAATAAAGCAAATGTTAGTACTACTGTTGTTGCTTACTGCACTGATCTTGAATCTCTAATTCAATATGTATCAGAAAAACGAAATGTATCTATTTACCATCTAAAGTTTAGTATAGATGGCGGATGACAATTTCTAAAAGTAACCCTATCAACAATGTTTTCGAGGTAGATTTACGAGCTCAAAAACAAGGTTTTGCACGGTTTAGAGTATTTTCTCGATTCCGTAATGCCGCTTCTCACCACTAGTTCATTTCGTACAATCCAAATGAAGAAAATCAGTTACAAGAAGAAAATCCAATTCTTGGCTACTACTGTACCTGCAAAACCGGAGCAAGAACATTGGGTGCATGTGCATATATCGCAAGCATCCTTTGGTACCTGGATTTGCTAGATACCAGCAGGACGTTAGATATCCGCCAATAGACCTACTCTACGAGATTCTTGATGCAGCTGATAGACCTCTCCCACTAGATTTAAATCATGTGCCAGAAAATATTGATTAAATAAAATACTTAAAGAAGACAACTACATGACCATTAGTTATGCCATCATCAAAACCAACCTTTTTTGGCTGGGTTATTGCATGGTCCTGCCTTCATTGGCTGGATCATCATTAAATCTTACCTTAATTGGTTAGGTCATAACGTGGCCCTGTCCTCATTGGGTAGGTGTCATTTGATCTTCCAATCACTCGTTGGGTCAACGTATGGCCTCGCCTTCGATGGTTGGGTTCACCAATAGTCCTACCTTCGTTTTATGGATAGTTTATGTTTGCTAAACATTGGTCGTCAATACTAAATAAAAAAGATAATTTTTATGCACCAAAGATCATCTAAAAGTATCCTTCGAATCAGTATTTAATGTTCAAGTTGTAACCTCCACAACGCAGGGCCGTAGCTCCTTTTGTGGTTGCGTATTGAATTTAAGGGCCGGGGCACTTTTATTTTAAGTTGCGTCCCTGAGGCTTTCGGGTGGGACCGAGCGGTGGTCTTACTCGTCATGTATTGTGGTGCGCATGGCCGATTCCAGAGAGAGGGCATGACGTCACGGCATCAAGAGAGGGGATCAGAGTCGACCTGTTCGAGGAAAATCTCAAGACGAACACTTCTCGTCCAGCTCTTCGCTGAGAAGTGCCTGGCTTGAAGCCTCCTCCCGATCCCAGTCTCGCCCAGGACTCCCGCTGAGGGATCTTGGCACGACTTCCTTGACTCCTCGCACTAGGTCTCCTCGCTGAGAGGGACTCTGGCGATCTCAATATCCAAGTCTCGCCCTGGACTCCCGCTAAGGGATCCCGGCACGGCTTTCCTAGGTCCTCGCACTAGATCTCCTCGCTGAGAGGAGCTTGGGCGATCTCGGCGTGCAAATCGCATAAACCGATTTGTTATTTTCATTTTTATTTTTGAAGGAATTAGTCCTGTTCCGGACCCCGCTGAGGGCGACGGCTGGACTAATCGGGAAAATCATTCGCGGTAGCGCGATCGCTGAGGCGATCCCGTCGTACTCCAATTTTCCGATCAACGTTTAATTAATTGCTGCTTATCCGGACTTGCAAATTAATTCCACTTAATACTAATCGTTTTCTTTTCTAGATCCCGAGTATTCAAACTCTCGTACGCGTAGATTTAAGTAATCATAAATATCAATAGTGTAAGTTTAAGGTCAAGGTCGTATTTAATAAATATTTGGTTTATATAGTATATAAACGACTTATATTTTTATTTACAACACCTTTCCTTGTGCCGTCTGTGTGTGTGTATTATAGATCTACAATTGATCAGAGCCTGCAGATTAAATAATTCCGAGAATTATAATTATTAACCACACGGGATAAAACGTGTAGGTTACAAAGTATTAGGGATTGAATTCCAAATGTCTAAGGTTTGGTTTTCACGCATCTCAGATGCTCTAAAAAATCATAGCTTAAGAACAATAATAATTAAATTACTTTCTTTTTAAACCAAAGAAAAAGCAAACAAAAAAGTGATAAAAAATGAAAAAAGTAAAAAAAAAATATAAAAGTAAAAAATATTTCCAAAAATGTAAAAGGGACTTAAAGGGAATGATGAGGATACAACGCACTTGCGCCTTACTGTCTCTTTCCAAGCGCTTACTCTCACCTCCTCGAGTGCTTTTTAAAAGCCGGTGAGACGTGGACTCTGAGCAACCCTTTAAAACATTAGGTGCCCAACCCGCCATGGCTATCAGGGTCCCAGACAAACGAGAGAAGCTAAATTATGGGCCCGATGCTAACCAGTTCGAGCCCGACTCGGTCGCTGTTTCTAATTTTGAAAATAGCGCTTCGCAATATTGTAAGATGAGCCGCGCTGTTTGTAAACATTGAAAATAGCGTGTCATATCGGAGGATAAATTCAAACCGGGTGGTTCGGAATCCATCTTAAAAACTTTGGTATCTATTTGGTTAACTTTGGTTTCCATTCAGATCTTTAATATTTTCCAGGCGTTCCCTCTTGTATACAGGCGCGCGCTGTAATAATAGGCAATGTGTGTGTGTGTGTGTGTGTGTGTGTGTGTGTGTGTATGGTGCAACCCACACTTAGTGGCGTATAGCTGTAATAATAGGCAAATAAAAGTCTGTATATTTTATTAACATACTAATTATTATATAATTATATACCAATTATATATATATATATATGTCGATTGTATATAACTATATATAACTTCAGACGCATCTGGCACGCTGTACGAGGAACCCTTACGATGCTCAAAATAATAATTATTTCCTTGCGATTTGAGTCCCCAACGCGCAAGACGCCCCGTCGGGTTATGCAAATTCTTCAGCCATTGAAGGTTACTGTGATCCGTGACACTTTAAATCGGTAACCTCCAACATATGGCTTGTATTTCTCAATCGCCAAATAACGATTAAACACTCGCGTTCGGTAACAGAGTAGTTCCGTTTGGCATTACTCAAAACACGACTGGTAAAATCTATCACTCGTTCTAAACCATCAACTTCTTGAACAAGGACAGCGCCTAATCCCGTATCGCTAGCGTCTGTCTCCATGCCAAATTCTTTGCTGAAATCTGGCCTCTGAAGTATAGGAGATGAAGCAATTAAGCTCTTTAACCATTCAAAAGCTTGCTGCTGACTGTCCGACCGATGAAATCGGACATCTTTCCTCGTCAGCTTCGTTAGCGGTTCTGCTAATGTAGCTAAGCCTTTCAGAAATTTCCTGTACCAGGAAGCCATACCAAGAAATCGGCGCACTTGCTTAAGATTCTTGGGCTGCGGATAATTTAGCACTGATGCAAGATTGTCTGAATCCTGATGAAAACCAGTTTCGTTCACAAGTACTCCTAAATATTTTGCCTCGCTCTGACAGAATGAAATCTTCTAGAGGCCGATAGGGAGTTCCGCAGCTTCAATCTTCTTCAGGACATGTTTAAGCCAATGTAAATGATCTGCAAACGACTCACGCAGAAACCGCAGACGATTATGATGTCGTCCAGATAGCAGAATGCATGTGGCTCTAATTCGGGGCCAATGAGGCTATCAAGCAACTGCTGAAAAGCGGCTGGAGTGCCTGATAAGCCAATGGGCATCCTGTCGAATTGAAACAGTCCCATCCCTGGCACTGTAAAAGCCGTGATCGGTCTCGCCGCTTTGCGCATTTTTATTTGACGATAAGCTCTCTTGAGATCCAGGGAAGATATATATTTGGCTCGTTGCAGCTTTCGCAGAATATCATCCATGTATGGAAGTGAGTAAGCGTCCACCTGCGAAACAGAATTGACTTTGTAAAAATTGATGCAAAATCTTATCGAGCCATCCTTCTTCTTAAAAAGTACGATTGGGCTGGACGAGCTACTCGTCGACGGTTCAATAATTCCGGTCAGACAGTATTTCTTTAACTTGCTTGTGCATGACTTCTTCTTGGGCGATACTGGATAGTATTTCTGCTTTGTCCTCCTCCCAGATCCAACATCACTGTTATGCTCTATGAGTGTCGTACAGCCAATTTCTTTCAAGCCTGATGGCAAACTCTATCCAACAGTTTACTCGGCTGTCACGTTTCCGCCGTGGATAATTTAGCCAAGTCGATTTGAGGCTCTTTGACGACTCCCGACGAAAGCGATGCAATTTCTGCCACTACTAGTTCATCGAGCCCATCAATCATTATGTGGTTCTTATGTGGATGTAGGATGGCGTTGATTTCTCGCGCAAAATATTTGCCTAACAAACAATCGTCTTCCAAACTAGGCATGATTAGCACTGACAGCTTCTTCTCTATCCCATTAATTGCTATGGGAAGCCTAACAACACCGGGCACGTATGAAGACCGTCCGTCAGCAACACGAAAAGATTGCAGATTTCTCCTTGAGCTGACGCAATTTGGACGCCGACTGTGCCCATTACCGCCCTAGCCACATCTACCTTCAACCACCATCGAGGGTACCTTCTACCTACTAATTTTTCCGCTCCATGTGCCAGTTGATTGTTTTCTTCCAAGCCTGCGACTGGCCATTCTAACTCTATGTATTCCCGGAGGCGATGATGACCTCCACGCTTCGCTCCCTCTGGCGTTTCCCGCACACCGGGGACAATTATACGTCTTGTAATCCGGTAGATGGCACTTCCAGCATTCAATCCGTCGCGGCGATCAGTTGGGTTTAGACGAACTTCCTGAACGCAGTTGACCCAACACGCTTGCGCGATCGCGAGTGAAGAACTCGGATGGAACTCGGCCCCTCGGCCAATCAGGAGCTCGTCGCGGCGATTGAGCAACATCTGATCGGGGTTTCCATAATTCCGCGTATTTCCACTGCCATTCTTCTAAACGCTCCGAAACCGTTGCTTTCACTATATCCGCTATATCCTTGGCTGGTTTGGCTACTTGTTCCTTAGCTGCTGTAGTTGCCACTGCAGCTATTTGAGCCTTTCTTGACGTTTACTGCATCTTTAGTGGCTTGTACGCTACCTCAGGCATCAGACTATTTTCCACTTGTGGTGGGGGCCGATACCTTTGCCTCATCTCAGCAAATCTCTCGACTTCCATGGCCCGCATCAGCAGCTCAAAGCAGGTGTGTACTTCTTCTCTCCGTACTGCGCATTGAATATCCGGCCGCAGATTGCGATATAATAAATTCATTTTGTGCTCCTCCTATGGCTGAGGCAGATATCGCTTCAATATTATCAGCGAACAGATGACATAATCACGCGCCGTTTCGTCAGAACCTTACGTTCTGACTTCGGCGTTTTGCCATAATCGCTGTTGAAGGTTAGGTCGACTCCATAACAACGACGCGTGGACACGCAGAAATCCTGCCAAGTACGCCAACCTGGCTGTTATAAACGGTACCATTGAAGCGCTACGTCGCACATTAAATGCAGCATCGCTAGCAAAATTTCTTTCTCGCTAAGGTTAGCTAATGCGCGACATTTTTCATGGCGGATAAGAAATTCTTCAATGCTTTGGCCATTTACGCCGGAAAATTTAATACCCTAGCGCCGTACTATTTCGCCTACATCACGATTTCACTGAATCACCGCGTCACATTCGGGAAGGAAGCCACTAACATTCCTTAGGGTCGACATATTGGCTGGACGCGGAAATTAGCGGAACAGCTATCGTATGGCATCGTTACCTTCGCGATTTTCTTCCGATTCAAAATAACTAACATCAAAGGTATAGCGACGATTAACTTTTCTGTTAACCGACGTTGCTTGACTATTAGCCTTTCGACTTTTATGCGGAATTTCTCCTTTCACATTTAGTTCGGAATTATTTGCCAATCGGCTTTGTGCTTTTAATTGAACGATTTCCGGATGGCTTTTCTCGAGGGCTTCCTATAATATTTTGGTCCGCGATTCGGCTTTATTCAAGGCTGCTAGTACTTCTGCGAGCATTTCGTTTCGACCTTCATCGACCTCTCCGGGTGAATTATATTCCGAAATATGATCCGCATCATTCGCGATTCCCACACCTAGTTGCAAACGCGCGTGTCATAGTAGACGTCGCGAAAGTTGACGTAGTTGTCGTGACCGGTATTGTCGCGATAGGTAAAAGGTCGCGCTTCGATATTCGCTTGAATTTGCTGCTACTGTGGCGGTCTTCCCTACTGTCAGTTATGAGTGATTCGTTATTTTCCGAACCAGATTCGTCGCCACCGTATAATTCGCTACCATTGTACTCGATTAAACCCGTTCGTTGTAAGAACGCTAATCGCAGCGTATCACGTCGCGTTCGCGTCTTATTGGAATTTTCAGCCATTTCATTCGGCACAAAATCCATTTCGGATTAATTGCACCGTAGACGTTGCAAGTCTTTCCATTTGTATAAACGGCGTTCCGGAGGC
This sequence comes from Trichopria drosophilae, assembly GCA_030407085.1. Lineage (NCBI taxonomy): Eukaryota > Metazoa > Arthropoda > Insecta > Hymenoptera > Diapriidae > Trichopria > Trichopria drosophilae. The sequence goes on from CM059582.1 coordinate 104,999,643, forward strand.
ATCTCACTGGAGTTCATCCAATGCCTGCTCCAAATCGTTTTCTGTGAGACCGAAGACCCAATCCTCCAACAGTCGTAACGAATCGCGGTTCGCGGTTGTCGGAAGAGCCATTTTACAAATTTATTATAATTACAACAAAATTAAATAAATATATACATATATATTTTATACAATACATAAATAGAACACTATTACGCCATTAACATCCTAAATTATATGATCCTATTATATTTTGAGATATAATTTGTAACGCTCTTGAGATAGTTACAGGCTTCCATCGGGCAATCAAACCAAATATATTGCATATTAGTTTATTAATTATTACTTAATCATATACGCATATATGTTTATGTGGCGAGCTTCATTACAGCGATCCCGAGGTGACAAAGCGCTACGGCGAGAGAGAAAGGGAGAGACAGATTAGATTAGATTAGATTTATTCATTTACACCCTGGGACTGACCCAAAGGGTAGATATACAAAAGAAAATACATTGTGACTTATGTACTAAAAATTAAAACTAAAAACTAAAAACGAAGACCTTAGTAAGTTGTATAAATATTTAAACTGCATTATAATGACAAATAGCTAAATTCTCTCTCAGGGTGCGTAATATGTATATATTTGAGTGTTTTACAATCTAGCGCGTGGTGTAAGCGTTGTCGCGGATATGTCATTGGAATACAGATAAGTGTATAATTTATTTCCAAAAATCGCTAGTGAAGTAGCAGAAATTATCACATACGGCAAATTATTCCAAAAATACGCTGGGGAAACCGAAAACAAGTTTTTAAGTGCCGTCGTCCGACATAATGGAACAACGAATGTCTCTTGAGGTGTGAACAGAGAGAGAGAGAGAGAGAGAGAGAGAGAGAGAGAGAGAGAGAGAGAGAGAGAGAGAGAGAGAGAGAGAGAGAGAGAGAGAGAGAGAGAGAGAGAGAGAGAGAGAGAGAGGGAGAGAGAGAGAGATTTCCTCTAATATTTTGGTCCGCGATTCTTGTTTATTCAAGGCCGTTAGTACTTCCGCGAGCATTTCGTTTCGACCTTTCTCGGCCTCTACCGGCGACTTATATTCGGAAATACGATGTGGATTATTTGTGATTCCCACACCTGGTTGGAAACTTGCCGTTGTTCTTGTGGACGTTGCAAAAGTTGTCAAGGTTGTGGCGGTAGTCGCATTTAGTGCTATCGTGGTCGGTACTCCAGCGATGGGTAAAAAACGCTATTTAATATTCGCTCGAACTTGCAGCAATTGTGGTGATACTTCCGGATTATTCGTCGTTCGCGATTCGTCATTTCCCAAATTCGATTCTGCATTCAAATGCTTCACGAATACTTCCGTCATATATAAAAAAAATTTGGCGCACAGTATTGCAAAGCGTATGTAATTCATCTGGATTTGTCGCCGTTGCATGTGGCACGAAATCCATTTCCGAATAATGGCCGCATACGCGTTGGTATAATCGTTTCATTCGTACGAACAGGATGCCTGAAGCATTTAATTGTAACTTATTTAGAGCTTGTTCCAAATCATTTCCGGTGAGCTCGAAGACCCAGACCTCTAAAGGACGCAACGATTTGTAATTCGCGTTTGACGGAAGAGCCATTTTACATAACTAATTCGTAATTGTACAATGCACCGTAAATAAATAATCAACTATAAATAAATTAACCATTATCTAGCTCTGAATAATAAATAATTTGACGGGTCAAAACTATTCTACTTCATTATTTATTCAGTGCCCATATAATTGAATTTGCTTTACTAAACTTCTTACAAATAAGTAAATAATTAAAACATCTTGTCAACTTGTAATAAAATAAGCGTTTTTATAAATTCTACATAAATCAACATAACAAAGTTTTCTAATAATTATATTTGTACATATATAAAAAAAATTTAATAATAGTTATTCATAATAAGAAAAAAAAATTCCTAAATTTGTAATAGCGCAATAAACCGAAATTGATAAATTAAATAAAAAAAGTCTATATAAATATAAAAATATGTAAATAAGTCTATACAGGGTGCAAACCAAATGATCAAATTAAAACAGTGGCTAGAGAAGGAAAAACTGAACCGAATTCTTTCCAAATTTAGTTACCAGCTGAAAAAAATAAAAGAATAATTTAATACTTTAAAAACTGATCGAAAAAGTGCAAGTTAAAAGTTATTATCTCAATTACCAACAGTTCAATTGAAATTATTATTATTAAAAGTATTATTATTGTTAGGAATTATTATTAAATAAAACAATGCGAGAGTAAATTTAAGGTTTCGGATTCATGACAGTCTGTAAATTAACATCTGTTTAATACAAAATCAATTAAAAATGTTTAATTTTACTTCATTTGGCAAGAATCCTATACGTCAGTTTAATTTTTATCAAAAGAAAACAATTTTTACAAAAATCGACCAAAGTTTTGTGGGTTTATTCTTTATTTAATCGAAATATGCTTCAGGACTTTTCGATTCAGTTTTTCCTCCTCTAGCGACTGTGTTAATTTGATCATTTGGTTTGCGGACACCTTGTATATAAAAGAAAATTAAAAAAATGAAGTATTAATACATAATAAAATTATGTTTTAAAACCATATAAATAACAACAGTCAATAAAATACAAAAAATTTCCTATAGTTATAATAACATAACCATATCAATTAAAAAATAAAACAAAATTAAAAAGTCATGGAACATTAAAAGAAATTTAACTTGTCAGTATTAAGATATAAAATAATCAGGTTATAAAACTATGAGTATAAAATTGTTAAGATTATAAAAGAAAATAAATAATTTATATCAGTTCTTAAAATTATTAAACAAAAATTTTTGTTACAATTGTAAATAAAAGAAAATGTCAAATATAAAATATACTTTGATGGACAATTAATATCTTCGCGAAACGATCGGAATCTAAATCTAATTTCTGCGATTCCGCGCGGACCGTTATTTACCGGTCACTTCAAAAAAGAACAATTTCGGAACCGGAATAACTTCCTTATCGCGAAGGTATCTTGGCGAATGTCGCGCTTCGAAAAACGGCGCGATCTCTTTCGGCACGGTTTTCCAAAAATCCGGAAAACCCTTTCGAAACGGATCTCGCAGACTAAATAATTGCTTACTTACAATAATCAGGCTACAGCCTCCTACACGATTTCGATACTGATCAGGCGGCAGCCTCCGGTATTCCTTGTACCAATCGGGATGTTTCTCCCAACTAAACTTTATCTTGGTGACCCTGGGACGCGCGCACACACTTCGACCGACCTTATTACAATTTTTCAATTTCGATACCAGGACGGCTCGGACACGTCTGCTGCTAGATTCAGTCAGACTTTTCGGCGGGTCGAGTGCCGTGCCGCGGATCAACCAATGACAGGACATGATGCCCCGTCAATCAAAATTGGATATATACAAGGCTACCTATCTTTTCTTAACATTCGGCACTTATGCGTGCTCTCTTTCTCTCTTTCGCGCTTCGCGCGATCGCTACCATTTCGTCGCAACGTTCACCAATTTCATCCTTGTCTCTCCCACCTGAAACATATAAATCGCTTTCGCGCATTAGAATTAAATACCCGTCGCTTCTTCGGAATTGCCCGTGGAGCAGACGTGCGCTTCTCGCGATTTCCGCGGACTCTCATACATGCGCACACTCACGCACACTAACACGCTATTTGCCGTGTTACAAAGCATATATGAGTGATTTTCAAGATAAGCTGTAACTTGATGTGCCGATCAATATTTTGTCTAAAACAATTCGAAATACGTATAAAATTATTCGTAACATATTTGTTATGATTATGGTAAGATATTAACATTCAATATATTTGAAATATATTATTAATGTGTTTAAAAAATAAAAAATGGGTAAAAATGTCCCTTCCGTGGCATGAAACTGACAGGATTTTTATAAATGATGCATCGAAATAGACACTAAAATTGTTTTTTAAAAAAACGAAATACTCTACTGAAGTACAATCCGTACATTTTGGTGCAAGCCGGACACAAATCACGATACATACCGGTGTGATCTATACATCAAAAGATTATGAAAGTTTTGCGACTTTATCAGAATCGTTACGCCATGACGCTTCGGCAGTTATCGCGCACTTCATATCAACATTCTTGATATTTATCTAAAAGCAATACCGGGAATTGAAACTTTACATTTTCAGAGCGATGGACCGACAAGCCAGTATAAAAATCGAACTGCATCTTATAACGCAGCTATTGCCTTCTTATTATCCGAATATTTGTAGTATTACGTACAATTTTAGCGAGAGTGGTCACGGCAAAAATGCCGCTGATGGAATAGGAGCGACGTTGAATATATGTTGAATATAATAATTATAATATAGGATCGTTAAATTATACTTGCGATACGAAAGTAAGAAAAAATAAGAAAATTTTTAGTAAAAATGTATCAAAATAAATAAGATGGTTGCGAGATTATAATACTAAATGTATAATTTGTATGAAAAAATGTTATTTCTGAATAAAACAATATGAAAAATAAAGAAAAAAGATATTAAAATGTTAATTTGAAAACAACATATGTTTTTATTTTTACTCTACCTTCTACTTTCTACAAAACATCAACTTTTGGTTTAAATATGCAATTTTATTTTGATTTCGGATTCGCATATGGTTGCAAAATTGTGTGTTTACGTTGAAATATGATATGCATTCGATTAATATATCAAACTAACAAAAAATGTTCCTTCCGTGGCATATGTGCCCCTTCCGTGTCTTTTAGAAATAGTTCAATAACTTTGGGAAAAGTTAAAGTACGTTAGTCCCCTACTCAAGATATACTGTTCTGATAGTAAATAATAGAAAACGCATTAATAAATTCTCAAAAATTAATTTTTATTTTTTATTTTTTTACTCACCAAGTTACAGCTTATCTTGAAAATTACCCATATACGTATATGATTAACTAATAATTAATTAACTAACATGCAACATATTTGGTTTGATTGTCCGAAGGAAGCCCGTAACGATCTCAAGAGCGTTACAAATTATATATCAAAATACACTAAAATAATATGTCATATAATTTAGGATCTTAGTGGAGTAACAGTATTCTATTTATGTATGGTATAAAATATATATGTATATAATTATTTAATTTTGTTGTAATTATAATAAATTTGTAAAATGTCTCTTCAGACAAACGCGTGCCAGAAGCGTTATCTTGCTTTTATGAAGATACCGAAAGCGTACCGTTTGCAGCCATAGAATTAGCTGAAAATACACACGATGAGTGGTATTTAACCCAGGTGCAAAAGGTGCAGGAACGCCGTATGAATACCCGCAATGGAAAATAATGGGAGTTCGTCTGTATATTTATCTTCCAGACATGAGAATTCAAGAGAACGCGGGCGAACTCGTACCACGCGTGTGCGTACATCGTGAAACGATGCCGACGGTGCGAGAACAAGAACCGTTACTGTCCGTTTGGCCGGTAGAGCCATTACTTGATGTTAGGTAGGACTCGAGCACAAATCCGTAGGCAAAAATGTTAACCTCACTTCCTTCTTTTATATAGGAATCAGCAACCTGAGCCCATCATCGACGAGCCCGAGGAGGAAATTGCTGACATGGCCCTTCGTGGACCGGCCATAGAGATCCTGGAGGAAGTAACTTCACCAATTTATTCGCCAATTATCGGACCGACCTACTGGAAGCGGAGCGATTACGCCAGAAAGCGGGGGTGCAACGGAAAACAGAGCGAATGCGGGCCCTAACCAAAAGTTTGGCTCTCGAGCAGGGCCAGGGCGTCGGCGAAGCTCTGCGGGATCAACGGAGCTGCTATGTGTGCCGGAAACCCAAAGTTATTCGAGGTGACGAGTGCCCAGATCGGCAATTACATCTTATCGCCATTAACCCTCCTGCGGTGTATGCACATACGTAACCTTGTAATCGCCAAAATAGCCATGGAACCACATTTAGGACACATAAATAAATATTTTCAAGTATATCCAGAGTTTTCTTAGTAGATTTAGATTAAGTAGTTTTATACGTTTCAGATGTAACTTTCTTTTTTATTTTTCCTGATAGCTGAGCTTGGAGAGCTGGTACGCCTAAGCTACCTAGCGTCTGGGAAAGAGGAGCTGTAACGTTCTTGAGAACATTACAGGCCTTCTTCGACATTATTATACATTTATGTCTTATTAAATAATTTATTTACAGTACATAGAGAGCACGACAGTAAAACAGAGAGATTTGCGTAAGGAGAGAGACAGCGAGCGTGTCTTCCTAATAGGCGCGAAATCACGCGACTAGGTGTCCACGCGGTCAATTGCCGAAATTTCCAGCAGACTAGTCAGGACACAAAAATACAAAGGACAAAGGACAAGGTATTTTCCCCCGCTTTAATGACGAATTTATCTATTCGCGGGTCGGTACAAGACAGAACTAGGTAGACACACACAAAACACCCACCCAGAGCCGGTCCCCCTACCCCAATATCGGTACCATCAGCAGATTCGGCGGTCTGTGCCGTAGCGAGTACGTCGCGGGGATTACCCCATATTTATCCGAGATAAGACCCACGACGTACAGACCGCGGATAAGACGCTGACCATACCGATAACTGCCGACCGGGGTCGACAGCGGTCCCAAATTCATATATTCGCCCAGCAAGGTTCCCTGGTTATTCCACACTGGACGTAAGCAGAGAAAATAGCATGGACGGGGATTCGAACTCTGACGCCTTAGCCCGCACGACTATCTCGCCGCTACTACGTGGGAACGCGATGGTTAAGTGGTTAGCCATGCTGCCATAAACTGAACGTTCATTGAGTCGTGAGTTCGAATCCCCATCCGGCAACTTTTTCTGTTTATTTCCATTGCGGATAATCCAGGAAACCTTGCTTGCCTTATCGACACCGTGAATGGTTTTTCCGTGGTCGACGCTTCGTAAATATTGTCTTGAATGAAAATAAGATAATGTTTGCGATGCGCCTGCACAGGCCGCTGACTAACTGTTGACGGAGTCGATTATGTGTAGCATTTGTGATTGTTTGTATCGTCCTGTAGCCAGGACAAGAGCGTCCCTTATTCGATTACCGGCGAAGATACGCGTTTCACCAGGTCTTATTAGCATTTCCGCGTGTGACGTGATTACGGCATATTTGTGCCAAATTTGTGCTAAAAAACCTCCCACGAATAAGCGTATGTCCGAGCGAATCCTCCTAAATGTAAACTGCATAAGTATCGGTTTTCTCCTACACAATCTCTCCCGCGGAAATTCGCTTCGTGTCTCCATTGGCCGACACGGGCCGCATGATATTGTTAACTTGACTTCCGGCTGGAGATGCGACATTTATTTTATTATTATTTTACCGAGTGTTAAAATGTCCTCAACTTTCATCTGAGGAAATAAAATTCTATTAATTATATTAATTCTTTCATGTTTTAATTGCCTGGTGTCTTTCGTTATTGAATCCCTCCCCTCTCCGCGGTCGCGAGTATTCTATTCCGGAACTGACGCTAGACTTTGTACGGATGATTTTATTTTATATATATGTATTCGCATTAATTACTAAAATGCCATGGTTGGCAGTGTTCTGCTTTTCAGCGAGCACATTTAGTTAACGTCGTATAATTAGTAAAAACGTTTCAATACATAATACAGGGTGGGCCATTTTAATCGCCTCACCTCGCCAATATATTGGAATCTAAGCAATTTTTTTTTTAACTTTAGGATTTTTTTAAATGGGAACGCCTATTTTTGACTCCGGAGTTGAAAAGAGCGGAAAATTTCACGTTAAGACTGATGTTTATCAAAATTATCCCAAGGTCGAACGAAGGTCCAATTTGCGAATTAGAACTCTCCACTTGCACTTTCCGGAATGTAAGCCAAATACGTAAATGTGATTGACACGAAAGGGCCGGAGAGCAATTTAGTGGTAATGTTACGTTGATTTTGAACTCCATATTCGAGGTTACTTCAAGTTAAATGACTTTTTGAAATGGGAATCATTACTTTTGAGAGTTAATTTAACTGTATTAACCTTACTTTTAGCGCTACCCAGAAACAACGACGTGGACGTAGTAAGTACTATTTTCTTCAGGGTGCTAGATTAAGGTGAGTCCCCTTGCCTCTCACTATTTTAAAATGTATCAATTCAACCTTGGAGCCAATGTTCAAAGTTGCCTCCATTTACTTGAAGGCATAAAATCAAACGCCTTTGGAAATTACGTACGGTGCTCAGAAGAGTTCTTCTTGGAATGACAGCACATGCTTGGCGAATGCGATCTTGAAAGTTCTCTCTTGTTGTGGGCTGCTGTTCATAAACGACATTTTTCAAATATCCCCATAAATAAAAATCTGGATATGTGAGATCGGGCGAACAAGCAGGCCAGTTAACCGGACCTCCTCGTCCAATCCATCTACCATTGTAATTTTTATTCAAGAAAGCCTGTACGATTCGCGCAAAATGTGGTGGTGCACCATCCTGCTGAAACCACATTCTTCGCCGCGTTCCTAAATCGACATCTTTTATAAATTCAGGTAACTGATCTCTGATCAAGTGTAAATAGGTATTGGGATTAACATTTTCCTCGAAAAAATAATGGCATATTAAATATCCGTTGACGATGCCACACCATACCATAAGGCTCCAACGTCTTTGATGACTCACACTTCTGTGCCAATGAGGATTTTCATCTGACCAGTAATTATGCCTATTAAGTTCTCCATCACTTTGAAATTTAGATTCATCAAAAAAAAGTACATAGTTGAAAAAATCTTGATCATTTTCTATCATGTGTAATGTCTATTGACAAAAAACAATTCGCTGTTGAAAATGACGATACTGTAATTCCTGAACTAATGTTATGAGATAAGCATGATATTACAGGGCTTTAAGAATTCTTAAGAATGCTCTCCGAGGCATACCAATTTCTCTTTCAACTCGTCGACTGCTGATATGAGGATCAAGGTGAACAATCGCAAGAACAGTGACAACACGAGCATCATTTTCGTCGTATACGATGCGACGTCGTTGTCGGACCATATGCCCACCACGAGTTCTTTGGGTTAAACTACTTATTGCCCTGTGATCTGGGTGTCGTCTATCCGGAAAGTGTTCAGCGTAAAGTCTATGCGCAGCTCGATAATTATTCTGACATTCGCCTAATATCATTGTCATATTGAAAATGTCATTGGGTTGATAGTCAGCCATTTTTAGAGCAAGTCTTCACCTTCAATTTGGTGATAAAGTAATAATCCAAAACCTCAAACACTCATGAAAACGAGAAAAGTTGAAAAACAGCCGGAACTGAATTACTAATTCTCTTTTTTGTGATAAATAGCTGAAATTGTATTGTTAATTTATTTCTTTTATTTTCAAAAATCCGAATCCGTATAATAATCAAATTGATGTAAAACTTGAATTACATTATTACGCAGCTGCTTAAAGTTGATCTTTGCCTTAACAAAATGTACATATGTATGTAGATAATGCAACGAGAATCGAAATGTTACACGTTTTAAAGAAGAAGAAGAATCGACGAATTGTTAAATCTTCTTTTTTAACTACGAAAAATGAAATTGATGTAATAATCACGAGACATGTAAGTATTAAGAATTTATAGTATTAATTTTTTTCGCAGTCACTATGGAGTCGCCGTGTTTAATTCGATATGAGTTATGAGTTGACTTATAGTTATTGGTCTGATTATCGTTACGGACTCGTTTTGGATCATTGGTTGTGTTATGGGTTGTATTGTGTTATGGGTTAGGTAATTGGTTAGTACGACACTTGCACATGCGCAGTGGTGAAATACGACACCTAGGTATGAGCAGCATGGAATACGAGACTTATGAATGGGCAGTAGTGAAGAACAACATTTACGCATGCGCACTAGCGACATACAACACTTACGCATGCGCAGTAGTGAAGTACAACACTTACGCATGCGCGGCAGTCAAGTTCAACACATTCGCATGCGCAGCAGTCAAGTTCAACACATTCGCATGCGTAGTAATACCGCATGGTACAGGGGTAAAAAAATAGGCGTTTCCATTTTAAAAAAATCACGTTGACCTTGAAATAACCTTCAAAATCGAGTTCAAGGTCATGAGTACGGTATCGGAAGGTGACCCTCACTGTTCCCTTCCACTTTTCTCTAAACCAATTTTACGTAAGCGACTCAGGTTCAAACAAAACATGCGTAGGGAGTTTTAATTGGTAAATTTGACATTCGTTCGACCTTGCCATAATTTGGATAAACATCAGTCTTAACGTAAAATTTTCCGTTCTTTTCAAATCCGGAGTCAAAAATAGGCGTTCCCATTTAAAAAAAATCACGTTGACCTTGAAATAACCTTCAAAATCGAGTTTAAGGTCAAACTACATGATACCATTGTATGAGCCCCTCCATCCCCTTCAACTTTTGTCTAGACTATTTTTCTCTCTCTTGCTTAGATTCCAATATATTTCGGTGGGGCGATTAAAATGGCCCACCCTGTATATATAATTTTTATTTTATAATTATAATATATTGAATTTCATTGCATTCGCCAAATTAATACTGAATGGTGTTGTGGGTTATTCCGTTCTAATGCAATGTAATAAAATTATAGTTTTATAAAACATAAAATATTTAGTCAGGTATAGTATTTCAAATTGAGATTGAAATTAAAAACTTATTCTCGAACCCACTCAAATCGGATTATAACTACGCGTCGACACACGCACACGCTGGGTAGCCTGCTGTAATTCCTGGAAACACATTATTTACATGTATAATTATCATGCAAATGATTAAATTAATCATTTTACATTTTATATTTTAATCAAAAGGAATATATTAATATGTTAGGATTTAAATTTAAATAGTATTGTATATCTATTCTATCCGAAATATAATAATAACAATTAATTATAAATAAATAAAATAATTAAATGCACTTATAAAATATTATATGAATGAATCGTTGTATTGGTCGTGCGTTGTATTTGTCTATGGGTAGTGAATGTGAGAGTTTTTGAGTGTTATTACCATAGGAATAGTGTAACATTAGTACAGAGAGAGGCTTGTTTATCATCCATCGTCCTAGGTATATTGGGAACAATTTTCATTGCTTAACCTGCGGGCTAATTAGACTAAAAAAACCGGTCCCTGATTGACCGGTGAGTACAGTAGACGTATTTGTGTACGCTCTGTATTTTTTTCATTGAACCTTGTCTAAATCTCGTCAAAACCTTGTCTAAATCTCTCTTGGGAGTTATTATTCATAAAGTATTACATCTCTGGAAGACTCGGAATTGGACTGCCGGTCGAGCCACTCATTCCGAGACACAGAAGATGTAAAAAAATTGAAATTACTCGCATTGGATCCTACTGGAAAATGTGGAGCGGTTACTCATTTTCAATTTGTTCAACTTGTCTTTGTAACGCCATCTGTGCCACATTACTGCACGAATTTCAACATGTGTACACACCTACAACTGTCAATAGTTGCATCGACACCATTCAGCTGTCAACTGACTTGCTTCTTCGGCATATAGTGATCTCGGTATACGTTGATCCTGTATTTATTTCTTGTTTTGTGAATGTCATATTCTTCTTGCAGACGATCTGTATTCATAACTTGTGACAGATGTCATAAGCCAGTGCAGAACAAATTTACGTGCATCATTTCATCGTTCATGTGCTCGTATATTTGTTTCCCAAAATTGCGCTCTAGTTGTGGTTTTCGTGCCTTCTCTCGCTTGCTCTCTTTGTCCTCTCCTTCTGTGATTGAATCCCGATTCCTTCCTACCGTAGTTACATCTTCCTCAGCATACATAGTTTCTCCTTCTCTAGAAACTTCTCCGTTGCCTTCCCACCCTATTCATCTTTCGTCGTCGAGCACGATGTTTCCCCCGTACGCCAGTTCCTCTCGCTGTATCGAATGTATCAACACATGACGGCACGTTGCCTATCTTCCCATGGGATTGGGATTCTTTAACAGTTAGCGCAACAATTAGCTCAGATTATGCATTCGAATATTGCAACAAACAGGGAATTGGTGGCATTGAGGGAGATAGCTCATAATTATGCCCAAGATATTTCGTAGCTCAGAAAAGACGTGCGAAACTTGTCATCTACTGTTGAAAATAATACAGTTGCGTGTAAAATTATGGCGACCATGTAACGCCTACTCTTCCCCCGCTCCTAAGCTCATTATCACTGGGATTTCGTCACAGACCTCAATTTCACATATTGACATTATGACCCGAATTCTTAAACGACTAAAACTTGATGCATTATTCACCGATGATATTGTGCTTATTCGTCACATAAATAAGAAAGATCAGGATGCTGCTTCTTTGCCTTCAACATCAACCGTTTCGAATTCTTTGGGCTATTTGTATTTAATAGTCATTTAAATCCTGTGACATTCGCAATTATATTATCAATTAGAAGCGCAAAACTAGAAAAATTACTGTTGTCGATATTTTCCCGGAATTATCTGTAACAGCTCATGCTTCCAAATTGATATTTGTAAACGAGTTTTTGCCCAGCTATACGTATACATTACTCAATAAAGCAAAAGATGCAGTCAAAGCTGCTGGATATGAGCGGGTTTGGACAAGAGACGGAAACATTTTTGTCCGTAAAAATGGTTCGCAACACGAAATACCTATTTTAACGGAAAGAGATCTTGTTCATATTGCATGACTTCAAGCAGATAAAAATGCGAATTCGTTTCATTCAACTACGATCTCCCCACCGTCGAATAATTCTATTAAAATTTCGCATGTGAATATTAATTCGCTCAGGGCCCATCTAAATAAAGTTGAATCGGAACTAGATGTAAATTCGCCGCATATATTTGCGATTACGGAATCATGGCTTACCCCTCTTATACCATACTTCTGTAATTACACCCACTTCTGTCAATATTGATAATTATAACTTTGTACGTCATGATTAGGGTTATGGATCAGTCAAATGATCGATATATCCGAGGTGGGGGCCTTGCTTGTTATTTGCACAACTCACTAACTTTCGTTATTCTTGATAAATCAGTATTGATAATCCAGAATTCTTGTTTCTTGATATTAAACTTCCTGACTCCTCAAGCCTTTTATTAGTTATTCTTTATCGGCGTCCACATGGCCACCTTTTTTCTGATTTTGTTACCAAGTTCTCTCAATATCAGACTGTATATAAAAATATCATCATTACTGGTGATCTAAATGATGATCTCCTTGCGGATACTTTTGATTCAAATTATGTCAAGAATATAATTTCTGATTTATCTCTATATTCCGTTCCCTTTGGCCTCACTCATCACACTCTACACTCGGATACTCATCTAGATGTTATGATTATCGTAATATCGTATTCGTATTTGTAATCAACTTGCAATGACTCTTAATAATATACTTATGTCTGATGTAACTCCAAATGTTGAGTCTTTACGTATCAGGTGTTTTTCTCAATGTCATGAGATTGAATTGAATAATCCAGTATTCTGATTTTATAATAGCGTTAATAATGTATTAAAGAAGCATGCACGTAAATCGTTAGCGCCTTGGATTACATCAGAAATCAAATGTAAAATATGACTGCGAAATTCATTGTAGAAGCGAGCGAAACGTCAAAATTGTCAAACTGCGTTACTAGAATATAGAGAAATGCGTCGTGAACTAAAATCTCATATCAACAAGGCTAAAAGCGATTATATGTATTCACTATTCACAAATCAAACAAATCCAGCAAACATTTGGGTTATTTTATATAAAATGGATCTCTCATGTAATGCTCCGCACTCTGCTATACAGCACTTCTCACCTTCAGAGCTGAATTCTTATTAGTCTGCGGTATCGTCTTCTCATGCACCCTGCACTAGATCTGAACTTGAGTTTGTCTTACACAAGCGGGTGCCGCATGAGTCTGAATCATTTGCCATTCCCTTCATTCAAGAAGCAGAAGTGTTAGAGTGACTTAATATAACACAATTAAAGTCTCGTGGACGTTGTCCTGATGGTATCCAATCAGCTCATCTCAAACAGAGCTTTGCGGCCATTAGTACCACCTGGATTAGTCTATTTAACCTCTCACTAGCCAGTGGTGTTTTGCCTGCGTTATGGAAAAATGTTTTCGCTGTCCCTCTGAATAAAAAAGGTAATCAAATATCCCCTGCAGATACAAGACCCTTTCCTAATCCACCGTACGTAGCCAAGGTTTTTGATACTCTTGTCTCTCGCAAAGTTGTGAAGTTTCTCGAAACCAATGACTTCCTTCATACCCACCAGTGTGGGTTTAGGCGTTATCACAGCACTCAAACAGCTCTTTTGAAAATACTTGACGACGTTTGGCTATATCCCGCTGTTTATCACCTTCGTCAATATGCTGGAGTCAAGCTTTTCCTCTTTGTAGCTCCTAAAAAATGAACAAAAAGGAAAGTTGTAAATCCCGGTAAAAATGAGTTATAAGTCATTCGTATACAATTGCATACAAATTTTATATACATACAATTATATAGCATTTTTGTCTCCATACAAAAAATTATAATAAATCCGTATAATGTGTAATTTCTTTTGCATTATTATTTATTATTTATTAAAAAAATTCAAAAAAACAACAAGAACAGGCGACGGATGGCGGAATTTTATCAACCGATCGGAGAACCCATACTTTAAGTGCTTGTGTTTCAAACACATGGTCCTTTTAAGCATATGTAACAATTTTTGCACTATTATAGATATATAATGTAGATGTATAATCAAAAAGATATAGGAATAAATATTTCATAACATTTCCAAAGACATTGCAGGTATAGAATAGGAATAGATGAATTTCAACAAATCGACATTCACCGGTGCTACCATAAGGCCATGATGTAAGTGATTTTTTACATTTTTCACTCTGATACGAATTAAACATGATTTAATTTCATACAATTATACATGAGAAATATCTATAAGACTTTTACTAACAAAAGTCTCATAGAAAATAATGGCATAAACAGTTTTTGGTTGAGTCGCTGGAAATATGTTGTCGCAGTTCAATTTGGTCCACTCTTTTACTAAGCTTTTTGTAAGCATAGAAGTTACCTAATCCAAATAATTTTTTCTAAGTTCTTGAGTGCCAAACGTAACTCACCTGATTATGTGATCTGTTCCATGAAAATTTGGAAGAGATATAGATATAGCAATTTGTAACATTACATTTGTAAGATTAAATCTTATTTAATTCATTTCAGAGTGAGACATGCAAAAAATCACTAACTCATCTATTCGTATTGTAGTCCTGCAGTGTTCTTGCACATATTATGAAATGATTATTCCCATATCTTTCTCAACATTCATTCGGTTTATTATAAAAGCTTGAAAAAAGCTTCGATTCATGTTTCTGTCCTTTGCACGCAAGTTTTGAAGGAAATGCCATATAGGGATAAATGTTATTATTATTATTCTTATTATTAGTATTTATAATTTAGTAATTTATAAGGTACATAACTAATTTTTAAATATTACTGTTTGTATTTAAACTGCTGTTCTCCATTCTGCTATGTAGACGAGAGCAACTTATCGAGTAAAGTCCTACATTAATTTTCTGCTTTCTGGATCTACGTAAATATAAAATAATAAAATTATGAGCTGACGAGCTCCATATCGTTGTTATACCTTCCTCTGTGCAAATGAACGACTGCACACTTGTCCAATCCGAATTCCATGCCGATATCTCTCGAGTATGTGAGGGCGATGTTCAGAGATCGATGTAATTGATCCTCGCCTGATGCGTATAATTTAAGATCGTCCATATAGAAAAGATGGGTGACCTTATGTACACGTTCACCAGGCGGTCCACACATGTACCCTTGAGATTTCCGGAGAGCAACGGATAGAGGCAATAGTGAGATGCAGAAGAGCAGAGGACTCAGAGAATCTCCTTGATAGACACCTCTTTGGAATTGAACCAGTCTAGACATGGTTCGACGCTTGCCCGATGTCATGACAAAGCGTGTTTTCCAAAGAGGCATCAGGCCTTCTACAATTCTTACTATGTTTGGGTGGACACGGAGGCGTTTGAGCAACAAGCTTAAAAGCTCGTGCGATGTTGAGTCATACGCCTTCATGTAATCCAGCCAGGCTATCGACAGGTTACGCTTGTACTGGACTGCGTCCTGACAAACACATCTGTCGATAAGCAAGTTGTCCTTGCAGCCGGATACACCCATTTTGCAGCATCGTTGTTCTACTATCCGTTCCACACCGGTTTCACGGATTTCACAATACGTTCGTTCAAGATGTTAGTGAACAATTTGTATAACGTATTGAGACACGTGATCGGTCTATAGTTTTTCGGATCGGACAAGTCTCCCGATTTTGGGATCAGTGTCGTTCGGCCCTCCACCAGCCAGTGCGGAATGGGTTGGTCTCCATTTATATAAGAGGTGAATATTCGGGCTAGTTGTTGATGGACAGAAGTGAACTTCTCCCACCAATAGTTATTAATTCCATCCCAGCCCGGCGAGGAGAAATTCCTCGCTCCTGTGATGGCATTTTTCACCTCTAATGCACTGACGGGTGGGCAATCTTCACTTTGTTGTGTGACTTCGTCGCACAACTCGGTGAAGATTTCAATACCTGGAGTGCCTTCATTAAGCCTAGATGTTTTCTCGTAGATGCTCCCCCAGAATTCCTCAACTGCGGCCATCGACGGAAACTCCCTTGAGGCTGCGATACGATGTTTGAAGAGGTTGGAAGGATTCGTCCAAAATATTGTATTTTGTCGAATTCCATCCTCCCGTCTTTGCAGCCTCTTTTTGGCATCCGCCAAAACCCGAATTTTATCCGCCAAACGTTGCTTGATGTTGAGCAACTTCAGCTTGTTCAGTGTGTGATAGTACGTCCGCAGTTGTTGTGCGAACTTCTTGACTTTTGCCGTAAATGAACGGCCAGATGTTAAATAGTCGATCACACACTGAACTCGGGAAGCGAGTTTCCGTGTCAGTCGAATCTTGCCGTTTAATTGAGACATGCGTTTTGTAATCTGCCGACTCCCCGCTATCTGTGTCAGATTTCGCGGAGTCACCAGATCACTTGCAGCCTCGTAAACGGCACAATTGACTTGCCACAGGTCGCAGTCATCTGGAAGAGCATCCATAAGTAGGCTATTTTCGTTGTCAAATTTTGCCTAAACACGAGTGTCGTGCTTTCATAATGTGGAGCATCTCTCCCAGCACCGCGTACGGGCTCAGTTGTTATTGCCCGCACATCCGGTACCGGTTGCAGCTGGGAACAACGAAACCTATTCGCCTCAGATAGGCCACATAATCTCTCAGTTGTTGTTGAGAAAAGCGATCTGCCAGTTCGGGATGCATTACTGCAAACCGACTATGCATTCGCGCCATGTAGCCTCTCTGTTGCGGACAGCTCTCCTCGTAGCAGCGCATAAGATCTTGCCTGAGATCCTCCGTCTACTGAAATCGTCCGTGGGAATGAAAAGGTCGTTGTCCCGAGACACCCGTTTCGGCCCCTCCACCTCGGGACTGGGCTGCATCCGAAGTAGCCCGATGGTCAGGAGCCCTGTGCGTTATTCTATTTCTAACCGCATATACAGGGAGTAGGGTGGTTAGCCCTACTCCCCGTTGTTATGCCTCTCTCGTTTGTCTCTTACCTCGCCATCCACTGGGGTTGGTTACCCAATCTCTGGCAAAGTTGCTAAGAGTCCAGGGCCCACCGGCTTTAATAAGCACACGTGGAGGTGAGAGTAGGCCATTTGGGAAGATAGGCTAAGATGCAGCTTTTTGCATAGCCGCATTGTGTTACGCATCATTCCCTTTGGGATCCGCAAGCTGTCTCGAGGACCAATCGGGTATAAAGTCGATTATTATTGTTATTTTTGTTGTTATTGTTATTATTATTATTTCAATAATAACTTTAACAACAACATTGGTTTCTTATGTCGCTCAATCTGTACGAAAAGTGAGAATTTTTTGCTCAAAACTCTAGCAGATCAGCGTGAAATGTCACTGCAACCACGCCCCAAACCATGAGGTAGGTGATTATTATTATTATTATATAATGGGGATGGAGGGGAAGGCCAGAAACGGACCGCGCCATTATATATCAGGGTTCAACCTCTACCTTGAATCTGACCTTGACGGTTATTTCAAGTTGAAGATTATTTTTTAAATGTGAAAACTCATTTTTTAATGGATTCGGAAAGAGCGGGAAATTGTATGTCCGAATATGATATAACCGCTATTTTGATGAAGGTAATTTCAAGGTGAAACTTAAACGTTCCGGTAACGGCGAATTATCTCAGCGGGAGTGCATTTTTGTGGAAAATGTTTCAGATAAAAGTTTAAGGATTTTTTTCTATCCATCTAATGGTGGTATTAATTTTCACCTTGATTATTATTTTGAAGGTCATTTCAAGGTCAAGTTAAATTTTGTAACTCGGAACCACTATTTTTTTCCGCGAATTTGAAAAGAGAGGGAAATTTCATGTTCAGGACATGACCTTCAATATACCAAAGTTAGAGCCAAGGTCATTTCAAGGTAAACATCTCATAACTTTCTGTATGACAATAATATCTTGACGAGATTTATTTTTTTTCGAAATGCTATTCCCGAGCTATCTGCGGGTAATATTGAGTTTGACCTTGACTGTTACTTTGAAGGTCATTTCGAGGTCAAGTTCAGTTTTTCAAATGAGAACTACTATTTTTTTAGAGCGAAAAGTCTTACGTTAGAATGACGTTGACCACACCCTTTAATTCAATGTCAAGGTCATTTCAGGGTGAATGTTCGAAAATTGCATGGATGGAAACGGTAACAGAACGACGTTTTAACTGAAACTTCAAACATCCGGCAATATGTGCAATAAGTCTTTTCTAACAATACTGCTGGCATTAGCATTACCCGAGATGTCTCTTCGGGGTACTTTGTTAAGATGGTTGCCCTTACTGCCACTTATTTGTGCGTGCGTGCGTGCATGCATGTGTATTTGTGAACGCACCCGAACACGCATAAAATAATGCTTGCTTTTTGTCGAAATCAATTTATATTCAGTAATTGAACAATTACGATTCATAATGAAATTCATGCAATGAAATTTTTATCTAAAAGTAGTACATAATAATATTTCTTAGTAAAAACCCTAATTGATTAGGTAACTACCACATTATGTATTTATGCAAATAAAAATTTTGACTGCATAAGCTTTAAATTGTTTTTGATTATATTCTTCATACCGATATTGTTGTAAAAATAATTTCATAAAATTATTCGTTGTTAGAAAAATATTCCTTTGTACGACATTGTAAAGTGGACTAACTGATTGAACGACCCTTAGATTTAAACTAGTAAGTACACGTATACACTGTTTAAATTAACAAGTTCATGTATGCACCTACACATGATGGTTTACATTTCTCGAAATTTGTTCGCATTTATTAAGATGCCAAAGGTCATGACTACTACCTAACCATTTGTACAACAGTGATACATGTTTAGGACGCAATTTTTCCCAACAAAGAATCCATCGACGATTTTAGACTACAGTTTAAATGCTAAATTTTAAATTGAGAAATTGCAGATGTGGAATTACAAATTTTGGATATAAAAAATCAGAAATGTAAGATTTTAAAAGATATTTTGAAAATAATACCGTTTCAAATATTACATAATTTTCTATTTTTTGAACAAAAGAAATTTCAAGAATTTTTAATGATAAGAAAAATGTTTTTATTAAAAAGTATAATTGAATAAAGGACAAGAGACAGGTTAAGATTTAAAAATATTAAGATTCAACAAGAATGGATTAGAAACTTAACAGAAGAACATATACTACAAGATATTATAAACATAGTCGCGCTAGGACCAAAACATGTGTTCCCGCTTGACAACAACAAAGATCTACCTAAATAAATTAAAATCCACACTTACCGAATTATCGGGGAATATTTTACCGTTCTAATATTATCCACAATTTTGAAGTAAATAGTAACAATTTTCAAAATACAAAACAGTATAACGAAGTAGCTCCAGATCAGGAAAGGGATGTTAAAAACCTATTGCTATAATAAAGCAATTCTAGACCGTAATCCTTACTACAATGTCAGTGACAGATCGAGACTCTTACAGGTTAGAGTGCCTTATTACAGCAGCTTCCGAACGGCTTACAGCAAAAGAAAATATTGCTCTGGATGCGGATGAGAAACATAGACCACCCACACTAGACTAGATCATAACAGACACCGAGAAAGACGAGAAATTTTTAAAATTCCAATTTCTAGACATATACTGAATAAGAATTCCCTAATATGAACATTAAGCCAAATTAAAATGATATTAGAAATTTTTTTTCAAAATAATAAACGTATTAAGCAAATAATGAATTTTATATTGAATATTTATAATTTTTATTAAAAAAATTTGATAAATAACAGTTGTATTTGATGAATCTGTTAATGATAAAAATGATATAAAAATAAGAATTGAGCACAAAATTAGAATTATATTAAATCAAAATTATTATGAATAATAATAAAATTATGTTACGTAGATATTGGAGCCAATACAATAACCTATATCAATAAAAATGTTAATTTAACAGTTTGTGATACGTGCTATGTCACGGGAATAAGCAAAATAGTTACATCTTGCTACGATTAGTGTTTCGCTCTCCGCTTTTTAGTTTTTCGATCTTCCATACACGTTTTTGCCAGTTTTTGGGATCGGAAAATTTAAGGTTGTAATTATACAGGTAAGTCAAAGAATCAACACCAGACAAATAAGGTAAATTAGATGCTTTATTATCATTTATTTATTTGATTTAAAGTACAAGACGGTCATCGCCGTTTAGTAGTTTACGTCAGTCGGTAATGCACCGAACCCCGCAATACAGAAAGAGGATAACGTCCCTGAAATGTAAATATCGCAAAAATAAACCATATGATTGTCAAATGATCAGTTGACTGGTATTTCCCAGTCCAGTCGATCAGGGAAGCTGGGAATTATATAATCTTTTATGAGAGCGAATATGTTTGAATAATTTCAACTCTTTTTGACAAATTAGTCCACAGCGCTATTTAACTTTGCTATCTATAAATCTCAAATCATCAGTTATACGTCTTCCTTTACGAGCGACTAATTTTTGAGTAGTAGTTTTTTTTAGTAATTCTAGTAGTAATTATTACTCGATTTAAGACTTCGTATATTAAATTTTAATTTTTTCGATCTTCTATGATATGTAAAGGGTTAGTTTCTATCTTTATATACACTAGTTCTGAGAATCTCCGATTGGCGAAATTCTCCTCGGTGTCTAATATTTGTACATTTTGCCAATGAAATTTATGATCTGTATCTACTCTGTGTTCTGTAATTACTGACTTACGTTTTGACAGTTTTCGAATGTTTGACACGTATTATCTAACTCTGGTGTTGAGGCTTCTTTTTGTTTCGCCTACATCGGTAGCATTGCAGTCATTGTACTTAATACAATACACAGAGTTATTTTTCTCCATTTTATGTTGGTGTCTTTACCCTTCCTGATAATTGATGTAAGATAATGCATTAAAGTGGGTGCAGTTATTATGGTTCACTTTTGTGCATCGAACACATTTTTTAATTATTAGCCAATTTGTTATGCCTCCTACACTTTAAACGTTGCATCTGATTGTGCAACGAGATATATATGAAAGTTATGTTTAATATACAATACCTGTTTTCAATACCTATTCGAATTGAGTAATTTAATTGCGTAACGTAAATATTGGCAAATTTCCGAGAATTCGATATTATATTTAATTTCGTGATTTTCAAATACAGCCGGTTACTGCACAGCAAAAGTAAACTCGTTTTTCAGGAAGATATTAAATAATTGAGGTTCTGAAATAAGATAAGTGAAGCTAATTTCATAGGATACCATAACTAATAATTAACGGGATACAATTTTTTATCATTTTTTTAAGGAAGAATTTTTTATAAACTAAAATTCATATCCCCAGCTATAAAACCTCAAGGACGGAACACCATAAGATCAGGAGAATCTTATAGTTTTGCGTCAAAATTCTGAAATTCCGTTATAAAGTTCGTCTAAAATGAAATGAAACTTTGTTTGTTACTTATTATTTAATATTGTACAGTTAAATGGTAAAACATTTCAGTTTTTTTATTATCAAAAGAACAAAATTGCTGTATTTTATTGAAAAACTTATTTTACGCGGCAGGACAGCCTACTACGGACATGATCAGAACAATCTGGATTAGTAGGTTGCCTGATCGTGTTCAGATCATTTTAGCAGCTATGGGTCCACAGCCTCACGAAAACCTTGCAGAAACCCCCACACCCCTCCTCAATAAATTCAGGTGTCATCAAACTGGTGACTCAAAAATTTGATTGGATCTTTTCAAGGACATCAAAACTAGTCGAATGCAATTTATTTTAAAATCCAAACTGATCCCCTTTTCAAGATATCGATAAAAAGGTTAATTTCTAACTAAAAAATCTTTTTTTAATTATATGCATATATTTATCATGTATATTTATGTTCAAATATGTACTTACGCTTTGTAAACTTATACGTATGTATATATCTGTGAATAATGGGTGGAAGGTGAGCGTTTATGCAATTGTTGTGTGAAAAATTCAATTTTACGCGTGCTACGTCTATGAGCGATGAGTTATAAAAAAATTTGTCTTAGATTATTACATTTACATAATGTATGATAGTTCAACTGTAATAGATGAATAATGTAGTAAGTAGTCCACTCAAGATCTCGTAAAACGTTGTTCGCAATACAAAACATTTTAAGCATTTTATTACACCAATATATTAATATGTTTATTGATAATATTAATGATTATTATGTATTTACATTTTGTATACATATGCTACGTATATGTACATAAAATATATACATGTGTATATATAATATAAATAACTTCTTAGAACTACAGGTGCCTGGACGAAAATTCAACTACGGCCTTTTGCAATTGGAAAACGTATGACGGAACATCCATTGCATTAATTTTATACCGATTCCAGTATATCAAGAATTCGTGGTGAATAGATTCGCCTGATTGTTCGGACCACAAACCGAGGCCTTCGTTTTCTTCGAGACATGTCAAACATTGCAGTAGGTGATTCAGAATGATATGTATCTTCAAAGATTCCGATACGTCTGTTCCGTCAAACGTTTTCCTTAAGTCGGCGATATTTTTTTCAATCTCTGTTATATTCTTCTTTCTGGAATTGTCGAAACAACCGTGAACAATTTCATTCATGTTCTTTAATGATGCCACAAAAGGCTCGAGGCGTAATCTCGTAGTGCGGCGAACAATTTCTTCATCATACAGTTTGTCTGCATTTTTCAAAAGTTTTCGGCAAGCATTGCCCTCAAACAGTTCGCCCTGGTAATTTTTCGCTACCACTTTTAGTTTTTTAGGCCATACAAGGTCTGTGTCCCGTCCAAGTAACGGAACCAAAACTTTCCAAAAAAGTTGATTGACGAAACCCTCCAACTCCACTTGTCGATGACTTTAACATCATCGTTTTCTTCAAAAATCGCTTTATTTATTGTGCTACGACTGTTCATCGCATTTTTCTTCGCATAACGCTCGATCACATACTTCTTGTAGTCTTGTTTAAGATCTCCATGAGCTTTCAAATGGTTTGTTACATCTTCTTTCTGTGATGATAATTTAGAAAAGCTCAATACGACCTGTTCATCAGCGTCAATAAATTCCTTGCAGCCTTTCTTTAAATCTCGCAATGAAATTAAGCAATACGGGCATGGAAATATTGCGCTAGCGGTTTGTTGTCCATTTATTGTCAACAAAAGCTTCAGGTCACATGCGAACTTGAATGGCAAATTGTTTAATTTGATGAAGTTGCATAAGTAGAGCAGGTTATCGTAACTATCTTTAATTTTAGGCACAACACAAATGATGATGATCTTATATACGCTAGTTAATGGAGCGTTTCTTCCGGTTCTACCACTTACGGAATATTTTGACCTTTTGGCTGGCGTGACACTATCAGCAACGTCTTCGTCTTCGTTTTTCGTAAATAACGACATGGAAAATTTAAAAAATCCCTGACCTGAATCCGCTATCATTTTGATGTAATAGTCTCTAACTAAATGACGATAATCGACGATGGCTTCTAGTATCTCTTCGCAGTCTGCATAAACGACTGGCCTTTTTTGTTTGGTTTCGAGCTCTTCGATGTCAAAGACGTGGCTATTTACTTTATATACATCTTTTAGAACCTTACCATTTTCAATAGCGTGAGTTCTGTAATCCTTGGAAATTGATTTTTTTCCGGCGTTGCATCGAATGAAATTTTCCAAAGATCTCATTTTAGTTGAAGAAAGTCTCAAATTATTTTGTAGATTATCCAACTTTTCTACAGGAAAAACAATATTTTGATTTTGTTGAGGATTCAGACAAACTGTTGTATCATATCTGCCGCGAGTATGCAGTTTGAGATTTTTGGGTTTTAATGAGTTTGAGGGCTTGTTCACATTGTTCGTAGTTTTTTCTTTCAGGATAGATAATACAACTTAATCTTGAACTTTTTCAGGAAGATTCATTATAATGCTTTGTACGTTATCCACTAAAACGTTTTCTTTATTACAATCATGGCGCACACCTTTGTTGATTTTACCCCAACAAGTTTTACACATTGTAACGTTATTCGATTCTTTCGAGTCTTTAGAAACATTTGACGATGTACAAACTTTGATTGCTTGAGGCTGCACACTGACCATTTTCCGCATTAATCTCGATTTCGAATTTCCGTTTGTGGCTCTTACCTGTAGAAGTTTTTCTATGAACTTTAGATCTTGCTGTTATACAAATATAGCAGTTGCACGGCCCTTTGACTTTTCTTGTTTCATTCTGCAGCTGTATATCTTCATAGTTAGGCATTCTAATTTTGGGTCTCTTGGTTATACCTTTTTCGTATTCTGCAATAGTATTGCGACAGGTATTACAGCAAACCAAAGGAAATTTAGAGTCCTCCAACTTAAATGACTTATCAACATGTTTTTAGATGAGATTTTCAGACGCATTATTGATCTTGAAGAGCTCCAATTTTTTAGTTCCACGAACTATTTTTATTCCACATGGACCGCAAACTTTCAATCTGTTTTCTTCATGTTCGCAAAAATTCGTCGGCATTTTATAGCAGACTGATTTGAAGATCTACGAAAGATAATGAAGTAGAAAGAAAAAAAATAATCCGGCAAATACTACTCATGTTCCAAAATTCATCGAATATTTCTCTCAAGCATTTCCTGCCTCGAAACGAGCGGTTCAAATTGTGCAGAAAAAGCCTCGTGTTTCGCATTCAGGATTTTTAACCGATTTTCACCAGCACAATTTGATACGTTCGCTTCGAGACAATAAAAGCTATTGAGAAATATTTGATAATTTTGGAGCACTTGTTACTACTGACAAAATTACGTACCTCTTTAGTTCAACAAAGAATATCATGTACAATAAAAGTTCAAAAACACATAACTTATAAGTTACAAGCAGTTAACGCAATGTGGCACGAACACACACACCCACCCACACACACACACACGCACGCACGCACGCACGCACGCACGCACGCACGCACGCACGCACGCACACACCCACGCACACGCACACACACACCCAAGCACGCACGCACGCACGCACGCACGCACGCACACACACACCCATACACACGCACACGTAAACGTAAGTTTATAAAGTGAATGTACATGATTGAATATAAATATACACAATAAATATATGAATATATACATATAATGGAAAAAAAAAGATTTTTTAGTTAGAAATTAACCTTTTTATCGATATCTTGAAAAGGGGATCAGTTTGGATTTTAAAATAAATTGCATTCGACTAGTTTTGATGTCCTTGAAAAGATCCAATCAAATTTTTGAGTCACCATTTTGATGACACCTGAATTTATTCAGGAGGGGTGTGCCGCAGATCGGATAAACGATATTCCGAACCGCAATTCGTAGTATCGATGCTCCGTCTACAAGCAATCCCGTAAATGAGGTTTTAATGCCGCAAATAGCTGCTCTCTCAAAAAAAGTCGACAAATTAATGGCTAGGTGTGCAAACAACGCGTCGCATAATCGATGTGAACGAGGCCCCTCGGAATTTAGATAGCCATTTAGAAATCGTAGTAGGTCGCGATCCAAATCCTTTAGAAGTTACCGAAATCCAAATGTTTGTAATTAGCAAACGCAACAAGAAAAAGGAATATGTTGGTACCACCGTAGGTTTAGTAAGGCTGCACACAAATGCACTCACCCGTGTACTTATACGACGGAATACCAGAAGAGCGCGTTGTGAACAGCACTACAATCAGGTATCAATAATAGCCGCATCTGTGTTACCGACGTAAATACTAAACTAAACACCCGCCGGAGTCTTGATGGTTCCTTCTAACGGGCGCATCCCCAGGTGGCGGATCAGGGAATGCTGGTAAAAGGTATCGGAGAAATAAAATACCTGACGCGGACCAAAGAACTAGCTAGGGGAAGGAACCCCGAACAAGAAACCAAGTATGGAAGATCAGCTGCAGATAAAAGCTTACGGTGCAGGGGTCGGATCCCCAGTACCGGCGTCGGGTACGAGTGAGCAAGCAGGCTCTCCGGCGTCGTTGCATATATGCTACAAGTGACACTATGTTAGGAAAGGCGCAGGAAACTGTAAGTTTCGAGCGCCTGGAAGAAAAACTTCAGCTCCTTGTGGAATTTATCCAGGAAAAGAAAATCTCCACAAGGAGCTCGAGAATATGGCCAGAGGCACACTGCGTGCCTTTAGCCATTACGCCAAGGCACGAGAAAGTTCGGGGGCTTCGCAGGCGTCGGTCACCTGCCAGGACGGGGCGAGCCAAACGTCGCCCCTATTCCGTAAGCCCCCCGAACGTCCGGAGCGTAAAGGACCCTCGCCGCTGAAGCTGCCAGCGACAAAACGGGTCAGGAAAGAAGCGGATAAAGAGGAACGCCCCGTACCACCAGCTGCAGAACAACGGCGGCAACCCCAGTCGGAAGACCAGGACTGGGTTACGGTGGTCAGAAACGGCCTAAAGAAGAAGGCGAAGCAGCTGCAGCAACAACAACCGCAACAGCATCAGCAGCAACAACCTCCGCAGGAGCAACGACAGCAACAGCAACGGCAGCAGCAGCAGCAGCAACAACATCAGCAGCAGCAGGGAACGGATGTCGGCAAGCGACACAGGGGGAAGCCGGAATCAAAAGCCGGCCTCCGACCCTTCCGCCTCGATGCCATCAAGATCAAGGCAGCGGACGGTGCGTCATATGTCGACATCCTGAAGACCATGAAAGCTGCGCCAGAACTGCAAAAGTTAGGAGAAAGGGTGACCGCCATCAGGCGGACGAAAGCAGGCGAACTGCTCATAGAGCTTGCAACGCCTGGCGTGTGCACCCAAGAGCTCCAAGCAGCGGCGACGTTCATCCTAAAAGGGACAGCTTTCGTACAGGCACTGTCCCACAAGGAGGCCATCACCATCAAGGACATGGACGAGGCCACAACTCGGGAGGAGGTGGCACAGGCCATCATTGAGATGACTTCACCGGAAGCAGTGTCCCCTGAGAATATCAAGCTCAGGGGAGCATATAGCGGACCCCAGGCGGCCAATATCTTGCTTCCCGTCGCAGTAGCAAACACACTGCTGCAAAAGGGGAAGCTTAAAATTGGCTGGGTTAATTGCCGGGTTCGACTGCGCGAGGGACCCCCACGCTGTTACAGGTGCCACGAGAGTGGACATCTGGCAAGGGGTTGTAAGAGCGCGGTCGATCGCTCGGCGCAGTGCTTCCGGTGTGGCAAGGACGGCCACAAGATTGAGGACTGCGTAGCCAAACATCGTGCAACGCAGGAGGTTGGAACACAGACCAACAATGGCTAAGGTGCTCCAAATAAACCTGAGGCCTGAGGTTGTAACGTTACGTAAACGTAAGTTTATAAAGTGAATGTACATGATTGAATATAAATATACACAATAAATATATGAATATATACATATAATGAAAAAAAAGGATTTTTTAGTTAGAAATTAACCTTTTTATCGATATCTTGAAAAGGGGATCAGTTTGGATTTTAAAATAAATTGCATTCGACTCGTTTTGATGTCCTTGAAAAGATCCAATCAAATTTTTGAGTCACCAGTTTGATGACACCTGAATTTATTCAGGAGGGGTGTGCCGCAGATCGGATAAACGATATTCCGAACCGCAATTCGTAGTATCGATGCTCCGTCTACAAGCAATCCCGTAAATGAGGTTTTAATGCCGCAAATAGCTGCTCTCTCAAAAAAAGTCGACAAATTAATGGCTAGGTGTGCAAACAACGCGTCGCATAATCGATGTGAACGAGGCCCCTCGGAATTTAGATACCCATTTAGAAATCGTAGTAGGTCGCGATCCAAATCCTTTAGAAGTTACCGAAATCCAAATGTTTGTAATTAGCAAACGCAACAAGAAAAAGGAATATGTTGGTACCACCGTAGGTTTAGTAAGGATGCACACAAATGCACTCACCCGTGTACTTATACGACGGAATACCAGAAGAGCGCGTTGTGAACAGCACTACAATCAGGTATCAATAATAACCGCATCTGTGTTACCGACGTAAACACTAAACGGCGATCTCTCATAGATACCGGCGCCGAAATATGTGTTCCACTTTAAACTACTACCACGACGTCAAGAATCCAAATATAAGCAAATACCGCAGCCAATATATCGAACGTATGGAACATACATTCTCGATTTTTTATCATACTATAATCTTTTAGTTAATGTGCGTAATAAAAGTTTAATCGACACAATTACTAAACTTTCTAAAAAGGAAATATACCGACGGAAAAAATCAAGGAAATTAAAATTCCAATGCTCGACTCACCATATCACAAAATCTTAGCAAAATTTCTCAAAATTTGTAAACCTGCAATTTTTAGTAAGGAAATTAAATACTGACATTGTTTGTCATCACCATCGTCTCTAGCCAAATCAAGACAATATGTGATAAAATAAATGCCGGTCCCGCTAACTGCCCTTTATGGTGCTAAAATAAATGACGCACTGACTGCTTCAAAACTATATATTTTCACAACCACTTAATCCAAACTTACAGTGATGCGTAAGAACATTCGCTTTCGCGAGTCGCGACGAATGGTATAAATCAGGCAGTCGGCGAATAGTGTTAACGGACACATGCGTGAGCTTCCGATCTAATCTAAGGCGACACGCAGACTGACTCGGTAAAACAGAAGCCGGAAGCCTAGCGTAACCAACATGAACGGTATAGGTAGCGGTAGCGTCGTGCCAGGTTAGGAAACTATTCAAGTTTGCGATTCTTTAGTTTAAAAATACGCGGCATGTTATACAAACGCTAACAAATACAATACGTCGCATCATATACAAATTTCAAAAGGCCCGCCAGTTACTCGAAGCCGGGAGTAAGAAATTTGAGGGTTTAGCCAAACTTGGCATACTTCGTAGGTCCGACAGCAACTTGTCTTCACCGTTGCGTATGGTTAAAAAATCGAATGGCGAATGGCCGCCGTGCGTCGATTATAGGGCTTTAATGCACGAACTATTCCGGATAATAGGGTATCACCCTATTAAAAGATTAGAAGATTTTTCAGCTAATCTTACGAACAAAAAATTGTTTCCCCTCCAGATTTAATAATAGCATATAATCAGATTCCGGTAGTAACAGAGTACATTCCTAAAACTGCAATAATTACTCCGTTCGGATTATTTTAATTTTTACGAATGCCTTTCGGCCTGCGCAATGCAGCCCAAACTTGACAGATATTTATTGATGAAGTTCTACAGGGATTAGGATATTATCTACATTTATCTTGATGACATATCAATAGCCTCCGATTCGGCTGCTCAACACTATGAACATTTATGCGTCGTGTTCAATTGCTTAAATGAATACGGTATTTCCATAATGTTACGCTCGAACCCGGGGTACTTGTATGAGTACTCTGGATACTTACGTGAAAGGGCGGTCGACCTTAAGGGTCGACTCTGGGTTCTGGGTGAACGGAAATGGCTGCGCTAACGACAGAAAGTCTGGGCAAGTAAAACGAATAACTCTGAATATATTGGCATAATAAATTTATTTCACTGAAGTAGTAAGGCTGGTTATGATTCCCGGTCAGGAGTGGACACCGGAAAAATGTGTGACTGAAAATGTGAATACACCACATAAAAATAGTGACCCTAAATGTTATTGTTAGTAGGCAATAAGGATGAGGAAAAAGACAAGGATAAAAAAAAACTATGTTTATAAATATTGATGAACACCGACCTAATTAAAAAAAATGATTATTTTATGTAAAAAAAAAACAAATAATAATCAAGGGTTGATTTTAATTCCTAACACCCCTACTGATGCTCGTGGCTTGATCGAGTTTTCATTCAAAGAATGATCTCGATCAAAGTCACTAGTATCCCTAATAAAAAAAAATTATCCCTAAGGTGTTAATCTCTTTTTTGGTGTAAAAAAATTGTAGAAGAGATTAACACGTTCGTCTCATTAAAAATAAAAAAATATTAAAAAAAAATTAATTTTTATAATTGTTGCCGTAGCAACTCGTCTCTTTGCGGGCAAAAAAAGGGAAGGATATGTTAATGGGAATTTTAATAATAAAAAAATAAATTCACTTTTTGTTCTTCTTTGTTGATTTTCTGGTCCTAATTTTTGGAGTGTGAAGTAGCTTAGACGACCCCCTTGGATCCGGACCGTGAGGAAAATTGAACCAATGATGTCCTTGATTTGGGAATGTCCTTGCTCGTGGAGTGTGAAGCAGCTTAGACGACCTCCTTGAATCCGGACCGTGAGCCCAATTGGAACAATGAACGATTTGAGTCACGCGGCGACCCGATGTGAACTCTGGGTTCCCAACACGAATTGGGAACCAAAAACTGCTCGCCTTTACCTTTGATTTGGTTTTAGGGTTGAGGAAGACTTCGGACGTTCAGACCGAAGGGGAGAAGAAGGAATATATTCCGACGTTCAGGCGGATATATCGGAAAAAATGATGGAATCGTGTGAAGCTGAGCCAGTCGCTCTCGTCACGAAAAGTGGGTTTTTTTGGAAAAAGATATTCGGACGTTCAGACCAAATACCTTGTCTAGGACAAGAGATTAGTAGATACTAGCGAGAAGCTGGACGAACCGCTTTTAATCGCTATGAACGGTTTTCTTTTTAGGAAGGTTGGAGGTTCAAAGGTTTCAGGCGGATTGGTGGCGACGCTGAAAGGAGCTCTTTTTATATCGTGTCTCCCCTCCAGGAAAATTCGTAGATCGGTCCAAGCGTGGAAATATTAGGTTTGGTGGGAAAATTTGTACCGTTTTTGATAGTTATAAAAAAAAACTATTCTTGCGTTTTTTATAACTATCAACTTTTAACAAATTATTTTTTTACAAAGCTAAAGTAGTTTTTACAAACATGAACGAAAGTTCTAGCATAATTAGAACTAAAGTCAAATAGAAATTGTTAATTTTGTATTAGTTATTTATTTAAACTTTCAATATTTTGTAAAAGAAATGTTTTTGTTATAAAAGGAATTTTTGTAATGTTGGTATTTGAGTTCGCCTTAATTTTTTATTAATTATATGTCAATTATTTATTGCTAGAATTATTCGTTCGTTGTTTGTATTAACTTTACAATTTTTGTGTACCTATTTTAATTTTGATAAATGGCATTACTAAATAATGGTTTGGTTTTTACACTTATTTATTAACATTTCAATTACGCAACGATATTAATGTTGTAATTTGTATTTATCGACTTTAATTGATTTCTCTTTTTATTCACTCATTATGTTTTTTTTTTATTTTAAACGATTTAATTTAATGATATATTGTTTTATTGAAAATATTGTTAAATGTTGAAATAAGAATTAATATTGTTGCGTAAATCTAAATGTTATAATTGATCGAGGACAAAAACTAAAAATAGGAAAAGAAGGTCATTCTCTTTACCTTGAGAAAGTGTTTTCTCGAAATTCCTCTTTTTTTTAAGTTAATGACTTTTGGGTGTCGGTGCGTGTACGGCTTGAGAATGCCTTTTTTTAGACTTTTATATTTTAACATAGAAAAGTTTTCGTGTGTGTACAAATTATAAATATTGAAATAGGAGTTTGTTTTTATGAAAATATATTGAAAAAAATTTAACAAACAAGCTGATGCAATTTTGTATATTTTACTTAATTTTAATTTTTGTTGATAATATAGGAATCTTACTTATTTGTGGGCAGAGAAAGACCTGTTCTTTTCCTATCTTTAAGTTTTTACGGTGGCATCGTGTTACCTAGAGAGGAGGTTGATTTTCTACGGTTTCGGTCTTGTATAACTATCTTTTGAGGCCGGTATGGTAGGTTTTACAAATCATGAAAATACATTGTAGTTCGGTTAGTGTATTATATCGGCGCTGTTACTAAATTCCGATATATTCGGGGATTCCCAAAAATATATTTCGTTACGATATCCTAGTTACGTGGGACGTAACACATAAACCCGGAAAAATGCGTACTAGGTGTTGAGGAAATTTCATTTTTAGGCTATAAAATAACCAAAATAGGCATAAAACCTCCCCCAGACAGAGCCGAAGCAATTCAAAATTTTCCAAGCCCGGAAACTGCAGAACAGCTGAGAAGATTTCTAGGAATGGTTCATTTTTAGAGATGCTGTATTCTGCACGCGGTTCATATTCAAGGGCCTCTAACGGAAGCCTTAAAACCACTTATTTATCTATTTAAAAGTACTTGTATATTCAAACGCGTGGATTTTAACTTAAAGTAATCATTTCAATTTGTCCGGCTCCGGGGTTACTGTTGATCCTATGTTGTGGTATTTTGCGAACTCTTGGTTTTACAACTGCTATTAGTTTAGAATGGAGCCTTTGTTTCGCTTGGTATGTGAGATATATTATTTGTTTATGGTTCATCTAAAATTATGCTATAGGATATTTATTACATTTTATATATCTGAGGAGAAAAGGACCGTCAAAAATTTGAACTGTGTCGTTAAAAATTATTCTTCTTCAGACTATTGAAGAAATGATAGAAATATCTTTTTAACACCTGAGCATTTGCCGTCCCTGTCTGGAGATGTCACTAATTATTAATAAAAAATAAAAAAATTATTTTAGCTGAGAAAATCACTACACCGACATGTTTTTGCGATTGCTGAATCCGAATCCGGGATTATTTTTGCCCCAGCACGTCTGGGTCAAGAGCATTTGATGGTCAAATTGGGGAAAAAACAATTTAACCGGAAAAAATACTACACCTACGTTTTTTTGGGTGGCTTAACCAGAATTCAGGATTATTTTGACCCCAGTACGTCAGGGTCAAGGGGATTTGAAGGTCGAATTGGGTAGAAAAGACTTTAGTTAGAAAAACTACTATACCTATATGTTTTTTGGGTCCACGATTCCGAGTCCGTGGTTTGCTTAAACCCAGCATGTGAAGATCAAGGTCATTGAAGGTTAAATTGTGGACAAAATTATTTTAGCTGAGAAAATTACTATACCGACATGTTTTTTTTGGATCGCTGAATCCGAATTCTGGGTTTTTTTGACCTTAGCACGCCATAAAGCTGTGAGTGTTATCGTGACGAAAACATGTTCTGCTTTGTTTGCGGGAAATATTAGGTAATTAAATTTCGCAGAGAAATGACTGATACATGTATCGTGACTGTTTTTGCAGCGCACTTTCACGTCAAGACGGTATATTCCCTCCAGATAGCATCAAATGCTCGTATTTTAACATGATAAAGCGATGCTGCGAAAAGAAAAATAATAAGGTTTTAAAATACAGTTTATCAACATGGTCAGTACCTCAAACAGAAAAAGATTACTTCTACAACGTTTACTGGGTAGGTATACACTACTTAACTGATATACTAGGTCAATGACGATTGACACTATCAGCGATATGAAATTTAAAAGTGAATATGTAATATACTAAGCTGAAAAGAAATTTTCAGAAGTTTTTGTTTACCGAAGGGATACATTAGCACATACCTTACTAGAGTTGTCTTATGAGGATTGACGCTATGAGTAATTTTAAATAAAAAAGCGGATACTGCAATAGGCTGAAAAGTAATTTCCATATGTCTTTTAACCGAAGGGATACATAACTTAAATACTACAGTTGTCTTATGAGGATTGACACGTCCACACTGATTTTACGTTTCAAAGCGAATGTTCCAATCAGCTGTGCTTCTTTAAATCATCCCTTGGTTTTTATTAAAGTACCAACGCGATTCTCGATGCTTCATATAGCGCATGCGTATAATAACTGTAGACGCAGTACTAGGGGAGTGCGGGGTAGAATGGGCAGCCAAGTCGGACGAGTTTCACAATTTAAAAAAAACAAGCTCTCCTTGTGCCTTCATAATTTTTTTGTACGTGCAAAATTGCATTCCGCTTTGAATTACGGTTTTTAAATAATTAAAAACAGTGTTATTATTAAAAAAAAATGCTTATTTTTTAGGGCGGTATGGGTTCTCGTTTTAGAATTTTAGCATACCAAAAATACTGATTTTTTATTTTGTAACGAAATTTTGTATAATTGTCATGGCAGACGAGTTCTTTAGCTTTAAAATGCACACTGTTTTTTTTAAATTTTATTTTTATTTTATAAGCATAACTGTTTTTAATTTGGAAGGTCGTTGGAGCGAAATGGGTAAGTGTCTGCGAGGCGATACGGGCACTTTTGTCCCGTTTATTAATGTTGTTACAGGTTATGAGCGCAAGAATCAACTGCTCGTACCGCCCCACTGTGCAATATTGCCGGGTGTTACTTTGAGCCACCACCACAACCCAATCTGGCAACACTGCCACTGCTGGATCCTGGTGTGCCTATCACGCTCCGCTAAGCAGTGCTCATCTCGCCCCGTCCCGTACCCATTTTACCCGACCGATAGGGCGCAATGGGCCATTTTGCCACTATTAGATATTATTGCATCTTTACTAGAAACTAGGTACCGATATTCATTCTTGAATAGTTTAATAACAAAATGCAAATGCGCCCACTTCATGACTTTCAATATTAAAAAAGAATTTTCACTATAAAGCCAAAATTGCCCATAACGCCTCGCTCTCCCTTACTTGCAATGCTTGTGTTAGGGCTATGTGTGTCCGTAATTGGGTGAAGGCTCTGGCGAGAATGCTAGTGTGTATGTATGTGTCGAGGTTACGCACGGTACGGCTGCTACATACATATATACAGGGTGAGTCACGTAGAAGTGCGGTTAGGGAAACGCATGTTAAATCTACACACCTCTTAATTGGCCAATTTCAATGTAACGCTGCTTGCTATTGGCTGCGAAAGTTGCAGGCAGCCGAAGAAAATTATACATACGCTGTACATATGTATCTCCAACCATGCATATCTCTTCATGATTTTCTTGAGGAGGTGCTTAGATTTAACATGCGTTTCCCTATCCACACTTCTACCTGACTCACCCTGTATGCTGCAAGGCACGATAAACTCGTAGCCAATCACAGCTCACGTTGGTAAAAGCAGGCCGCAAAAGCCTTTGTTCCCGGAGCAAAATGCGTCCGGAAAAACCGTACTTTCGGCTATCGGAAACAGAAAATTACTTTTTAGCTTAACACAGTATATTTGCTTTCAAATTTAAAATTACTGCAAGTGTTAATCCAAATAAAATAACTCTAATATAACAACTAGTATGTGCCTTTGTTTAAATTAGATTTGGAAATTACTTGTCAGCATATTACAATACTCGCTTTAAAATTCCTAAACACTGCACGCGTCAATCCTGATTGCACTAGAATATTAGATAACTAGCGCACCACTATATATTTTATGTGGAAATGTCAATCCTCATAAGACAACTGTAGTATATATGTTATGTATCCCTTCGATTAAAAGACAAATGAAAATAACTTTTCAGATAACTAGTATATTATTATATATTAGATAGCTACTGCACCACTATATATTTTAAAGTGAATGCTCAATTAATTTGACTGTTAATTTCTAGACTTCTTTTAAGTATAAGAGTACACTAGTCATCGAATATATTAGTAGTATGAAGGATTGACACTTGTCAAAATGACAGTGATTTGGTGTTTAAAAACGAGTATCGTAATACGCTGACAAGCTAAGTGGTTTCAACAAAGGGATACATTAGTAAGCATACTACAGTTATCCTATTACGATTGACACATATATGGATCTTACATTTGAAAGCGTAGCCTGTAATCAGCTGACAAGTAATTTAAAGAGTTTTTTAATTGTAGGAATACGTATTATTTACATAATAAAATTTATGAATAAGGATTGATACTTTCAGAAACTTATGATTTGTGGGTTTTATTAACAGAAAATGCTGTTTTTGTTATTTAGCCGAATATTTTTAGTTTCTTGTTCCTTGTTTCCCACCTTCCTCTTACAATTATGTTACACAAACACTGCATGACCTGTCATATCGAATTTGATGCCAGTTATACTCTAGAGAGGGCAGTGTCGTTTGTTTCCTATTCGGACTGCTCTCTGTCTCCTCGGAGCTTGTCCAAAATTGGAACCACATTAATTAAATACGGCGAAATTTATTTCCTTTAGTTTGTTGCGGTTACTGCAGGAAAAAGGATTCTGTAAAGTTCGATATGTATGCAATTTCAGTATAATTGTCCTCACAACGCGTTTTTTCGCAACAACTACCTATAATGTGTGCATTTCGATAATAATTTTGAGGCCAGCTTATATCAGCGCCATTAATAGTCGAAATGGCAAACAGTGGAACCGTAAAACGTAATTGAGTAAAATTCAATAAATAATTTTTGACGCTTTTCGAAACTTTGGCCTTGTAAGGGCAAATGTAAACATTTCATAAGTTCACTGCTGAAATTTGAGCAAAATCGGTACAGTAATGGTGGAGAAAAACGGGAAAAATTTTGATGACAAAATCTTAGCGAAACGCCCTGTTTAGAAACCCCTTAAACATCAATAATTTGTCTATATTGGTCATAATAAACGCTGCTTTGCTTAAAAATGAATCATTATTTAAACTATTTTTGGTAGAAATATTTTCAATTATTGGTTGTTGAGTAAAGAAATATTAATCATGAACAAAACATCCTATTTATAAACTCATCGTTATTTTCATTTATAATTTAACTATTTAATGAAACTACCGAGTTGTAAAAATATTTCTAATTATTGTTTGTTGCATAAGAGACAATTATAGATAAAATATTTAATCTGCAAACGCATTGTTATTTTGTTTATAAATAAATCAATATTACTTCGACCCAGACCTTAGGTCTGGACGAAGTATTGAATTTGGTCACTTTGAGCATAAAAATTACCCTATTGTTTTTCATCAAATGTCGACGATTTAGACCTTAAGAAGCCCAATTCAACAATAAAAGAATTTATGTCCGTACGTCCGTACGTTCCGTTTTTTTGTCTCGCATTAACTCGCGTACGGATAAGCGTAATGACATAAATTTTTTTAAAAATACGTGTCTTGGCATAACTTAGATCTGATTAGATTTTGGCGCAGATGCACCCGTCCATTATTAAAAAACATTAGCGCCAATTACGTTTCTTCGTAGCTTTTTGCATTTATTTGGTAAAAATACAAATTTTATTCCAAACCTTTCAAACAAAAAAGATAGAGCATTAAATTCTCTACAAAAAAGGTTGTATGCATTTTCTTCCTACAGTCAACGATATTGACATAAAAACTGGTTTAAAATGCTTATTACTACTATCTGAAAAAGTATTGAATTTGGTCACCTCGGCAAAAAAATTACCCTACAGTTTTTCATCAAATTTCGACGTTTCGACTCTCTACCCCCCCCCCCCCCCCCCCCCCGCCCCAGGATAGTCTTCGTCAGCCCCTCGGTCGCGGTGATCACCTACGGGTGCATACGTTCTTTTACGCCCTTGATACGTAAATAACTATTTCGATATATCTAAAAGATGTCTTATAGATATCTAAAAGATATCCGTCACAGATCTTTTCGACACTTTCGAGATATCTTTGACGAATTATATGTATATATATTGTAGATTATATAAGATCATAATAATACAGACAGTAATTATTAAACATGTAATATGTATCGAATAGTCTATTACAATACAAGTGCATGAAGTAAGTGTTTTGCCACTTTTATTTATTAATAGTTCGGCTGGCCTGTCGTCGAGGTCGAAGTTTTGAAAAAGCTCATTTTCAATTTTACGTCGACTCAAGCCATAGGTCATAGTTGTAAATCATTTTCAATTTTCATACATATAAGAAACACTACATTGTTGTAACATATCTATCAAAGCCACTTGGACCTAAATATGATTGGACCCCCAAATATCGATATAATTTTATGATATAATTGAAAGCTGTTACTAAACGAACGAGTATTAAGGAATAGCCGACTCTCCACTGGGTCGAAGTTTCTGAGCGAGCGAAGCGAGCGAGGCACCACGCCAACACTAGTTTAAATTATTTGTGGTTGTACGTTTATGTGACAGAATGAAAGGAAAAAGGCCGGCTCCTGGTGCATGGCGGTGAAACGGAGGTAAATAATTTAACTCAGAAGAAAATGCTTTTCCACACTTTAATTTTGCCACTAACTTACAGAGCATTAACAGTGCCGATAAATGCACGATCAATCGTAAAATCGGCCGTGGATTTATAGACGCGAATTGAACGTTCTAAAGCAATAAAGAGGCTTTTCATGCGTGAACCATTCCGAAAGAAAGCTCGAAGAAAACTGACGCGTGGCTCAGTAGAAACGAATTAGTGTCGAACAAATCCGGAAATCGCCAAAATATGCATTCACGGGAAAACGTGCGACCCAAATTCCCTCATTATTTGCCGTAAATACGTCGACTGTGGTTTTAACCTTGCTATTTCTAGTGATTATGATGAAACTGCAAATTATTTAATTACATTGAGCAGAGCTCATACAAAGCACTACTTGACTGTTTTCGGGGTTGGTGTTTAAGAATCCAGTGTCGCCTTTATAAAATTCAAAATGGCGGATCCAAGATGGCGGACGTAAAATAAAAAATTTGAATTAACCTCAAGTAAATCAGTACACCGGCCGCAAAATAAAAAAATAAACTTAGGATCTAAAAATCACCACTTCAGGTTTTTTATTTTTATTTAAATAAATAAAATAAAATTAGATATGTTCAAACTTCCATGCAGTGGAATTTCCAGGGCAAAAGAAAAACAACAGCAGCGTGTAGTGAAAAGAACAAAATTTAATAATTGAGTGAATACTGGTGTTTCGACTGGCGATAATTGATGAGTGACGTTACTTGCTCGAGTGTTCGGACGCGACTGACGTGGGCAGAACAATTTGCACGACAAGTAAGCCTCCACGCATGCTCAACTGATCGCGCCTCTCATTCTTATTATAAAATGCGATAAGCACTTGATTTAACAAGATAAATATCTCTTTCGTTATCAACTACTATATTACTTTTACTATATCAAAAGAATACGTACATTTCATTTTTTGTATTGTATTGTGTTGTATAAAGTAAGTTATAAACAAATTTTTTGTTTAACTGCATCTTTAATATACACGTTTAATTTTATGCGACTTACTCGGAATAGAATTTACTGTTTTGCGAATTACATCATTTTTATGGTGCATATTCATTGTTTTGAAATTTATTACTCATAGACATATCAATTTAAAAAATGCCACCAAGATCGTGCATTAATAGCCCCGACAAATTTTGTTATTTTTGTGGTAAGTACACATGTGTGAAACAGCGTCTAAATATAAATGATTTCGTAAAAAAAAAATATTTCAACTATTTCGGAAACGAAATAGGAAATCAAGACAAAACTTGGGTACCTCATAAAGTATGTCAATCTTGTGTTCAATTTTTAAGATTATGGAGTAAAAACAAAAAATAAAAAATTTGCCATTTAGTGTACCCATGATTTGGCGTGAACCGAGAAATCATGATGAATGCTATTTTTGCTGCTGCAAGTTATTCGGTTTCAACATGAAAAATAAAAATTCCATTGTTTATCCTGATGTTGTATTTGCAAGCAAGCAAGCAAGCCAGTTCCTGTATCACCTACATATGTTCTTCCAGTTATTCCAAAGGTTGAAGAAAATGCAGTTCCTGTAGAGGAATCATATGATTCGGAACATCTTGATTCTGATCATGGTTTTGAAGATCATGATGATGACAGTCCTAAATTGTACAATCAATCTTCATTGAATGATCTAGTGAGAGAATTAGGCTTACCGAAAGATAAGGCAGAGTTGTTGGGTTCCAGACTTAAAGAGCGTAATTTACTTCAACCTAAAGTAACTTTCTCCTGGTACAGACATCGAGAGGAAAAATTGGTTGAATTCTTTTCTGATGAAAATGCTATCTCTTACTGCAACAATGTGCAAGGATTAATAGAGAAGTTTGGAATTCAATATGATCCTACAGAGTGGCGCTTTTTCATTGATTCCTCAAAAATAAGTTTAAAAGGCGTGTTATTAAACAATGGTAATAACTATGCATCAATTCCCATATTTCACTCAGTGCATCTTAAAGAGAACTACACAAATATGAAAAAAGTATTTGAATGCGTGCAATATGAGAAGCATAAACGGAAACTTTGTGGTGACTTAAAAGTAATCTGCACGGTGTTGGGGCAGCAGGCTGGGTACACTAAGTTTCCTTGCCATATCTGCCATTGGTATAGTAGAGCAAGGGATCAGCATTGGATTTTGAAAGATTGGCCAATTCGAGAAGCACGTGTACCGGGTACAAAAAATGTTGTACATGACGCTGTAATCGACAGGAATGACGTATTGATATCGCCTCTTCATTTAAAACTGGGCTTAATGAAAGAGTTCATAATAGCACTGAACAAAGAAGGCGAATGTTTCCTTTACTTTAAAAAGAAGTTCCCAGGGTTAAGTGAGGCGAAGATCAAAAAAGGTGTTTTTGTGGGGCCCAAAATCAGAAGTCTCATGAAAGATGACAAATTTGACCAAACAATGACCACTCTGGAGATAAATGCATGGCAAGGCTTTAAAAAAGTTGTGAAAGGATTCCTGGGTAATAACAAAGAGGAAAATTATGAAAGCTTTGTTGCTGAAATGTTAGAAGCCTATAAGCAATTAGGATGTAACATGAGCATTAAACTTCATTTCCTAAATTCTCATTTAGGCTTCTTTCCCGAAAATTTAGGTGATGTAAGCGAAGAGCAGGGAGAACGTTTCCATCAAGACATTAAAGAAATGGAACGAAGATACCAAGGACGATGGAACTCCGTTATGCTTGCAGATTACTGCTGGAACCTCGAAAGAGAAGACTCCAGAACACCAATCAAATGAAAATCCAGTTCTCGTAGTTTTGATCAAAAGTCGAAACCTTCACTGATCGGACAACTGCTAGTCCTGCCTTCGCTGGTCGAACAACCGCTAGTCTTGCCTTCCCTGGTCGGACAACCGCTAGTCTTGCCTTCACTGGTGGGACAACTGCTAGTCCTACCTTCACTGGTCGGACAACCGCTAGTCTTGCCTTCACTGGTCGGACAACTGCTAGTCTTGCCTTCACTGGTCGAACAACTGCTAGTCCTACCTTCACTGGTCGGACGATTTTTAGTCTTTCCTTCGCTGGTCGGACAACCACTAGTTTTGCCTTCACTGGTCGGACAACCGCTAGTCTTGCCTTCACTGGTGGGACAACTGCTAGTCCTACCTTCACTGGTCGGACAATTTTTAGACTTGCCTTCGCTGGTCGAACAAAAAAAACATGAAGTGGTGATTTTAAGATCCTAAGTATATTTTTTTATTTTGCGGTCGCCATTTTGGAATCGCTATTTTAAATTTTGTGAAACTAATATTGGATTCGTCATCAGCGACTCAAAAAAAAACCCAAGTACTGATTTTCATGAAGTTAATTTAAATTTTTTATTTTTACGTCCGCCATCTTGGATCCGCCATTTTGAATTTAGAAAGGCGACACTGGATTCTTAAACACCAACCCCGAAAACAGTCAAGTAGTGGTTTGTATGAGCTCTGCTCAATGTAGTTAAATATATGCATTTTCATCATAATCATTAGGGACAGCAAGGTTAAAACCATTTTTTTTTAAACTATGAAAACGTTTTAAATCTATCGTATATGATTTTTGTAGGGGAAGAATCAAGCTTTAATTTGAGCACAAATTCAGATCTGTTGCACGTCAGGCTTCTGAGAAAATTAGGGGTAAAAACACCCAAAAACACGTTTTTTGGTGTTTTTGCCCCCACTTTTCTCAAGATCATGACGTGATAGACATTTTTCGTCTTCAGATTCATGTTCGGCGTACAAAAATACGTCGGAAATCACTCTGATATCCAAAAAAAAAAAGAAAGTGAATTTTGCAGACCTGTGATATTTAATACACACATGTTGTTCCAGCATCGTTGGACTTTGTCTCTTTATCTTTTGTTGCTATACTAAATAGATTTCAACGTATGGCCGTGGTGTCCTAAAAAGAGGTTTATCCGTGTGATCTTATATGTGTTAGCTTCCTGAGTTTTCTATAGGGGTTTTCTTTGGGGATTTTGAGCAGTAAGTAACCAGTCATTTTTAGATTCTAGATTTCTTACTCTTATTCGGTATTATTGGAATTTTAGTCGATGATGGTCTGTAGTCGGTAAATGGGAAAGAGAGAAATCAAAAGGAGTTTGGAGGTTGTCACGTAGGTGTTGCTTGTCGGGGACTTATGAAATGAGTATTTGTCTGGTTTTCGGGCGGTCACAGGAACGTGACAATTAATTATTTACTTATTGTTTAACGGACGGAATTGCCCTTTTACGTAGTTTTTGTATATATTTAAATGTAATATTTGCGAGAGCTGCAGATCGACTTAAAAAGATGGCGCCATATTTCACTTTTGTGTATGAAATGTAGAAGCTGCAGAAACCTACACCAAGTACAGCAGCGGTCATGAGTCGATTTCCGCCA
The DNA here is from genome assembly GCA_030407085.1 of Trichopria drosophilae. NCBI lineage: Eukaryota > Metazoa > Arthropoda > Insecta > Hymenoptera > Diapriidae > Trichopria > Trichopria drosophilae. The sequence goes on from CM059582.1 coordinate 105,042,631, forward strand.
GATAAACAATATTTTCAAAACGTAAATAAACAACGTGGCTGGTCTTACCAACAGCGAGCTGCTGCTTGAAACCGAAATTGATAAATTATTCACCGGACGGGGATCGAATTCACGACCTACGACGTGCGTTACCGCCTGAGCCGCGAAGCCGGTTATAAGCGTATACGAATACATGAAAATTTAAGGAGGCCCGTATTATACAAATAATAATAATTAAATTTGGCGGCTTATACCCTGAAAAGTAACTGGTGGTAATTGCATTAATTAAACATTTCAACACCGTTGAAATATTTTTAAACGCCATCTGACGAAATCATTTCGATTCCCGAACCGCGGCATTTTGGTAAAACATTTCTCGAAAATGTTAAAAATGCTAAATTAAGATCTTAATTATATGAAAAATATAAAAAAACGCAAATATGTGAAAAATTCAAAAAAATAATGGGGAACTTTCGGTAGATAGCATAGTACGATCCTGGCACCTTTAGATTGCTGGTCGAAAGCTATACCAACTGAGCTGTGCCCCCCACATCCTTCAACATCATTCATTTGTAATTAATGACACATCTCGTACCTCATCATATTTTGCATATTACTGCCTTTGGCTCTTTCTTGCCCAGAATCGTTTAAATGTTAATGCATGGAATTTTATGCAATTTTTGGTGGATATAAGACGCCAAATTCAAATTATTATTTGAATTATATGCATACATAAACGGGACTTGACTACTCGCGCTGAGTAGGGGCACTAGGTACGAAAACCAAAACGCCGCTGTAAGTTTGCTAATGCGCATACTCACACTACTCCACAGATACGTGGACACAGTCGGGGAATCGGAGCTCACTGTATCTAGTTGATCGACTTGTACTCGTATACTACGCGGCGTCGACTGTTTCCATCCTTGGACAAATTTGCCACATTTATAATCAGACGTGCTGCCTGTATGCACGCACGCACACACCCCCTATAATTTTCCGATCTTGAACGGCCACATCGCGTTATACGGTTGTTTAAAAACTGGCAGCTTCTTTGAAAATGTTACAGTTTTATTGTTGGTATTTAAAATTTTATCACTCCGTAGGTAGGTTCATAGTTTCTTGTGGGAAGCTGTGACCGCCAGTAATTACTTTTATGTGGTATGGAATGTTAATACTGGACCTTTCAGTATTCGACCTGAGTACATCACAATTTATTCTTCGCCGCGTTGGTTCCTTTGCTATCCTCCGATTGTGTAAGTATGTACGATTCCCAGAGAACAGGATGCTTGACGAACGCGGTATCTGCGAACTGTTGCTTTATTTTCTCAAATGCTTGTATGTATCGTTCCACACATATCTATGTCATTTTTTTGCGATTCCAATAATGGTATCATTCGGTCCATTGACAAAACCTGAAAAGCCTCTAAGTTGCTTTTGATTTCGTGGTGGAGAAAACTCCATAATCTTTGTTAGTTTTTTAGTCTGGTCGTATTTGGCTCGATCCATATTGCCCTAGAATACAGATTTCCTTTCAACAGAGTTGGCCTTTATTGAAATTAATCGTCACACCATTCTATTTTAATGTAGCTAGGGTTTTCACTAAGTGGATAAGATGGTCGTCAAAATTGGATGACATGCATAGAATGTCGTAGACGAAATTGCTTATGAATTCTCCTATTCCTCAAAATATTTAAATAAGTGCTCTTATTAAACTCCAGCTACAGATTGTTAATCCGAATGGCATGACGGTATGCTCATATACGTTTTCGCCTTGCACGAATGCTGTATATTTTTGGGACCTTTTGGCAAGTGGCACTTGCCAAAAACTACTCATATCAAGACTTATCCTGTATTCTGCTCCTAGGCATTTTTTTAACATCTCGTCGGGATACGGGGGTGTCTCGATGTCACTGATCATTTGTTCATTCAATATCCTCTCATCTAAACATTGCCGGACTGTTCCATCCTTTTTGATCACAGTAGACATTGGATTGATGTACGGACTTATGGATGGTTGTATGACCCCTAATTCTGACAACCTTTGAATTTCGGCATTGACCTTTGCCTTGTATGCAAACGGAATCTGGTCAGTTTCGATAAAAATGGCATTTCTGTTTTTAGGTTATTTTCAAATTCGTATATTTTTGTTCTACCAGGTCGATCATTAAAAATGTCTTCATATTTGGCGAGAAGATCGATTAGTTGTTCTTTTTCATTCTCCTTCAATATCTCACATGAATTTACATTGTCGTGAGTCACTTGATAGATTGGTTGCGTTTTTTGTTATTCCTTGAGAATTTTGTTTGAAATCTCCGACATCTTTTTCCACGTTTTCTATACGCTAGACGTTTTTCAAAATATCGCATTCTGTAATGAGTTTTTCTGTCTTGAAGGTTAAAGACATCTCTTTATGATCTTTCCAGGTTATATGGATCGTCGCATTTTCCATGTCCATTCGCGTTCTCAATTCTATCTGGGTATTGATCCCAAAGATGCAGTTTCTAATTAGGTGTCGTGCTATTATAAAAGCTATGCCGCTCTCCACTTTTCTATTTTTATCCATGAAAATACTTGTAAAAACACTTATAAAAAACTTTTAAAGTTGTTGGTTTCGTACCTGTTCCCCATAATTCGTTCACCAGTGATTGGTATGTGAATTCTAAAATTCTGCCGAGATGCAGATGATTTCGGTACTTTCATCCCATATGCATTTATTTTGATTTCTTCAATTATAATTACAGTTTCCGGACATTTTATGGAATAGTTTCCTCAATTATCAATGATCGAATATCTACGTGTTGGGCTTTACTTACATCGTTCCACGTCTTGCTGTCTGCACATATCTTTTCAATGCCCTCCGGGATTTTTACATTCTCGGATAAAATGGTGAGTTCGTCCATATCCCACTTTTCGTTGTTTAAATCCATTGTATTGGCGTTGTATTTGTGAGGGACAATAAATGTTTGCTCTTACTTGGATTTCGTCACAACTGTTAGTTTTCCGCCTAAAAGCTTCACCTTCGAATCTTCTTTGAAAATTGTGTCATGCTCCTCACATCCTCACATACGCTCGTGCACGATACAATATTCTGTGTGACTCAAGATAAAATCATAATAGAGAAGATAAATGATATGTGGTTCGAGCTTCGTTTGCAATTATACCAACAAATAAATTTCATGAAATAAATTTAGCAAAAATGTTATTATTGTTGTAAAGTAATAAATTATGCTGGTTACTGCAATGCTTAACTTAATGGCGCCATCTTCTGTCAAAATAGTATACTAGCTATTTTAACTATCTTGTTATAAATTGTGAAAGCGAAAGAGCGCAAGACCGTAAGTTAGTCCAGTTAGTCTTCACGCGAGCGCCCTTATATTACACACGTGCGTCTTTTTTTCAATGCCTATTTAAGGCGCCTAGAACAATATCCGCCCATTAATGTAGTAAATAATTAATAAATATATTGTTAATTGATCCATGCCAGTCTTAAATTCTTCAATTATAATATATATATTAATACATCGTGTGCTTTGAATAGCACCGTAACAAACTAGAAAGCATTCACAGTCAGAACTTTGCATTTATGTTTCTTTCCAAGTCCTTATAGATTTTCAACATTTCTTATTTGCTGCATTGAATCGGATTTATTCGAAACCGTATCAGAAACTGTTATGCTATTCTGACTTTCATGTCGATATAATGCTCATATCGACACCGTTTCGCCATCTAGGCGCAAGAGCTACTACTAATTTTAATTTTAATAATTAATCACGCGTTTATTGACCTCGATCTAGTAGAACAATTGAGTAGTTGAAACTTCAATTCGCGGAAATTTCAAGGAAGTTAGGTAAAATTAACGCCAACCGTGGCGTTAAATTTTCTTTTCCTGGAATGCTTCATGAAGACTTCCTTTTTTTGGTGAGATAGTTACTGGCTAAATCCACGCGTATCTCGTGCCGATACATTCGACATCGAAAACTATTTAATTTTCATTAAAAAAAGTTGGTTGTCAACTAACCACAGTGTGTCGCCTCACTGATGTGCAATTAAATTAACACGCAAGTCAGTGCCTATGATTTCCTGTCATATGTGTAAAGTGCACATTTGTAAATGAGGTGTCTAGAACTCATCCATTTCTGAGTATTTCATTGAATCATGTCACCCGAACCGGAATCCGCATGCATCCACACAATAGCGAAGAAAGCACTGTACTGAATGATCAGATACATACCAAAATATTTCTCGTTACGAGGAAGAAAGATTTTATTCGGAAGGTGGCGCTGAATTTGTGGGACAAAGGATCACCCACGGCTAAGTGTTTATGTGCGGGCGAGCGCGGTTTCCGTGGAGGCATGTCCAAGCAGCGCGTTCGAAAAACTAATCGAGATGGCCCGAGACGTACAAAAAAGGATAGACGGGGAGCGTTGGGTCGACTAGCCGGTACCGAGAGGACGCGTTACGTCTCTTTCGCAGTTGTTCCAGCATGATAGGATCGGGTAGGAATCTGGGTTACCGACACCCGTGAGGGTGCACCGAACTATTGAATATTATTTTTCTTATGTTTGGGTTATCGGCCATGGCGGCTAAGAACACCCATTGTGGGGGTGTGGCGCGCTTTTTGTATCTTTTATTTCGGCGGCTCTCGGCCCCTACGGGGCAACCCAAAATTTTGTCGTTGCATCGTCTCTTTTCGTCTGCCAGTTTCGGTTACGTCGCACATTTACCCGTATGTGATAATTGTGTTTACGGGCGTCTCCTTGGTGCAAACGCGTAAAACTCGTGAATCATATTTCTGTTTCATAAGGGTATTCTCGGCCAGTACTTGGCGTGTGCTACGGGCACCCACTGTGGAGGTGCGTCCCGTGTTTTTTTTTGCATTCTTTTAATTCGAAGGCTCTCGGCCCTTAAGGGGCAACCCACATTTTGCTTAATGCTTCGTCAGAATAGGGCGCGTTTTCTAGGGTTAATTTTAATATCGCTCCGCAGTATTCAAGATATCCGTAGGGTTTATGGGTGGTTCAGTTCCGTTTGTTTTTTTTTGCGCGTTATTACCGTGGAATCGTGGGGTTTGAATATTGAGTTTTAGCTGGACGGTGGACCAGTCGTCTCTTGGCAGGGTTTTCGCGGGGCACCGCGTATAAAGTCCCGCTCGAGTCCGTAACGAGGCAGTGCGTCTTGGAAGTCCTCGCTGAGTTCGTCGACAGGCAAGGCCTCTTAGAAAGTCCCGGGGTGGTCGTCCCCGGGCACCGTATTTGCGAAAAGTCCTTGTCGAGTTCGTCGCCAGGCGCCGCGTCCCAAAAGTCCTGGTTGAGTCCGTCGCAAGGCACCGCGATTAGGAAGTCCCTGCCGTACCCCTGCCGAGGGACAACGTCTGGGACCTCGATTTACGTAGTCGTCGTTTTGAACCCCGTCCTCGTTGGTCGTGACCGCCATCTTATATCGCCGAGTTTTGGTTTCGGTTTTGAATGCGCACGAATACCGCTCTCTCCCGTGCCGAGAGGATCTCGGGGCTGAGCATAGCGGGCACACCATCGCCTTGCGGCGCGCCTATAAATTCGGCATGCTTCGGCATGCCTGGCGCCCTTAATAACATCTTGCGCGTCGTAAGGTCTTGTGACCCCCGGGATGTGGTTGGTTGAGGTTTTATTGGTTGCCGTTGTGGTTGCGGGCGGTTGCGAACGACGACGACGGTTTGGGCATTTTCTGGGTCGGTTCGGATTTATTTTGTTTCGAAATTTTGGGGTTCGGTTTTTGGGGGGTCACAACATTTATCAAAATTTATCTTAAAAATGATAGGTTTCCAGAGTAATCCAAATTTTATTGTAAATATCAGTGGGAGAATATATAGCGATTGTATCCGTACGAATAAAATTTTTTCCAGTCTCTTTTGTGCGTAATATTTAATATTATTCATTATTCATCATCATTATCAACTTATTTTATAAAAATGTTTTCGAAACCAATCATAACTAATACAATATATGCTGGGTGTTTCATTTTAACAGATCCACGCTTATATCTCCGTAGGAATGAATCATAAAAAAAATTGAGCTTTACAAAAATTGGAATGTGCAATGGGGGTTAAAAAATGGCTACCTTGAATTTAACCTTAAAGTTGATTTTCAAGGTCATTTCAAGGTCAACTTGAAAATTTTCCTTAGGAATCCCTATTTTTTGCCACAGAACCGAAAAAGCGGAAAATTTCACATTCAGATAAGGTTTGTAGGGTGGAGTCAAAATGACCCCGTACAAGCAGTGTGGTATCAAAAAAATTGCTATTAAAAAAATCATTCCTTAACCGTCATTGAACTCCAAAATAACAAGGAGTGTCTGAAGACGGTCTTTTCTATAATTTGTACTGAATTCTAGAATATTTTTAATTTGTCGTAGAAGTTTATTGCGAAAGCTATTTCGATTTTAATCTAAAATTTGTTAATGTTCTCTGATAATCATGTACTGTATCGTATCCTGCCTTTCTTATTTGTAAACAACGGGTACCTTGTGTGGTATGTCTTCAATTTGACACCCAGTTTCACCAAGAGCGAAGAAACCTGAGTTCTCTGCTTAAGTTTTAGTTATGAATGTTTGGAAAAATGAGTTAATCACTGATTACACTGACCGGCCAACATTAACCAGTGAAATTAACCAATTGTTTACAAAGAACTACAGTTATTTAGGTTAGAAATATTTAATAGTACATTACGTATCAAGGGCAGAAACGCGGGTCGCCGAAGAGGGTCACGGGCATCGCTGGAAGTGCAATGCGTTTCCACCCGTGATACTTGCAGTACTTTATGTCATACACGTCAGAAAATTCACGGTCGTAAGCAGGTCGTAGGATCGTCATAAGGTGATCGTAACCCGGTCGGGCCTTAATTCGCGGTCATGCCAAAGAAAGCCTGGCGGCGGCAAAAATTACTCAGAAAGCCCGCTGCATACGCGCAGAAGTGTGGGAAGTTTTTTCGCATGGGCGAAGCGAGTGCTGATAGCCTTACACCGTTGAGATCACCTTCGAGCACATGCAATGACGTTGGTAAAGCCGGGCTTAAATCTTTCTCGACATAGTCCTTGATAATTACTTTAGCGAAAAACTTATTTCAGATTCGCAATTACCAACTTCAACAGCCTCTAAAATTCAAAGATACGAAAAATTAGACCTACTTTCTCAAGTGCCACAGAATAACTTTAACCCTCAAAACCTATTACGTTTTCACGTAATCGCCTATTTTTTCTAAAAATTCTAATTTCTTCCATATTAAAATCAGAACATTTTATTTTTTGCATAAAAGTACAATTTAACTTGATTTCAATTATGGCAGACTATACAGCGGATGAACCGATCGATGTCCTATTAATTCTTGGAGAGAGTCGCCATAACCATCGACAAGCTGTTGTTCGTTATCAAAATAGATACCCAGACAGAAGACATCCAAATCACGTTATCATTCGAAGAATTTATTTAAGATCTCAACAAGGGCGACAATCGAGTGTTAGACAACGACATGTTTATGATGAAAATTATGTTTACGTTATAAATGTTCTGACAATGGTTCACTTAGATCCTCATATCAGTATCCGTCAGATCGAAAGGCAATGTGGAATACCTAAATTTACTGCTTGGAGAATATTCCATAGTCAACATTTTCATCCATATCGTCTTAACACAGGCTGTCACACCTAAAGATATCTACGCTTATGGTTTTATCAATGGGCACAACAAATGATTAATAATAATCAAAACTTCTTTCGATTTGTTATGTTTTCTGATGAAGCGAAATTTCAAAGTAAAGGAGAGCTTAACAGACATAACTGTCACTATTGGTCCGATGTGAATCCGCATTGGTACCGTCAACACGATAATCAACATCGTTGGAGTAATAATGTGTGGTATGGAATTGTAAACGGACACCTCATAGGACCTTACTTTTTCGATGACAATGTAGACAAGTTTAATTTTTTACAGTTTCTTAGAGACCATCTTGTCAATAAAATCAAAACTGTTTTGACCCCATGCTGCTTGTACGGGGTCATTTTGACCCACCCTTTAAATCATATCTGAATGTGAAATTTTCCGCTTTTTTCGATTCCGTCGTAAACAATATAGATTCTCATATAAAAATTTCAAGTTGACTTTGAAATGACCTTGAAAATCAACTTGAAGGACAAATTCAAGGTCGCCATTTTTTGACCACCATTGAACCCTCCAACTTTTGTAAAGGTCAATTTATTATATGATACATTCCTACGGCGATATTAGCGTGGATCTATTAAAATGGGACACCCTGTAGGCAATTAATTTCTTGCCAATATTATCCTGAAACGTCATTGAACCTCGGTGTATGGTCGACCATTCCGTGGTTTTGGGTGTCCAGATCGACCTCTGCGTAGTATTCGCTGTCCAGGTTGACCGTTCCGCTGTTTTCGGTGTCCAGATCGACCTCTTCATACTTTTCGATGTCCAGGTTGAACGCTCCGTAATTTACGGTGTCCAGGTCGACCTCTTCATAGTTTTCGATGTCCAGGTTAAACTCTTCAATTTTCTGTACCCAGGTCGACCTATTCGAAGTTTTCGCTATCTATGTCGACCTATCGGTACTTTTCGATTCCAAGGTGGACCTCTGCATAGTTTTCAATATCCAGGTTGCCTCTCCATAGTTTTCGATTTCAAGGTTGACCTCTCCATAGTTTTCGGACCTGGATACCAAAAACTACGAAGAAGTCGATCTGGACACCGAAAACTACGAAGACTTCGATCTGGATACCGAAAACTACGGAACGGTCAACCTGGACATGGAAAACTATGGAGAGGTCAACCTGGACACAAAAAACTACGGAGAGGTAGACCTGGACAGCAAAAACTATGGAGTAGTCGACCTAGACACCGAAAACTGTGAAAAGGTCGACCTGGCCAGCGAAAATTGCGAAGAGATTGACATGAACATCGAAAACTACGAAGAGTTTAACAAATTTTGTCAGATTTCGAGTATCTCTTGCCGTTATCCAGATAAGACTTTTTTTAATTTTAACGTGTAACACATATATCATTTTACGTTATAGATAGTGTTCGACAGCGGTAGACCGGTGGACCGTGTCGCGCGTGGTCATTAATTCTAATAAAGCATTCTTGTTAGGAAGCACTACTTAGATGGGTAACCACTTGAGAAATCGCTGTTATTAAGATAGTTAAATTATTTGAAAAAAGTTATAATAAAATTAAATAAAAAACTTAAAATAAGAAAAAATGAAAAAATAATTTTTTTATAAAAAGGTTATCGAATCCTATCCATTGGTATCTGTTCCATATGGGAATGACGTAAAAGAAGGAAAAGAAAAGAGTCCAAGATCCAACACTATTGAGTGGCGTCACAATGAACCGTTTATTATTACCAAGCCTTATGATACAAAAAATTGAGAATCGCACTGCGTAGGATCACACTGTCGCGAACTGCGTGAGAAACTCGGGTTTTCTCTAAAGCGTGACGCGCAATTAGTGAAAGACGCGTACCATGCTCGACCACGAGTTAAGAACGATTGACTCCACGAAGTAGGAGACGGAGATTCGCAATTATTAATTCGCACCGAAAAGTCGCGACGCTCGCTCGCGCCAAAGTTCCGTGTGACGGCGCAATCGCAACTCGAACGCAATATCGAACAGTATCCATTGGGGATAATAATATACGAAAACAGGACAGAAATTTATTCATATAATTCCTTTCCATTTCTATCAACTTTTCTTACTAGAGTTGGCAACGTACAGTTATTTTCGTCTCTAGTATGTGATATATTGTTAATAATCCAGTATGTGATTATCATTATAAGAACGGATTAATCAACACTGATTATTAAAATCGGTTGACAGAAAAATGAGAAAAATTACACATTCTTAAAGCAATCTTAACTAACAAAATTAACAGCTACATTTTCTAATATATAGAAAGGCAATGAGTTACAGTTAAATTAAATTGTGTAATTAGGTCATTCTTACTTTGCAAGTGCTGGATTTATGCCTTGTGGAAAAATTCCTTTTATTGTAGAAATCAACTCTTTTAAGGTGGGTTCTAAAAGAGGTACCATAAACGGAGGAAGTCGTTGTCCAATATACGGTACTACTCTATGAGATGAAGGAACAAGAAATGAACTGGCCTGTATAAAATCAATTGGTTTGACCTGTACCCGTTCGGGTTTCAATAGTAATCGGTCACTTGTCGTGTATATTTGAGGATACGTCCTCCGTAGTCCATGGATTACTGCTTCTGTACATAATGCTCTCAAATCCGAACCACAGTATCCTGTTGTTTTCTCAGCCAACATTTCTAAAAGCTGAGTTGTTGGAGGATTGTGCCATTTACTCACATGAATTTTTAATATTTCTAATCTTTCTTTCTTAGCAGGTAAGGGGAAAAACAATTCTCGGTCGAAACGACCTGGTCTTCGTAAAGCAGGATCTATTGCATCAATTCTATTCGTCGCACCTATTACAATTACCTGTCAAATATTCTGCTTAGAAAAAGTATAAAAATGATTTTAAATAAGTAATTTCTATACGCACCTCTCCTCTGTCACTCAATCCATCCATAAGTGCAAGCAAAGTCGAGACAATACTAGCATGAATCTGATCTTGTTTTGTACTACGAACGGGAGCCAGCCCATCAATTTCATCAAAAAATAGTATAGATGGTTTCATTTGTTGCGCTTGCTCGAACAATAATCTCAATTGACGTTCTGATTCTCCTACCCATTTTGATAAGCAGTCGGCCCCTTTGCGCATAAAAAAAGTTACTTTTCTGCTTCCTTGACTGCATTCGTTAGTTAGAGCTCTCGCTAATAATGTTTTTCCGGTTCCTGCACAATGAAAATTCTCGTGTTAGTTGTGACAAGCATGTATCAGTAAGGATTGAAACCCATTTGTAACATTATTATATATTTAAATATTAATAAAATGTTAAGTTGAAGATAGTTCCATTTTAAGGCGAAAACTTTTTTGCTAATCTACAGGACTGTGTGTTTATATAAGGGTGACCCATTTTAACTTCCCCACTAGATTATCTTGAAAGGAATGCATTTTCTGAAAAAAAAATTTCAGACATGTGTTTTATTATTTTTCTCTGGCTATTTAATGATGATATTGAATTTGACATTGAAGGTTATTTCACCTGCTCATTATTCTCACAATGTTCGAGAATTTTTTAATCAACGGTTTCCAAATCGCTGGATAGGTCGTGGAGGTCCAACTTTGTGGCTTCCAAGATCACCGAACCTGAATCCACTCGACTTCTATTTATGAGGATATATGAAAGATGTTGTCTACAGGCGTGTCCCAACTAGTAGACTGGACATGATGAACAGAATTACAAGAGCCTGTGAAGCAATAACACCGGACACATTTCGCAATGTTCAACGCAACTTTCGTCAAAGATTAATTACGTCACACGCACACGCACGCGCACACGCACACACACATACAGAAGACGACGAGGGGAACCACCTGAACAAAGCACCCCAAAAAAATGTAAACCCGACTGTGCAACCTCCACGGGGTACATCGTGGGTAATGCTAAAGCCGGCGGTGGCATTGAAAACAGTGTAAAAATGTTATACGGTATTTATAAACGTATCGGATTTAGAAAAGAAAAGTTTTATATTTTTAGTCCGGAACAATGATATTGCATTGCACCTCTGGAAACTCTTTTAACCGATCAGCAAATTCCTGTAAGTTCTATTTAGGATTTACTTGTGAATTTAAAAATAGCAGCTTCGCATTGTAGAAAATATTTCAATCGATGTTGGGAATCCCAAGCAGCTTTCAGAAATGTTGTGCTCTTTTCGAATCCGTGACAAAAAATAGGGGTTTCCATTTAAAAAACCCAACTTGACCTTGAAATAACCTTCCAGGTCATGTTCAAGGTCAATTTCAATGGTACCATTGAATAGCCAGGGAGATATTCCTAAACTTTTGTCTGTAACATTTTCCCCGAAAATGCACTCCCGCTTCGGTAATTCGCCGTTACGGGAACTTTTAAGTTTCACCTTGAAATGACCTTGATAAAAATATCGGTTGTATCATATTCGGACGTAAAATTTCCCGCTCTCTCCGAATCCTTGGTAAAAAATAGGGGTTTCCATTTAAAAAAACAAACTTGAACTATGATTCTATGAATTCTCGGAAATATTTTTTGTTTGAAGCAGCTAATGCAATTGGTATAAATGCATACGTATCATAATGAGTCGATAGAGCAGCATGCACTAATAACCGTTTTATTTTTGTTTAATCTTCTCACAATCGCAAATTTGTACACATTAAATATAAACATGCAAGCATTACATTAGAAATTTGATGGGAAAATGTCCTCTGTGATTCTAAATGTAAATATATTAGAGAAGATAAATGATATGTGATTCGTGTTTCTTTTTCGATTATACTCAAGGTTAAAAATTCATGAAAAAAGTTTAACTAAAAGTATATTTGATGTGATTTAAGTAGTAGATAAATTACGAATATCAAGCCTTGCAGGATGTTATTCTACAGTGACTTTTTCCCAACAAACCAGAAAATATTCACAGTCGGAATTTTGCATTCCATTTCTTTCTATTGGCTTGTTTATTATCAAACATTTTTATGCGGATTCATTCGAAACGACATTAATTATATACAAAAACATGAATCGCTGCGAGGATAAATATATTCCAATTCCGGTTAAAGAGTGTTCATCTATTGAAAAAAAAGACTGAAATTCACTTGAGTTTTAGAACAAAAAATCGATGTATATGTAGCGCGGAAAAGTTCATGGTGGATGTGTCCTGGTATAATAAGCAAATGTCGCGAATGTTATTGAGTCAAATTATTCTTTGCAGTTCAGCAAGCCAAATAGTAATTTACTCAAAGATTCCATGATGACAGTTTTATGTGCATATGATAATAATAATAAACCATCCTTATTTATAATATTATTAATATAAACTCGGAAGCGGAAAAGGGGCAAGCTGTTTCAACTCTAAAAACTTCAAAATTTTTTTGAAATAAATTTTAATTTTGTTAGTTGGAATTTCTGCGTTGAAAATTCAAACGTCAATAGAAAAGTGGTTCGTACAGGGTAATCAATGTAATTTATCTTCAAATTTCTCATAATTCGCAGAATAAAATGTTAGGTACAAATCTCTGATCAAACAGTATTCGCCATATGCTCATCAAATAGCGATTTCTCGCGTTGAATATAGACACAGAACTCTCGTTCATAACACATTCTTGGATCTTATGACACACTTTATATGAGTATGTTACTGTTACAAATGCTGTTAAAAGTTGATACATCAAGTTCAGTCGCTCGAAAGGTCGATTGTCCTGAAGGAATGATCCGGGGTTCGTAAAATGTAGGAAGGCTGCTGGATGGGGAGAGTAAGGGGAGAACACAAAAATTAAGGTACAAATAAAATTTAATTTTTTGGTAGGTTTTTTATTGTTGAACAATAATTAAAATTAGAAAAAGGAGGGCTTCTGACCTAACACGATGTTAACATCCCCCTCAATAAAAGAAAAGATTCCCAATATGAGAGAGAAAAAGAACCAAAATCCTTGCGAGAAAAAAATTTGTATCGTATCCATCTCTCTTTAGAAATTTCACAATCAAAACAAAAACCTAATAGTTGAATTATTACAAGAAAATACCTAGCCAACATACATTATTACCGAACGCATAAACAAACGTATTTGTTCGTACACAAACAATAACGCCAAAACTTTGCAATAATAATAAAAAAACGAAAAAATTGGATATATTAATGGTCTTTACCAAGCGTTAAAATATAAGTGGAAAGATTGGAACATTGTAACAGCACTAGTAATTGAGCATAACTTAAAATCTCTAATAAAGAAGGTGAAAGATCAAATCTGTAAATATGATAAAAATAATTCTATTTACTGTATTTCTTCATCCCATGGGGTACCTGAACTAATTTAAATCGAAGGTTGTTCGGGATATAATCACAAAAAAGGGTTGCTTGGGGTCGGTTAGGAGCCCCCCCCCCCTTCCCCGCTACAGATTGAACACCCATACATGTGAGAAGGGAGTACACATGACTGGGTCGCCGTTTCTAATTGTTTGGTTGGATTTCCCGAGGTCTTGGGCCAAAGGGAGACTATCTGGAACATATAAATAAGCCAGTTGAGGGCATTTCTAATCAGTTTATCGAGAAGATCCTAAGCGATCAGATCTCGAGCGTGTGACAGTATTTGGGCCAAGACTTGCGGGAGGTGCAGACGGCTGACTGTGGACCCCGGGACGCTGTTCGGACTTGTCTGTGAGTAAGTAATAATTTATGTACATGGATTTCGGGAACAATTAGTCGGTTGATTATTGTTAATTAATATATGCATTTAATTCATATGTAGGTTATATATTTACATATATTTGCATGCGATGTGTGGGGCAGGGCCCGCTTCTCCTAGCCCCACTGACGAGTCCGTGAGCGGGCCCGGGACGAAACATCAGCAATCTCGTAGTGATTAAGCAGGTTTATATTCTGCGTGACATTTCTTGCCCGAGTTAATTGTTCGGTTGACGTCTGCCTTAGAAATAGGAGAACGACGGCTTTCTCATCATTCATACCCCGTTCCCCGGGGTCAGGGGTGCGCTCTATTTATTCGAGCCTGGTGGAGAGCCCCCTTTGCCTTGGGTAAGGGGACGAAATTAAAACGGTTATGTAGACGCGTGTATCTGCATGCGTAATAGACGCGACCAGCGCGAATACGAAGCACATGAAATTCACCCTCACCCGAAACCACGGCCTACTGGCCCATACATGCTGCAGGGGTACGGGAACTGCATACGCTGGGGATAGGGGGTGGTATTGGTCCCTAATTGGTCGGGCAGCCGATCTAAGTCGCCGGTGGGATATGGTCACTTAAGGATGTTACGAGCTGCCCGGTCGGAAAATAGCCGTCGCTCGTTTTGTGGTGTTCGTCCCACTACGAACGCTGTGGGGGCCAACAACCTTACGCCGTTGTTGCCGAATTCGGAATCGTCGATGATTGGGTGAGGGTTAGATAAAATCTCAATACAGGATGTTGAGCGGTAATGGAGGCGGTTTATTCAATTTGTGGGCAACGTGCAATCTTCTGGGCGATTGAAGAGGCTCGCCGCCGCATGCAGCTTTGCTTTTATATCCTCGTGGAATGTTCTTGAACGTTCTCGCATATTCGCGCGCGGATTCCGGCATCCGGTACATGTACGCGGTGTTGTCATTCGTCGAGCGTCACGTGACAGTAGTCTCGATTGGTCGATTTGAAACATTACTCACGGCAAAAACTAGCGTCGCGATTGGTAGATTGAAAAATTAAATAATTCTTAAGATGATCAAGACATAATCAAAATTCTAGATTGAGAAGATAAATAAAACGCGTTTAAATATTTATTGATCGGTGATTGAATAAAGTAAATGATGTTTAAGATAAATCAAGAAATTTAATCTAACTCCCGAATGTCCGGACGGCGATCGTTTTCCCGCGTAATCAGCGCGCGCTTTCGATATTTATTTAAGTTACATATATTCTATGTTTATTGTTCAATTACATGACATATGTGAAAATCAATATGTGTATAGAAATAAGCAACATTGATCATATTCTGGCTTCCTATAATTAATCATAATTAAGTTTATTCATATCTAATATTTATCAACACATACTGAGTGTCGGTAAAGAGGGAAATCTGCACCCGACGCCATCAATCGAGTTTCCTTTCAATTTGTGTAAACAAGTGCCTCACTTGTAACCAGGATTGGGCGTTTGCGCCACTTAAACGTGGGAAATACCTAATACACATTATTGCATACGGTTATTCAATTGTGCGCAGTTTTCGGACAAAATTGATTTTAATATAAATGTTTCATGACTGTGATTTTAATATAAATGTTTCAATATAAGTTCTACATTGCAGTAGGTTACTGAATTTTGCAAACGATAATATAAATATATTTACTATTTACGAAATGTATATCGTGTACTCTTTGTTAAGTAAGCAGAGAGGGCGATGGAGGGTAAGAATTTCAAATCACGTTGAAAACAAAAACAACTTTTCCTTGGAAATTATTACTCAGGTTTATTAAGAAATGATTTCGTTCTTTTTTCTTTTTATGACAAATATGTACATGTTCATACAAACGATGCTGGTAAATGAAGGGGGTTATGATTTGAGAATCACATTGAACACGTCCACGTTTCCACAGCTGAATATTGTTCACAGAAACCGAAATGAATAGCACTTTGAAAGGGTACGGTAGACGTCCCTTTTCGAAAACCTGCAGTTATGCGTCACGCGGTCACTCTATCGTATATGTACCAAGTTCATGCACCCCTCTTCACCTACTCATCGCTCATTAACATTACTCACTACCTTTTCCATACCATACGCTCGTGGTTACGGTTGCACGACTCGTTTCACCATGCATAACTTCACCCCGTCTCTTGCACCATATACAGTCCAAATAAAGCCCTATTTCCCGAACAAAGGTCAATACCAGGTCGAATTTTATTTTTTTATTAGATTCTACAATAAAAATGAAAATAATTCCTGGAAGAATTCAAATAATTCTTAGAGCCGTTTTTCTTAATTACATTTTGTATTTAAAAATTTTTAATTTTTCGAAATTTTTTACAAACAATATATTTGGCTATAATATTATGTACATTATTGTGAACAATATAAGAATATAACAATAACATTATATTTAAACTTATTTTTAAATATATTTGTGCTAAAAGACAACGTGGACTTGGTTATTATAGTGAGCAAGCTACGGAAGCAGTCCATGCAGACTTCAAGAACACTTGGAGTAAATACAAGATGAAGGAAACACATGTACATTATTCAGATAATTTATTGAAGGCTATGAGTGAGTATAATAGCCAGCATCATATTTAAGTTTTCTTTTCAATAAAATTTCTTAAATACTTTGTTAAATTTTATATTATTATATCGTTCACAATAATGTACATAATATTATAGCAAAATATATTTTTTGCAAAAAATTTGGAAAAATTTTTAAATACAAAATGTAATGTAAAAAAACGGCTCTAAGAATTATTTCAATTCTTCCAGGAATTATCTTCATTTTTATTGTAGAATCGAATAAAAAAACAAAATTCGACCTGGTATCGACCTTCGATTTAAATTAGTTCAGGTACCCCGTGCCCATAGTTGAGGTATAGAGCTGACCTGGTTGGAGCTGACTGGTGACTGGATCTGAACCGGAGTCGGTACGGCCGGAACTCACTGGACCTGGCACTGCTGAAGTCTCCATTTTTGAAATTTATTTTCATTAATAAATTAAGATGCCATTTAACGCATTTAATTGATTATTAGCAAGATTATTTTGTCTCATTATCTGGTGAAAAAGAAAAACGCTTTTCAGAAGTTATTACCAAATTGAATCGTGAATTAAGTTTTATCGCTGCCTCGCCTATTGAATTGAAAAAAAAAAACTATTCATGAAAAGAAGTGCTGAAAAATTCATGAAAAAAAAATGAGAAATATTTCTGTTGCATTGAAAAGAGAGGTTTTTGGCATTAATACTAGCTCCCAAAATAGTGACGAAGGTGACTATAACGATGATGATGGTCAATGTGTTTTGAATGCTTTGAAAAAACTATTTAATAGTACAACAGATCAAACTGTCAAAATTCAAATTGTAACAGTAGTTTACGAATGGTCGTATCGACAAATTTTGCAACATTTCCCAGATGCCACACGCCACATGATTGACTTAGCGAAAAAAAACTGCAATTGGAAAAGATATTTTATCAGGACCGAACCTCAAAAGTTATCCTGGGTTGGCCGAAGGTGTTGTAAACTTAGTATCAGTTTTTTATCATTCTGATGAACACAGTCGAGTAATGCCTGGTCAAGAAGATTTCGTATCCGTTATAATTGACGGGAAACGAAATCATATGCAAAAGTGATTGATTTTAAAGAATTTGAGACCAAAATACTGTATCCTGGCAAGCGGAACCCACTCAGTTTGTATTTGTGCCATACACGAAAATGTGAAATTGTTTTAGAAGGTGCAAGTATAAAATCTCTAACTGTAGGCAGAACTTGTAATTGGCGATTAATGTGATTGTTTTAAGAAAATTATGCGTGATTCTCCGTCTACCAACTCTTTTATGAAAACTTATTCTGAATGTGTTCATGTACAAAATTTTATACAGTATTTGGAAATCATATTTTAGGGTAATTTCATCGACAGCGTCACTTACAGAGGGGGAATGGTACAAAACTCGTGATGCCGCGACAAAGCCACGGGACTGCAAATACGCAAAGAAAAGGGTTCATTCATCACAAGGCTAGCCTCTCATCTGGCCGCAGGCGATATATAAACTTCAGAGCGTTACTCTGTAGCCGTTGCAGTTTAGTATTAAGAAAACCTGATGCGTCCGCGACAACGACCCTGGCATAGTGTAGATGAGGGATGACCAATGAGTTTGCGAGGGATAGTTTGACGGATGGAGGGAGGAATGATCCACGATATTTAAGCCTATAGAGGACATTATGAACTTCAGATGAGATGGAATTTACATGCCGATTCCAAGATAGGTCAGATGATATGATGACACCTAAATCCTTCACTACGTTGTAATAGGGGATTGTATCATTACCAATTGTGATTTGCAGCAAAATCAAGTACTTGATATTAGCAAGATTTTGGGTAGATTATAATCGCTTGAGTTTTACGAGTATTAAGCGTAAGTCCAAAATCCTTGGACCACCTGACCAGCTCAGCAGTATCACTATTAAGCCGCCCTATCGTGTCACGATAGAGATTTATGGGGGTTGATAGATAGAATTGAGTATCGTCGGCAAAAATAATAGTGGTGTCTCGATATTGACGAAGTTTAAAAAACAGCGTGTTGATGACAACGATAAAGAGAATCGGGCCGAGGGAGGTACCCCGTGGGACTCCTGAACTTGTATGCTTCAGCTGAGATGCCTGGCCACCCAGTCGGATAATCGATTGGGATCGATCGGACAGAAATGAATGCATCCACTGGAGCGCTGAGCTGTCAAACCCTAGGTCACGTAAACATGTCAGTATGAGTAGCCCAGCACTTTGCGACCGACTCCCTGAGGTTGTCTAGGGCAACTCTGGAGGCGACACTCTCTCCCTTAGAGGTGGGTGAACTCGGCTTGGACAGGTTCGCTCCCTCCTCCTTCCCTGAGGTAGGATGCAGCCTCTGTTGCCCGACCCGGTCTCCTCGGCCGCCCACTCACTAGACCCCGCTTGCGCGGGGGTATCTCGGCGGTTCGCAGCCGAAGCCAGTTGTCTCGGGTCCCTCGGGGCCGACCACGTGCCAGTAGCCTACCTTTCAGTGTGGTGGGTCGCCCAGCAGTTTCCAGCAGACTCCCTGAGGTTGTCTAGGGCGACTCGGGAGGTGACACTTTCTCCCTAAGAGGTGGGGGAGGCCGCTTGGATCAGGCTCGACCCCTTCTCCTTCCCTGAGGCTGTCTCGAGCTGTCCCAGGAACCATTAACTACCCGAGGGAGGAGCAGCCTCCACACTTCTAGCGACCATAGAAGGGGCCCGCGTGTCCTTCCCCTCCAGGGAAATGTAGGTGAACAGCAGTGCGATTGTAGTAGGCTTAAAGAATCACGTGGCAGTATGGTCATGCGCACAAGTTGAATCGCCGAATATGTCGTTAGTGCGCCAAAGAATAAATTTTGGAAATTTCCGAACCAAGGTTCACGGTTGACGTAGTTACACAAATTTTGATTTTTAATGGCACCAAGTGTGTATGTCCACGAATCGTGGTCCTTGTAAAGTGGGTCTCCCTGAAAAAGTTAGAAAATACATTGAAAGTAGCTTGGTAAAGCGGGAGCAGAAAAAAATATGCGACTTGAGAGAGAGAAAGAGAGAGAGAGAGAGAGAGAGAGAGAGAGAGAGAGAGAGAGAGAGAGAGAGAGAGAGAGAGAGAGAGAGAGAGAGAGAGACTGACTGACTGACATACAACAGTTTATTACTGTCCTGTTGTTACAATCAATCGGTCAAAATGTAACAGATACAAACTATACTTATAAAATATCTCTCTCCGCGATTAACATTAATAAATGTACGCTATGCATTAACTAATTATATACTTACAAACTATAAAATAATATAATAGCCTAATTTACCCATGCGCTAGCTTGGTAACAAATGTAGCAAACACATTCGACAATGAGTATTTGTAATGAAAATTATCATGAGCGTTCGGCCGCGAATAAGGATGCATAGAGATGGGAACGAAAAGAGGGAGAAGATGTCTGGTTTTGTAAGGAGCGTGGTAAGGAATTACAATATTGAATATCCGTAATCCAGTAGGAACTAGCAAACATATTTGTACGAGGGGTCGAAAGAGTGAAGTTTGATGATTGTATACGAGATGAGCGGCGCAGTGAGCTGTCGATTGGGATGACTCTAGATGAAAGATAAGATGGTCGATTGGTGGTAATTATTTGATGAGTTAGGCTGCCAAGGAAGTAAAGTCGTCTTGATGGAACAGAAAACCAGTTTGCCTTTCGCCTGAAAGGAGCGAGCCTATCGTTTCGCCGAAAACGATAAACATACCTCAAGGCGTAGTTCTGTAAGCGCTGGAGTTCATTATTTAGATATCCTGAGAGATCTGCAATAACTAGAGTGGCATAATCGAGATGAGGAATAACTAATGAATTGACGAGCGATAGTTTGATTGGGGAGGAAGGAATGATCCACGAAACTTGAGCCTGTGAAGGATTTTATGCACTTGGATGCGATGGAGTTTACATGTCGATTCCATGACAGATCGGATAATATTGTTATACATTCGTAATTTCGAATTCCGCGCTTTCAATCAAACCTCTCTCTTCTTTTACTTATATAGCTTTGAGTTGCGTGAATATCGAAGTAGATTTGTTATTGTTTATAGAACCTAAGATTTTGACAGTTTTTTATTAAACGTTCATGAAACAACATCTCCTGCGTTTTATTTAAAGTAGATTATAACATTTGGTGTCAGAAGTGTCTGACGTTTTTCCCCGCGCGCTTTCGTTCAGGGTTTTCGTTGCAGTTGCCCATCGTATTTCGCCGTGTACCACATCACGGTTCCCGTGGTCAACCGTGTTTTCAGATTTTCTTTTAGAGGACTTTTCTTAGTCCAGAAGGAAGTAACCCGGTCGTGCCATATATCATGCCGCTTCCATGCCATAATACTGTGACACTTAGTAGGTCCTCAAGCTAACGTGATCCTGCTGTTGCACGAAGGTCCTCTCATCACCGTACCCCTGACGTCAACGCTGCAGCCCTTCCAGTTCCCGATGTTCCCACCACAACTCCTGAAGTCGGTCACGCTCTCCCGACGATATCTGAGGTTCCTGAGTCCGTACGGGCTACCACAGTCGAGCAACTTCCTGGTCATCGTCCAGCAAGATCAGGTGCTTTTGTACCTTCTATCCCTTCCACTTTTCCTCAATTTTCTAACTTTGTTTCTTCTCTCTTTATCGTACCGGACACCTACGACGGTACATCCTCTTGGATCAAGTATATTAAACAATTCGAAATTTCCGCGAATTTGTATCAGTGGTCCGACCAATCTAAAGCATCGTTCTTAGCTTTGTCCATTCGCGGTGATGCTCGATCTGTTTTAGACAATATTTCCGCGACCGAAATGACTGATTTTCCATTTTTACGTGACGTTTAGCAAGAAAATTCACGGATAAAGTTGACCCTAAAATTTCTTTTTCCAAATTCCATTTTCACGTGCAACATGCTAATTGTACATAAGTCATTCGCTAATGATCTCGAAAAACTAGCGAAAGTAGCATATTTTGATTCCTCCCCTGAAATAATAAACCGAATTACAGCATACCATTTTATTTCCGGATTAGCAAATAAAGATTTAGCATTTTCATTACGTACGGAGAGAATAGATTCCCTATCAACGGCTCTTAACCGTGCATTGGGGTTAGAAAGCATAACCTCTCTTGTTTATGGCGCCAATTATAACAATTCGAGTTCTGTACCCTACACTTTGAATTCATATAATCAAGTTCGATGTTGGTCGTGTGGTAAGTTCGGTCATCGACAACACAACTGTAAATATTATAATTATTATTCGGAAAACTAAATGAGGTTGATCCAAAGGGGAATAGATTGACCTCATTTCGTAACGTAAATAATCTTTGTCCTGATGACAGTAGGAGAATTATTAATGACAAAACTAAAGGTAAAAAGAAATTCAAATCTAAACAATATTTAAATAAAAAATGTTGGGCATGTCATGTGAAAGGACGTATTAAAAAATTTTGCAGTTTTCATTCAGCAAAAGTTTCTTGTCATTTGAATATTATAAAAAATAATCCTTTCCTTATTTCTGGATAAATTAATAATATTCCTTGTAGCTTAATAATTGATACAGCTTCAGATATTATCATTATCAATTCTAACCTTATTAATGTCATTAATAATTTACAATTTTGGCAGATAATACTAATATTAAGATTTTAACAGCTTCTGGAGATAACCTTTCTTTTGAATCTATAAGAAAAGCAACAATTAAAATATTAAATACAACAATTGACTTAGATGTAATTATAGCAGATATTCAATGTGATTGTTTATTAGGTGAAGATTTTCTTCAAAAAACAGGTTTAACATCTAAAATTAAAATTTTAATTGATAATTCTTTAAATAATATAAATTTAAATTCTATAAATTCTAATTTAAATAAAAATAATGATAATAGTAATGATAGTAATAATAATGATAGTAATAATAATACAAATATTCCTAACAATATTCCTAACGTTTTCTTAAATGGTTTTAATTAAATTATAGATTCTAATTCAAAAGTATTAAGTGATAATGAAAAAGATATTGTAACGGACCGTTACAAGGAGAGAGGGAGAGAGAGAGAGAGAGAGAGAGAGAGAGAGAGAGAGAGAGAGAGAGGGGATGGGCGTGGGGGGGGGGCGATGCGTTCTGCAATGCGGCCCTGGAAGTGGGTTCAGTTAGCGTTGTGCGCGCGAACAATTCACTTTAATTATTTGTATAAATTAGTGTCTGTAAGCATACGCGTGAAGGTTGTGAACTTATTGTAAGTACCACATACATTGGAATAAACTCCTCTTTAATAATAAATGGTGTATTTTTTACTGCGACCCTAGTCCCGTTACAATATTTTAAAAATATTTTTATTTAACAATAGTAATGCTTTTGCGAAAGATACAGATACATTAGGCAATTGTAAATTAATTTCTCATAAGATTAATACAGGAAATTTAAAACCAATAAAGCAAGCCCCACGTAGGATTCCTTTTTATTATAAAACTAACGCGTACGAAGCTTTAGAAAAAATGAAAATTCAAAACGTTATTGAACCTAGCTCAAGTCCTTACTTAGTCTTCCCCAATAGTTCTCATTCTAAAAAAATATGGTTCTATTCTTTTTTGTGTAGATTATAGACAATTAAATAATGTAACAAAAAAGATTCTTGGTAGTGATTTGGTGAGTGGCTAAAGAATCAATAACTTTGATAGGTGGGATGGGTTTGCGATGGGACGAGTATCGGATGGGCTTTGAGGATGAGAAACTTTATTCAGTGGAATAATATAAGATGATTTCCAAACGGATGGCAAGATACCTATGGAGAATGAGGAATTAATTATGTACGTGAGGTATGGAGATATGACAGGGAAAAGTGGTTTAATATGCGCCAGACAAAGGTGATCGGGACTTAGTCCACGTGACTTAGACGAAATACGGTTGAGACTGTTTAGTACATTAAATTTATTAAGGACAGAATATAAAAACGAAGGGTGAGTGCGAGGTAATGGTCTTTGTAAGATACTATTGAGGATTGCTGGGTCACAAGGCAGATGAGCAGATGAGATTTGGGCGAAGTGACGTTTTAGTACGGAAAGTGATAAATGGTGTAAGGCCGATTGGGATGCTTCATTAGCGAGTCCGAGGTTTCTAAGACAGGTCTAAAGTTTGTTCGGATTAGTTTGCTGAAGCACCAAATTCGCTAAATATCGATTTTGTGCTACTTTTAACGTATTTTTAAGTTCGCTACGCAATTTTCTATATTGTTCTAATATTAACAAATTTCGAGAGTCCCGTTACAATGGCGCTAACGTGAAAAACTCACATAATTTTAACAGTAATAAAACGAAAATTGCGACACATACATATGTTGCGGTATGCGCTATCAAAAGCGACATCGTTACGCCGTCTGTGAGCTCCCGCTAGAACTAGAAGCGTAACCGATATTACCGACCTATACGCTTTAAA
Source organism: Trichopria drosophilae (assembly GCA_030407085.1). Taxonomy (NCBI): domain Eukaryota; kingdom Metazoa; phylum Arthropoda; class Insecta; order Hymenoptera; family Diapriidae; genus Trichopria; species Trichopria drosophilae. The sequence goes on from CM059582.1 coordinate 105,066,904, forward strand.
TTCAATGTTTAAATTACGCGCTCTTTAACCCTTTAAATTAAACTGATAGTTAATTCGCCTAGAGGACTAACTTCCGCAGCCTCGCATTTTCCGGGAAGGCAGATTCCATGAGGCCCTCGCAGCGATCTCATAGCGCAATTTTCCGCTCGAGAAAATTCGCTATTAAAACGCATGCTTTTGCAGCATCCGAGCTGCACGCATCTCTTAAACTCTCCGCAACATCGTTCGAAATTAGTTAGTAAAAATATATTGTTAAGTTGTATTATTTACTGCGATATTTCGGTAAGTGGATGGACCATCTATCCACCACGCGATACGAAAATCAACCGATCGCGTTACCGTAAAGTGTAAAAGTGTCCAATAAAGTGCAATTAACTTCACCAAAGTGCATTTTCACAACATCTCCTGTTCCACCTTGCTACAGTTCATTTTGTGTCTGTTCTCCGATCTTGAACCACGCAACACGCAGGTTAATATCGAGGTGTGATATTGCTGAGCGTCCGGTAATAACCACACAACATACACATTGCGCAACTAACCAAACATAAGGCACTCACATACAACAAACAATAATACATTACACAAAACGAATATAATAGATAAAATATAAAACATACAATACAGACAACATAAACACACAAAAAGGAATCAATCATACCACACAACACTATTACACACCAAACTTAAAAACATTAAAGACAAGAACACTTATTACCAAAAAAAAACACAAAAAATATTATTTTCAATTACAAAATTATATACTATAAATAAAGCTATAAACATGCTACCAACGCCAACAACAGCAGGCGCGACTATAAACATAAACATAGAAGAGACGCAAACAGATCAAAACAATTCAGACAATAACATCAACAAATCATTATTAGACATGACAATAGAAGAACTAAATGAAGAACTACATACAAACACAAACAGACAAGGCATACCAATAAATAATCAAAATTAACAATCACAACACATTATGCCAAATATAAGAGTATGGAACCTATTGGACGAATACTCAGAAGACGGTAGGAACACACATTTACAAAGAAACAACGCATACGCTTTACAACAAATCACACAAAATTACACACCAAAAACAGACACACCATTAAACATCTACGCAAAAGAATTCACACTTACACCCCACACTTACACGCAAAAAACACAATATTACAAACCAAAAACATATACACCACAAACAAATAATTACTAAACTCACAAAAATTACAGACAACAGACAGAAAAAGAAAAAACACAAAATACAGTAGAACAATGCTACAAGTGCGGACAACAACGACACTAACATAGAATGCATTTTAGGCATACACTACATAAAAAAAGCAAAAATAATACCAGACTATGAACAGGAAACATGGTTCTTCAAAGAAACACCGACAAACATTCAACCGATGAAAAACCAAGCCAAACACACACATACAAAAAAAACCTATATTACGAACACCAGACACACTACCAAACAGAACAGTATACAATATACAGGAAAAAACACTTACAAAAACACACACACAGGACTGATAGAACTTACACCAACACAACAACACGAAATCCAAGTAATAGTACACAAATTAACAAAAAATAAAAGAATAGGGCTAACCAGACTGACAGAACACACAATTGACGTACAAAATCACAGCCCAATAAAACAACGGGCGTACACAGTATCACCAATTATTAACAAAAAAAATACATGAACAAGTAGAGGAAATGCTAAAAGATGGAATCATTGAACCATCAAAAAGCGATTGGTCAAGCCCAATAATAATGATAAAAAAACAAAATGCTACATACAGATTTTGTCTAGATTTTAGAAAATTAAATTCAGTAACAAAAAAAGACGCTTACCCACTACCAAAAATGGACTCCGTACTAAAAACATTACCAACAGCAAAAATAATATCGAAACTGGACCTAAGCCAAGCATACTACCAGATCCCACTAGAAAACAATAGCAAACACCCTACCGCTTTCATAGTACCAGGAAAAGGACTTTACCAATTCAAACGAATGTCATACGGATTAACAAACGCACCAGCCACATTCCAGAGATTACTAGACAAAATAATAGGACACGACGAAAATCCTCACATATTTGCATACTTAGACGACATTATAATTGTATCAGAAACATTTGAAGAACACAAACAACTACTAACAAAAACACTAAATACAATAAAAGATGCAGGTTTGATTCTAAACACGGAAAAATGATAATTTGGCGTAAGCCAAGTAGAATATTTAGGTTACATAGTAAGAAAACATGGATTACAGATTAATCCAGAAAAAACAGAGGCAATACATAACTACCCAATCCCCAAAACACTAAAACAAATACGCAGACTGTTAGGAATGGCATCATGTTACAGACAATTTATACCTAATTTTGCACACATAACAGAACCAATAACACGACTATTAAAAAATAACACAAAACTACAATGGGGACAAGAACAACAAAACGCATTTAATTACATAAAACACAGACTCACATCTTCACCAACACTAATACGACCAGATTTTACAAAAACATTCCACATAAGTACAGATGCAAGTGACACAGGATTAGGAGCAGTATTACCACAAATAGTAGAAAAAAAAGAACACGCCATAGCTTACATAAGTAGAGCACTTATACATCAAGAAAAAAAAATACTCAGCATCCGAAAAGGAATGCTTAGGAGTAGTCTGGGCAATAAAGAAATTTAGACAATATATAGAAGGATATCACTTCAAAATATACACAGGCCATGAATCATTAAAATGGCTACACAATTTTAAAAATCCAACAGGCAGACTAGCAAGATGGGGACTAGAATTACTCGAATACGATTACGAAATAAAGTACAGGAAAGAACACTAAACTACATACCGGACGCACTCTCACGCAAATATGAAACACATAATACAAAACACACAGAACACCTATCACCGCTGTCAGAAAGACAAACAGACAATTGGTACAACAAACAAAAAACAACAGTACAAAACAATGAAGACTTATATTCAGAATGGAAATTCGAAAACGAACAAATCTACAGATACATACCAGACCCACTACACAGCAACATTAGACCAGACCCAAACCCATGGAAATTAGTAATACCGGACTCACAACACAAAAAAATACTACAAGAAAACCACGACGACACACAAGCCGGACACATGGGAATAGAAAAAACATACAAAAAAAATGATATTACTGGCCAGGACTATACAAAGACGTAGTAAAATACATAAAACACTGCGACATATGCCAGAAAGTCAAAATAATACAACAACGACCAGCCGGAGACATGGCAAACAGACAAATATGAGAACCATGGACAACAATAACAACAGATATAATGGGACCAGAACCATTATCAAAAAAACGTAATCAATACTTACAGTTATTTCAAGATATAACAATGAAATGGGTAGAAGTAATACCAATATCAAAAGCTAATGCACAAACAATAAAAGACACACATAATAATGAGATGGGGCACACCCAAAACAATACTATCAGACAACGGAAAACCATACATTAACAAAATCATAAAAAACATAACACAACAACTAGGAATAAAACACGATACAACACCACTTTATCACCAACAAGCAAACCCAACAGAAAGAACAAAACGAACAATAAAAACAATGATACAAGCTTATCTAGAGCAAAACCATAGAGAATGGGACATAAACATACACGACTACCAATTCGCACTAAATACATCTTATCACACATCAATACAATACACACTAGTCCAGTCAACGAAGGTAAAATACGGCAATACTGTAAGATTTTGCGAAATAGCACCGATTTTCTTGAAATTTTGGATATAGGTTCTACTTACCATCTACTTCAAAGTTGGACATGTGCCGGGGGTTGCTTTTAATTTTTTAGGGGTGAAAACTACCACTATTAAAAAATAATTGGAAATTTGTGTATTCGAGCAGGTATTCGATTGAAGGCATCTTGAAATAAATGGAATTCACATCAAATTATATTAAGGGACATAATTAATCACTTAAAACACAATTTCACCCCTAAAAACCACCCCTATTCGAAAATAATTGGAAAACAGTACATTCTCCCGTGTATTCGCTTGAAATAACCTTTTTAAATAAGTTGAATGAACGACAAATTATATTAAGGGGTATAATTGATTACTTACTAAATAGTTTCGCCCCTAAAGACCACCCCTATTCGAAAATAATTGAAAAATTGTAGATTCTCATATGTGTTTGTTTGAAATCATCTTTAAATAAAACGAATTAACATCAACTTACATTAAGGGACATAATTTATTACTTAAAAACAGTTTCACCCCTAAAAACCACCCCTAATCGTAAATGATTGAAAAATTGTAGATTCACGCGTGTATTCGTTTAAACTCATCATTAAATATTCTGAATAAACGTCAAATTATAAGTATAATTAATTACTTATTAAATAATTTCACACCTAAAAACCACCCCTATTAGAAAATAATTGAAAATTAGTTGATTCACGCGTGTATTAGTTTGAAATCATCTTTAAATTAGTTGAATAAAGACTATTTTTAGAAATTAAAAAATTCGTTCGCCATATTGGATCCGCTATTTTGAATTTTAAAAAACTGCTTTCATATTCGCAATTAGCGACCTCGAAAACCGTCAAGTAGTAATTTTCATTAGCTTACCTTTATTTAATTTTCAATTTTGTAATTTTGTAAATCTTGCCATAAATATTCTGTTTATATTATTGTTATAATTAAAAAATGGTTAATTCTTTATTGCAATATACATTTTTTCACAAAGTAGAATAAATTTGTGGGTGTTGGGTGTTTGGAATTCAAAAATATTTAAATTTTTCTCGATGTTATAAAGGTTTGAGGTCAAAAGTGGTCTCGATCGAAACCGCTGGGCGTTAAAGGGTTAAAAGACGTAATTTATCATTTATTAAACAGTTTCGCCACTAAAAAATACCCCCTTGAAAAGTAGTTATATGTAAAAAATATCTCGAAAATGATGTTAAGCAACTATATTTTTTTTATTTTTCATGCAAAATTGTTTTTATTACAAACACATATTTTCTTTTCATCATAAAACATATGAAAAAATCAAAGATCCTCTTCACTATCCTCCTCATTTCTTTCAACGGTAATAATATGTTAACAATTATAGCAATTGTGCGTATTCGTCGATGCTCCAATATACGTATTCTGATATCTAACAAAATGTATGATTCGTTTTTTACCCGTAACTCGCTTAATTTTGAAGCTATCAACTTCTTAAACAAAAACATTTTGTAGATTTTTTCAAGGGCTATAAGATTATGTAATGGTCATTTACTTCCAGCCCTTATTTTTTAAACGGGTTGAAGTTAAAGGGGATGAACAACCTACTTTTGACGAGCATATGCTAACTTTAAATGGTCATAACTTACTCAAATTTCAACATACAGCCAAAATAAAAAGAACAAAATTTTCAGAAAAGTAAAACCTACAACTTTGTGCTCTACGGAATTTTGCTTAAAATTAATATTTTTTAAGTAATTTTGAATAAAAGGAAAATTTTTGCAAAATTACTAAATTTTTTTTTCTCTTTAAGCTGTTATTTTTTAGAAACTAAAAACTTAAAACCGGTCAAATTGCTTGAGCATATTACAAGTACATAAATAAAGTGAATTGTAAAGTAGTAATGACTAGTTTTTATCGGGGTGGTTATTAGGGGGTGATTTGCACATTTTTTCGACGACGAAATAATATGGACCACTGTTATTTTCCTCATATCTCGCTTAGTTTTCATGCCAGAGACTTTTCTAAAATACAAAAATAAAGGTGTTTTCAAGCACTTCAAAAAAGGTTATGTGCACTTTTACTCACAAATGCATTGGTTTTTGTTAATTTCACGTTGAAACTTTAAATTTTCTCGTTTTACGAATACACACAAACCTTTGAAACGATAACAACCGCAAGAGCATCAGCAGCAACAACATCCGCAGCAGCATCAACAGCAACAACGACGGCAGCAGCAGCAGCAGCAACAACATCAGCAGTAGCAGGGAACGGATGTCGGCAAGCGACACAGGGGGAAGCCGGAATCAAAAGCCGGGCTCCGACCGTTGCGCCCCGATGCCATCAAGATCAAGGCAGCGGACGGTGCGTCATATGTCGACATCCTGAAGACCATGAAAGCTGCGCCAGAACTGCAAAAGTTAGGAGAAAGGGTGACCGCCATCAGGCGGACGAAAGCAGGCGAACTGCTCATAGAGCTTGCAACGCCTGGCGTGTGCACCCAAGAGCTCCAAGCAGCGGCCACGTCCAACCTAAAAGGGACAGCTGTCGTACAGGCACTGTCCCAAAAGGAAGCCATCACCATCAAGGACATGAACGAGGCCACAACTCGGGAGGAGGTGGCACAGGCCATCATTGAGATGACTTCACCGGAAGCAGTGACCCCTGAGAATATCAAGCTCAGGGGAGCATATAGCGGAACCCTGGCGGCCAATATCTTGCTTCCCGTCGCAGTAGCAAACACACTGCTGCAAAAGAGGAAGCTTAAAATTGACTGGGTTAATTGCCGGGTTCGACTGCGCGAGAGACCCCCGCGCTGTTACAGGTGCCACGAGAGCGGACATCTGGCAAGGGGTTGTAAGAGCGCGGTCGATCGCTCGGCGCAGTGCTTCCGGTGTGGCAAGGACGGCCACAAGATTGAGGACTGCGTAACCAACATCGTGCAACGCAGGAGGTTGGAGCACAGACCAACAATGGCTAAGGTGCTCCAAATAAACCTCAATCACTGTGCAGTGGCCCAGGACCTGCTGTTTCAACTGGTCAAGGAGGAGAAGGCCGATATCGCCGTCATCAGCGAGGCTTACCGGAATCTTTGTAAACCGAGCTGGGTGAAGGATTCCACCAGCAAGGCGGCCATCTGGGTGTGTGGGAATCTCCACATATCCAATAAGATGTCCGACCCCCTGCCCAGCTTCACCTGGGTGGAGGTGGCTGGTATAAGACTATACAGTTGCTACCTCCCTCCCAGTCTTACCATCGACGAGTTCCAAGGATCCCTGGAGGCTATCGTCGCCAGTGCAAGAACCTCTCGACTCCCATTAGTGATCGGGGGGGACTTATGGAGTAGCGCAAAGACCAACCATCGAGGATATGCCCTCATTAAGGCCTTCTCGTTACTGGAGTTGGAGATTGCTAACACGGGGGGAAAGCCGACCTACTCCAAGGCCGGCAAGTCCTCCGTAGTCGACCTGACCTTCGTCGACCCAAAATTGATGGGGGAAGGGTTTGGCTGGAAAGTTAGCGACCGATACACGGGCAGTGACCATCAAGCCTTGGTGTACCAGCTCCAATAGACCGGCAGAGTAGCAGGAAAGGTGCAGAGCGCAAGCAAAGAGAGATGGGCACCGGCCACCTTCGATCGGGAAATGTTCCTCTACAGCTTGGAACAGACGGAGGTGGAGGGAACAGCAGAGGAGAGAGCCCGATGCCTCTCCCGAGCCATAACAGCGGCTTGCGATGCCTCTATGGCCGTGAAGTCAAATCCTCGCGGCCGACCCCCAGTTTACTGGTGGAACGAGGAAATCGCAGATATCCGTCGAGAGTGCCTTCGGGCTCGAAAGCTGCACCAGAGAGCAATTCATAAGCCCCGGTACTACCAACTGGCCGCGGACTATGAAAGAAAGAGAAAGAGGCTCAAGATTGCCATCAAGGCCGCGAAAAGAAAGTGCTGGCAGGACTTTTGTGAGGAGGTGGACCGCGATCCCCGGGGGCGACCGTATAAAACGGTTATGAACAAGATCAAGCCAAGGGGACCCAACGCACCATCTTGTCCATCCTTCCTGGGCAAAGTCGTCGGCCTTTTATTCCCAGAACAGCGGGAACGGCCGATTGGCACTGGCCTGATGGCAATTGCTGGTGCAGCCGAGCCGCCAGATGTTACCGAAGCCGAAGTAATGATGGCTGCTAAGAAGATCTCCATCCGTAAGGCCCCAGAAATGGATGGGGTTTCCTGGAATGGCAGTGAAGATCGCAGCGCTGAATGTACCAACCATCTTCATATTGACATTCAGTGCTTGCCTGAAGGAAGGATGCTTCCCGGCGCAGTGGAAGGAACAGAGGTTGGTGCTGCTGTCTAAGGGAAACAAACCCCCGGACGACCCATCCTCATTCCGACCGCTCTGCATGCTTGACATCTCCGGGAAGCTATATGAGAGGGTTATCTGTGCCAGACGGGAAGCAGCCATCGAAAATGCCGGAGGTCTTTCCGAAAACCAGTTCGGATTTCGGAAGGGGCGCTCAACCATCGATGCAGTCGGCCGAGTGAAAGCAATAACCACGGATGCCATCAGTGGCAGCCGAAACACCAGGTGCATGTGTGCCATCAATGCCCTGGATATTCGGAACGCATTCAATTCGGCCAGGTGGGATTACATCATACAGGCACTCGAAGATCTGTAGGTGCCTCTCTACCTAAGAGAAGCCATCTCAAGCTACCTAACAGACCGAACCCTGTATTATGACACCGATGACGGCAGGCACTCCTGCAACATTAAGGGAGGCGTGCCACATGGTTCGGTTCTGGGACCCTTGCTCTGGAACGTCTTATATGACGGACTGCTCAGGCAATCCCTTCCAGACGGGGAGTCCATGGTAGCTTTCGCAGACGACCTTGCACTAATCGTCGTCGCGAAGACCATCGACGAGATGCAATTTAGCGGAGATGAAGCTATCGAGGTAGTAGCTAGGTGGTTGAGCAACCATGGGTTAGATCTGGCGGCTGAGAAGACGGAGGCGGTGCTCATCTCTCGAACAAAGAAAAGGGTATACGCCACCTTCACGGTGGAAGATACGCAGATCAGGACGGTGGACACTATTAGATATCTTGGAGTCACTCTAGATGCGCGGCTGTCGTTCAAACAACACCTAATGAACGCAGGTGCAAAGGCTTCCAAAGTGGCTCGTACGCTCTCCAGCATCATGCCCAATAGGGGGGGGGGGGGGCGAAACAGAAGAGTGGACGGTGCCTACCGTCCTGTATCGGACATCGCTCTCTCGGTGGTCGCGGGATTCCCTCCCATAGACATTCTTGCTATGGAGAGGGCAGCAGTACACCGCGAAGGCAGGTGTATAAGGCAGGACATCGCCGACCAGGAACCGAGGCACGTAGGCACGCACGAACGCACACACAGAGAGGGGTGGTTGTAACGGACCGTTACAAGGAGAGAGGGGGAGAGAGAGAGGATGGGAGTGGGGGGCGATGCGTTCTGCAATGCGGCCCTGGAAGTGGGTTCAGTTAGCGTTGTGCGCGCGAACAATTCACTTTAATTATTTGTATAAATTAGTGTCTGTAAGCATACGCGTGAAGGTTGTGAACTTATTGTAAGTACCACATACATTGGAATAAACTCCTCTTTAATAATAAATGGTGTATTTTTTACTGCGACCCTAGTCCCGTTACAATATTTTAAAAATATTTTTATTTAACAATAGTAATGCTTTTGCGAAAGATACAGATACATTAGGCAATTGTAAATTAATTTCTCATAAGATTAATACAGGAAATTTAAAACCAATAAAGCAAGCCCCACGTAGGATTCCTTTTTATTATAAAACTAACGCGTACGAAGCTTTAGAAAAAATGAAAATTCAAAACGTTATTGAACCTAGCTCAAGTCCTTACTTAGTCTTCCCCAATAGTTCTCATTCTAAAAAAATATGGTTCTATTCTTTTTTGTGTAGATTATAGACAATTAAATAATGTAACAAAAAAGATTCTTGGTAGTGATTTGGTGAGTGGCTAAAGAATCAATAACTTTGATAGGTGGGATGGGTTTGCGATGGGACGAGTATCGGATGGGCTTTGAGGATGAGAAACTTTATTCAGTGGAATAATATAAGATGATTTCCAAACGGATGGGAAGATACCTGTGGAGAATGAGGAATTAATTATGTACGTGAGGTATGGAGAGATGACAGGGAAAAGTGGTTTAATATGCGCCAGACAAAGGTGATCGGGACTTAGTCCACGTGACTTAGATGAAATACGATTGAGACTGTTTAGTACATTAAATTTATTAAGGACAGGATATGAAAACGAAGGGTGAGTGCGGGGTAATGGTCTTTGTAAGATATTATTGAGGATTGCTGGGTCACAAGGCAGATAGCAGATGAGATTTGGGCGAAGTGACGTTTTAGTACGGAAGGTGAAAAATGGTGTAAGGCCGATTGGGATGTTCATTAGCGAGTCCGAGGTTTCTAGGACAGGTCCGAAGTTTGTTCGGATTAGTTTGATGAAGCACCAAATTCGCTAAATATCGATTTTGTGCTACTTTTAACGCATTTTTAAGTTCGCTACGCAATTTCCTATATTGGTCTAATATTAACAAATTTCGAGATCGTTTAGCTCGCGTGAACAATTTATCGCGTTCTCTAATTCTCGCTCACAAATCAGGGGTAAGCAAAAGAATAGAATGATGAACAATTCTCTTCGTAACAAGAGGCGCGTGAGTATCAAAACGTACAATACATTAAGGATATTAGAGCAAGACGCACGGTTGCCAGATGACGTTAGATTCGGAAATTTAAGATGAAGTTGCGCCGTAAGGTCTGTTGTAAGAGAAAGATAATCACAATTCGTGAAATTACGGTAGCTAACATTTTGCGGGATGCGATTAAGGTTATTAAATTGATATTGGATGGAGATAAGACTGTGTTCTGCAGTAAACGGTGATAAAGATCTCGAAAATGCTATAATCTTATCACTAGAATCAACAACCATGACGTCTAGCTGCATAATCCCGAATAATAAGTAGGGCCGAAAGGTACGAAAAAGAGCGAGTAATCGGCAATCAAATTTTGTAAATACTTTGATTCGAATTTATTTAACAAATTGCAGTTTAAATCGCCAGTAATTATAATATTTGTATGTACTGAGCTATAAGAGTTAAATTTAACTAAAAACTCGGAGAGTAAGTGGCCCTCTGGACGACGGTAAATAACAATAATTAGGATGTTATGCGGGGGCGCCTTAAAGTCAAGAAAAAGATACCCCGGATCATTAATAGAGATATTATTGGAGCACTCAAGTACCGAGAATGCAAGCGATTTGTGAAGGTAACATGCTAAGCCTCCACCTCGAATATAACGCGATTGCCCATCTGCACGAAGAGCCCGATCATTACGTATGAAATTATAATTTTTTAATGATACGCAAGGCGAGTCGATATTTGGAATGAGCCAGGTTTCGGTAATTGCCAAAATGTGCGTCGACCCGTCGGAAAGCTCACGTTCTACATCTTGCAGATGGGCCCGAAGAGAATTAACATTAACGCAAGAAATTTTAATCGATGCTTTCGATGTTCCAATCTTACATTCGATATCTATCAGATCATGGCCACAGATAAAAGGTAAATTGGCTTGGCTATGTCCTAGGACATTTGTAAGGCTTGTACAGGAACGAACGGCCCCCAAAATGCCCGAGCGCCGCCGGCGACGGCGCTCGGAGATGCGCGGCAGCAGAGAGCGCCACAGTTAGTTCCAAGTAGACCTTCGAGTAGGAAGGACGTATAGCAGCGAAGTATCGAGTAACCCTCCGAGCTTAGAACGTCGCGTGAGTTAGTGAGCAGCATAATAAACTTTCGAGCACGTCGTTGCGAGTAAGGAGAAACGGGCCAAAAAACCGAGAAACCCGAGGACGAAGTCTGTCGTCAGCCCGAGGACGAGACCTGCCGTCCAGCCGAGGACGAGACCGGCCGTCGTAGCGAGGACGAGACGCCAATTCCGAGGGCGAGCGGCAACTCTGTGAGCAACAAATTGTAAGTCGGCCGTGGTCCACAACTCACTATTATTCAAATAAACTTGGAAGGGCAAGAAGGCCCCATATCCAGAGCACATTAAATTTTTGTAAAGAGTGGTGAGAGGGTGTGAAGAAGAGAAACGCGAGTGAATAAAAATATTAATAAAAAACCAGAAGAAAGAGCAGTGAAGTGCCGTTGGAGGTCAGTGGTGAGTGGAGTGACCGTGAATAGTCCGCGATCGCGAGAGGCCGCACTAGGCGAAAAATTTAGAGTAGGGCATCGCGATGACAAAAAAGAGGACCGTCGCCTCGAAGAAACTCACGAGTGAGGTCTCGCAAGGCGCGGAGGATCCGGTCGGGTTGACCCGCAGAGAGGTCATTGCACGGCTCAGAGCTGTAGGCCTGAGTACAGTCGGACATGAGGAGGTCCTACGTGCCCGACTTGCGAGAGCTCAATCGGAGGAACTCTCAAAAGGAGAGGCCGAGAGCGCAATGAAATCCGGTGCTTCCGAAATGAGTGTTCTTGTCCAGATCTCGGAGGGACATCGAGGGACAAGAGGAGTTTTCGACCAGGATCGTCACTTGTCAAGCCGTGACGAAGGACACGAGGACGTCCACGGCTACGAGTCGAGACACCTCGACATGCACGCCACTAGATGTGAGCAGCCAGCCAACCTGGACCACAACGGGTTCGAGAGTGTCACCCGGAGTTGTGGACATCGCCAGACCAGGGTTCGATCATCCAGTGGGGACGATAACATACGCCGTGCCAACGACATATGTCACTTTGAGCAGCGGGTCGTGGCATCACCCGCAAGGGACAACAGTGATCCACAGACCGCTGGCGGCTCCGAACCCAGTGCACCAGGGAGCCATTCCACGCAGATATTGCCCGGAATTTTCGGAGAGGGCGCTCGCACTGCCGGAAGAGACAGAGACCGAGGACGATCACCTTCGCACGCGCATAGCAGCAAAGCGCACTCTTTTTGCGGCTCCATCCGAAGAGGAATACGAGGAAGAGAGCCCGAGCGAAGGGTACCAGAATGATCGTCGGAGAAAAGCCGAACGAGCACGAGAGAGAGAGGAGAACGAGGCTCGACCACCGCGGAACCAACCAGGAAGCCGTGCAGGCGCGAGAATCAGGCGAGAGATTCGTCCTGAGGAAACGCGGATAAGAAGAAGCCCGATGGAGGATTACGAGGAGGTAGCCCCGAATGAACGAGAACTCCATAGGGTGACAGCACGGCCGAGATGGACGTTTCCCGAGCGCGGTCATTACGCTGCTCCGCCTGAGGAACCGAGAAGACCTTTTCAGGGCGGATGGATCCTGAAGCAGCTGCGATCGTGGGGTCTGAAGTTCGACGGGTCCAACGTCGAGGAATTTCTAGCCGGGTTGCACGAGTGCATGGATTGCCTCGAGCTACCCGAGGGAGACGTGCTACGCGTCTTGACAGGCCTATTCGAGGGGAAGGCAAGGCAGTGGACTCGAGACGAGCCCACTTTACTGAGAACGTGGAGAACGTTCGAGAGAGGGATCAAGCGCCGGTTCGGCGTAGAAATCGAGGACACCGGAATTCTTCTGTCGATCCATGAACGGATTCAAGACCCGACAGAAGATATGGAGGATTTCCTGCAGGAATTGCGGCGACGATTCCGAAAAATGCGAGTGCCACCGCCAGAAGAGAGCCAGGTTAGGATGACGATCCGAAACTTACGGCCGGATTACCGTAAGTCTACGAGTGTCCGAGATTGTGCGATCGCCGAGCTGTTCGAGGCTAGTCGTGAATTCGCAGACGATAAGCGGTGGGATGCACGATACCGGCAACTTACGACGACAGCACGCAAGGAGGGCGGAAACCGAGTGTCGTCCAGAAACATCGGAGTGGCCGCCGGGAAAGACGTGTCCGATTCATCGTCATCGTCGTCGTCGTCGTCAGCGAGCGAGCCGAGACGAAGGAGCAGTCGACGAAACCGCAGAAAGAGGGGTAGAGCCGCGAAATTAAGGAGAAGCAGCCGAGAGGAGATCGCTGCGGTACTGCCGGAAAGGCAAGCCAGTCGAGAGCCGCCCCCACCGAGGAGATCATCACCGAGAACAACAGCTGTTCGGCCACCTAATCGGCCAGGACGACAGCCGCCGAGAGCAACCGAAGAGCTCCGGCGATCCGTAGAGCCGCCTCCTGAGAGATGCCCGACTTCGCCCCGCCACGTTAGGCATAGGAGGGGGGAGTTGAGAGTGGCACCAGGAGCGCGCCCGTGCTATAACTGCCGCGGGACGGGCCGTTTCGCGCGCGAGTGCCCGGAGCCCCGGCAGTGCTATGGATGCGGTAAAATCGGCACGATACGTAGGGAGTGCGTGCAATGCCTGGAAGCTGGCGTGCGACACTCGGGAAACGAGCAGCGCGGGTCAAGGCACGAGCCTTCCCGACCAGGCCCGCAGACGTTTCCATCAAACTGGAGGACGAGTGCGCCGAGAAGAGGGTAGGCAGTATATGCCCCGAAGAGGAGGTTCTCCAATTCGTAAGGGAGAAATGGGGTATCTCGTCACGAAGAGATAGAGGTGAGGTAGAAGACATCGCTGCCGGGAGAGGTATGCCGGATGATCGCCTCTATTTTTACTTCGTCGTCGCCGGAGTCGCAGTCCGATTTTCTGTGGCCGACAGAGGGCTGTATCAATTTAAGAGGATGCCATACGGCCTTACGAATGCTCCCGCCACCTTCCAGCGGTTGATGGATTCACTCTTCGGACCGGAGTACGATCCGAGAGTATTCGTCTACCTAGACGACATCATCATCGTCAACGAGTCTTTCGACGAACATCTGGTCTGGGTCCGTAGAGTATTGGAGACCATTGTACGAGCCGGTCTCCAAATAAACCGAGATAAGTCGGAATTCTGCTGCGAGAGTGCGGTTTATCTCGGATACCGGATTGATCGAGAAGGATTGAGGCCCAATATGGACAAAGTCCGCCCTGTTTTGGAGTATCCGCCCCCGCGAACGTTGAAGCAAGTTCGATGCTTCCTCGGGATGGTGGGGTGGTATGCACGCTTCATACCAAACCTCGCCGAGAAGAGACTTCCACTCACCAAGCTGACCAGGAAGAATCAGCCATGGGAGTGGGGTGAGGAGGAAGAGCAGGCCTTTGAGAGTCTGAAAGCGGCACTGACGGAGGCCCCAGTGCTAGGGAGGCCTGATTTCACGCGGCCATCACCTTGCAAACAGACGCCAGTGATTATGCCCTCGGAGCAGTGCTTACGCAGCAACAGGATGACGGGGAGCACCCCATTGTGTACTTGAGACGTACCCTCACCACCGCCGAGAAGAATTACTCGACTACGGAGAAGGAGTGCTTGGCGGTGGTATGGGGCGTAAAGAAGTTCCGGGCCTACCTGGAAGGTTAAGCGTTTGAGGTCATAACCAACCACAGCAGCCTTCAGTGGCTGCGCAACCTAAGGGATCCAACGGGACGTCTAGCCCGCTGGGCCTTAGAGTTGCAGGGGTGGAACTTCACCATTCGTTATAAGTAAGGAGCGCTGCATCATGTCCCGGACGCCCTTTCCCGGAGGATTGAAGAGGACGTCGGAGCCATGCGAGTAGCCGCAGAGAAAGACGACTGGTACGAGAGGAGGCGAGACTTGGTCCATCCTGAGCGGTTCCCCGAGTGGAGATTAGAGGAGGATCGGCTGTATCACGCCCGATCCGATTCACTAATGGACCCGGTGACCGGAGGGGAGAACCGCTGGAAGTTGGTACTGCCGGTCGGATTGCGAGCACAAGCCCTCAGCAATGCGCATGAGAAGGCGCATGCCGGACACTATGGCGTCGAGAAGACGTATTGCCGCCTAGCAGTAAAGTACTACTGGCCTGGCCTCCGATATGATGTGCAGCAATTTATCGGAGAGTGTCGCGACTGTCAAGTTCAAAAGACGGCGCAGGGCGGGCCACCAGGATTGATGTTTCAACGGATGATTGAAAAGCCGTGGACCGTTGTGTCCGCCGACATCATGGGCCCATTCCCGCCTAGCCGTGGACAGAATCGGTACATCCTCGTGTTCACCGATATGTTCACCAGGTGGGGGGAGTTGAAAGCGCTGAGGACCGCCAACGGCAGGAGTATCGCTCGAGCATTCGAAGACTTGGTGCTATTCCGATGGGAGACGCCTTCATACCTCCTAACGGACAATGGGAAGGAATTCCGAAACGAGGTGATGGACAAGCTGTTGTCGGCGTACTTAGTGCGATCGATTACTACGCCTCCGTACCATCCCCAGGCCAACCCGGTTGAGCGAGTGAACCGAACGATCAAAACTATGATCCGGACATTTGTAGGTGCCGATCATCGAGACTGGGACTTGCATTTGCCAGAGTTCCGGAGTGCGATCAATATGGCCGTACAGGAGAGCACGAAAGTGTCACCGGCTTTCCTTAATTTTGGCCGACAACCGGCCCCGGTCAAGAGTTTGTGGCGTCGATTGGAGGGGGAGGCGCCAGTGCTACGCATCGAGAATGAAGAATGGGAAGAACGTCTGAAACGTCTAAGTGCCCTACGGGATCTGGTACGTCGGTTTCAAAACCGAGCGAGCGAGCGCCAGCGTCGACAATATAACCGCGGCAGACGTGACATTCGATTTCATGTCGGGGATCTAGTGTTGCGGCGAAATCATGTCCTGTCGTCGGGCGCGGATAGATTTGCCGCGAAACTCGCGCCGCGATACGAGGGGCCGTTCTGCGTCGTAAACGTAATTTCTCCCGTCGTGTACGAGTTGGGCGGGGAAACTGGGCGAAGAGTGACGAAAGTCCACGTTACGGACCTGAAGCGGTATGTTGCACCCCGCGGATCCCGTCGAGTCGAGAATTAATTCCGTTTACAATTTTGTTACAGATGTGGAGATCAGCGACAGTGAGTCGGAGAGGAGGGAGGCGCCCCCCCCCCCCCCCCCCACTAAGGGGTGTGGAGACCTCCGTTGTATGGCCCCGAAAGGGAGGAGGCCTTGATCGTGGAGGTGGCGACGAGAGAGAGGGGCACTTCACCGGCCGCAACAGGGGACCCCCGAGAGCAGTCGGGAGGAGTCCTCGCGGCCTTGATGACGGGGGTGCGCCTAGAGGAGGTGCCCACCCCGGACAAAAGCTGGGTCGTCCTGCAGGAGCCCGGACCCGACGACGTCCCTGTCGAAGTGCAGGTCGCTCCCCTCTGGTGTGAGAAAGAAGACCGCGGACTAGCGGCAGCGTCGCCACGACAACCGCCGGTGCCAAGGGATCGCCAGGGGGATTTCCCTCTCCCAGTGGGTCAGCACCCGAATTCGCGGCCAGTCGCCCGAGGGATCCTGTTTGGCGGACTGCGGGAGCTGCCCAATGATGTCGAGCGAGATCCTCCTCCCAGGAAGTGCTTCAACTGCTAGCGCGAGACGCACCTGTGGAAATCTTGCCCGGCCCCACGGATTCGCCCATTTTGCGTCAACTGCGGGTTCTCGGGCTTGTCTATTTCCGGGTGCCCTCGATGTGCAGAGCGCTACCGGGAGTGTATGAGTCGCGGAGAGCGGAGCTCTTCGGCGACACGCGTCGAGGATGAGGGGGCCAGCGCCCGTACCCGCCGACATCGATCGCGGAGGCGACGGGGTCAGGGGACCCGCGAGGAGACGCCAACCGAGGAGGAGACGTCCAGAGGAAGACCTGAATCCAATCAGGAATCCAACCCACGGGGAGAAGCGGCTGCACCCGGGGAGAACGCGGGTTACGGCCAGGAGGCCAGTCCGCCCCGGCTGGAGGACCGGGCCCAGAAGAGGGCAGAGGAAGACGCACTGAAGACGGCCGAGTCATTGGCCACCCTGCTCCGCAGTTTGGGGCCAACTGCCGCGGCCTTCGTCGCAAGACGAGTCGACGAGGGAGACGCCCTCAGGTGGGCCCATCGGCTGGCGGGGCTGCTCCCCCCGCTACAGAAGATGGTAGTCCTAGAGGCCAGGAGGGAAGCCCTGCGGAAGGAGTAATCCACCCGTAATTGGGGGAAGGTCGAGTCTCTCCCTTCCCCGCCCTCTTAGGAGGAGGTAAGTGTGGATTAGAAGGTGAGCGTGGAACGATCGCGACGATTCCTGGACAAACTCTTGATCATAGATACGAGGTACGGTAGTCCTAAGACGGGAGTTCAGAGTAATCCCGAGGTAGGAAAGGGGTTTGTAACGGGGCGTTACGTTGTCCAGGAGTCGTGCCGCGGTCGCGAGAGCGCGGAGTGATACATCAATTCGAATCGATCGATAATAGAATCGTTACAGGAACGAACGGCCCCCAAAATGCCCGTCGCGTGAGTTAGTGAGCAGCATATAAAACTTTCGAGCACGTCGTTGCGAGTAGAGAGAAACGGGCCGAAAAACCGAGAAACCCGAGGACGAAGTCTGTCGTCAGCGAAACGCCAACTCTGTGAGCAACAAATTGTAAGTCGGTCGTGGGCCACAACTCACTATTACTCAAATAAACTTGGAAGGGCAAGAAGGCCCCATATCCTTTTTTATTAAAATAAAATATTTATCATTATTATTGTTTTCCTGCCTACCCCCTGTCGTAGCTTCTGCGGGCGGTGTGCGGTGCCGCCGTAGGGAATTTCGCGATCCCCGTTTCAGGCGCGGAAGGAGGCAGGAGCCGACCTCCTCTGGGCGAGTTCGTGCCCTACCGGAGATTGCCAGATAGCCGGGCTGAAAAAAAGAGTCGTCCACCTGGCGCGGGGTTTTCCCGAGAAAACCCCAAAGCCCGCTTCACGGGCGGTGGACGGCAAACCAAAAGAAATTCTGGCCGCGAAAAGCAGCCATTATAGGCTATCCACAAGGCAGTGGTCAATCCAAGTATCAGTTCGGTTCGTATGATTAGTAGGATGATATGGCATGATTTGCAGAGCATTGGCTACGGCAAACTGTTGTAAATATGTAGATTCAAAATTAGCACGATTTAAGTCAACATTGAAATCACCCATAATAATGATTCGATCATAATGATAGCTATGTTTTTGCAGTACAGATTCAAATAGTTCGAGAAGAACTTTCTTCGGTGGTCGATAGATAACCGCAAGTAGCACTCTGAGGTTCGTAGTAGCGCTGTGACCGACTTCAACAAGCATAAACTCGAGGGGGTTAACGGAAGAGCATTCAGATTTTTCCAAGATTTTGTAATTTAGAGCGGTATGAATATACATAGCAACACCTCCACCGAGCATGTACTTGCGGTCATTCCGAGTCAAGTGATAGTTAAGCAAAGAAAAATTGGAGTCAACAGTTTTAGTATTGAACCAGGTTTCAGAAAGAATAATAATATGATAAAAATTTTCCGTGAAATAAGATTTAAAAAAAGAAAATTTATTAGCAGAGCCGAGAGATTGAACATTAATATGACATACTTTTAGATTAATATAGTTAGAGTTTACTGGAATTATTGAATTAATTAAAGCCTGGTTGCTTCCGGACGTCGATGCAGCCGTTTCACTATTTTCGCGAACACTAAGAGTACCACATGCCAAACGTCAATCGTTAATTCTTCGAAGATCTTCCTCGCAAGTAATGTCGATCGCGTTAGCGCCGCTAGTTGGTCGAAAGCGTACAATGCCGTGATAGGTATAAACATACTTATGCGGATGGTCCTTCACTAACGCACGTGCTTTTCTGAGTAAATTAAGCGTCGCAGATGGTAAGTGCTCATTGATAAAAACGCGGTTTTTCGCATAGGAGTTATCAATGTCGGTGGTAAATAGTATCTTCTTAGCTCTTATACCTTTGATGAAGGCAAATCGTAGGCCGGGATTGGAGAGTTTTACCAGTATTGCTGGGTGCCTATGGGATGTTTGCGTTGACGAAGACGCAAGCATGGAAGCAGATGAGTCGGTGCAATTTGTGCGTTGTAGCCGATAAGCTGAAAGAATGTCTTCTATGTGAAGCATCACATTCAATACTTCGTCAACTTTAAGCGAAATTTGTCGCAAATCTTCCATGCCTTTCGGAGGAATCCCTGTGATTATTAAATCGCAGTTCCGAATGTCATAGCCCATAGTAGTTCGATCTGCCTTTAAGGACTGTACTTCAGTTTGGAGTGATTTTACACTAACTTCTATGTCTTCCACTCGCTCCTCCAGCTTCAATATTCGATCCATCCTTCCCTTTATTTCTTCAAAGCGCGCATTCTGTTGCGCGTTAAATTGTTCTTGCCTATTAAGATATAGTTGTAGCGCAGGAGGTATGGCACACGTATCGGACATATCCGATTCTACAGAAGTAGCGCTATTGGAACGGAGAAGACGAGGCGGAGCGAGCAGTGTTGAGTTCAGCTTCCTATTTTTGCTCTTAGCGGCAGGTGTATTAACGCAGCAAACAAATGCACCCGATGCAGTCGTGGCCGCATTTGCAGGTTTGCAATCTTCATGAAATGCAAGTGCGCAAACAACACATTGTATTTTGTCGTCGCCAACGAGTTCGGCATTGAATTTATTGCAATTCTCCATTTGCGTGCACGAGATAAAAAGAGCCCGAAATATAGCCGAACGTGCGTTAAAGAGAGAAGGCTACAAGCGTGTGGTAAACCCGCCTGGAAGGGGCGCGTGAACCGAACGCGTCTCGTGCACCGCGCAGCACGTGAAGAGAGGGGCCGCCGATAAGCCGTCAGCTGAATGTATAGTTAAGAATAACGCAGATGATCACAATACGAGTGGTTGAACTAATCAATCACGACAATGCATGCGT
Organism: Trichopria drosophilae; assembly: GCA_030407085.1. Classification (NCBI taxonomy): domain Eukaryota; kingdom Metazoa; phylum Arthropoda; class Insecta; order Hymenoptera; family Diapriidae; genus Trichopria; species Trichopria drosophilae. The sequence goes on from CM059582.1 coordinate 105,087,414, forward strand.
GATTACAAGGCAATGACAATAAAATGTCAGGCAGAAAACCATTTAGATGATTAAAATTAATTTAACAATTATAGACATTCACAGGTCTCGCATCTCCACATTTCACCAACCTGCCAGCGAAAACAAAAGCGAAGTCAAATGTGACAAACACTCGGTGATCGGTGTCATGCGACAAAGTGTCGAAGTCACCGACAGCTAGTGGGCAGCGCCATTTTGCGTAGTGTGACGTAAGCGATGACGTTTCGGGCGTGCGCATATGTCTCGGTGGAAAAGCAGCAACGGTTAATTCCAGAATGACTTATTTAACTTTTCTCGCCTGAAGTAGACTCGGAGATAAATACCCCAATTAGTGATCGTGATCCGAGTCTGCTCAGGAACGTCTGTGCAAAATTTTAACTCCCACAAAAAGGGGCTTAGAGTGCTATTTAGATAAATTTAGCGGAGCTCAACAAAACGTGTACTCACCTCTAGAGAGAGAGAGACAGACAGAGAGAGAGAGAGAGAGAGAGAGAGAGAGAGAGAGAGAGAGAGAGAGAGAGAGAGTTGAAAACTTGACGGGGTGGGACAACGGACATTCCTGTTTTATAGACAGAAACTGACGGAATGTACTTCCAATTTTTTAAAATACAGCGTCGTGTGGCGGCAGACATTCCACTCCTCCATCGGAGCTGTGACTGATGGTATGCCGTGCAGTTTCGCGGAGTAACGACTGTTGACACTGGCTCGGGAACGGTGGAAGCAACGAAAGTCATTGAATATATGGGCGAAATATATGGGCTATACGGGCGAACGCGCGGGCGCGGCATGGAACATCCATTTGACGTTCGAACGAAGTGAATTCGTCGCAATACCATTAAGTAGAAAAAAATAATAGATAATAGTTGTTGTCGACTGAAAAGTTGAAAACATCGGATGAAACACGCAGATATGACAAGAGCCAATGCTTCGCTCGGAACTTTATGTATCTTTCAGTATATATAAGTGTGTCTGTGTGTGTGTATTTAAGGGTGTGTGAGCGTGCGTGCGTAGGGGTGGACGTGTGGGTGCACGTTATTTCATAAAATTCGACTATTGTTTGTTAATAACGAATTGAACACTCGAAGCAGATAATAAAAAAGGCAATTCTTTGATATCATAGATGAATGAATGGAATAATATTGCTATCACACCAATCTACTCTACATAAAAATTGTTGGTATGTCAGTTCAGACTATGCTAAAACTACAATAATAACTGCACTGTTGCTATTAGATGAAAATTCAGACGAACTGACGGCGCGTATGCGCTCGAGCAGGCAAATTAAATCAATGCTAAGTGAACTCGACGGGTCATCAGGTCCAGTCAGCGCCAATGTTGGGAGAAGTTGGGTGAGGATCTAGATAACGATCCTGGGGGATTGGGGAATAAGATCGTGGGACGCTTGGCATGTACGGGACGAGTGCGCCAAGGGACGCGGACACGGTCGACCGCATCGTGGATACCCTTTTCCCCTCTCGTCGTAAACGACCGAATCGCTCGGCATACCCGGAGGACCTAGATGTACCGCTCTTTACAGGAGAGGAATTGAAGAGAGTGGTACGTACGATGAAAAACAAGAAGGCACCGGGTTCAAAGTAATTGCTGAAGGCTACCCGGAGTTCTTGCTTGACATGTACAATTCATGTCTGTAAGCGGGAATTTTCCCCGCCCGCTGGAAGAAGGCGCGACATGTGCAGATAGGCAAGGGCAAAGGGCCGACAGACTCCCCATCGTCATACAGGCCTCTTAGGCCAGTCATCTTATATATTTGAATGGGAAAGTGAATGGAATAGCGATTTTGTTCTGGAAAGCTTATTTCTGAGTTGTCGTATCCATAGACCTTGTGCTAAATTAAGGGGGGGCGGGGAAGGTTATATCGCGTTTTTTTACTGTAACTCGGTTAATTTTGGTCGTACAGGGTTGAGTGAGCACTCATTTTGTAGCTATTTTCAAGTCTTTTAATTTATTCTATTAAGACATCAAGCTAAAATAGATAGTTTTTGAGTTAATACAGTTTTAAGAGCGAAAAAATGCAATTTTTACGGTTTACCACGATTATCTCGTTTCGGTGACGAGATAGAATTTTTTATTATGTTACAAAGTTGTAGAGCTTGAAAAGACGAAGAAAATGAGCCTTCACTCGATCCGATTAGTAAAAAATTGACCACAGAAGGCAGGATCCCCGTGCGCCGGTTTATCGCGGCGCGGCGCGGCGCGGCATGAAATGTCCGCCACTGCCTGTAGTCGTCTCTGTCTTTTTTTTGCGCACATGTAATCGAAAAATGACTAATATGAAACTCGTAGAGTATGAAAATACCTACCTTTAGCCGCATATTACATCGAAATGGATTGAAAATTGCGTACAGTAGAGAGCCCGAAATTGATATTATCGGTCGAAGTAGTAATTTTAATGTAAGAAATCGTTCGTTTATATTAAATATAATATTCGTAATATTTAAATACAATATTATAATTATGATTAATGTATCTATAAAGTGGAAAAAATTAATTATAAATAGTACAATTTTAAATATCTTATATTGACCTGAAAAAATAATGTTGATTATTATAAAATATATTAAAGTATAAAATGTATACGATAAAAATTGACCGAGTTACAGCGAAAAAACGCAAAATTACCTTCCCCCGCCCCCTTAATTTAGCACAAGTTCTATGGATACGACAACTCAGAAATAAGCTCTCCAGAACACCCCCAACGATATTAAAAAAGAAATCGCTACTCCATTCACTTTCCCAAAATCGGATCTTTTTTGTATAAGATAACTGGCCTGTCTATGTATATTCCTTGCTGCCGGAAAACTCTTCGAGATCCTACTGCGACCTTGTCTTCAGGGGGCTGTGAGGTCTGCCGGCGGACCTGCTGACAGTCAACACGGCTTCAGGATGAGGAGGTCGACAGTGGGTGCCATCTCGGAGGGCGTGGCCGATGCCAGGTCGACGGAGTGCGGTAACCATTACTCGCGGCCCGTATGCCTGACAGCTGTTTTGGACGGGAAGAATGTCTTCAACTCTGTGAGATGGACGAATGTACTCAAGGCGCTGAGAAAGCTTCAGGTACCTTAGTATATTCCTCGGATGTTTGAGAGCTACCTGGAGGACCGTTTCCTGGTGTACGAGTCATACGTTGACCGGAAAATACGAGAGATAACATCTGGAGTTGCTCAGGGCTCAGTGCTCGGACCGGAAATATGGAACATCTCATATGACGGTATCCTACGTCTGAACCTGCCCGAGGACACTTCCCTGTTCGGATAAGCGGATGTCCTGATCGTTATCATGACAAGAGATATCTAGAAGGCTCAAATGAAGACATAAGCGTGGGAGTTATATTTTATCGAGACGACGTTGCGCCATAAAAAGACTGCGGAGAGTGCCGCCACCCAATAACATCGGGTGGTAAAATTTAGAGAGACTGGACGCGGCCCCTTAACTAACATCGTGCGTTTTACAGCGGAGGCACCTCGAGGGATTACGATAGCGATGCCACCCGGATGTGAGAGCCCGTAAGGGTGTTCCTAGGTGACATTACCACAATAACATTTTCCGCTGGCAAGGATGAATAATACTCTTCGATGTCCTGGTGTTGCCTGCAACCACCGTGCAGATTAAGCATGCAACATCGATGGATGTATTGTGGGGTAATGCGGTATTCACCACTGTGACAGTAAGCGTCGAAGTTTTGATTATTACACAAATAATTGCGAATGCACCGAAATCGGAAAAAACTTTCTATGTTCGGTCATTATCTAAAAAATTTCTATTGGCTGATACGGATCCAAATAGTCAGCACCCGATTGATGTGATCTTGAGAGCAGCTGTATATGGAGAAATTATTTTAGAAGGCATCCGACGTCGCGAAATTATACATATCGCCCAATATAATATTTTCGAGTGGATCCTCTCCGGACCTGTTCCCTCATCTTCTTTTTAGTTCTATTACTGATTTTAACGAAAGTCTCAAAAAGTTTTGGGAATTTGACGAGAATTGGCTCAGCGATTTCGCTCAGCCCTTCACGATCCCAAAATCGAGCGTGGAATGCAGGATTTTAGGATCGACTGGCAATGTTGGGAAAAAATGTTGTGATCCGCCTGTCGGAAACCTATGTTCTAAGTGAATAAATAAATCAATATGCAGTGAACCCATTTATTTACACCATTCAATGCTCCACTCTTCTCCTAACCAGCCGGTACTACACGCGCGAAATCTCGCACCTGGCGATTTTTGTAGGTTACGCCATCCATGACATTCTCAAAGAGAGCTTTTGTTTTTGTATAATATTTCCTTAAGAAAATCTATTCCTGGTCAATTTTCGCAATCCAAAAAAAAATAACTTTTGGACGAAGGATTCTTACAAGTTACAATTTCGAGGCAATCACTATAATGGTTTAATAGTTTCATCAGATATTGAGTTAAATTTTGTATACTACAACCTGGGAGAGAATAAAATTGTCTAACGTTTAAATGACCGTAAATGTTAACTATATACCGTAGACTTTACTATACGGTAACAATGAATCTGACTTTCCATAAATGACGAATACATATGAGTATCGACTTGCATTTAATATAATTAATTAATCCTTCATTTAATATTATAAGCGTGTAAAATTCAACAGTTTCTTTCTATCTTTACGCACAGTTTTGTGTCTTTTAAGTAAAAAATTAAAGGAAGTGACAATGCTGCGATCTTTTGGTATGTTTAAAGAGATCGCAGAATCCGTGTATCGCAGAATTAAATATGCGGGTGCATCTGAAATACATGGATTCATCGTAGGCTGCGATGATACACTTGCTGATATGAGTGGCTATGAAGCGATTACAATTGAATATGAGGTTCTCGAAAATTGGCTCTAGTTGACAATCAACCTTATTATCGCCATGCAAAAGAATATGAAAGTGAAATTGTTATATATTACCATGCATCTAGTGCAAAGCGAAAGCAATCTCGAGGACCCGAGATTTGTTATTTTTAAAATTCCTCTGAAATTGACACTTTGCACAGTCTTTAATCATCGACGATTGTCTATCTACGGTATCATCACTCGTTTCAAAATGTTTATCGACGACATTCACGTAAATCTGGATGCATTTGCATTGTGAGTAGTGAGCATGACCATGCTTCTTCAATTTCACGTTCTGCAAACGTTGAGATGAAATCTATAGGTAGACACTCGATGTCTTTTGTTTCCATTAATGCAAGACGTTTCACTTCATAGTAAATTCTCATTGACCTTTAAAGAGATGGAGGCTAGTCTTGAAGATTTTCCAGTTTGCATTTTTTAAGCATTTTAACATTGTTTGAATCTATAATACACTGTTGATAAGCTCGACAGCGAATCACACGCGATCACACGTGGTCTTAACAGATTGCGGTCTTCTCCGAGTAATGAATTCGCGGAATATCGGATTGGTTTATCCGAAAATCAAATACAGTTCGGTATACTAATTAAGTAAATTCACTCCGAATTTACTAGATTGCGGCGTGGAAATTTCGTGGATGCCAAAATATTAAAGCGACTTTGTGCGTAAGCGGAACGTGCCGTTGCGTAACACGTTCAAAACGATATAGAGAGAAAAAGTGCGTCAAGTTTCCGAACGTCTTCTTTCCGCGAAACTGCCGGAAAAACATGGCGCGGCGCTTCGAGCGGCAAATCGGCGCGATCTTAATTCTGCTGACTAAGCACGGCGAAATTAAAAACAAAATAAATGAAAGCGGATTTGGTGCAGTGACGTAAAACCCGCGAAACTTAAAATCGGCAAAGGGTATATCCGCCAACATACCGTCCGCCTTGCGCGAGGAAGTCGCGCGATAGACGGAAAAATTAACTAGCAAAGACCTAATCCTAAACTTTAAACATGTAACAGCAGAGAGGCTTAAATCTATTCAGAGGATTCCGCAGATGCATCATGCTCTATATCTACCGGCAGCAAGCAGAGCTTCATGATCGGTCGCTTATACGTCGAGTTCGCAGTCCGGACCGTAACAACTCTTACGAGTCCCTCATGACCCGGATGACACTCAATAACTCGAGCCAGCTCCCACTTTGACGGGAGCAGATTGGCATTACAAACCAGAACCAAGTGTCCAACTTTCACGGATGCAGACGACGATTGCTATTTCGAGCGGTGTTGACTCGATGTTAAATAATCGCGAGTCCAACTTTTCCATAATTGATCTAAAACTTGCTCGTACAGTTTCCAGCGTCCTACACAACTCATCGAATAATCAACCATCGACGTCGGTGGCGTCGCTAAAGGAGGACCGCCGATAAGAAATGGAGCGGGCGTAAGGATGCCGAGAGACTCGATTCCATCGTTAAGCGGCGCAAGTGGACGTGAATTTAGGCATGCTTCGATGCGGCAGAGAAGCGTAGAAATGAAGAGAATCTGTTCAAAATCAGATGATTGTCATCCGATACGATGGTCGCAAATGCCGCATTTGGTTTGTGTTCCAGTGGGGCCTGAAATCAAGGATTGGACAATTTTGTGGCCACTCAGAAGGCGAATGACATAGCCAAGAGGAACCGTGCCACCACAATTTCGTGCGTCCAATTTCATGAGCCGAAATACCGCGAGACGCTATATCCGCGGGATTCTCATTCCCTGACACATGATGCCAAGTGGCATTCGGAAGTAATAGTTGGATCTCCAAGACGCGATTTGCAGCAAATACATTCCACTCAACGGGCGGTACGGTTATCCATGCAAGCACTATTGTCGCATATGTCCAACAATGTACTGCACATTGCGAAAAACTGGGCGACATCCGAATTTAGTTTAAAAGTCGAGCGAATAAAACAGCGCCGCACAATTCGAGCCGCGAGATTGTTTTGCCCATTAGCACAACTGTTTCGATGTTATTGTTTAAAAATGTGACGCGTAAATACACGACAGCTGCATACGCTTTCGACGAAGCGTCACAGAAACCGTGCAATTTGATAGACGTAGATTGTGACGTCCCAAACCATCGCGGTATCGAGATTACCTCGAGTGCCGGCAATGATTCATAAAATGCGAGCCAACGCTATTCAATTTCGGGCGGAAGGGGGGCATCCCACTCCGATGGGTAAAGCCATAATTCTTGCATAAGAATTTTCGCATTTACGACCACAGGCGCGAGCCAACCGAACGGATCGAAAATTCGCAGATGCAGCATCGGCAGATTTGATTGCAATTTCGAGCCAATCAACTGGACGTCATTGAAGGAACACCCGTTAGACGACTTGGATAACGCGTGAAATACTATTCGAATTTTTGTAGTAGTGCTCTGAAGCTTAATTACCGGATGATGCGGAAAATAAATGGGACTATCAGAAGATTTGCAAGAAGGCGCGATTCGCATGTGACCAAGTGCTTCGTATTCTTCTAAAAATTGATAATATGCGTCGCGTTCATGCGGTCCATTAGCGAGTCGTCTTTCTAGCGACGTAAAGCAATTTAATGCGCGAGAACGCGAGTCCCGGATAGTTAAAGGTGACCATTCAAATGGAAGTCGAACAACATATCTACCGTCTAAATCTCGAGAATGCATCTCAAGGAAATGTTCTTCGGGTATTCGCGGGGCAGCAATAATTTCTTCCACCTCCCAAAAGCGCGAAAGACACTGGTGAAGGTCGTCATTCATATGAATATAATGCACATGCACAGGCGGTACATCCGATGCCTCACAAGATGAATTAGTCTGACCGGAAAGAATCCACCCAAAGATGGTATTCACTGCCACCGACTCGTTGCGTTTTCCACGAATTATGCCATCACATAATACATAAGGGTAAATATCTGCACCAATAATTATATGAATTTTCGTGTCATCGATCGGACAACCGTCAGCGAGATCGAGTCCATTCAAATGCGGCCAGTGCGACAATGGGTGGCAGAACTTAGGCGTATAACCATCAAGGTTATCTAAAACGAATGCATCAGTAGATAATGCAACTGCATTATCCTTTACCGAACTCACAGTTATTGGAATAGCCCTTTCTATTTTTCCTGTCGTACACTGCCCAATTCCACTTAGGGGCCATCCATAAACTACGTTACCGTTTTAGGGGGGGGGGGGGTCAGCCAAGAACTACGGTCTATATAAAATGTAAGTCTAAAAATCATAAAACCGTCTACGGGGGGGGGGGGGGGCAAAAATACCAAAAAAAAGGTCTACGTAGTTTATGGATGGCCCCTTACCATGGTCGCAATTGGATACGTCTTGGTCCGCAGAGCTGTCGCGACTTCGCGAGAAATAAATGTGTGTTGATCCTTGGTCCAACAAAGCGTGTGCCTTAACAACACTTAGAGACGGTGCCGTGATGAGAACCCATGCAGTCGACAAAATTACGTGCGAAGTTTGTCGCGAAATACTCAAATATGACTGCACAAGATCCGCATCTATAGTAGGAGACATTGCAGAGCGCGAAGTACTCGTAAATTACGGCGATTTCGCATTAATTGTTGGCGGTGTAGAGTGCGATATCGCCCCCGCCGGCGACGTGTGCAAAAGGGAATGATATCGTCCTCCGCAATGAGTGCAATTACGTGCTCTTACATGCATTTTCTCGATGCATAAAACTAAGTCAATTACGGCACAAGGAACGTTTTTTTATGAAATCTAGTCTTTGCTCTACAGTTTTATTGACAAACATTTGACACTAATGAAGTGGATGCATGTCATTACAGAGAATGCATTTTCTGTACGGTTTCGCATTCGTATGATGCACTTGCACAGGCGGAACAACCATAAATGTACCGCGGGCGAGCTGCGTAGAGATACGCATTGGTTTTACACACGAGGCTGATGTTTCGAAAGCTCAAATCCTGGATGACAGATTTGTTTTCAATTGAGTGTACGTTAGGACAGTTTTCCCATCGAGGGTGGGATCCCAAGCCTGACGACTATCGCGATCGAGACGTTGCGTAATAATGAAATTTAAAATAAAATCTGGAACCGGGTAATCCAGCTTTCGAAGTGCTTCAGCAGATTCATGTACGGCATCTAACAATCTTTGAAGTTCTATAGGAGAGCCCGAAGAAATAGATTTAATTGAAAATAATTTCATTAAGTGAACATATAAAGTTCGAAGTTGGCTTTCGAAACGGTCAGTCAATAGACTCCACGCAGTTTCATAATTTTCCGCGGTTACTGACAGCGTTTTAATTAATTTGGCCGCGTCATCAATTAAACATGATTTCAAATAATACATTTTTTGAAAATGATTGAACGAGGTATCATTTATAATTACCGCAGTAAAATGATTGAAAAATTCCGCCCATTCGGTATACTCTCCCGAAAATCGCGGTAATTGTATAGTCGGTACTTGCGTGTGCCTTGTCATCTCAGGGGCAGCTACTGCGGTGCTGGCACAAAGTTGCGTCGTAGCTCTGGCTGACTGGTAAATAATCCAGTGGCAGTGTTCAAATACAGCTCTTCCGCTGTAGCAATAACATTTTTCACAAAATATGAGTCCATTGCTCGGTAATATCGCGATAGTGCAAAATTCAAGTATGCAGTGTTGCCATGAGAGTCCAAATGTCCTCACTGTGGGTTAGTCTGATTTGAGCCTGTTCCTTAGTCAAATCTGAATTTGAAAAATCGCAGCCGAGCCTCTGAGCGAATCTAGACTGACTTGCTGCGTTGCGGTTAAATCTAAATACGCCTGGTATTCGTCTTAAAGAGGAGCTTCTTGTGACGTGGCTTTCTTAGTGCGACCCATCGTAATGGTTTCCCAGTTGAGAGTCGAATGAGACCGGTATGCGACGAGGTTAAGTTTCGAAGGCGTGGCGATTGTTAATTTGGCGAAGAGTGGTAGCAGCTCTCGAGAAGAGCGTGTCAATATTATCAATGTAAGGTGTGGTCGAGAGTGGGGCCGTAAATGAAATCGGCCGCGACAATTGGTATCCGCCGGCGTATTACTTGTGACGTATTGGCGTATCCGTGAGTGGGTCCTTTTGGTGACGTAACAACTTGAATACTCCGAGTTTAATTCGGCGGCGACTGAACTACATCCGAGATAAGCCGAAGATAGCCGAATTCTGCGAATTTGCACGTAGAGAGTAAAATTATGCAAATTCTAAATCCATTCAAAATATCCAAGATAGGCACAATCACGAACAGTCACTAAATACAAACTCCGGTCTTGGCACGGTCGCCAAAAGTTTCATTATAAGTGGCAGGCAGCTTTATTCCGCTAACTCAATGATCTATTGCGTGGTACGACAGGGTGGAGATTGTAGATATTAATAAATAAATTTTACATTTATATACCCAAGCAGCAAAGGAAGAAATTTTGACCAGCGTTAGGTCGGATTGTCTTATTTCGTTTAAAAATAACCAAATTTCGATCTTCAAATATGCCTTATAAGTAAAAATGTATTTAAAGTCTTTGTCTTGGGATAATATTACCAAATTACGACTTAAAAATTACTTCATAGTAAAATTGTACTTGAGGTATTTTTTTGAAGTCAAATCTTGCTAAATTTCGACCTCTGTTTTGACTTGATAAACAAACGGACTTTGAAAGCGGAAATAGACCGGATTTTTTAGTAAATCTGACGTCGTGAATTTCCCTAATTTTTACTTAAAAGTCAGAATTACCAAAGAATGATGCTATATTTTACTTCCGCGACTATGATGACGTGTTCTGTTATTACTTCAAAGTCGAAATAACCACAAAAATTGCCTATAAAGTTAAATATGTAGAATGTTTGGTCAAAAAGACCAATAAACTAGACCTCACAGTAATTCAGGCTAATCATACCTTAAACACAGTTCAGCGAACGCGTCCAGTAACTTTATGAAGTCTTTTTTCGTTTGCATTTATATGTCTCGCAATCGTTTTGAAGGACACTTGTAGCATCATTACGTAAAGTTAAACAATTACGTTTTGGCCATTTTAAAATATTGTTCGTCACCCGTAAATGAGGTACATAGCAATACTCCAACACTGTAAGGGATCCACGTTTTTTAATTATAGCGACAATTTTAAATTCCATCCATTTTGCAGTCTCGAATGTGTACTTACACGTATGAAAAAATGAATATTTTTTTAACTAAAAACGAGACATGACGAATGCAACAGTGAACACCGTTACATGTAGATGTAAAATATACATATGTTGTGACGCGTGATTTTTCCGAGGTCACGTATGGAGTTTCAAAATGCCAAATACTTACTTTTACAAGGCGCTAGACGTTCTTGGGCTACGACGATGAGGGACGCGGAAGAGGCTCGAGTCCTGGCGACCTCACGGATCCAGGGACCGCCATTCATCCATCCAAACACGAGGCGAGCTTCCCGGAACCGTAATTTGACCGCGACAAAATACTGACCGCTCGTAACCGAAATCCCCGAAAACCCAAGGTTCAGCGGTATCGCCTGCCTCGTCGAATTTACGCGATGGTACGGCACGACTTCGTACCTACTGGAATACGCGACCGAAAACTCCAAAGGAGAATGTCCCCAAAAATTACCGAATTCTACTTGGCGCGATATGGCACGGCCTAGCACCAAAACGAGAATGTCCGGTAGTTCCGCAGAAGCGAAGTCGTTGTCGGCGATGAAGAAGAGGGGGTAGAAGTGCAAGGCGTTGGCGAAACGGCGACGGCGACGGCGGCGATGAGGCCGGTTAGCCGTGGCAATCGTCGACGAAACCTGCGGCGAAGTGACTTAATCGGCGTCGTCCAATCGGACTTCATCCTTTTCTCTCGTCCGGACGGACGAGACTAAGCGACAGCGAGACTGTTAACTTGTCGAGGTGTTAGCGTTCCCAAGACGGCGAACGCGGAATCGATTGTTGTAGATACCGAGACATTGCGGTTGAAAGTCGTCGAGATGTGAAAATATGGCGGTGCCCTAACAGATAAGATACCGTAGCCAACAGCCGTTCGTCTTACCCCGATGTTCTAGATGTCCTCCAAATCTTGAAGAACCGTACAACAGGTGACCTACCTTACCCACGGTCGAGACTTGCACCACTACATACACAACATTCAACATAATTTCCCATTCATACTTCCATACTAATCCGACGTTAGCGCTCTTCCTCGTCGATTCTCGACTTGCTAGGTGTTACGCGAGACCCGATGAAAGAGACAGAAGCTGCGATTACAGGGTGTCTAAAATACCACATCACAACTCCCCTCCCCTAAAGTCGAGCTTACTTTTTTTATAACTTCCGATCGAAACGAAAAGTGAAGCGAGGCCAAAACGCCGCTGATGCGGTCCCTTGATACTGTGAACGAAAGAAAAACGCAAACGACGCGAACAGATGACAGGGACAACTCGCTAGAGGAACGTATAATCCGTTGATCCAAACCGGCTTCATCCGTGTGCGGCCGATGTCGAGACTTCCGCCACGGACGCCTCGAATTCCCGTTCGGCTACTGCTCACTCTATCTTTCATTCCAAGGAGAAGCAGGAACGGGAGGGGTAAGGGTCGAAACCAAATGATAGTAGTTAGTATTTTCACTTACCGGTTTTAGATCCTTGACGTGTGCCTTGCCGACTTTGCGCTCCTCCTCGTCCCTCACCTCATAGACGACTGCTGACAATATTCTAGAAATAACGTATGGCCCTGCGTAGGCACTCGCGAAACCAGCCGAAAAGTTTTTTGAAGCGGACGAGAGAACGCGTTGTTTACGCCAGACACGATCTCCGACCTAGTACGTCACTTTCCGCTTACCGCGATTGTAGTAGGTAGCCCGTTTATCCAAAGCTTCGGATAAATGTCGCGAAACTAGATCCTGCAGTGCGGTCAATCGTGTCATTCGATTCTCCTATTTCTCCAGGGGAGTTGTCACTACGGGACCCGGGGTTTCGAGGGCCCTACGCATCGATATCACGGCACGAGGTTCCCGCACAAAATTCAAAAATGCCGTCGAAACCTTCGTGGACGTGTGGACCGCGCTGTTAATTGCGTACCTAAATTCATTTAAATGGGCATCACATTCCCTATAGTCGCCCTCCAAAAACGAGATGATCATCGTGTTAAGGATTCTGTTAGTCCGCTCAACGGGATTCGCTTGCGCATGGTAGGGGGGAATAGGTGAGGACCGAAAACCGTATTCGCGACCCGCGTTCATCAACAGATTACTCACGAACTCTGTTCCGTTGTCAGTCAACATTACCATCGGAGTACCGCAACGAAAAATGATATATTCTTCAATACCTCGCCTGACCGTTTTACCCGTCGCTGTTCTAAGCGGACATAGTTCTACCCATTTCGTATAAGTGTCCTGCATGACCAACACGTACCGGTAACCGTTTTTTACTCGGGGGTTTGGGGCCTATCACATCCACCGAGACGACTGTCCATGGCTCTTCTATCTCGCGGATACCCATCAATCCCGCTTGTTCGCGTTCATCGACCTTGCACTTTTGACAAGTGTGACAGTTGCGAACATATTACACGGTATCATGGTAGATTCCCGGCCAATAGTACTGTTTCGCAATGCGCTTATACGTTTTGTCGATACCTAGGTAGCCCGCTTGAGGAAGATCATGACATTCTTGTAGCGCCTGCTTCCTCGAACGGTGGGGAAGGACCAACTTCCATGCATCTAGATCTTCCATCAGGAGGTCTAGTATCGGGTCGGGACGATGGCAGTACAGGCGTCCGTTTTCCACTTTCCAATTAGGAAAGACCTTTGGATATTCCTCTACGGAACGAACACGGCGCACGTACCATGCGTCATTCGATGGATCGATAGCGGCCACACAGTCTACTTCACTTTCGAACATTCGAGATAGAGCATCAGGTACGTGATGCAAAGCACCGTTCCGATGAACTATCTCGAAATCGTAAGAGAGCAGCTTAAGAGCCCATCGAGCGAGACGTCCTGTGGGATTATACAGACTATGTTTTTCTATGGCCCAAACAACTGCGAGACATTCTTGCTCCGTAACCGTGTACTTACGCTCTGCGTCTTTCATCATTCGGCTCGCGTATGCAATTACTCGCTCTTGTCCATCCTGGACTTGGGTGAGTACTGCACCGAGACCGAAGGAGCTCGCATCTGTCTGCAGTGTAAACTTTACGTCAAAATCGGTACACGCTAGGGTCGGAGTTGAAGTTAACGACGATTTTAACTTATTAAGCGAATTTTGTTGCTCTTCGCCCCAATCATACCGACGATTTTTCTTCAATAATCGCGTTAGCGGCTCCGAAACCATCGCGTAATCTGGTATAATTCGACGATACCAAGAAGTCAAGCCCAAGAACCGTTTGAGCTGTTTCAAATTTGACGGCAAAGCAAAAGCTGCATTTTTCCCGAATGATTGTGAGTTATTATCTTAAGCACGTATTCGAGCCATTTCAGATGTCCTTCGAAAGTTTTTGTGACGATCACAATGTCGTCCAAATCCGCGATCGCATGTGGCTCCATTGTGGCATCTATCAAACTGTCGAGTAGACGCTGAAAGGTCGCGGGTGCGTTGGATAGCCCATACGGTATACGCGTGAATTGGTCCACGGTCCGGTACTATAAAGGCCGTGTATTCTCGGCTCGCCTCAACCAAGCTTATTTGGAAATATGCCTGGCTGTGATCGATTTTCGAAATATACCGAGCTGGACGAAGTTTGTCCAAAATCCCTTCCATATTGGGTATAGGATATGCATCCGTTTTTGAAACTTCATTCAGCTTCCTACAGTCCAAACAAAAACGGTACTTCCCGCCTGGTTTCGGCACCATAACCACGGGATTCGACCATTCGCTTTTCGATGGCTCAATTACGCCTTCCGCCAGCATTTTGTCGACTTCGCGACACATAGCTTCATGTACGACTGGCGAAAGGCGGTAAGATCGTTGCTTGATGGCGGCGTGACCCTGCACATCAATAGCATGAGCGGTTCGATTAGCGAGACCCAAAGGTTCGGAACCCGACGGAACTTTCGCTTCAAGGAATTTCCGAAGGCGTTGTTGTTCGCTAACGGTGGGTTCCATAATACAGGCGCAACCATCGTGCAGGTCATTACGTCCACTTTCTGCGTTATCGAAGGGTTCGTATGTACCTGTACCCAATTTCCAAGTGGCCATCCCAAAATCTATCGAAAGACCGAACATTCCCAAAAAATCCAACGCCAACACACAGTCGTACATTAGCGCGGGTACGAGACGAATGGTCATTTCCGTCGTTTGACCCCTTACCGCGACCGGTAAGGTTAGCTCTCCCAAAATGTTATCCGTCGATCCATTTGCCGAAGTGATGGATCGATCGGAACGACGATTCTCGCGAGGAAGCTTTTCGCTTAGTACGGAGATTAGTACCGAGACGCACCCGAATCTACTAACGCCCGAACCTCGAAACCGTCGATTTTAACCAACAAGTGGTGCCGATTTTCCAAATTCGTATTTTCTACTGGCGAACAGTACGAGTCCAAAATCGGGTCGAAAGAAGGTGTCGGTACCTCCTCGGATTCCTCCTCTAACTCGATAACGTAATAGCTCGCTAACGGCGAGGCGAACGTGATCTTTTCTGCGGATTAGTCGATTTTGGAACCGAGACAACCGAGTCCTTTTTCCCCGTAACCGATCTTGTTATTGTCAAATCCTAAACTTTTGTCCTAAACCAAGAGATTTTGTCGTAATCGGGCGATTGGGTAGTATCGCTCGCTATAGCGGGGGCTGTGACCCGAGTAGCCACCCGCCTTATGCGTTTTCCGAATCGTTACACGAGAGGCACGTCGAGCTGGTGACACCTCGCTCCCCGCAACGATAGCATACTATCGTTTTAGACATTCCCGCATAAGGTGTCCTATCTTACCGCAATTAAAACATTTCCACGTTCGTGTGGAGGGCGCGGTGGATACAAGCGTGGGAGATACCGGTGGAGGGAAAGACGTTCGCGTATCTTCTCTACGCGACACCGATTTCGAAGGAGGGGTTTCCCTTTCTTCTTCTTCCCCACTACTGCTCTTTTCTCACCGCGAGGGAGGAGTGGAGAAGGCGACCGAACTGGCCAGACCTGCGTGCCGCGATCCTCTGACTTCCCCTTACGCATCCGTATCGGACAAGGCTCGTCCTCGGAAACGACGGCAACTTTTTCCCAGCTGTTCGACCGTCTTCGAAAAGCTGTCGACTTAGGTGGGGGCTCGAATGCCATTTCCGGAAGGAAAGCACGCTCCTTTCCCGCATGTTCAAGTTCGCGGAAAGTCGAAACCTGACGACGCAAAATCTTATCACGATATTCCGGACTCAAATTATTGTACGTCATACTCAAGAGCTCGGTGAGCGACGGTTGGGGATCGAGATACTTCAATATGTGGCGGAACCGGACGATAAAGTCACTAATCGGTTCCCCCTCCCCTTGTGTTCGCTCAGAGGCTTCGCGACGTATCCGTACCTGGAAATTCTCATCTACATATCTATCACGAAGATCCCGAACAAAGTCATCCCAAGTTATCCACGAGTGACATTCGAGGCGATACCACTGAAGGGCAAGGCCTCTTAGTAGGTCAGGTAGGGATTCTAATAAATCAGCATCAGTAATGCAGGTTCCTAATCTCATTTCACGTAGCCGACACAGAAATTCCTCGGCGCTACTCTCGGAACCGCCCGCGAAAATTACTTTCCAATCGCATATGACCTTGTGATGTCCTCTATCGAACGTATTTTCCAAAGTTCTATTAAACTGCGGAAGCTCCGATCCATTCGAATAGCGAATTGGAGGTTCGGCAAATCGCATGGAGGATGCTGCGTGTGCCGAAGTTCTCCTAGGGCCGAGACCCGAAGATTGATTGTCAAATAGCCTAACTCTCGGTACGGAATCGCAAGACACGTGTGGAGTATTTGACGCGGCCACACGCTCTGTAGTACCGGCAGTAAATACGTTGAGATCCGGGGCAATCGAGGGGAAATAGCTACTTCTCTCGCCTATCTCCCGGTACCGATCGTCCGGATGCTTGGGCTGCGGCTGATTCGATACCGGATTCCGAATGCAAGGTTGAGCGTAAGCTTGCCGAACGTATGATTCTGGATCCGAAAAGAGACGACGATCAGTCAGACTCGGAGTTGCATAACGCGTTGCACTCGCGTACGAGGCCGAGAAAGTTTCGATTTACGATATACATTCTCGCGTACGATTAAAGGTGCTGAAATGCGCTTGCGTGCTATGATAGATTCAGGATCGGAGTGCTCATTATTATCCGAACGAGCTTCGCAGTTGTTACACGTTCCTAGATCGAATTGCTCAGCTTCGGTTTCCGGAATAGGTGCATCAATGACAGGCGTTGTCAAACATTCGACAGTTGAGCTGTTGATTCTTCCAAAATTAACTAGCTATGCTCCGCGTCGGTATGTTCAAGCTAGCAAATGGAAAAATCTTAGTCAATTGACTCTTGCCGATTCCGACCCCTGTGGCGACCAACCGATCGATATTATTTTAGGTGTTGACTGTTACGATAGTATCGTGCTGCACGATAAACTCAAGTTCCCCGGGGAACCTTTAGCATTACACTCTATAGTCGAATGGTTGCTGAGAGGTCCAATCGAGGAGTCTTCGGACAATACACACTCAACTGTGACATCGCTTCATGTCGCATATAATGAAGAGCTAATTCGCGCCATCGAAAGGTTCTGGGAGGTTGAGGAACTTCCCTCACAAGTATATCTTACGGAGGACGAGAAGTGTTGCGAGGAGACCTTTAGAGAGTCCACTGTACGAGATGAGACAGGGCGTTATGTGGTTGCTCTGCCATTTAAAACTTCTCCTCCTCTCGACTTAGGGGACTCTTCCAATCTAGCCAAGATGATGTTTTATCGATTGGATAAGAGGCTAGGGCGTGATCCGGAGTTAAGAAACAGTTATTCTGAGTTTCTCAACGAATACATGTCTCTCGGACATATGTGTCCCTATATTCCTTCAGCGGAAAATGAGCAGAATTTTGTTATTCCTCACCATCCGATTATTAAACCTACAAGCTCCTCAATCAAAGTGAGAGTCGTGTTCAACGCTTCAGCTGTAAGCAGTAACGGAAAATCCCTGAACGATTGTATGTATGTTGGTCCCAAGTTACAACAAGATTTACCAGCTATCATCCTAAGAGTGCGTCAATTTAGATATGTGTATACGGCTGATCTTCAAAAAATGTTTCGCCAGATCCGCGTCCGAGACGAAGATACTCGGTATCAATTGATCTATTATCGCTCTCCTGTTAATAATGAGGTAATTCTTTGCCGTTTACTGACTGTTACATACGGGACAGCGGCTGCGCCGTATCTTGCTCAGAGGGTAGTGGTTCAACTCGCGAGTGATGAAAAAGATAGCCATCCTCTTGCTAGCGATTCTATTGTTAAAAATACCTTCGTGGATGACACCTTTTTTGGAGCATCATCCATCCATTCCCGTACGCGTAGTGGTGATCTGCGGCGGTACGAATCCACAGATTGGCGTGATTCTTATAAAGTCACTAAAAAACCATTAGTGACAGTTATTTACAACATATGATAATGGTAAATAATAAATCATAAATTCTTATAAATAATACATAGATTTGAAAAACATATTATCGATCATATATTATTCGAATAAACAGACTATCCAATTACCAAAACAACATTCAAACAAACACCGGTATTTTCGAATTCGAGCAATAGCTTGTTTATGTTTTTCGACTTCCGATATATGCTATTCGTAAACAAGTGATTGTTTTTTTTCCTGCTACGAGCCACAAATTTACTTGGTTCTGAAATACTATTTAATTACGAAATTTAATAATTCGAAACATTTAATTATTTAATTCTACAATTCTTCAATTTTCCCAAGAAGCTTTTACAATCAATAAATTTTCCAATTCATAAAAAAAATAAGACCGAAACTTTATAAAAATTATTACCAATTTTCCAACAAAAAGATTTCTAATTTTACAAATTTCCCAAAATTCAATTTTCAAAAATTTACCACACACAAAAATGATTATTTTAATATTCAACTATTCCATTTAGAAAATACAATTTCGATTTTAATAATTTTATGCAAAATGACATGCAGAACCGCTGTACTTCGTACACAAGTAACAGTCGCAAATTCAAACACACAACTCTCGTCGACCTCTAAATATGACGAACTGTTTTTCGAACGTAAATTATAAATACGGAATATCGTTCTTGAAGTTTGAAAAAATACTTTTAACTGTCACTCAAAATTTTGTTCCCTCAAAGCCTCTACGTACGGGCGCAAATTTGTGACGCGTGATTTTTCCGAGGTCACGTATGGAGTTTCGAAATGCGAAATACTTACTTTTACAGGGCGCCAGCCGTTCTTGATCGGCGAAACCAAATTCCCAACGTGCCAAATTGTCAAAGCTTAATGACAGACCCAAACGAATAGCCCAAATGCTCGCGACCAACTCAAACTCGGAGAGTCGTAAGGTCGGGGAACGAACAAAGTTTAACTCGTAGAAATAAGCTGAACACGATGATTATAAACGGAAATCTTTAATTAATGTAAGAATCGGTTACAATGCGGTACCGTCGACGCAGGTACCGACGATATGCAAAAAATAGTGAGACGTGAATGTGATTATAAGAACCGGAACAAAATCTAATGTAGAAAAAACTAACATATAAGACGCGGCGTAAATGTCTTATACTCGCGGATGAGTGCCACACAAAGTACTTACAATAAAGTCTTCATCTCGAGGGCCACGACGATGAGGGACGAGGAAGAGGCTCGAGTCCTAGCGACGTCACAGATCCAGGGACCGTCACTCATCCATTCACACGCACACACACGAAAGAGAATCCGGGCGTACGAGGCGAGCTTCCCGGAACCGAAATTTGACCGCGACGAAATACTGACCGCTCGTAACCAAAATCCAAAAAACCCAAAGTTCAGCGGTATCGCCTGCCTCGTCGCACTTATGCGATGGTACGGGACGACTTCGGACGGACGAGACTAAGCGACGACGAGACTGTTAACTTGTCGAGGTATTAGCGTTCCCAAGACGGCGAACGCGGAACCGATTGTTGTAGATACCGAGACTCCACTGCAGTTGAAAGTCGTAGAGAGGTTAAAATATGACGGTGCCATAACGGGTGAGATACCGTAGCCAACAGCCGTTCACCTTACCCCGATGTTCTAGATGCCCTCCAGATCTCGAAGAACCGTACAACAGGTGACCTACCTTACCGACGGTCGAGACTTGCACCACTGCAGGCACAACATTCAACATAATTTCCCATTCATACTTCCATACTAATCCGACGCTAGCGCTCTTCCTCGTCGATTCTCGACTTGCTAGGTTTACGCGAGATCCGATGAAAGAGACAGAAGCTGCGATTACAGGGTGTCTAAAATACCACATCACAATGTATACATGTTGACTATAAGTCTTTAACTTCAAAGTCAATTTCGACATACATTGGTCGACATTACCTAACTATGATATCAATTACTTGACACTCGTTGAGCCTTAGAAGTCGAAATGTCTCAAATAGGTAAATTTGTCTACGAAGGAAAAATATTTGGGCATTTGGACTTCACTTTGAAGAAATTCGACGTATAAGTTAAAATTTTAAGCATTTCTGACAAATGAGTCGAAAAAACCTATAAGTCATAAATTATCCATCTGCCATAGAAAGTCAATTTATAACCTACAAATTTGTATATTAAAAATAATTTATTTCGTTGCATTTTATTCATTTTAATTTACAAAATAAGTAAGATTTCTAAATATTTGACATCAAATTATTGAAATATAATTTTTTTAAACTATCCAATGAAAAAAAATTTCTTTTACGGAATAATTTATAAATTTAATAATTGCTAAGTGTATGTTTCATTGAGCCCGTTAATTTTTAATGATATAAAATCAAAATCTAGACAGAAAATTTTAATTTGTTGTGAAATTTACATCATGTTACAGGTAAAAATGCCTTCCGGTACTTAATTTTTACTTAAAAATGTAAGTGTGATGTAGAGCAGTGATGTAAAACCCGCGAAACTTAAAATCGGCAAAGGGTATATCCGCCAACATACATTTTGGTTAGCACACTTTCCGTTAAAAGTACGATTTTTACAATTTATCGACAATGGACGTTGTTGTTGTCCTCTGTCGAATATGTCTATGTCGACAACATTGTCAGCATCTATAATTTCCCGCAACCTATACCTTTTTTTTGTCTGCGCCTTGTATCTACGTATCCTTGTATCTTGAGAGCACATCTAACAATGTCCTCCAAAGTTTCGTTGATTGTATCAAAGGGTATATCGCCCGATTACCAACGTAGACCATCAGAATTGTGGATTAACCAATTGTTTTGCGTTCAAAACGTATTTTACAACATCACTGTCAGAAATATCCATAATGCACATTTCGTTCGGTATAAACAGATTACCAAGTACGGGGAATCCTTGCACTTCGGCAATATACTACATTTCTAGTACCTAATACCGATTTGCTTGTCCCCTTCATTAATTTACGCATCATTCTCTCTCTCTCTCTCTCTCTCTCTCTCCCTCTCTCTCACAGACGCACGCACACACACACTCTTTGCCACTACCACATATGGCGTGGTACTTATAATTTATGGATATACGTCGTACCTTTCTTTCTAGATCGTAGTCTAGATCCCTTTCGGTATCATCCGATGTTCTTCTCGAGATTAGGATAGACGGTCCCATACGTGTCCATTGTCGATAGTTTGCAAGTTACGACACTAAGCTGATGAAGAAGTTAAACGCAATATTAAATCGTTTTAAATACTATCACCAGTATGTTGGTCACCACACTTTTACAATTGAAGAAATCTTTTCAACGATATTCAATCTCATTGAAATGTACATAGACGTACAAATACAAGTTACAATCCATTTATAATACAATTGAGCGAGCCAATGGTCTTTAAATTTTAAATAAAACATGTTCAGTTGACATTAAGTTGACATCGTTTAAACAATTAATTTTTGTATGTAAATTAAATCGCGATCTACTACACTCTAAAAACAAATGCTTAAAATCATTACATCTTAAAGTCAGTCCATGCATAAATCTTACATAGTCTAAGTCATCTTATCTACTCTACATCTTTCTTCCTGTCAATGTAAAAACAAAACGAAAGACGACAAGATATTTATCATTATGATAATAACAAATTTGTTCACATTAGAAACGTGTACAATAGCCCACATAAGGTCGCCTTATTCATAGCGAATTTGACTTTTGAACTGTCTGCTTTAATTGTCGACATTCTCTTTTTCTCTCTCTCTCTCTCTCTCCCCCTCTCTCATTAGCTTCCATTTGTTGCATCTATACGAATACCCGTGCATCAAATCGAGTCGTGTGCACATGCTTGTCATGTAACATTCCCACGACTATGGAATGAAATTCATTCTGAAAACCCAACAAGTACAAGCTTAAATGTATTTTAATACTAACTGACTGTATACCTCTTATGTTTTCACACCATGGACTAAAATTTAATATTATTATTATTAATATTGAATCGTTTATAGTGTAATCTCGGTCCGAAATGGACGAGGCCGTATTCTTATTTTATTACCACGACAAAAAGAAGGGGGACGGGGGCGCGGGTTCAAACCTCGCGACGGCGGAACTTCTTCGCGAAATGACCGGGAACGACAAAAAACTAGTCACTCGCGAGGGGTCTAGGGGGTATTAATAAAATAAAGTTGACTTACGGGTGATGCTCTGATGCGACGGCTTCCGGTGGGGTCGCGTACTGGTCCGGCACCTGGGGTCCGGGTTGGCACCTGTCCTCGGGATGTGGGTGGTGGCGTCCACACTCACTGGTACTGGGATTACTCGGGTTCAATCCTCTTCTTCCTGGATTGGCACTGCTATCTTCTCCTATGATTGTCGGGTTTACTGAGGTTAGGGCGAACGAGCGTATTCTCTTCTCGAGAGCCTCACGGATACCGCCCGTCTTCTCGTCTCTTCTGCGGCGGTACGCCGTCGAGCCGGCGCGAGAGAGGGGTTCGTCCGGGGCTCCTATCTGGGGGACGTACTCGTCGGGGTGATGACGAGCACCGTCCTCGGGGTCTTCGTGGTGGGAGAGGACGACACGGAACGCTGAAAAGTGCTTCGTGCGTCCCCGTATCGTTTCGGGCTAGCTTTCGCCGTTGTAAGAGAGTGCGATAGAGAGGGATAGAGAGAGGTCGGCGGCGGCGGCCGAGGCCCGTTACTCGGGAACTCGCACTGCGGCATGACCAGTGGGGGAGGACGAGTGGAGGCGCGCTCCGGTAAAAAACCCGTTCCTCCTCCGGGAGGGGCGGACTTCGTGGCGGGGTTACGCCCGGCCTCAATAGATGGCGCGGGGTTCGGTCAGCGTGTAGATCTGTGACGGGTTTCGTCACAAACCCCCGGGCCTGACTCCTGTACCCCTTGGGTACTGTATGTCATCTGTCGACGTTCGGGTTCTGGGGGGGGGGGGGGGGGTAGGGAGGTTTCTTTGGTATTCGGGCCAACTGAATCGCAACGGGACGACGGCGAGGAAGACTCAACTCGCTTTGAACTTTAACATACTAAGTCCCGCATTGGCGACTAATGCGACGTGCCCTGAAGTACTTAGATCTGTGGCTTCGCGACGGACCACTAAAACCTACGGTGGGAGCGAATTTGCGTAGTTTAATTCTGTCGACCCGGATTGCGTGACGTCTCTCGAAGGACGAACTCACTAATTAACTGCGCGGTTTAGCAGCAAACAAACATAATTTTAACAGCACGACTCCGAGCCGTATTTAAACTAATCTCGCAGTCTACACGATTTAGCGCGACTTGACTGTAACTAACTAACTTATGCTACTAAATGCTAATCAATTTGCACTCCGGCATGTGCATAGCCTAGGGTAACAATAATTCGCAAAGGACAACATCATCGTAAGGGACAGCAGGTCACGCACACGGCACCGGCACGTCCCTGATACCGGGATGGGGAGGAGGCGGCTCCACTACCCGCTACCGGGCCGGGTACCTCCGGCTATGGGGGTTAACGGCCCCCTTCTTCGCGAGACCTCCTTCCCCCCAGTAGTCGCCGGTAACAACTATGCGCCGGGTGGCCTCGCTGGCCACAATTCCAGCAGCGGCGCTCGGCGGGGGTGACCCGTAACGGTCCCGGGCCGGCCCTGGCCACGGTCCGTCCCCCGAGAGCCGCTACCGGAACTAGCGGTGCCATGAGGGGGGGTGGTAGGGCTATCAGAGGTGGCGTCAGCGTCACCGCGGCCGCCTTCCCGGGGGGTACCGACACCACTCGTATCAGTACCGCCCGGGAGCGGTCCCCCCTTCGGGTTCGTCGGCGTCGTCGACGACGGCGGGAAGCGCCAACCCGGCGGGGTTCCTCGCACACCGGCTCCGCTATGGTGGTGGTGCGGGTCGGTCGTGTTAACGGGGGGGGGGGGGGGGGGGGGGGGGCTCGGCCCTCACGAATTGGCGGGGGGAGAGGGGGCGCGGCTGCGACGGATGGGCCCAAACATATTCCCGCGCCGGCGGGGGGGCCCACGGTTGCGGGTTTGGCACCTCGGGGGGTCCCCTCAAGAACTGCCCCCTCCGACCCCTCCGCTCAGGAGGGGAGAGAAGTGGGGGGGCGAACGAGGAGATTCTCCCCCGGTTGCCCGGTCGATGGTTGTCCACCGGTTGGCCGTTGCGCGGCACCGTCTCCTTCCTCTTCCATCTCCTCCGGTGAGGAGGGCTCCGTGTCCGGGGGCGGTGGCTGCCCGGGGGCCTCATAGGGACGGCGGAGGCGCGGTTGCCCCGACGGGTCTTCCGACTCCTCTGACGCCGTTCCCAACTGCAGGGGTTTCAGGCCGGCGTGGAACGGGGGCATCGGGTTGTCGACGGTTGGCCGCGCGAACACCACCCGCCCGGCCTCCGCCTGCTGGGGCAGGGGGCAGATGGTCGGCGGCGATGGGAATTCCGCCGAGGTGAGTGGCGGCATCGCGGTTGCTGGCTCCGGCGTCGGTGGTTGCGACGCAGTGGCTCCCCCGGAGCGGACGAGGGTGATCTGGCAGGGCACCCTCACCCAACGGGTCCTTTTCTTCCTCTCTGCCACCTTTACCATGTTGCTCGTTGGTACCTGTAACAGAAGGGGATTACCCTACATTGGTTGGGTCTACTTTAAGAGTTGGGACAACCTTACCTCTTTTATCCCAACGATATAGCCTACTAACAGATTGAAAGCATAATTAATAAGACAATAAACAGTTTGACATCAATTGACCCATACGCACAAAAAAAAATATAGATAAAGGTGGGAGGGGGGTCCCTCAACAATAGAGGTAACAGTGTAGCAGCTAGACTCTTCGGGGTCGTAGACCGGGACGTCTTCCGCACGGGTGCGCCGGCGAAAAGGAGACATGCGGCGCTGACGTCTTGCGTGGACGACCCGGGCGCCTACGGGGTGGGGTCGGTTTAGTCGTCTCCACTGGCCTTATCACTCGGGGCACCTCACTGCGGCGTGGCTTGGGGGTGCCCTCGTTCGGACCTTGGGTGCCCGGTCGGGGCTGTTTCGATGATCGGCCACGGCGACGTGACAATGATTCCTCTCCTAACGAGTCCGGACTCCTCATTTTCCATTGAGGGTCCGCAGGGTTTTCGAGTATCGGGGGTGGAGCGGTTGGTTCGCTTCTCGAACTCTCCTCGGCGTCGGGGGCGCGATAGGGTTTCAAGTCCTTGATATGCGCCCTTGGGTTCCGACGACTATCCGGGTCGCTCAGTTCGAAAACGACTGGGGATATTACTCGTACTATTCTATGTGGGCCACTGAATTTGGGCGCAAGTTTAGCCGCAAAATTTTGAGCTCCCGACGATAGGACCCGCATGCGTCGTAGCACTAAATCGCCCACCTTGTATTCTACCTCACGATGGGAGCGATTATAGTATTCGGCTTGGCGCGTCGCGGCGCGCTCTAGGTTGCGATGTACCCAGTCGTGAATGAGAGGTAGCCTCCTCATTCGATCCTGCCAGAATTCAGGATCCTTGGGTAGTGTAAGTGGGGGAGAGGGAAGATCGGTAGATTTCTAATGGCTACTGGGTTGCGGCCGAAATTCAGAAACGCGGGGGTCATTTTAGTGGACGACTGGACAGCCGTATTCAGGGCGAACGTAAGTTCCTCTAGGTGCACGTCCCAGTCGCGATGGTCGTGTGACACGAAGATACACATCATCGTTTTGAGGGTCCGGTTTACCCTCTCGACTGGGTTCGCTTGGGCGTGATACGGGGGGGGGGGGGGGGGTACGAGCGGGGTTTATGCCTAACTGCTTCAGATGGGTCTGTACGTATGTGTTATCGTACTGCTTGGCATTGTCTGAGAGAAAATATCGTGGGCAACCCCATCGATTGATAACTAGGCTACTGAAGGCGGCCATAATGGCGGCACCTGTAGCCGCTCGAAGGGGTTTCACTTCCACATATTTGGTAAACATATCCTGAAAGACCACTACGAACTGGTTTTGGCGCTTGCTGGGGGGGGGGGGGGGGCGGTCCCATGTCGTCAGAACTGACCGTCATCCAGGGGCCTTCCGTGGTTCTTTCGCGCATGAGTCCGGGCGGGGCCTGCTGAGAAACTTTTTGCTTCTGACAGGCGGGGCAGCGTGCGATGAAAGCAGTGACGTCCTGGAAAACACCGGGCCAATAGAAGTCTTGGATGAGACGGTGATACGTCTTATCCACTCCTAAGTGGCCGGCTTGCGGGCTATCGTGCGCATCGCTGAGGGCACGGGCACGTGCTCACGCGGGGAGGACGAGTTTCCAGATGTCGAGGTCGGTGAGGGCGGACTCTATCAGCGGGTGGGGCTTGTGGAAATATATCCGGTCATCCTCGATCCTCCAATCGGGAAATTTGCGAATATTATCCATTTTCTGGGTGTACCACGGGTCCGTGGTATCCCCCAGGGCGCAAAGGACGGTATCGACATTTTCGTACATTCTCGAGAGGGCATCGGGCACCACATCGATGCTTTTCGATGCTCGATTTTCTTATCATATGTCTGCATGGCTAGGGCCCACCGCGCCAATCTCCCGGTTGGGTCTCGCAAATTCCTGAGCCACTGCAGACTGCTATGATCGGTGATCACCCGAAAGTGGATCCCCTCGACACAGGGTCGATACTTTTTCACGGCCAAGAGGATGGCGAGACACTCTTTCTCCGTGACGATATACTTTCGTTCAGCCTTGGTGAGCACGCGGCTAGCAAAACTAATCGGGCGCTCATTACCGGCTATCTCTTGGGTGATTACCGCCCCGATAGCAAAGTCCCTCGCATCCGTCTGAATCGTGAAGGGGACGACAAAATTTGGGCGGGCCAACACGGGGGTACGTCTGAGGGAGTCGCGGAGGGCCTCGAAAGCAGATTGCTGCTCCGGGCCCCACATCCAGGGAGTATTCTTTGTTAATAATTTAGTCAGATGAACGCGATCACGCGAAAAATCTGGGAGAAAGCGCGCGTACCACCCTACCATCCCTAAAAAGCGCCTTAGCTGTTTGAGGTTGGTGGGGGCGGGAATTCGAGAACGGGAGCGACCTTGTCCAGATCCGTCTTCAAACCATCTTTATTTAATACAAAACCGAGGTATTTTACCTCGTCCCGGAAGAATTCACTCTTTTCCGGGTTTAGTTCCAATCCGGCGTTGCGCAGACTGGTCAAGACAAGTCTCAAGTAGCGAAAGTGGTCCTCCTCATTGTCCGTGGCGATGATGATGTCATCCAAGTACGCGAAGACGTGGGGTTCTCACGCGGGGTCGATGAGACGGTCCACTAATCGTTGAAAGGTCGCCGGCGCGTTGGTGAGCCCATAACGCATCCGTTTGAATTGAAATAAACTGCGACCGGGGACAGCGAACGCGGTAACGGGCCGACTGTAAGGTGCTACCAGCACCTGAAAGTAGGCCTGGCTTAGATCGAGGGTGGTGATGCATTGGGCCCGACTCAACCCGGACAGAATCCTATCCATCGAGGGGAGCGGGTAAGCATCCTTCTTTGTTATTTTATTGACGTCTCGACAGTCGACGCAGAACCTAAAAGTCCCATTCGACTTCAGGACAATAACGGGGTTACTCATCCAGGGGCTCGCGGAGCGTTCGATGATGCCACTACTTAGCATTTCATCGACCGCGTCCTGTGCTATTTTTAGCATGTAGGGAGAGAGTAGGCGAGCCTTTTGACGAATCGGGGGATGACCCTGTACGTCGATAGCGTGCTGCGTCAGACGCGTTATACCGATCGTAGGGGTCCTATTTGCGGGGTAGAATTTATCGAGCAGCCTCCTTAATCGTGGGCCGGCTTCCTGGGAGGGGGTGACCAATCCGACGCAGTCGTGTACGGCGAAGGCGGTAACCGAAACACCGGGACCGTTTAACGAGTGCGGGGTGCCGTGGCGGCTACTCCACGCATTATTCTCGGTATCTATTTTAAGACCGAATAGGCACATGAAATCCATCCCCAACACGCATGCATAGTGGATGGGGGCAACTCTTATCTCCAAATTTCGCGTATGGCTATCTACCGTCATCGCGAGGGTAACGACACCATTTACTTGTTCCTCACTTGACCTCAGGAACGGCGAAACTACCTCCCGACACGCGAGGCCTAAATACGAGCGCGACGCTTCGGTATCAACGAGTGCCCTAATAATCTTCCCATTAAAAGCTACGCCAAAGTGGAGGCGAGGGTCCGAATCTAATGTCCATTGATTGTCTTCACAAGAATCTATGGACTCGGACCCGATATTCAGCCCACTGGGCTTAGGTGTTGCCGAAGCGATCCTTCTATTTTCAAATTTTTTTATTATACGGCTTGACGTAGGGATGATCGCGGATGGGATTATAAGGGGGGGGGGGGGTTTGGGGTTTCCCCCCCCCCCCCCCCTTAACAGTTTCCCGACCGTTTACGCGCGCAAACGGGACAATTGTTCGCATCACGTCTTGGATAGCCACAGACCCTACAAAAATGCCCTACGGGATGGGGGCACTCTCGGTATATGTGACCTGTCTGCTTACAATTATAACACCGGACGGGGTTCCGATTCGGCGGCGACCTCGTCTCGGAGGGTGGGCGCTCTCTCGGCGCCACTTCCAGGAGGCGTGGCACTCTTGGTAGCCGCGGGTTGTTAGTCGTCCCTACTTGCGGTTGGTGCTGCTGATATGCCGGTACCGAGCGCATGGGGTTACGACCTCTGTTCCGCTCTACGCGGGCTACCGGCGCCGCCTCCTCTTCCTCGTAGGGGGCTAGCGACAGAGGGGGTG
The DNA here is from genome assembly GCA_030407085.1 of Trichopria drosophilae. Taxonomy (NCBI): domain Eukaryota; kingdom Metazoa; phylum Arthropoda; class Insecta; order Hymenoptera; family Diapriidae; genus Trichopria; species Trichopria drosophilae. The sequence continues at coordinate 105,116,638 of CM059582.1, forward strand.
GGATTACGACACTAACTTTGGCCATCTTCACCGCGGGCGTCGCGAGGGCCAGCTTTTCCTTGCCTCGCCTCGTCTTGGGCGTATAGGCGAAGGCGGGGAAGGCGGACTGATTAGCCGCTGGAGGGGGGCGGTAGACCCTCTCTTGGTTGGCGGCCCCCTCCACCTGTCGACCGATTCGCAGTAAGTCCGCAAAATCGGTAACGGCTTCTCTCTCGATTTTTCTTGCTAGGCCCGGACGCAAGTTTTGGACTGCAATATCCAGCTGCTCTTCTTGAGACGGGGGAAAAGCAAGCAAGTTGAATAGGCTCCGTAGAGCCAACAAGTATTCACGGATGGGCTCTTCAGGTCCCTGTGTGCGTAAGGTGATCTCCCTCTTGATGCTGGCTTCCAGATGGCGTTGACCGAACGCGTCGCGAAAGTAACGTACAGAGCCGGGATACGTATGCCAGCTTGACTTTTCCACCCGGTACCAGTTGAGGGCTGATCCCTTAAACGCTTCAGAAAGGGCGCGCAGAAGGTCCTCTTCCGTCAGATCCCGACTCGTGACGTATTCCCCCAGTATGACGAGGAACTCCTCCGCATCCTCCCCTTCCTCGCCGGAGTAACGGGGTCCGCGTGTCCTCCAATGTTCAATGGCAGTCCTCTGCCATCGGACACCGGACATCGAAAGGCTGGGGTTGAATGACCCTCCAGCGGTGGACGCGTTACCGTCCGGGCGATGCGCGGTTTGGGGTTGACCGATCCGCGTGCTGTTGTAGGGGGGTTGAAGCGGGGACATACTATGTCAGGTCCGCTGGAAAGTGTAAATGGGACGTGTGCGCGTTCGGACGACGGGGGGGTCGTTGTCCCACTATTACCGGTCAAGGGGGTCCACTGGTCGCAGGTAGAAATCGCCCCGATTTTGGGGGTCGATCTCCTCGGACCATTGGGGATTTGATGTCTCTCGTACTCCGTGGTTCACGGTGTCATTCCGAAATGATTCGGGAGCCGAAAGTGTAGGGCGGCTACCCCTCGTTAGCGCGCTGGGCGGATTGTGGTAGATGCTGGTCAGTACCTCCCGGCGAGGCACGTTTTCTGATCGTGCGTCACGAGGGAGGGTTATTGACCCCTCATTGGACCTGGTAGGTGGTCGCATCTGCCACTGAGAATCGGAAACTCTCCTCCCCAAACGAGATCGGGTCCCGATAATGGGCACGCGATCGATCGGGCGGAAAACCATAGTTTTGCGACTCCGCGGTTCCGAACCGAGTTGACCGCTGGGGTTCGATGGGATCTATATGTGCCGTCGGCCGGGGACCACTTAGCATGGTCCCATAAACGGGGCAACTCACCGCTTCGGATAATGTATATGGGGGGTAATCGCCTCGTCCATCTGCTTGTCGATCCCACTCGACCGGGGTATCCGGGAACCGCTGTAAGATCGCGTATCTTACGAGCCGATCCCGGACCACCTCTATCGGTACGGATATCAACAATTCTGTTCTATCACACCGGCCGATAAGTTCGCGTAAATCGACTACCCGGACGATTTCTGCCCGAATTGCCGAAATTTGTTCCGGACTGGCTACTCTTCGCTCCGCTGCCCGAGAGGGCGCGACGTGTGTAGCGGTTGCCGTGTACGACACGGGCGCGGTCGTGATGGGGACATATTCGGTTGTGGTGGTTGGCGTTACCACCGTTAACGTGGGTATCCCCATTACAGGGGATGTAACGGGGGTGTATTCAAAAGAATCCATTTTACTGCAATCAACACAACCAATACGAACGGAATTAGGAAAATCACAAAAGGGTAGGGGTAAATATCAGAATCTTTCTTAATCAGCTCGTTCAGTCCTACCGGAAATACTCAACTAATGAAGGGAGAGACGCTAAAAGATCAGGTGCCCCTAAAGGACGCGATGTAACTCGAGATTCTACGTCGAGCTACCAGGGTCGTTGCTTGAGCAACCTGCTGTCTGGCGTACAGCCAATTAATGCAAAGTCCCAAAAAAAAACAAATTTCCCGGAATGGCTTCGAGCCGTATATTCGCAGTATCCGACGCAAAGGCGGCGCGTTATCACGCTAATACAAAAAAAAGTTTTTATCGGTACCCAAATCACAATCTACTGTTTCTTATCTACTTCTTTCTTAATGAAACCCAATCTCAAACAGGGGAAATCCACAAAAAAAATATATAGGGAGCTTCGCAAATAAAGGAAATCCACGACAAGGGAATTTCAAAAATAGGGGAACATTCCAAAATAAAGGGAAAATAAAGAAATTAATGAAATTCGTAAATATAGGAAATCACAAGCAAGGGAATTTCTAAAATACGAGAGAATTCAGAGATAAAGGGAATTTCGAAACTAACGGGAAATTCAAAATTGAAAGAAATTCAAACATAAAGGGAATTGCAAAAATAAAGGGAAATTCAAAAATAAAGAGAATTGCAAAGATAAAGGGAAATTCAAAATAAAAGGGAATTTCAAAAATAAAGGGTATAGCAAAAATAAGGGGAAATTTTTAAATTAAGGAATTTTCAAAATTAAGGGAAATTTTAAAATTAAGGAATTTTAAAATTAAGGAAATTTTTAAAATTACGGAATTTTACAAAATTAAGGGAAATTTTAAAATTAAGGAATTTTGCAACGAGAGAGCCGTTGCGCTCCACCCTCGTTGCCGATTACGTCACGCTCCGCTGTGGCCGTGGTATCCTGCGCTAGTGCGTAGCGCTGACGCCAGGTGTCTACGAGCCACTGCAACGTGGGGGGAGCATCTACCAGCGTTCGCGCGGTGGAAATGCCCCACCTCGAGTATAAAGGCGGTGCTGAGGCGTAAGCAGAGCAGAGTCGTCGTTGCCGTGGAACCGGCAGGATCGACCGCGTTGTTGGACGCTTCGAGACTTTCGCTCCCGGAAAACGACCTGAACGTCTCGCCGAGGCTTTATTGGCCCAGCGAGCTCGATCAGGACGACTACCCTTCCTGTTCCCAATCCCGTGCCCCACGTCTGCCTTAGCAGTCGTGTCCACGGCCTCCTTCCGACCGAACCGAACCGTACCGAACGACGAATCTACGCCTGTATTAGCAGGAAGTAGACCGATCGTACCGAACCGTACCGAATGGGACCGACGTACCGAACCGAACCGAACCGACCGTACCGAACCGAACGGCATCCCAACCACTTCGAAACGAACCTCACTTCCTCGGTCCAGAAAGTGGCCGATAGCCGTCCTTCAGAGGTACCGCCCTCTATCCCGTCCAGGTCCAGTAAGTGGCCAAGCCCTTACTGCCCCTGCTCCGCTCGAAGGAGTTCCCCCTCCCTCGATCCGTTGGGCCATTCTCTCGGCCCCGCCGATATTCGCTTTCGGCCCGCGTACACCTCATAGAGGCACCGCGCCCCGCTACCGGTTTTTTGTCCCGCAAACACGGGACCAAAACCCCCGTATATTATATTTAGGTTAATTACTTATCACTTTATTTCTATCTGTTTATTTAGACCTGCTAAGGCAACGAAACTGCCACCCACCACCGCTGCACTACGCTAGGGGCAAATCACCCCCAACTCACCGCTGGGGCAATCACCCCAACAACCTTCGAGCCGAAGCGGCTAACCGGTCGTCCGTGAAAATACACGGTTGCGCAAATATTCCTAATTAGCGGCATTGTCGGCCGCCCGGTTGCGTCAAGCGCACGCGGCACTCTCTTGTACCGGTTGTATTTGGTGGCAGCAGTAAAATAAACACAGCATTATCATCCTACTACTCTAAACCTTCCGTGTAGTCATTTACGTAGTTAGAGAACCTACCCCGTCGTTCGAACCTTGGAGCTGATCTGTATCCGGCACACGGGGATCTACGGTCTCCATTGAACTGTGGGGGCCAACCGTCCGCTGAGTTCGAACTTCCGCTTCCGCACCGAAAACCGTATCGTTACAATTTTCAAAATTAAGGGAAATTTTAAAATTAAGGAATTTTCAAAATTAAGGAAATTTTTAAAATTAAGGAATTTTCAAAATTAAGGAAATTTTTTAAAATTAAGAAATTTTTTTAAAATCAAGGGAAATGCAAAAGTAAGGAAAATTCAAAAATAATGGAAATTCAAAACTAACGTAAATTCAAAAGTACGACTTTGAATTCCGGGTATACATAAATAAGGGAAATTCAAAACTTACGGAAATTCAAACATACGACTTTGAATTCCGGGTAGTGAGTCTGGGTTATCCGTTATTTTTGATAACGAATTGACGGGGTACTTTTTCTATAACAAAAAGGTTTTCTTCCGTTAAGTATTTCATACAAGGACGCGACTCGCGGCAGGAAATTAGAAACTTTATTTCCTCTTTCAACAGACTTCACTCCAATCGCTACACTGGTACCTGTGGGGCGATACTTAAGAAAATTATCATTTTTATTACTTATGAGCACATATGTTACATATACATATATATATTTTGGCATAGTATAATTCTAAAATAATTTTTTCCTAACGCAAAAAACTGCGTATTACTCTTCGTTTTCTGGTTGGGGGGGGGGGGGGGGGGGGATCCTATACCAGGAAATCGCGAAACCCGTTAATTACTTTCCGATATAGCGAAAATTGCTTATTATAAAATTACTTCCAATAAAATTTCAAAACAAAATTTGTTTATTGAAAAATTTTTAGTTAATTTATTATTTAATTATTTCAACTTTGTTACCAAAAAAAAAAATAATTAAATTTCATTTCTCAAGGAAAAATTTACACGTGTGGCACAAATTCAAAATTTTCAGTTCTCATTAAAATTCGAAAATCTATTACCGGAATTTAACTGTCCTAATTAATTCAATTACTACTTCGATTTGAAAACACTCAATAAAAACAAAAATTAAAAAAAAACTGCAAATTAAAATAACGATTATTTTATTATATTCAATCAAATTTTTCTAAAATTATTAGATTATTCCCTTACGTATTTGTAATTATAGCGAGTTTCTGGGATGTAAATTTCTGTACCTCACTAAAATTAAAATTAATTATACATAGTTACTCATTAAACCTAAATATAAAATTATAATTTGATATATAAAATTAAATACACATCCTTAACTAATTAAATATAATTACAAATATAATACAATATAATCTAAAATTAAATGCGCATAGTTCGAAAACTTTTCTATTCCAAGGAAATGAAACAGAAATTCAAAGTTTCGTTACAGGGTTATAAACATTTATTTTTAAATGGCAAGTTGCGACGGAATGTAAGTTCGTTATTTTCTTTTGAACTTTAATTTTTTTTCTCTAACGGCGCGCCGCGGCGCGGCAGGGCGGGTGTTTACCAACACCTTGATTTTACCGGGCCAACTTATTTCCCGGCAACTGGTTTTCGTATTTAATAATAAATACGAACACAAGTGCTCGAGCGTTACAATTTAAATTTTTGTTGCACCCGTTGCAACGATTTTTCACCGGCACTTAATCTTTTCCGCCGGGACACTAAAAGGGACCACTAACTGATTTTTTTACTTTGCACTCCCGGCGAGTTCCGCCGAACTCGTAACGACCTTACGTTTCTTTTTCTCGAAAATTTCTTTTTTTTTGAAATGGAAAAATCTATTTAGATTTTCCCACCAGGGATGCCATTTATAATCTCGGTCCGAAATAGACGAAGCCGTATTCTTATTTTATTACCACGACAAAAAAAAGGGGGACGGGGGCGCGGGTTCAAATCTCGCGACGGCGGAACTTCTTCGCGAAATGACCGGGAACGACAAAAAACTAGTCACTCGCGAGGGGTCTAGGGGGGGGTATTAATAAAATAAAGTTGACTTACGGGTGATGCTCTGGTGCGACGGCTTCCGGTGGGGTCGCGTACTGGTCCGGCACCTGGGGTCCGGGTTGGCACCTGTCCTCGGGATGTGGGTGGTGGCGTCCACACTCACTGGTACTGGGATTACTCGGGTTCAATCCTCTTCTTCCTGGATTGGCACTGCTATCTCCTCCTTTGATTGTCGGGTTTACTGAGGTTAGCGCGAACGAGCGTATTCTCTTCTCGAGAGCCTCACGGATACTGCCTGTCTTCTCGTCTCTTCTGCGGCGGTGCGCCGGCTCGACGGCCGCCGCGAGAGAGGGGTTCGTCCGGGGCTCCTATCTGGGGGACGTACTCGTCGGGGTGATGACGAGCACCGTCCTCGGGGTCTTCGTGGTGGGAGAGGACGACACGGAACGCTGAAAAGTGCTTCGTGCGTCCCCGTATCGTCTCGGGCTAGCTGTCGCCGTTGTGAGAGAGTGCGATAGGGAGGGATAGAGAGAGGTCGGCGGCGGCGGCCGAGGCCCGTTACTCGGGAACTCGCACTGCGGCACGACAAGTGGGGGAGGACGAGTGGAGGCGCGCTCCGGTAAAAAACCCGTTCCTCCTCCGGGAGGGGCGGACTTCGTGGCGGGGTTACGCCCGGCCTCAATAGATGGCGCGGGGTTCGGTCAGCGTGTAGATCTGTGACGGGTTTCGTCACAATAGAATTGATGTTTTCATACATTATTACTTAAAAAGACTGCTACCGTATATGAAATAAAAGACCAAACAAAAATTCAACATGAAGACATACATCGATTAATTCCATTTAATTGTGCGCATGTGATTCCGTAAAACATGAGTCATTTTTAAAGGGACAGTGAAAAATTCTCAATGACCTGTCTGTAAAGCTTATATAGTTCTATCTTTCTTCGTGTTTCTATTCGACAGTCCAAACACATCGGTACACAAACATACTTTCAATAATCATTGAATATTTTCTTATGTAAGGGAGTAAATATTCAACGATTTTTTCGTAAATAATGAAACAATTTATTATAGACAATCATTATACAATTTAACTAAAACAAGCTTAATTTTGCGATGTTTTGGAAATGTTGGTAATAAAAGGATGAATATGCAATTAAATGAATCATTTAACACACGCATCTCTATCATTAATTCCAATTATATAATTTTTGCATATTATAACACGTACATATTTACAATATTTGCAGACTGTATGTCAGTCTTTTCATTATCACGTTTAGACTAAAATGTACGTCAAAATTGACTTTTACCCGTCATTAATTTTAGGCATCTATTACATCGGAACTTTGAAACACTTTTACAATATGTTGTATATTTTCTTAAATCTGAATGCATTCACGTTACTGGTGACAATCATGCTTCTTTAATTTCATCTGGACCAAAGGTGCGAACGAAACAAATTGAGATCAGTACCATTGCCAGTGTCTGGAATTTCTCACCCACACCTATCAAGGAGATTTCGTAAATTATAGGCAAAAGCATTCACAGTTATTAATATGATTCTTTATAAGTCATAAGTTTGCTGTCGACTAGATTCAAAATAAACATATTGTTTAATGTACTTCCGTAAGTATCTAATTCCTTATCTTACATTTAATTCCTCACAATATTCAATATGTACCCTTCAAATCTTCGTGTTTTATTTTTGCTTATTGCATCCTGTAATATATCTGCTCGCACTCTCTATATTGCTTTCCTTAATTTTCATATTAATATGTAATTTAAATATTTCACTTCAAATACTGACCTCTACCACCTTATTTCATACTGTGCGCACTTAAACGAGTGAACGAATAATATTTATTTTTTAAAGTTACGTTCTAGCTGCTCAAGACATTAATTAAACCTTTACTAATAGTTAATAATAATTTTATATATATTAGGGGATACTGGGGCACATTGGCGGCTGGGGTACATTGGCGGTTTGCTCTTTAAACAAATCCTGCACATCAAAAAATACTGCGCCTCACACAATATATTTTTTGTTACCAGCTGCATCGTATTACCCTAGTATAGCTTTGTTAATATTATTCAATTTCGTTATAATTTGGATTGATTGATTTGGTGTACGAAATGTAACTAATTACTTCCAGTTAAAGATTCACATTTCTCCGTATTGTGATCCGTATCAAAGTAACTATTTATATATTTATCTTCCTCTAATCTCACTGTATAAAGCCTACAATAGTAATATCGTAATATTTATACACGACATTACGAAAATCGCCTTTTAACCTACGAACTCGGGATGGGGTAGTTTGGCGGGAAAACCCTCAGGAACGTAATTATTTATTAATGGAATGTAAAAAGTCGAAAAATGTTCAAAAATATTGTTTCACCAACAAAAATACATAATTTGGTAAATAAAGATAATGTAGAATATTGTTCTTTTCTACACGAGTGTGAAATGTATGTTTTATTTGCAAAGGCAGGGACTACCGATAAATTACAGAAAAACATTTACGCAAATGTCTCCGATAATTGTTATAGGAAGTAATGAAATGAAGGAAAGTCGTAGATTTGATTTATTTACGTACATAAACATAGTTTTGCATATACCGCCAATGTGCCCTACGCGTAGGGCATATTGGAGGTTTTGAACTCGCCGATTGTTTAGTTATTTTCTCTCTTTCTAGCAATATTTCTGAAATGTTAATCAAAGTATCTTAGAGATAGGGCTTACACGTTCATAATTGCATATTATATAAATTGAATAATACTTTTTATAATTTTTAAGAAATGATTTAACAATTTCACTGCCAATATGCCCCAGTCTCCACTACTACTTTCCCCTATTATCTGATTTCAGTTTCGGATTCAGCGACCTCTTGAACGGTAATATCTCCATTTTCGTTGCAACACAAACGTTTTACCGAACTTTGGTCCGCCATATTGGATCCGCCATTTTGAATTTCGCAAATCTGATTTTAGATTCGGATTCAGCGACCTCAAAAACTGTAGTATACTAACTTGTGTTGTAAACCAATCATTTTTCAGAAAATAATAATAAATTTCGTTTCAACTCGACATGCCAATCAACCGCCATCTTGAATTTTTCAGAAATACCAATCAAACCTCAAAGTACAATAAAAAATTCCACCCGATACAGAATTCGGAGCAAAACTGGGCTGCTTAATTAAATATAAATCGCGATTGATCAAACTAAAAATTTAAAATTAACACGTTTTCTAGGAAAACACCGCCATATTGGAAAATCTAAGAGAGATAGAGCAAAAAATAACCACGGATTTGAAAAGAGCACGAAAAAATACTTCAGGAAATATAATTCAATTAAGATTCATCTGCGAATTGGATATGTAGTCGTATGTTGAAAAACGGGTGGAATTTATGACGTTTTGGGACTTTACGGGTTAATGAAATCGCCGTTATCTTTTTTGGCTCGAGTAGAACCTCCATCATCATGCATATCAGATTTGTGTTGCTCGCTCGTACACGTACAATACTCCTGATAACTCTGAAAAATGTCCATAAAAATCGGCATTGACAAAATCCACTTTGATATGTCTGCTTCGTTAGTCCCTCGACCGTGGGTTAGTCCTCTTCCTGGGTCCTTAACCCTCCTGCGCACAAAGCCGAGTATACTCGTCCAAACGAAACGTGCCCGTATGCATGAGGACGAGTATACTCGGCCAAACGTTTTTGTTAATAACTTTTGATCAAAGTAACTTTAAGATGCGAATGAAATTGCAAATTGAAGTTTAAGGTTTACAGATTATGATATAAGTAATTGCAAGCCTGAATGTTAAATATTTATAAGTAAATAATACTATGACTTATTGACAAATTTCAAATAAAAATGATCAGTTTTTTAAATTTTAACTCTCTCTGCCACGAACTTTTCTTTTCATCTAATTGACTCAAACTTGTTACTCGGAGATTTTTGGGATCGCTGATTACGAATCCGTTATCAGATTTTCGAAATTGAAAATGGCGGATCTAATATGGCTGACTAAACTTCAAATTCTTGGCTGATTTACACGATCCGCCATTTTGGATTTTGGAAGTCTGACTCCAAATTCGTAATCAGCGAGCCAAAAAACTCCTATATACCAATTTATAAGAAAATCCAACTGCGTGAGAAACTTATGAGTTTGCAAAGCGCTTTTCCGGGGAAAACTCGTGCGCAGGAGGGTTAAATAACTTCATGAGACTCGTTTCAATAGTTTGGTCTCCAAAGATACCACAATAAAATTTAGAAGTTCTTCCTATCGAGAAATTTTCAATGTACTCTTTATGTTCTTGCACGTCCAATTTTAGGATTTGCTGTACAAATAAATGAGCACATTTCGCATATAAATTATGCCCAGCTGCATGAAAAATGGGCAACATTATAGTTATACAGTTTAAATACTCGTCCCAGTTAGCGCAACGAGCTGCTTCTATGAATTTTTTTTATTAACGTCACTGTTTCAAAATATTGTATCCATTGTATAGCAGTTGGCATTTCATCAGTATACAATTCTTGTAATTTGTGATGAAATTTATTAAGTATTGCTTCATACGAAGCTGTACATAATTCCGGCAAAATATTTTCATGTCCAAGTTTTGAATACAAGGTGGTCATAACATTTTTTTCCTCCTCAATAAAAACAACCAAAGAGAAAATTAAATGTGCCAATGCTGCGTGAATTTGTACATGAGCTCGAACTGTGCTAGCGAAGGCATGCCCACTTAAAATGTGCTTTACGGAGTTTTCTGCATATATTAATGACAATACATCTTTGATTCCACTGCCATCCATGATATATGCTATTGAACCCATGAAAGACATTAACAAATGAAACCCTCCTAAAATAGGTATGACAGTCTTTAGTCGGTCGTCCGTAGTGGTTGTAACTATTTCTAATGCCTTCATGTATAAAGGCAAGTCAAAAGTTACGTAAATGTATTTCAATTTTGCACTCTGTGCTTTTCTATAATCTAATAATAAAGACGTATATACGGTATCTTTATTTGTTAGGGGGGGGGGGGGCAACAACGAATGGCAAACATATGACTCTGCTTTTCTGATAATGTTGCTCCATTGTAAGCTGCTCCACAAAATGATTCCATTCCGTGCTATTGTCTATGTCCGTAAATTTACTGTACAGCCACAAAAAGTGACTTTTAGATAATTTAATATTTTGTATGTATTTATTATCACTTAATTCATATCCTTCTAAAATTTCAAACTGCATGTCTTCAAAACGTTTTTCGGGATGCGCTTGAAAGTATTTGATAGATTCAACACCTTTCGTAATAAACGTGTGTGATTTCGGTAATCTATTCAGTTTAGGAATGCATTGATGCCGAATTGCACTATGAGGAACAATTATTTGAATTCCTCACATGCAATGGAACGTGTTTAATCCGTCGATGGTACAAACATTGTGATCAGCGTTATCCCCCCCCCCCACCCCCCCCCCCCCCCACCCCCCCCCCCCCCCACCCCCCCCCCCCCCCACCCCCCCCCCCCCCCACCCCCCCCCCCCCCCACCCCCCCCCCCCCCCACCCCCCCCCCCCCCCACCCCCCCCCCCCCCCACCCCCCCCCCCCCCCACCCCCCCCCCCCCCCACCCCCCCCCCCCCCCACCCCCCCCCCCCCCCACCCCCCCCCCCCCCCACCCCCCCCCCCCCCCACCCCCCCCCCCCCCCACCCCCCCCCCCCCCCACCCCCCCCCCCCCCCACCCCCCCCCCCCCCCACCCCCCCCCCCCCCCACCCCCCCCCCCCCCCACCCCCCCCCCCCCCCACCCCCCCCCCCCCCCACCCCCCCCCCCCCCCACCCCCCCCCCCCCCCACCCCCCCCCCCCCCCACCCCCCCCCCCCCCCACCCCCCCCCCCCCCCACCCCCCCCCCCCCCCACCCCCCCCCCCCCCCACCCCCCCCCCCCCCCACCCCCCCAAGATCATCTTCTTTTTTATCTCTTTATGTATTGGTGTGTAGACATTGTCCCAAGTGGAAATTTCAGCAGTTGAATCGATGACGAAATATTCGCTGGTATTTTGGGAGTGGGCGTGGATGTGAAGGTTCATAGTTTAGAATGTGATAAGGTGCACGTGAGAATTGGATTCTTTCTGATAAGTCCGACGCGGATACGAATGAAAAAACAGATGTTTACTTGGTCTGATAATAAGAAGCACTTCGTGGAAATTTTAGAAACTGAGAAAGATCGGTGTCGAAATGTTGGGTGACGTGGCCCTAAGAGTTATGGACAAACGCCTTGTTGTTCTCTTTTCGAATAATGAAATCCAACATAAGAGATCGGTGAAATTCAAAGATAAAAATGTGTTTGTGCGTCATGCGTTAAGTGCTAGCTAATAAAGAATGTTCATTGATGCTGGTTTACAATAAGCGGAATCTTCAATTACGACAATTCGAAAATAACTAATCTAAGTCCGTTACGTAGGACGTAACAATAGCATGTCTTGTACATAGCTATAGAACCATCAATTTTATATAATTTTCTTCGCAACGATTCATTGCCTGTCCGGTAACAAGAAGTTCGCAAGGCTTTGCAACCTTTTTCATAAACGGAAACAATTGCACTTTCATCTGTACCCAAAGATCTCATCAAAAATAATACAATTATTATCCGACATTCTGTATAACTGTGTTCCTGATATAATAATATTTTATAAATATTGTTTAATTACAAAATAAATGGAAATTAATGAAAGGGCATCACATATCTTTCACTGAAATTAGTTCTTGGTGAAAGTGGATGACACATTAACAATTACAGTGATAAATTTAAACTCGATACCAAGTAATACTGAAATAGTTGGATGTTTTTCACTTTTGAGTTTTAAGTACTGTTGCCAGTTTTATTTTCTCACTTCGGCCTGCAAAAATCAATCATTACAATTTAAACGCATTATTTACATTTGCACACGTATTCAAAAGTATGTTTTTTCAAATATATTTTACACCGGTCTCAATTTCAATGCAGCAACGATAGATCGCGTTTCAAATGGAGCCTCTCAATTTCGACATTCACTTCTGAATCCCTGCACAGAGTTTTCACTTTTAAAACAAATCATAATATTAAAGTTCTCATGAATAAAAACAGGTAATACCTTCTAATACTGTCACTATTTACACGAATATTTTAAATTCCAAATATTTGCCACAATACTTGTTGACATGTACGTCTCTCAGCTGCTGCAATACTGATTTCGTCGTTGGAATGGGGGATCTAAGATATAACGTCCGCTCATTTGTCTACCTGCTTAGAAGGTCGGGACATCTGCTGGTCAATGGCATAAACGTTCTAATACAAGTATTATTTGTGTGAGTGCCCAAATTAGGCGGCAATTCAAACTCGCTCCAATGTAGTAAAAATTCACACATTACACAGGTCTGCACGGATTTTTTTTTTTAAATATCAGAGTGATTTCCGACGTATTTTTGTGCGCTGAACACGATTCTGAAGTCGTAAATGCCTATCACGTCATGATTTTGTAACGAGCCATTTAACTCGACCGCGTGGAAGAGAAAGGGCGACGGAGAGAAATAGGGCCGTTACGATGGACGTGCTTAATAAAGGAAATAATGAAGAAAATACAAAGGACGCGATGCGCGCTTTTTCCGGCCGGTCGGCTATTTTGGATCCCAAGCCCACGTGGGATCCGAGCGCGCATCAGAAGACATGCGCGCGCAATGACAAGGCGCTGGCGAGGTGCAACGGCGCCCTGGCCGCGCACCATGAAAAGTGGGCAACAACGGGCCGAGTTCCAAGCTCGGAGCGCATGTGTCGCTGCAATGGGGCGCATGCGCTCCAAATTCAAATGAGGGGCGGGCTGTCAAACTCAAATCGAGCAAATTACATTTAAATGTTTGACAGTTTCCGTCCCAATTCTTAAGAAAAAAGGAACTCGGCGACATGAATGGACATAGGGATACTTACCGAGGTATTATAAGACCTGGTCGGTATCCCTCACTCTCTCTTCTTGGACTCTTGGTGACGACTCGCTGCCTCGACGACGATCCGGAGGCTCTGGCTGCTCTGGGAACAAAAAGTGGGCCCACAAAGATTCACAGCCAGCACCAAACTCGCAATTATAATGGAGGCGGCGAGGATACATTTTTGACGAAACGAAACACCAGGAATTGACGACGGCACTCCGTTCGTCCCAGGAAATACCAGGCTGCTGGTCCTCTCCCTCGTAGTTGCGAGGGAGTTCGACACCCATCTTGAGTTCACCAGGTGACAGCAGCCGAATTCATAAATGAGACGGATGGAGGACCCAAAAATGAACAAGAGGAACGACGCCGAAGAGAAGAAAGAAGACAAATGTAGTAAGCCTCTTTCTCTTCCGTTCGGTATTAAATGAAAATGAATATGTGTATATCAATTGTTATTGTTCTGTAATTGCGCCAATATATATGTGTATTGATATATAAATGTATGTTTGTATGTGTGAATGAATGTATGTATTGAATATGTGCTCGTGTTAATTTATTCATTTTATTCCGCGACTACGCACAAATTACCAACGACTCAATGACTAAATTTTATTTTATTGACTCTTATTTGTTTTTATATTCGCGTTCGAAACGAGGATGTTGGTATGAGTGCGATCTATGTTTAATGACGAATTCAATTATATATAATTCAAAGTATCAAATATACGTTTAATTGAATGACGACTAAAGATAATAATGACGCATTATTTCAGCACCAGCGATTCCTATCTATTATTTTAAGTATAATGATGGACTATAATTGAGTCTATAATTTTTATATGTTTGGACGATTCTTCAAAGTTAATATACATGATTCAGAATTGTTTCAATTTTGAGAAAAGTGGGGGTAAATGCGCCAAAAAACGCGTTTTTGGGTGTTTTTACCCCTAATTTGCTCTGAAACCTGACGTACTACAGATTTGAATTTATGCTTAAATTAAAGGTTGGTTCTTCCCCTAAAAAAATCGAACAGGATAGTTTTAAAAAAAATTTCATAGTTTTGAAAAAAAATGGGTTTAACCTTGCTATTTCTAGTGATTATGATAAAACTGCGAATTATTTAATTACATTGAGCAGAGCTCATACAAAGCACTACTTGACTGTTTTCGGGGTTGGTATTTAAGAATCCAGTGTCGCCTTTATAAAATTCAAAATGGCGGATCCAAGATGACGGACGTAAAATCAAAAATTTGAATTAACCTCAAGCAAATCAGTACACCGGCCGAAAAATAAAAAAATAAACTTAGGATCTAAAAATCACCACTTCAGGTTTTTTATTTTTATTTAAATAAATAAAATAAAATTAGATATGTTGAAACTTCCATGCAGTGGAATTTCCAGGGCAAAAGAAAAATAAGAACAGCGTATAGTGAAAAGAAGAAATTTAATAATTGAGTGAATACTGGTGTTTCGACTGGCGATAATTGATGAGCGACGTTACTTGCTCGAGTGTTCGGGCGCGACCGACGTGGGCAGAACAATTTGCACGACAAGCAAGCCTCCACGCATACGGAACTGATCACGCCTCTCATTCTTATTATAAAACGCGATAAGCACTTGATTTAACAAGATAAATATCTCTTGCGTTATCGACTACTATATTACTTTTACTATATCAAAAGAATACGGACATTTGATTTTTTGTATTGTATTGCGTTGTATAAAGTAAGTTACAAACAAATGTTTTGTTTAACTGCATCTTTAATTTAGACGTTTAATTTTATGCGAGTTACTCGGAATAGAATTATTATGGTGCATATTCATTGTTTTGAAATTTATTACTCATAGACATATCAATTTAAAAAATGCCACCAAGATCGTGCATTAATAGCCCCGACAAATTTTGTTACATTTGTCGGAAGTACACATGTGTGAAACAGCGTCTAAATATAAATGATTTCGTAAAAAAAAAATATTTCAACTATTTCGAAAACAAAATAGAAAATCAAGACAAAACTTGGGTACCTCATAAAGTATGTCAATCTTGTGTTCAATTTTTAAGATTATGGAGCAAACAAAAAATAAAAAATTTGCCATTTAGTGTACCCATGATTTGGCGTGAACCGAGAAATCATGATGAATGCTATTTTGGCTGCTGCAAGTTATTCGGTTTCAACACGAAAAATAAAATTTCCATTGTTTATCCTGATGTTGTATCTGCAACCAAGCCAGTTCCTGTATCACCTACAGATGTTCTTCAAGTTATTCCAAGGGTTGAAGAAAATGCAGTTCCTGTAGAGGAATCATATGATTCGGAACATCTTGATTCTGATCATGATTTTGAAGATCATGATGATGACAGTCCTAAATTGTACAATCAATCTTCATTGAATGATCTAGTGAGAGAATTAGACTTACCCAAATAAAAGGCAGAGTTGTTGGGTTCCAGACTTAAAGAGCGTAATTTACTTCAACCTAAAGTAACTTTCTCCTGGTACAGACATCGAGAGGAAAAATTTGTTGAATTCTTTTCTGATGAAAATTCTATGTCTTACTGCAACAATGTGCAACGATTAATAGAGAAGTTTGGAATTCAATATGATCCTACAGAGTGGCGCTTCTTCAATGATTCCTCAAAAATAAGTTTAAAAGGCGTGTTGTTAAACAATGGTAATAACTATGCTTCAATTCCCATATTTCACTCAGTTCATCTTAAAGAGAACTACACAAATATGAAAAAAGTATTTGAATGCGTGCAATATGAGAAGCATAAATGGAAACTTTGTGTTGACTTAAAAGTAATTTGCATGGTGTTGGGGCAGCAGGCTGGGTACACTAAGTTTCCTTGCCATATCTGCCATTGGGATAGTAGAGCAAGGGATCAGCTTTCGATTTTGAAAGATTGGCCAATTCGAGAAGCACTTGTACCGGGTACAAAAAATGTTGTACATGACGCTCTAATCGACAGGATTGACGTATTGATACCGCCTCTTCATTTAAAACTGGGCTTAATGAAACAGTTCGTAAAAGCACTGAACAAGGAAGGCGAATTCCTTTACTTTAAAAAAAAATGCCAGGGTTAAGTGATGCAAAGATCAAAGAAGGTGTTTTTGTGGGGCCCAAAATCAGAAGTCTCATGAAAGATGACAAATTTGACCAAACAATGACCACTCTGGAGATAAATGCATGGCAAGGCTTTAAAAAAGTTGTGAAAGGATTCCTGGGTAATAACAAAGAGGAAAATTATGAAAGCCTTGTTGCTGAAATGTTAGAAGCCTATAAGCAATTAGGTTGTAACATGAGCATTAAACTTCATTTCCTAAGTTCTCATTTAGAAAATGCTATCTCATTTAGACAACTGCTAGTCTTGCCTTCACTGGTCGGACAACCACTAGTCTTGCCTTCACTGGTCGGACAACCGCTAGTCTTGCCTTCACTGGTCGGACAATTTTTAGTCTTGCCTTCGCTGGTCGGACAACCACTAGTCTTGCCTTCACTGGTCGGACAACCGCTAGTCTTGCCTTCGCTGGTCGGACAACCGCTAGTCTTGCCTTCACTGGTCGGACAACTGCTAGTCCTACCTTCACTGATCGGACGACTGTTAGTCTTGCCTTCACTGGTCGGACAACCGTTAGTCTTGCCTTCACTGGTCGGACAATTGCTAGTCTTGCCTTCACTGGTCGGACAACTGCTATTCCTACCTTCACTGGTCGGACAACCGCTAGTCTTGCCTTCACTGGGCGGACAACTGCTAGTCCTACCTTCAATGGTCGAAAAATCACTGGAACAAAAAAAACATGAAGTGGTGATTTTAAGATCCTAAGTATATTTTTTTATTTTGCGGCCGCCATTTTGGATTCGCTATTTTAAATTTTGTGAAACTAACATTGGATTCGTCATCAGCGATTAAAAAAAAACCCGAGCACTGATTTTCATGAGGTTAATTTAAATTTTTTATTTTTACGTCTGCCATCTTGGATCCGCCATTTTGAATTTAGAAAGGCGACACTGGATTCTTACACACCAACCCCGAAAACTGTCAAGTAGAGGTTTGTATGAGCTCTGCTCAATGTAGTTAAATATATGCATTTTCATCATAATCACTAGGAATAGCAAGGTTAAAACCATTTTTTTTTTCAAAACTATGAAAACTTTTTAAATCTATCGTATATGATTTTTGTAGGGGAAGAATCAAGCTTTAATTTGAGCACAAATTCAGATCTGTTGCACGTCAGGCTTCTGAGAAAATTAGGGGCAAAAACACCCAAAAACACGTTTTATATCTAGTCTTTTATATAAGTCTTATATCTAGATGTATTACATTATATTAAATAAATCTACTTCAATATTATGTAATTTGATCCCATGCATACAATTTTATCATAAAAAACAGTGTTCATTATAAAAAATAGCCATCTTCCTAAAAAAAATTTTTTCAAAAAATTAAAAAAATTTGTAAACTTTTTTTTACAATTGTTCTTAACATTTCAGACTATATTGCTCAACCTCTTCTTAAAGAGCATGAATGGCATTACGGCCATCCTAATCAATATTTTTAATCAAAATTTTGCATACTTAATTATTACCACAAGAAGTATATTGGTTTTAACCTTGCTATTCCATAATATCATTAAAATCGAACGATAAAAAAAACAGTTACAAAGGAAAAACAAAAAATCATAGTTTTTCGAAGTTTTATTTTTTTTTTAGGTTAGGTTGCAATTTTTCAATTTCATCCACTGTACCTTTTTTGTAGTACAGTGTCTTACGAAAACGCTGGTATTTTTTTTATTTCTGTACGTTAAAGAGAACCGGAGATATGAACAAAAATTGCGCGTACATTGTCTTACTGGTAAAAATTGTTTTAAAAAAATGGTTCCGTTCATCCGCCATATTGGAAAACTCAGATTCTCTTTAAGTGCGTCATTTGTGACCGATTCCATAAAAAGAAATTGCTCCAAAAGGCCACGACCTCCCATATTTCAGGGCAAATACAGTCGTTTTTGCTGAGAATAAAGTCAGAAATTTTTGATGAAATTATTGAGTCGAATAACCTTGAAAAAACATTAAGAATAGAGATTGGGCGGTAGTTATTTATACATAAGAAAATATTCAATGATTATTGAAAGTATGTTTGTGTACCGATGTGTTTGGACTATCGAAAAGAAACATGAAGTAAGATAGAACTACATAAGCTTTACAGACAGGTCATTGAGAATTTTTCACTGTTTCTTTCAAAATGACTAATGTTTTACGGAATCACATACGCACATTTAAATGGAATTAATCTATGCATGTCTTCATGGTGAATTTTTGTTTGGTCTTTTATTTCATATACGGTAGCAGTCTTTTTAAGGGATAATGTATGAAAACATCAGTTCTATGAACAATTCAATATTAATAATAATAATATTAAATTTCATGTCCATGATGTGAAAACATAAGAAGTTTTTAAAGTTTAATTTATTCCCATGAAAATTATTTATTGATATAATGAATTGTGTCTTTTTCTATAACACTAGGTGTGATGGATAGGAGGGTAACCTCCTTATGCCAATATATTCAATAAAATACATATAACAATAAAAGCAAATAGTATTCGCATGTGAATGACTTAGTTAACTATTTACGATTATAATGTGGAAGTAACAAAAATCTGTCAAATATAAGAACATTTCGTGCAGTGTGATTATCCAAATCATTATTGTAAACGGAATTAAATAGTCATGTCGGTTACGCTACATACATTTTCGAATCAAGAGGTATACAGTTAGTTAGTATTAAAATACATTTAAGCTTGTACTTGTTGGGTTTTCAGAATGAATTTCATTCCATAGTCGTGTGAATGTTACATGACAAGCATGTGCACACGACTCGATTTGATGCACGGGTATTCGTATAGACGTAACAAATGGGTACCTAATGAGAGAGAGAGAGAGCGAGAGAGAGAGAGGGAGAGAGAGAGAGAGAGAGAGAGAATGTTGACAATTAAAGCAGACAGTTCAAAAGTCAAATTCGCTATGATTACGGCGACCTTATGTGGGCTATTGTACACGGTTCTAATGTGAAAAAATTTGTTATTATCATATTGATAAATATCTTGTCGTTTTTTGTTTTGTTTTTACATTGACAGGAAGAAAGATGTAGTGTAGATAAGATGACTTCGACCATGTAAGATTTATGCATGGGCTGACTTTAAGATGTAATGATTTTAAGTATTTGTTTTTAGAGCGTAGTAGATCGCGATTTAATATACATACAAAAATTAATTGTTTAAACGATGTCAACTTAATGACTCAACATTTTTTATTTAAAATTTAGAGACCATAGGCTCGCTCAATTGTATTATAAATGGATTGCAACTTGTATTTATACGTCTATGTACATTTCAATGAGATCGAATATCGTATGGGACCATCTATCCTAATATCAAGAAACTTCGGATGATACCGAAAGGGATTCAGTGACCGTGAAAACGATCTGTTTTTGTTACACTCTGATTTGATTTCCGATTCATAGGATTTGACGAAGAGATACTACGATCTAGAAAGAAAGGTACGACGTATATCCATAAATTAGAGGTACCACGCCATATATGGTAGTGGCAAAGAGTGTGTGTGTGTGTGTGTGTGTGAGAGAGAGAGAGAGAGAGAGAGAGAGAGAGAGAGAGAGAATGATGCGTCAATTAATGAAGGGGACAAGCAAATAAGTATTAGGTACTAGAAATGTAGTATATCGCCGACGTGCAAGGATTCCCGGTACTTGGTAATCGGTTTATACCGAAGGAAATGTGCATTATGGATATTTCCGACAGTGATGTTGTAAAATACGTTTTGACTGTAAAATAATTGGTTAATGCACAATTATCATGGTCTACGATGGGAATCAGGCGATATACCCTTTGATGCAATCAACGAAACGTTGGAGGACATCGTTACATATACTTGCAAGATATAGATATAAGGTGCAAACAAAAAAAAAGATATAGGTTGCAGGAAATTTAAGATGCTAACAATGTTGTCGACATAGACATATTAGCCTGTCCATCTCTACCGAAACTCAGAGGACAACAACAATGTCGATTATCGATAAATTGTGAAAATCATACTTCTAACGGAAAGTGTGCTAAACAAAATGTTAAAATGCTTAAAAATGGGTTCGTCAAGACTACCACGCATCTCTTCAAAAGTCAATGAGAATTTACTATTAAGTAAAACGTCTTGCATTAATGAAAACAAAAGACATCGAGTGTCTACCCATGGATTTCGTCTCAACGTTAGCAGAACGTGACATTGAAGAAGGATGGTCATACCACTCACAATGCAAATGCCTCCAGTTTTTGAAACGAGTGATGATACTGTAGATAGACAACCGCCGATGATTAGAGACTGTGCAAAGTGTCAATTTCAGAGGGATGTATAGTAATGGCAATATAGGTATTTTAAAAATATGAAATTTCGGGTCCTCGAGATTGCTTTCGCTTTGCAGTAGATGCGCGGTAATATATAACAATTTCATTTTCATATTCTATTGCATGGCGATAATAAGGTTAATTGTCAACTAGAGCCAATTTTAAGAACCTCATATTCAATGGTAATCGCTTCATAGCCACTCATATCAGCAAGTGTATCATCGCAGTCTACGATGAATTCATGCATTTCAAATGCACCCGCATATTTAATTCTGCGATACACAGATTCTGCAATCTCTTTAAACATACCAAAAGCTGGCAGAATTTCACTTCCTTTAACTTTTTACTCAAAAGACACAAAACTATGCGTAAAGATAGAAAGAAACTGTTGAATTTTAACGGCTTATAATATTAAATGAAGGATTAATTAATTATATTAAATGCAAGTCGATACTCATATGTATTAGTCACTTATGGGAAGTCAGATTCATTGTTTCCGTATAGTAAAGTCTACGGATAATTAACAGGTCGAAACCTGCGTGGCGATACTTAAGATGTGGTAAATCGTAACTGCTAATGTTAATGGATGTAACAAACAATATGCGAGAGCGATGGTAGTAGGACGCACGAGGAAAAAGTTATTTTCCTTCCACTTTCAATACGGTTCCGAGCCTACGATGTATTTCCAAATAATCACGGAGAAGCGACCATAATGTAGTAATATCTGTCTTTGAATGAAGGCGACTTTGAAATTTGTTTTTCGACAGTCCACACATGGCAATACTAATATGTAACGATCAACACTTTTCAATTTCTCTGATTGAATTTTGTAAGATCACGCATTAGAATGACGTAGTTTTCGATGATAATGTAAAAACAGGAAATTTTTTAATATCTAATGAAATAGTAAATATTGGTTGACCTTCACCTTCTCTTTTCTTTAGACAAGGTAACGCTATAAATTACCTATGTTTTTTGACTTTCACAGCTTTCGAAATGTATAATAACAATAGATGAAATTGTTTATAATAACCTCATTTCACTCTTGACCTTCTTAAGGCCCACTTGAGCAATTTTCCCATCACACTTTCATCGAAGGGATGTAGGGTGGGGAGAGTTCCCTCTAGCCCCTCTGCCATCATTATTAACTATTCGAAAAATAAAACGAGTGGGCTAACTAAAATTGGAACAGTTATTAAGCGTAGTTTATCATTTTCAGCGGCTTTCGACAATCTTCCCCCTCCAGCGATGCCTTCCCGTCATCCGATTTTTTTCAAATTCGACAGTATTACTCAATCCCATCATTATTAACTATTCAAAAAATAAAACGAGTGGGCTAACTAAAATTGGAACAGTTATTAACCGTTGTTTATCATTTTCAGCGGTTTTCGACATTCTTCCCCCTCCAGCGATGCCTTCCTGTCATCCGATTATGTTTAAATTCGTCTATATTACTCATTGCCATCATTATTAACTATTCGAAAAATAAAACGAGTGGGCTAACTAAAATTGGAACAGTTATTAAGCGTAGTTTATCATTTTCAGCGGCTTTCGACAATCTTCCCCCTCCAGCGATGCCTTCCCGTCATCCGATTTTTTTCAAATTCTACAATATTACTCATTGCCATCATTATTAACTATTCGAAAAATAAAACGTGTAGGCTAACTAAAATTGGAGCAGTTATTAAGCGTTGTTTATCATTTTCAGTGGTTTTCGACATTCTTCCCCCTCCAGCGATGCCTTCCTTTCATCCGATTTTTTTCAAATTCTACAATATTACTCATTGCCATCATTATTAACTATTCGAAAAATAAAACGAGTGGGCTAACTAAAATTGGTAAAGGCATTAACCGTTGTTTATCATTTTCAGCTGTTTTCGACATTCTTCCCCCTCCAGCGATGCCTTCCTGTCATCCGATTTTTTTAAAATTCGACAGTAATACTTATTGCCATCATTATTAACTATTCGAAAAATAAAACGAGTGGGCTAAATAAAATTGGAGCAGTTATTAAGCGTTTTTTGTCATTTTCAGCGGTTTTCGACATTTCTACCCCTCCAGCGATGCCTTCCTGTCATCTGATTTTTTTCCAATTCGACAGTAATACTTATTGCCATCATTATTAACTATTCGAAAAATAAAACGAGTGGGCTAACAAAAATTGGAACAGTTATTAACCGTTGTTTATCATTTTCAGCGGTTTTCGACATTCTTCCCCCACCAGCGATGCCTTCCTGTCATCCGATTTTTTGCAAATTCGACAATATTACTGATTGCCATCATTATTAACTATTCGAACAATAAAATGAGTGGGCTAACTAAAATTGTAACAGTTATTAAGCGTTGTTTATAATTTTCAGTGGTTTTCGACATTCTTCTCCCTCCAGCGATGCCTTCCTGTCATCCGATTTTTTTTAAATTTCACAATATTACTCATTGCCATCATTATTACCTATTCCAAAAATAAAACGAGTGGGCTAACTAAAATTGGAACAGTTATTAACCGTTGTTTATCATTTTCAGCGGTTTTCGACATTCTTCCCCCTCCAGCGATGCCTTCCTGTCATCCGATTTTGTTTAAATTCGTCAATATTACTCATTGCCATCATTATTAACTATTCGAAAAATAAAACGAGTAGGCTAACTAAAATTGGAGCAGTTATTAAGCGTTGTTTATCATTTTCAGTGGTTTTCGACATTCTTCCCCCTCCAGCGATGCCTTCCTGTCATCCGATTTTTTTCAAATTCGAAAGTATTACTCATTGCCATCATTATTAACTATTCAAAAAATAAAACGTGTAGGCTAACTAAAATTGGTACAGTTATTAAGCGTTGTTTATCATTTTCAGCGGTTTTCGACATTCTTCCCCCACCAGCTATGCCTTCCTGTCATCCGATTTTTTAAAATTCGACAGTAATACTTATTGTTATCATTATTAACTATTCAAAAAATTAAACGAGTGGGCTAACTAAAGTTGGAACAGTTATTAAGCGTTGTTTATCATTTTCAGCGGTTTTCGACATTCTTCCCCCTCCAGCGATGCCTTCCTGTCATCCGATTTATTTTAAATTCGTCAATATTACTCATTGCCATCATTATTAACTATTCGAAAAATAAAACGAGTGGGCTAACTAAAATTGGAACAGTTATTAACCGTTGTTTATCATTTTCAGCGGTTTTCGACATTCTTCCCCCTCCAGCGATGCCTTCCTGTCATCCGATTCTTTTAAAATTCGACAGTAATACTTATTGCCATCATTATTAACTATTCGAAAAAAAAAGAGTGGGCTAACTAAAATTAGAACAGTTATTAACCGTTGTTTATCATTTTCAGCGGTTTTCGACATTCTTCCCCCTCCAGCGATGCCTTCCTGTCATCCGATTTTGTTTAAATTCGTCAATATTACTCATTGCCATCATTATTAACTATTCGAAAAATAAAACGAGTGGGCTAACTAAAATTGGAACAGTTATTAAGCGTTGTTGATCATTTTCTGCTGTTTTCGACATTCTTCCCCCTCCAGCGATGCCTTCCTGTCATCTGATTTTTTAAAATTCGACAGTAATACTTATTGTTATCATTATTAACTATTCAAAAAATAAAACGAGTGGGCTAACTAAAATTGGAACAGTTATTAAGCGTTGTTTATCATTTTCAGTGGTTTTCGACATTCTTCCCCCTCCAGCGATGCCTTCCTTTCATCCGATTTTTTTTAAATTCGTCAATATTACTCATTGCCATCATTATTAACTATTCGAAAAATAAAACGAGTGGGCTAACTAAAATTGGAACAGTTATTAACCGTTGTTTATCATTTTCAGTGGTTTTCGACATTCTTCCCCCTCCAGCGATGCCTTCCTTTCATCCGATTTTTTTCAAATTCTACAATATTACTCATTGCCATCATTATTAACTATTCGAAAAATAAAACGTGTAGGCTAACTAAAATTGGAGCAGTTATTAAGCGTTGTTTATCATTTTCAGTGGTTTTCGACATTCTTCCCCCTCCAGCGATGCCTTCCTGTCATCCGATTTTGTTTAAATTCGTCAATATTACTCATTGCCATCATTATTAACTATTCGAAAAATAAAACGAGTGGGCTAACTAAAATTGGAACAGTTATTAACCGTTGTTTATCATTTTCAGCGGTTTTCGACATTCTTCCCCCTCCAGCGATGCCTTCCTGTCATCCGATTCTTTTAAAATTCGACAGTAATACTTATTGCCATCATTATTAACTATTCGAAAAATAAAACGAGTGGGCTAACTAAAATTAGAACAGTTATTAACCGTTGTTTATCATTTTCAGCGGTTTTCGACATTCTTCCCCCTCCAG
The DNA here is from genome assembly GCA_030407085.1 of Trichopria drosophilae. NCBI lineage: Eukaryota > Metazoa > Arthropoda > Insecta > Hymenoptera > Diapriidae > Trichopria > Trichopria drosophilae. Next base: position 105,142,096 of record CM059582.1, read on the forward strand.
CGATGCCTTCCTGTTATCCGACTTTTTTTAAATTCGACAATATTACTCATTGCCATCATTATTAACTATTCGAAAAATAAAACGAGTGGGCTAACTAAAATTGGAACAGTTATTAACGGTTGTTTATCATTTTCAGCGGTTTTCGACATTCTTCCCCCTCCAGCGATGCCTTCCATCATCCAATTTTTTTCAAAATCGACAGTATTACTCATTGCCATCATTATTAACTATTCGAAAAATAAAACGAGTGGGCTAACTAAAATTGGAACAGTTATTAACCGTTTATTATCATTTTCAGCGGTTTTTGACATTCTTCCCCTTCCAGCGATGCCTTCCTGTCATCCGATTTTTTTCAAATTCGACAGTATTACTCAATGCCATCATTATTAACTATTCGAAAAATAAAACGCGTGGGTTAACTAAAATTAGAACAGTTATTAACCGTTGTTTATCATTTCCAGCGGTTTTCGACATTCCTCCCCCTCCAGCGATGCCTTCCTGTCATCCGATTTTTTTCAAATTCGACAGTAATACTTATTGCCATCATTATTAACTATTCGAAAAAAAAAGAGTGGGCTAACTAAAATTAGAACAGTTATTAACCGTTGTTTATCATTTTCAGCGGTTTTCGACATTCTTCCCCCTCCAGCGATGCCTTCCTGTCATCCGATTTTGTTTAAATTCGTCAATATTACTCATTGCCATCATTATTAACTATTCGAAAAATAAAACGAGTGGGCTAACTAAAATTGGAACAGTTATTAAGCGTTGTTTATCATTTTCTGCTGTTTTCGACATTCTTCCCCCTCCAGCGATGCCTTCCTGTCATCCGATATTTTTCGAATTCGACAGTATTACTCATTGCCATCATTATTAACTATTCGAAAAATAAAACGAGTGGGCTAACTAAAATTGGAACAGTTATTAACCGTTGTTTATCATTTTCAGTGGTTTTCGACATTCTTCCCCCTCCAGCGATGCCTTCCTTTCATCCGATTTTTTTCAAATTCTACAATATTACTCATTGCCATCATTATTAACTATTCGAAAAATAAAACGAGTAGGCTAACTAAAATTGGAGCAGTTACTAAGCGTTGTTTATCATTTTCAGTGGTTTTCGACATTCTTCCCCCTCCAGCGATGCCTTCCTGTCATCCGATTTTTTTTAAATTCGACAATATTACTCATTGCCATCATTATTAACTATTCGAAAAATAAAACGAGTGGGCTAACTAAAATTGGAGCAGTTATTAAGCGTTGTTTATCATTTTCAGCTGTTTTCGACATTCTTCCCCCTCCAGCGATGCCTTCCTGTCATCCGATTTTTTTAAAATTCGACAGTAATACTTATTGCCATCATTATTAACTATTCGAAAAATAAAACGAGTGGGCTAAATAAAATTGGAGCAGTTATTAAGCGTTTTTTGTCATTTTCAGCGGTTTTCGACATTTCTAACCCTCCAGCGATGCCTTCCTGTCATCTGATTTTTTTCCAATTCGACAGTAATACTTATTGCCATCATTATTAACTATTCGAAAAATAAAACGAGTGGGCTAACAAAAATTGGAACAGTTATTAACCGTTGTTTATCATTTTCAGCGGTTTTCGACATTCTTCCCCCTCCAGCGATGCCTTCCTGTCATCCGATTTTTTTTCAAATTCGACAGTATTACTCATTGCCATCATTATTAACTATTCAAAAAATAAAACGTGTGGGCTAACTAAAATTGGTACAGTTATTAAGCGTTGTTTATCATTTTCAGCGGTTTTCGACATTTTTCCCCCTCCAGCGATGGCTTCCTGTCATCCGATTTTGTTTAAATTCGTCAATATTACTCATTGCCATCATTATTAACTATTCGAAAAATAAAACGAGTGGGCTAACTAAAATTGGAACAGTTATTAACCGTTGTTTATCATTTTCAGTGGTTTTCGACATTCTTCCCCCTCCAGCGATGCCTTCCTTTCATCCGATTTTTTTCAAATTCTACAATATTACTCATTGCCATCATTATTAACTATTCGAAAAATAAAACGTGTAGGCTAACTAAAATTGGAGCAGTTATTAAGCGTTGTTTATCATTTTCAGTGGTTTTCGACATTCTTCCCCCTCCAGCGATGCCTTCCTTTCATCCGATTTTTTTCAAATTCTACAATATTACTCATTGCCATCATTATTAACTATTCGAAAAATAAAACGTGTAGGCTAACTAAAATTGGAGCAGTTATTAAGCGTTGTTTATCATTTTCAGTGGTTTTCGACATTCTTCCCCCTCCAGCGATGCCTTCCTGTCATCCGATTTTTTTCAAATTCGACAGTATTACTTATTGCCATCATTATTACCTATTCGAAAAATAAAACGCGTGGGCTAACTAAAATTAGAACAGTTATTAACCGTTGTTTATCATTTTCAGCGGATTTCGACATTCTTCCCCCTCCAGCGATGCCTTCCTGTCATCCGATTTTTTTCAAATTCTACAATATTACTCATTGCCATCATTATTAACTATTCGAAAAATAAAACGTGTAGGCTAACTAAGATTGGAGCAGTTATTAAGCGTTGTTTATCATTTTCAGTGGTTTTCGACATTCTTCCCCCTCCAGCGATGCCTTCCTTTTATCCGATTTTTTTCAAATTCTACAATATTACTCATTGCCATCATTATTAACTATTCGAAAAATAAAACGTGTAGGCTAACTAAAATTGGAGCAGTTATTAAGCGTTGTTTATCATTTTCAGTGGTTTTCGACATTCTTCCCCCTCCAGCGATGCCTTCCTGTCATCCGATTTTTTTCAAATTCGACAGTATTACTTATTGCCATCATTATTACCTATTCGAAAAATAAAACGCGTGAGCTAACTAAAATTGGAACAGTTATTAAGCGTTGTTTATCATTTTCAGCTGTTTTCGCCATTCTTCCCCCTCCAGCTATGCCTTCCTGTCATCCGATTTTTTAAAATTCGACAGTAATACTTATTGCCATCATTATTAAATATTCGAAAAATAAAACGAGTGGGCTAACTAAAATTGGAACAGTTATTAACCGTTGTTTGTCATTTTCAGCGGTTTTCGACATTCTTCCCCCTCCAGCGATGCCTTCCTCTCATCCGATTTTGTTTAAATTCGTCAATATTACTCATTGCGATCATTATTAACTATTCGAAAAATAAAACGAGGGGGCTAACTAAAATTGGAACAGTTACTAAGCGTTGTTTATCATTTTCAGTGGTTTTCGACATTCTTCCCCCTCCAGCGATGCCTTCCTAACATCCGATTTTTTTCAAAATCGACAATATTACTCATTGCCATCATTATTAACTATTCGAAAAATAAAACGAGAGGGCTAACTAAAATTGGAACAGTTATTAACCGTTGTTTATCATTTTCAGCGGTTTTCGACATTCTTCCCCCTCCAGCGATGCCTTCCTGTCATCCGATTCTTTTAAAATTCGACAGTAATACTTATTGCCATCATTATTAACTATTCGAAAAAAAAAGAGTGGGCTAACTAAAATTAGAACAGTTATTAACCGTTGTTTATCATTTTCAGCGGTTTTCGACATTCTTCCCCCTCCAGCGATGCCTTCCTGTCATCCGATTTTGTTTAAATTCGTCAATATTACTCATTGCCATCATTATTAACTATTCGAAAAATAAAACGAGTGGGCTAACTAAAATTGGAACAGTTATTAAGCGTTGTTGATCATTTTCTGCTGTTTTCGACATTCTTCCCCCTCCAGCGATGCCTTCCTGTCATCTGATTTTTTTCAAATTCGACAGTATTACTCATTGCCATCATTATTACCTATTCCAACAATAAAACGAGTGGGCTAACTAAAATTGGAACAGTTGTTAACCGTTGTTTATCATTTTCAGCTGTTTTCGACATTCTTCCCCCTCCAGCGATGCCTTCCTGTCATCCGATTTTGTTTAAATTCGTCAATATTACTCATTGCCATCATTATTAAATGACGCTGAAGCTAGCAGCAGATTCGCAGCAGCGGATTCGAAAAAACTATGGTTTTCAGCCATTAAAATTGCCAAAAATGGATTATTTATATAAAATTTGTCTAAAAATGTTTAAATGCAAGTAATTTTTAATAAGAAATTATACATTTCAACAGTTTTCTTGAATCTGCTGCTGCGAATCTGCTGCTAGCTTCAGCGTCATCATTATTAACTATTCGAAAAATAAAACGAGTGGGCTAACTAAAATTGGAACAGTTATGAAGCGTTGTTTATCATTTTCAGTGGTTTTCGACATTCTTCCCCCTCCAGCGATGCCTTCCTTTCATCCGATTTTTTTCAAATTCTACAATATTACTCATTGCCATCATTATTAACTATTCAAAAAATAAAACGAGTGGGCTAACTAAAATTGGAACAGTTATTAACCGTTGTTTATCATTTTCAGCGGTTTTCGACATTCTTCCCCCTCCAGCGATGCCTTCCTGTCATCCGATTTTTTTTAAATTCGGCAGTAATACTTATTGCTATCATTATTAACTATTCAAAAAATAAAACCAGTGGGCTAACTAAAATTGGAGCAGTTATTAAGCGTTGTTTATCATTTTCAGTGGTTTTCGACATTCTTCCCCCTCCAGCGATGCCTTCCTGTCATCCGATTTTTTTTAAATTCGACAATATTACTCATTGCCATCATTATTAACTATTCAAAAAATAAAACGAGTGGGCTAACTAAAATTGGAACAGTTATTAACCGTTGTTTATCATTTTCAGCTGTTTTCGACATTCTTCCCCCTCCAGCGATGCCTTCCTGTCATCCGATTTTTTTCAAACTCGACAATATTACTCATTGCCATCATTATTAACTATTCGAAAAATAAAACGAGTGGGCTAACTAAAATTGGAACAGTTGTTAACCGTTGTTTATCATTTTCAGCGGTTTTCGACATTCTTCCCCCTCCAGCGATGCCTTCCTGTCATCCGATTTTTTTCAAAATCGACAATATTACTCATTACCATCATTATCAACTATTCGAAAAATAAAACGAGTGGGCTAACTAAAATTGGAACAGTTATTAACCGTTGTTTATCATTTTCAGCGGCTTTCGACATTCTTCCCCCTCCAGCTATGCCTTCCTGTCATCCGATTTTTTAAAATTCGACAGTAATAGTTATTGCCATCATTATTAACTATTCGAAAAATAAAACGAGTGGGCTAACTAAAATTGGAACAGTTATTAAGCGTTGTTTATCATTTTCTGCTGTTTTCGACATTCTTCCCCCTCCAGCGATGCCTTCCTCTCATCTGATTTTTTTAAAAATCGACAATATTACTCATTGCCATCATTATTAACTATTCGAAAAATAAAACGAGTGGGCTAACTAAAATTGGAACAGTTATTAACCGTTGTTTATCATATTCAGCGGTTTCCGACATTCTTCCCCCTCCAGCGATGCCTTCCTGTCATCCGATTTTTCTACAATTCGACAATATTACTCATTGCCATCATTCTTAACTATTCGAAAAATAAAACGAGTGGGCTAACTAAAATTGGAACAGTTATTAACCGTTGTTTATCATTCTCAGCGGTTTTCGACATTCTTCCCCCTCCAGCGATGCCTTCTTCTCATCCGATTTTTTTTAAATTCCACAATATTACTCACTGCCATCATTATCAATTATTCGAAAAATAAAACGGGTGGGCTAACTAAAATTGGAACAGTTATTAACCGTTGTTTATCATTTTCAGCGGTTTTCGAATTTTTCCCCCTCCAGCGGTGCCTTCCTGTCATCCGATTTTTTTCAAATTCGACAGTATTACTCACTGCCATCATTATTAACTATTCGAAAAATAAAACGAGTGGGCTAACTAAAATTGGAACAGTTATTAACCGTTGTTTATCATTTTCAGCGGTTTTCGACATTCTTCCCCCTCCAGCGATGCCTTCCTGTCATCCGATTTTTTTCAAATTCGACAGTATTACTCACTGCCATCATTATTAACTATTCGAAAAATAAAACGAGTGGGCTAACTAAAATTGGAACAGTTATTAACCGTTGTTTATCATTTTCAGCGGTTTTCGACATTCTTCCCCCTCCAGCGATGCCTTCCTGTCATCCGATTTTTTTCAAAATCGACAATATTACTCATTGCCATCATTATTAACTATTCGAAAAATAAAACGAGTGGGCTAACTAAAATTGGAACAGTTATTAACCGTTGTTTATCATTTTCAGCGGTTTTCGACATTTTCTCCCTCCAGCGGTGCCTTCCTGTCATCCGATTTTTTTCAAATTCGATAATATTACTCATTGCCATCATTATTAACTATTCGAAAAATAAAACGAGTGGGCTTACTAAAATTGGAACAGTTATTAACCGTTGTTTATCATTTTCAGCGGTTTTCGACATTCTTCCCCCTCCAGCGATGCATTCCTCTCATCCGATTTTTTTCAAAATCAAAAATATTACTTATTGCCATCATTATTAACTATTCGAAAAATAAAATAAGTGGGAAAACTAAAATTGGAACAGTTATTAACCGTTGTTTATCATATTCAGCGGTTTTCGACATTCTTCCCCCTCCAACTGTGCCTTCCTGTCATCCGATATTTTTTAAATTCGACAGTAATACTTATTGCCATCATTATTAACTATTGGAAAAATAAAACGAGTGGGCAAACTAAAATTGGAACAGTTATTGACCGTTTTTTGTAATTTTCAGCGGTTTTCGACATTCTTCCCCCTCCAGCGATGCCTTCCTGTCATCCGATTTTTTTTAAATTCGACAATATTACTCATTGCCATCATTATTAACTATTCGAAAAATAAAACGAGTGGGCTAACTAAAATTGGAACAGTTATTAAGCGTTGTTTATCATTTTCAGCGGTTTTCGACATTCTTCCCCCTCCAGCGATGCCTTCCTGTCATCCGATTTTTTTTAAATTCGACAATATTACTCATTGCCATCATTATTAACTATTCGAAAAATAAAACGAGTGGGCTAACTAAAATTGGAACAGTTATTAACCGTTGTTTATCATTTTCAGCTGTTTTCGACATTCTTCCCCCTCCAGCGATGCCTTCCTGTCATCCGATTTTTTTCAAATTCGACAATATTACTCATTGCCATCATTATTAACTATTCGAAAAATAAAACGAGTGGGCTAACTAAAATTGGAACAGTTATTAACCGTTGTTTATCATTTTCAGCGGTTTTCGACATTTTTCCCCCTCCAGCGATGCCTTCCTGTCATCCGATTTTTTTCAAATTCGACAATATTACTTATTGCCATCATTATTAACTATTCGAAAAATAAAACGAGTGGGCTAACTAAAATTGGAACAGTTATTAACCGTTGTTTATCATTTTCAGCGGTTTTCGACATTCTTCCCCCTCCAGCGATGCCTTCCTGTCATCCGATTTTTTTCAAATTCGACAGTATTACTCATTGCCATCATTATTAACTATTCGAAAAATAAAACGAGTGGGCTAACTAAAATTGGAACAGTTATTAACCGTTGTTTATCATTTTCAGCGGTTTTCGACATTCTTCCCCCTCCAGCGATGCCTTCCTGTCATCCGATTTTGTTTAAATTCGTCAATATTACTCATTGCCATCATTATTAACTATTCGAAAAATAAAACGAGTGGGCTAACTAAAATTGGAACAGTTATTAACCGTTGTTTATCATTTTCAGCGGTTTTCGACATTCTTCCCCCTCCAGCGATGCCTTCCTGTCATCCGATTTTTTTCAAATTCGACAATATTACTCATTGCCATCATTATTAACTATTCGAAAAATAAAACGAGTGGGCTAACTAAAATTGGAACAGTTATTAACCGTTGTTTATCATTTTCAGCGGTTTTCGACATTCTTCCCCCTCCAGCGATGCCTTCCTCTCATCCGATTTTTTTCAAATTCGACAATATTACTCATTGCCATCATTATTAACTATTCGAAAAATAAAACGAGTGGGCTAACTAAAATTGGAACAGTTATTAACCGTTGTTTATCATTTTCAGCGGTTTTCGACATTCTTCCCCCTCCAGCGATGCCTTCCTCTCATCCGATTTTTTTCAAATTCGACAATATTACTCATTGCCATCATTATTAACTATTCGAAAAATAAAACGAGTGGGCTAACTAAAATTGGAACAGTTATTAACCGTTGTTTATCATTTTCAGCGGTTTTCGACATTCTTCCCCCTCCAGCGATGCCTTCCTGTCATCCGATTTTTTTCAAATTCGACAATATTACTCATTGCCATCATTATTAACTATTCGAAAAATAAAACGAGTGGGCTAACTAAAATTGGAACAGTTATTAACCGTTGTTTATCATTTTCAGTGGTTTTCGACATTCTTCCCCCTCCAGCGATGCCTTCCTGTCATCCGATTTTTTTCAAATTCGACAATATTACTCATTGCCATCATTATTAACTATTCGAAAAATAAAACGAGTGGGCTAACTAAAATTGGAACAGTTATTAACCGTTGTTTATCATTTTCAGTGGTTTTCGACATTCTTCCCCCTCCAGCGATGCCTTCCTGTCATCCGATTTTTTTCAAATTCGACAGTATTACTCATTGCCATCATTATTAACTATTCGAAAAATAAAACGAGTGGGCTAACTAAAATTGGAACAGTTATTAAGCGTTGTTGATCATTTTCTGCTGTTTTCGACATTCTTCCCCCTCCAGCGATGCCTTCCTAACATCCGATTTTCTTCAAAATCGACAATATTACTTATTACCATCATTATCAACTATTCGAAAAATAAAACGAGTGGGCTAACTAAAATTGGAACAGTTATTAACCGTTGTTTGTCATTTTCAGCGGTTTTCGACATTCTTCCCCCTCCAGCGATGCCTTCCTCTCATCCGATTTTGTTTAAATTCGTCAATATTACTCATTGCCATCATTATTAACTATTCGAAAAATAAAACGAGTGGGCTAACTAAAATTGGAACAGTTATTAAGCGTTGTTTATCATTTTCTGCTGTTTTCGACATTCTTCCCCCTCCAGCGATGCCTTCCTCTCATCCGATTTTTTTCAAAATCGACAATATTACTTATTACCATCATTATCAACTATTCGAAAAATAAAACGAGTGGGCTAACTAAAATTGGAACAGTTATTAACCGTTGTTTATCATTTTCAGCGGATTTCGACATTCTTCCCCCTCCAGCTATGCCTTCCTGTCATCCGATTTTTTAAAATTCGACAGTAATACTTATTGCCATCATTATTAACTATTCGAAAAATAAAACGAGTGGGCTAACTAAAATTAGAACAGTTATTAACCGTTGTTTATCATTTTCAGCGGTTTTCGACATTCTTCCCCCTCCAGCGATGCCTTCCTGTCATCCGATTTTGTTTAAATTCGTCAATATTACTCATTGCCATCATTATTAACTATTCGAAAAATAAAACGAGTGGGCTAACTAAAATTGGAACAGTTATTAAGCGTTGTTTATCATTTTCTGCTGTTTTCGACATTCTTCCCCCTCCAGCGATGCCTTCCTGTCATCCGATTTTTTTCAAATTCGACAGTATTACTCATTGCCATCATTATTAACTATTCGAAAAATAAAACGAGTGGGCTAACTAAAATTGGAACAGTTATTAAGCGTTGTTGATCATTTTCTGCTGTTTTCGACATTCTTCCCCCTCCAGCGATGCCTTCCTGTCATCCGATTTTGTTTAAATTCGTCAATATTACTCATTGCCATCATTATTAAATGACGCTGAAGCTAGCAGCAGATTTGCAGCAGCGGATTCGAAAAAACTATGGTTTTCAGCCATTAAAATTGCCAAAAATGGATTATTTATAAAAAATTTGTCTAAAAATGTTTTCGACATTCTTTAATAAGAAATTATACATTTCAACAGTTTTCTTGAATCTGCTGCTGCGAATCTGCTGCTAGCTTCAGCGTCATCATTATTAACTATTCGAAAAATAAAACGAGTGGGCTAACTAAAATTGGAACAGTTATTAACCGTTGTTTATCATTTTCAGTGGTTTTCGACATTCTTCCCCCTCCAGCGATGCCTTCCTGTCATCCGATTTTTTTCAAATTCGACAATATTACTCATTGCCATCATTATTAACTATTCGAAAAATAAAACGAGTGGGCTAACTAAAATTGGAACAGTTATTAACCGTTGTTTATCATTTTCAGCGGTTTTCGACATTCTTCCCCCTCCAGCGATGCCTTCCTGTCATCCGATTTTTTTCAAATTCGACAATATTACTCATTGCCATCATTATTAACTATTCGAAAAATAAAACGAGTGGGCTAACTAAAATTGGAACAGTTATTAACCGTTGTTTATCATTTTCAGCGGTTTTCGACATTCTTCCCCCTCCAGCGATGCCTTCCTGTCATCCGATTTTTTTCAAATTCGACAGTATTACTCATTGCCATCATTATTAACTATTCGAAAAATAAAACGAGTGGGCTAACTAAAATTGGAACAGTTATTAACCGTTGTTTATCATTTTCAGCGGTTTTCGACATTCTTCCCCCTCCAGCGATGCCTTCCTGTCATCCGATTTTTTTCAAATTCGACAGTATTACTCATTGCCATCATTATTAACTATTCGAAAAATAAAACGAGTGGGCTAACTAAAATTGGAACAGTTATTAACCGTTGTTTGTCATTTTCAGCGGTTTTCGACATTCTTCCCCCTCCAGCGATGCCTTCCTGTAATCCGATTTTTTTCAAAATCGCCATTATTACTCATTGCCATCATTATTAACAATTCGGAAAATAAAACGAGTGGGCTAACCAAAATTGGAACAGTTATTAACCGTTGTTTGTCATTTTCAACGGGTTTCGACATTCTTCCGCCTCCAGCGATGCCTTCCTGTCGTCCGATTTTTTTCAAAATCGACATTATTACTCATTACCATCATTATTAACTATTCGAAAAATAAAACGAGTGGGCTAACCAAAATTGGAACAGTTATTAACCGTTGTTTATGATTTTCAGCGGTTTTGGACATTTTTCTCCCTCCAGTGATGCCTTCCTTTCATCCGGTTTTTTTCAAATTTGACAATATTACTCACTGCCATCATTATTAACTATTCAAAAAATAAAACGAGTGGGCTAACTAAAATTGGAACAGTTATTAACCGATGTTTATGATTTTCAGCGGTTTTCGACATTCTTCCCCCTCCAGCGATGCCTTCCTGTAATCCGATTTTTTTCAAAATCGACAATATTACTCATTGCCATCATTATTAACTATTCGAAAAATAAAACGAGTGGGCTAACTAAAATTGGAACAGTTATTAACCGTTGTTTATCATTTCCAGCGGTTTTCGACATTCTTCCCCCTCCAGCGATGCCTTCCTGTCATCCGATTTTTTTCAAATTCGACAATATTACTCATTGCCATCATTATTAACTATTCGAAAAATAAAACGAGTGGGCTAACTAAAATTGGAACAGTTATTAACCGTTGTTTATCATTTTCAGCGGTTTTCGACATACTTCCCCCTCCAGCGATGCCTTCCTGTCATCCGATATTTTTCGAATTCGACAATATTACTTATTACCACCATTATTAACTATTCGAAAAATAAAACGAGTGGGCTAACTAAAATTGGAACAGTTATTAACCGTTGTTTATCATTTCCAGCTGTTTTCGACATTCTTCCCCCTCCAGCGATGCCTTCCTGTCATCCGATTTTTTTCAAAATCGACAATATTACTTATTACCATCATTATCAACTATTCGAAAAATAAAACGAGTGGGCTAACTAAAATTGGAACAGTTGTTAACCGTTGTTTATCATTTTCAGCTGTTTTCGACATTCTTCCCCCTCCAGCGATGCCTTCCTATCATCTAATTTGTTTCAAATTCGACAGAATTACTCATTGCCATCATTATTACCTATTCCAACAATAAAACGAGTGGGCTAACTAAAATTGGAACAGTTGTTAACCGTTGTTTATCATTTTCAGCTGTTTTCGACATTCTTCCCCCTCCAGCGATGCCTTCCTGTCATCCGATTTTGTTTAAATTCGTCAATATTACTCATTGCCATCATTATTAACTATTCGAAAAATAAAACGAGTGGGCTAACTAAAATTGGAACAGTTACTAAGCGTTGTTTATCATTTTCAGTGGTTTTCGACATTCTTCCCCCTCCAGCGATGCCTTCCTAACATCCGATTTTTTTCAAAATCGACAATATTACTTATTACCATCATTATCAACTATTCGAAAAATAAAACGAGTGGGCTAACTAAAATTGGAACAGTTATTAACCGTTGTTTATCATTTTCAGCGGATTTCGACAATCTTCCCCCTCCAGCTATGCCTTCCTGTCATCCGATTTTTTAAAATTCGACAGTAATACTTATTGCCATCATTATTAAATATTCGAAAAATAAAACGAGTGGGCTAACTAAAATTGGAACAGTTATTAACCGTTGTTTGTCATTTTCAGCGGTTTTCGACATTCTTCCCCCTCCAGCGATGCCTTCCTGTCATCCGATTTTGTTTAAATTCGTCAATATTACTCATTGCCATCATTATTAACTATTCGAAAAATAAAACGAGTGGGCTAACTAAAATTGGAACAGTTATTAAGCGTTGTTTATCATTTTCTGCTGTTTTCGACATTCTTCCCCCTCCAGCGATGCCTTCCTGTCATCCGATTTTTTTTAAATTCGACAGTATTACTCATTGCCATCATTATTAACTATTCGAAAAATAAAACGAGTGGGCTAACTAAAATTGGAACAGTTGTTAACCGTTGTTTATCATTTTCAGCTGTTTTCGACATTCTTCCCCCTCCAGCGATGCCTTCCTGTCATCCGATTTTGTTTAAATTCGTCAATATTACTCATTGCCATCATTATTAAATGACGCTGAAGCTAGCAGCAGATTTGCAGCAGCGGATTCGAAAAAACTATGGTTTTCAGCCATTAAAATTGCCAAAAATGGATTATTTATATAAAATTTGTCTAAAAATGTTTAAATGCAAGTAATTTTTAATAAGAAATTATACATTTCAACAGTTTTCTTGAATCTGCTGCTGCGAATCTGCTGCTAGCTTCAGCGTCATCATTATTAACTATTCGAAAAATAAAACGAGTGGGCTAACTAAAATTGGAACAGTTATTAACCGTTGTTTATCATTTTCAGTGGTTTTCGACATTCTTCCCCCTCCAGCGATGCCTTCCTGTCATCCGATTTTTTTCAAATTCGACAGTATTACTCATTGCCATCATTATTAACTATTCGAAAAATAAAACGAGTGGGCTAACTAAAATTGGAACAGTTATTAACCGTTGTTTATCATTTTCAGCGGTTTTCGACATTCTTCCCCCTCCAGCGATGCCTTCCTGTCATCCGATTTTTTTCAAATTCGACAGTATTACTCACTGCCATCATTATTAACTATTCGAAAAATAAAACGAGTGGGCTAACTATAATTGGAACAGTTATTAACCGTTGTTTATCATTTCCAGCGGTTTTCGACATTCCTCCCCCTCCAGCGATGCCTTCCTGTCATCCGATTTTTTTCAAATTCGACAGTATTACTCAATGCCATCATTACTAACTATACAAAAAATAAAACGAGTGGGCTAACTAAAATTGGAACAGTTATTAACCGTTGTTTATCATTTTCAGCGGTTTTCGACATTTTTCCGCCACCAGCGATGCCTTCCTGTCATCCGATTTTTTTTAAATTCGACAATATTACTCATTGCCATCATTATTAACTATTCGAAAAATAAAACGAGTGTGCTAACTAAAATTGGAACAGTTATTAACCGTTGTTTATCATTTTCAGTGGTTTTCGACATTCTTCCCCCTCCAGCGATGCCTTCCATTCATCCGATTTTGTTTAAATTCGACAATATCACTCATTGCCATCATTATTAACTATTCGAAAAATAAAACGAGTGGGCTAACTAAAATTGGAACAGTTATTAACCGTTGTTTATCATTTTCAGCGGTTTTCGACATTCTTCCCCCTCCAGCGATGCCTTCCTGTCATCCGATTTCTTTCAATATCGACAATATTACTCATTTCCATCATTATTAACCATTCGAAAAATAAAACGAGTGGGCTAACTAAAATTGCAACTTTTATTAACCGTTGTTTATCATTTTCAGCGAGTTTCGACATTCTTCCCCCTCCAGCGATGCCTTCCTGTCATCCGATTTTTTTCAAATTCGACATTGTAACTCCTTACCATCATTATTAACTATTCGAAAAATAAAACGAGTGGGCTAACTAAAATTGGAACAGTTATTAACCGTTGTTTATCATTTTCAGCGGTTTTCGACATTCTTCCCCCTCCAGCGATGCCTTCCTGTCATCCGATTTTTTTCAAATTCGACAGTATTACTCATTGCCATCATTATTAACTATTCGAAAAATAAAACGAGTGGGCTAACTAAAATTGGAACAGTTATTAACCGTTGTTTATCATTTTCAGCGGTTTTCGACATTCTTCCCCCTCCAGCGATGCCTTCCTGTCATCCGATTTTTTTCAAATTCGACAATATTACTCATTGCCATCATTATTAACTATTCGAAAAATAAAACGCGTGGGCTAACTAAAATTAGAACAGTTATTAACCGTTGTTTATCATTTTCAGCGGTTTTCGACATTCTTCCCCCTCCAGCGATGCCTTCCTGTCATCCGATTTTTTTCAAATTCGTCAATATTACTCATTGCCATCATTATTAACTATTCGAAAAATAAAACGAGTGGGCTAACTAAAATTAGAACAGTTATTAACCGTTGTTTATCATTTTCAGCGGTTTTCGACATTCTTCCCCCTCCAGCGATGCCTTCCTGTCATCCGATTTTTTTCAAATTCGACAGTATTACTCATTGCCATCATTATTAACTATTCGAAAAATAAAACGAGTGGGCTAACTAAAATTGGAACAGTTATTAACCGTTGTTTATCATTTTCAGCGGTTTTCGACATTCTTCCCCCTCCAGCGATGCCTTCCTGTCATCCGATTTTTTTTAAATTCGACAATATTACTCATTGCCATCATTATTAACTATTCGAAAAATAAAACGAGTGGGCTAACTAAAATTGGAACAGTTATTAACCGTTGTTTATCATTTTCAGCGGTTTTCGACATTCTTCCCCCTCCAGCGATGCCTTCCTATCATCCGATTTTTCTACAATTCGACAATATTACTCATTGCCATCATTCTTAACTATTCGAAAAATAAAACGAGTGGGCTAACTAAAATTGGAACAGTTATTAACCGTTGTTTATCATTTTCAGCGGTTTTCGACATTCTTCCCCCTCCAGCGATGCCTTCCTGTCATCCGATTTTTACACGATCGACAATATTACTCATTGCCATCATTATTAACTATTCGAAAAATAAAACGAGTGGGCTAACTAAAATTGGAACAGTTATTAACCGTTGTTTATCATTTTCAGCGGTTTTCGACATTTTTCCCCCTCCAGCGATGCCTTCCTGTCATCCGATTTTTTTCAAATTCGACAATATTACTCATTGCCATCATTATTAACTATTCGAAAAATAAAACGAGTGGGCTAACTAAAATTGGAACAGTTATTAACCGTTGTTTATCATTTTCAGCGGTTTTCGACATTCTTCCCCCTCCAGCGATGCCTTCCTGTCATCCGATTTTGTTTAAATTCGTCAATATTACTCATTGCCATCATTATTAACTATTCGAAAAATAAAACGAGTGGGCTAACTAAAATTGGAACAGTTATTAACCGTTGTTTATCATTTTCAGCGGTTTTCGACATTCTTCCCCCTCCAGCGATGCCTTCCTGTCATCCGATTTTGTTTAAATTCGACAATATTACTCATTGCCATCATTATTAACTATTCGAAAAATAAAACGAGTGGGCTAACTAAAATTGGAACAGTTATTAACCGTTGTTTATCATTTCCAGCTGTTTTCGACATTCTTCCCCCTCCAGCGACGCCTTCCTGTCATCCGATTTGTTTCAAATTCGACAGTATTACTCATTGCCATCATTATTAACTATTCGAAAAATAAAACGAGTGGGCTAACTAAAATTGGAACAGTTATTAACCGTTGTTTATCATTTTCAGCGGTTTGCGACATTCATCCTCCTCCACCGATGCCTTCCTGTCATCCGATTTTTTTGAAATTCGATAATATTACTCAGTGCCATCAATATTAACTATTCGAAAAATAAAACGAGTGGGTTACCTAAAAGTGGAACAGTTATTAACCGTTGTTTATCATTTTCAGCGGTTTTCGACATTCTTCCCCCTCCAGCGATGCCTTCCTGTCATCCGATTTTTTTGAAATTCGATAATATTACTCATTGCCATCAATATTAACTATTCGAAAAATAAAACGAGTGGGCTACCTAAAAGTGGACCTGTTATTAACCGTTGTTTATCATTTTCAGCGGTTTTCGACATTTTTCCCCCTCCAGCGATGCCTTCCTGTCATCCGATATTTTTTAAATTCGACAATATAACTCACTGCCATCATTATTAACTATTCGAAAAATAAAACGCGTGGGCTAACTAAAATTAGAACAGTTATTAACCGTTGTTTATCATTTTCAGCGGTTTTCGACATTCTTCCCCCTCCAGCGATGCCTTCCTGTCATCCGATTTTTTTCAAATTCGACAATATTACTCATTGCCATCATTATTAACTATTCGAAAAATAAAACGAGTGGGCTAACTAAAATTGGAACAGTTATTAACCGTTGTTTATCATTTTCAGCGGTTTTCGACATTCTTCCCCCTCCAGCGATGCCTTCCTGTCATCCGGTTTTTTTCACATTCGATAATATTACTCATTGCCATCATTATTAACTATTCGAAAAATAAAACGAGTGGGCTAACTAAAATTGGAACAGTTATTAACCGTTGTTTATCATTTTCAGCGGTTTTCGACATTCTTCCCCCTCCAGCGATGCCTTCCTGTCATCCGATTTTTTTCAAATTCGACAATATTACTCATTGCCATCATTATTAACTATTCGAAAAATAAAACGAGTGGGCTAACTAAAATTGGAACAGTTATTAACCGTTGTTTATCATTTTCAGCGGTTTTCGACATTCTTCCCCCTCCAGCGATGCCTTCCTGTCATCCGATTTTTTTTAAATTCGACAATATTACTCATTGCCATCATTATTAACTATTCGAAAAATAAAACGAGTGGGCTAACTAAAATTGGAACAGTTATTAACCGTTGTTTATCATTTTCAGTGGTTTTCGACATTCTTCCCCCTCCAGCGATGCCTTCCTGTCATCCGATTTTTTTCAAATTCGACAATATTACTCATTGCCATCATTATTAACTATTCGAAAAATAAAACGAGTGGGCTAACTAAAATTGGAACAGTTATTAACCGTTGTTTATCATTTTCAGCGGTTTTCGACATTCTTCCCCCTCCAGCGATGCCTTCCTGTCATCCGATTTTTTTCAAATTCGACAATATTACTCATTGCCATCATTATTAACTATTCGAAAAATAAAACGAGTGGGCTAACTAAAATTAGAACAGTTATTAACCGTTGTTTATCATTTTCAGCGGTTTTCGACATTCTTCCCCCTCCAGCGATGCCTTCCTGTCATCCGATTTTGCTTAAATTCGTCAATATTACTCATTGCCATCATTATTAACTATTCGAAAAATAAAACGAGTGGGCTAACTAAAATTGGAACAGTTATTAACCGTTGTTTATCATTTTCAGCGGTTTTCGACATTCTTCCCCCTCCAGCGATGCCTTCCTGTCATCCGATATTTTTCGAATTCGACAATATTACTCATTGCCATCATTATTAACTATTCGAAAAATAAAACGAGTGGGCTAACTAAAATTGGAACAGTTATTAACCGTTGTTTATCATTTTCAGCGGTTTTCGACATTCTTCCCCCTCCAGCGATGTCTTCCTGTCATCCGATTTTTTTTAAATTCGACAATATTACTCAATGCCATCATTATTAACTATTCGAAAAATAAAACGAGTTGGCTAACTAAAATTGGAACAGTTATTAACCGTTGTTTATCATTTTCAGCGGTTTTCGACATTCTTCCCCCTCCAGCGATGCCTTCCTGTCATCCGATTTTTCTCAAATTCGACAATATTACTCATTGCCATCATTATTAACTATTCGAAAAATAAAACGAGTGGGCTAACTAAAATTGGAACAGTTATTAACCGTTGTTTATCATTTTCAGCGGTTTTCGACATTCTTCCCCCTCCAGCGATGCCTTCCTGTCATCCGATTTTTTTCAAATTCGACAGTATTACTCATTGCCATCATTATTAACTATTCGAAAAATAAAACGAGTGGGCTAACTAAAATTGGAACAGTTATTAACCGTTGTTTATCATTTTCAGCGGTTTTCGACATTTTTCCCCCACCAGCGATGCCTTCCTGTCATCCGATATTTTTCGAATTCGACAATATTACTTATTACCACCATTATTAACTATTCGAAAAATAAAACGAGTGGGCTAACTAAAATTGGAACAGTTATTAACCGTTGTTTATCATTTCCAGCGGTTTTCGACATTCTTCCCCCTCCAGCGATGCCTTCCTGTCATCCGATTTTTTTCAAATTCGACAATATTACTCATTGCCATCATTATTAACTATTCGAAAAATAAAACGAGTGGGCTAACTAAAATTGGAACAGTTATTAACCGTTGTTTATCATTTTCAGCGGTTTTCGACATTCTTTCCCCTCCAGCGATGCCTTCCTGTCATCCGATTTTGTTTAAATTTGTCAATATTACTCATTGCCATCATTATTAACTATTCGAAAAATAAAACGAGTGGGCTAACTAAAATGGGAACAGTTATTAACCGTTGTTTGTAATTTTCATCGTTATTCGACATTCTCCCCCCTCCAGCGATGCCTTCCTTTCATCCGATTTTTTTCAAATTCGACAATATTACTCATTGCCATCATTATTAACTATTCGAAAAATAAAACGCGTGGGCTAACTAAAATTAGAACAGTTATTAACCGTTGTTTATCATTTTCAGCGGTTTTCGACATTCTTCTCCCTCCAGCGATGCCTTCCTGTCATCCGATTTTGCTTAAATTCGTCAATATTACTCATTGCCATCATTATTAACTATTCGAAAAATAAAACGAGAGGGCTAACTAAAATTGGAACAGTTATTAACCGTTGTTTATCATTTTCAGCGGTTTTCGACATTCTTCCCCCTCCAGCGATGCCTTCCTGTCATCCGATTTTGTTTAAATTCGTCAATATTACTCATTGCCATCATTATTAACTATTCGAAAAATAAAACGAGTGGGCTAACTAAAATTGGAACAGTTATTAACCGTTGTTTATCATTTTCAGCGGTTTTCGACATTCTTCCCCCTCCAGCGATGCCTTCCTGTCATCCGATTTTTTTCAAATTCGACAGTATTACTCATTGCCATCATTATTAACTATTCGAAAAATAAAACGAGTGGGCTAACTAAAATTGGAACAGTTATTAACCGTTGTTTATCATTTTCAGTGGTTTTCGACATTCTTCCCCCTCCAGCGATGCCTTCCTGTCATCCGATTTTTTTCAAATTCGACAGTATTACTCATTGCCATCATTATTAACTATTCGAAAAATAAAACGCGTGGGCTAACTAAAATTGGAACAGTTATTAACCGTTGTTTATCATTTTCAGCGGTTTTCGACATTTTTCCCCTCCAGCGATGCCTTCCTGTCATCCGATTTTTTTCAAATTCGATAATATTACTCATTGCCATCATTATTAACTATTCGAAAAATAAAACGAGTGGGCTAACTAAAATTGGAACAGTTATTAACCGTTGTTTATCATTTTCAGCGGTTTTCGACATTCTTCCCCCTCCAGCGATGCCTTCCTGTCATCCGATTTTTTTCAAAATCGACAATATTACTCATTGCCATCATTATTAACTATTCGAAAAATAAAACGAGTGGGCTAACTAAAATTGGAACAGTTATTAACCGTTGTTTATCATTTTCAGCGGTTTTCGACATTCTTCCCCCTCCAGCGATGCCTTCCTGTCATCCGATTTTTTTCAAAATCGACAATATTACTCATTGCCATCATTATTAACTATTCGAAAAATAAAACGAGTGGGCTAACTAAAATTGGAACAGTTATTAACCGTTGTTTATCATTTTCAGCGGTTTTCGACATTCTTCCCCCTCCAGCGATGCCTTCCTGTCATCCGATTTTTTTCAAATTCGACAATATTACTCATTGCCATCATTATTAACTATTCGAAAAATAAAACGCGTGGGCTAACTAAAATTGGAACAGTTATTAACCGTTGTTTATCATTTTCAGCGGTTTTCGACATTCTTCCCCCTCCAGCGATGCCTTCCTGTCATCCGATTTTTTTCAAATTCGACAATATTACTCATTGCCATCATTATTAACTATTCGAAAAATAAAACGAGTGGGCTAACTAAAATTGGAACAGTTATTAACCGTTGTTTATCATTTTCAGCGGTTTTCGACATTCTTCCCCCTCCAGCGATGCCTTCCTGTCATCCGATATTTTTCGAATTCGACAATATTACTCATTGCCATCATTATTAACTATTCGAAAAATAAAACGAGTGGGCTAACTAAAATTGGAACAGTTATTAACCGTTGTTTATCATTTTCAGCGGTTTTCGACATTCTTCCCCCTCCAGCGATGCCTTCCTGTCATCCGATTTTTTTCAAATTCGACAATATTACTCATTGCCATCATTATTAACTATTCGAAAAATAAAACGAGTGGGCTAACTAAAATTGGAACAGTTATTAACCGTTGTTTATCATTTTCAGCGGTTTTCGACATTCTTCCCCCTCCAGCGATGCCTTCCTGTCATCCGATTTTTTTCAAATTCGACAGTATTACTCATTGCCATCATTATTAACTATTCGAAAAATAAAACGTGTGGGCTAACTAAAATTGGAACAGTTATTAACCGTTGTTTATCATTTTCAGCGGTTTTCGACATTCTTCCCCCTCCAGCGATGCCTTCCTGTCATCCGATTTTTTTCAAATTCGACAGTATTACTCATTGCCATCATTATTAACTATTCGAAAAATAAAACGAGTGGGCTAACTAAAATTGGAACAGTTATTAACCGTTGTTTATCATTTTCAGCGGTTTTCGACATTCTTCCCCCTCCAGCGATGCCTTCCTGTCATCCGATTTTTTTCAAATTCGACAATATTACTCATTGCCATCATTATTAACTATTCGAAAAATAAAACGAGTGGGCTAACTAAAATTGGAACAGTTATTAACCGTTGTTTATCATTTTCAGCGGTTTTCGACATTCTTCCCCCTCCAGCGATGCCTTCCTGTCATCCGATTTTTTTTAAATTCGACAATATTACTCATTGCCATCATTATTAACTATTCCAACAATAAAACGAGTGGGCTAACTAAAATTGGAACAGTTATTAACCGTTGTTTATCATTTTCAGCGGTTTTCGACATTCTTCCCCCTCCAGCGATGCCTTCCTGTCATCCGATTTTGTTTAAATTCGTCAATATTACTCATTGCCATCATTATTAACTATTCGAAAAATAAAACGAGTGGGCTAACTAAAATTGGAACAGTTATTAACCGTTGTTTATCATTTTCAGCGGTTTTCGACATTCTTCCCCCTCCAGCGATGCCTTCCTGTCATCCGATTTTTTTCAAATTCGACAATATTACTCATTGCCATCATTATTAACTATTCGAAAAATAAAACGAGTGGGCTAACTAAAATTGGAACAGTTATTAACCGTTGTTTATCATTTTCAGCGGTTTTCGACATTCTTCCCCCTCCAGCGATGCCTTCCTGTCATCCGATTTTTTTCAAATTCGATAATATTACTCATTGCCATCATTATTAACTATTCGAAAAATAAAACGAGTGGGCTAACTAAAATTGGAACAGTTATTAACCGTTGTTTATCATTTTCAGCGGTTTTCGACATTCTTCCCCCTCCAGCGATGCCTTCCTGTCATCCGATTTTTTTAAAATTCGACAGTATTACTCATTGCCATCATTATTAACTATTCGAAAAATAAAACGAGTGGGCTAACTAAAATTGGAACAGTTATTAACCGTTGTTTATCATTTTCAGCGGTTTTCGACATTCTTCCCCCTCCAGCGATGCCTTCCTGTCATCCGATTTTTTTCAAATTCGATAATATTACTCATTGCCATCATTATTAACTATTCGAAAAATAAAACGAGTGGGCTAACTAAAATTGGAACAGTTATTAACCGTTGTTTATCATTTTCAGCGGGTTACGACATTCTTCTCCCTCCAGCGATGTCTTCCTGTAATCCGATTTTTTTCGAATTCGATAATATTACTCACTGCCATCATTATTAACTATTCCAAAAATAAAACGAGTGGGCTAACTAAAACTGGAACAGTTATTAAGGGTTGTTTGTCATTTTCAGCGGTTTTCGACATTCTTCCCCCTCCAGCGATGCCTTCCTGTCATTCGATTTTTTTCAAAATCGACAATATTACTCATTGCCATCATTATTAACTATTCGAAAAATAAAACGAGTGGGCTAACTAAAATTGGAACAGTTATTAACCGTTGTTTATCATTTTCAGCGGTTTTCGACATTCTTCCCCCTCCAGCGATGTCTTCCTGTAATCCGATTTTTTTTAAATTCGACAATATTACTCAATGCCATCATTATTAACTATTCGAAAAATAAATCGATTGGGCTAACTAAAATTGGAACAGTTATTAACCGTCGTTTGTCATTTTCAGCGGTTTTCGACATTTTTCCCCCTCCAGCGATGCCTTCCTGTCATCCGATTTTTTTCACATTCGACAATATTACTCACTGCCATCATTATTAACTATTCGAAAAATAAAACGAGTGGGCTAACTAAAATTGGAACAGTTATTAACCGTTGTTTATCATTTTCAGCGGTTTTCGACATTCTTCCCCCTCCAGCGATGCCTTCCTGTCATCCGATTTTTTCGAAATCGACAATATTACTCATTGCCATCATTATTAACTATTCGAAAAATAAAACGAGTGGGCTAATTAAATTGGAACAGTTATTAACCGTTGTTTGTAATTTTCATCGTTTTTCGACATTCTTCCCCCTCCAGTGATCCCTTACTGTCATCCGATTTTTTTCGAATTCGACAATATTGCTCACTGCCATCATTATTAACTATTCGAAAAATAAAACGGGTGGGCTAACTAAAATTGGAACAGTTATTAACCGTTGTTTATCATATTCAGCGGTTTCCGACATTCTTCCCCCTCCAGCGATGCCTTCCTGTGATCCGATTTTTTTAAATTCCAAAATATTACTCACTGCCATCATTATTATCTATTCGAAAAATAAAACGAGTGGGCTAACTAAAATTGGAACAGTTATTAACCGTTGTTTATCATTTTCAGCGGTTTTCGAATTTTTCCCCCTCCAGCAGTGCCTTCCTGTCATCCGATTTTTTTCAAATTCGACAGTATTACTCACTGCCATCATTATTAACTATTCCAAAAATAAAACGAGTGGGCTAACTAAAAGTAGAACAGTTATTAATCGTTGTTTATCATATTCAGCGGTTTTCGACATTCTTCCCCCTCCAGCGATGCCTTTCTGTTATCCGATATTTTTTAAATTCGACAATATTACTCATTGCCATCATTATTAACTATTCGAAGAATACAATTAGTGGGCTAACTAAAATTGGAACAGTTATTAACCGTTGTTTGTCATTTTCAGCGGTTTTCGACATTTTTCCCCCTCCAACGGTGCGTTCCTGTCATCCGATTTTTATTAAATTCGACAATATTACTCATTGCCATCATTATTAACTATTGGAATGATCAACGAGTGGGCTAACTAAAATTGGAACAGTTATTAACCGTTGTTTGTCATTTTCAGCGGTTTTCGACATTCTTCCCCCTCCAGCGATGCCTTCCTGTCATCCGATTTTTTCAAAATCGACAGTAATACTCATTGCCATCATTATTAATTATTTGAAAAATAAAAAGAGTGGGCTAACTAAAATTGGAACAGTTATTACCGTTGTTTATCATTTTCAGCGGTTTTCGACATTCTTCCCCCTCCAGCGATGCCTTCCTGTCATCCGACTTTTTTTAAATTCGACAATATTACTCATTGCCATCATTATTAACTATTGGAAAAATAAAACGAGTGGGCTAACTAAAATTGGAACAGTTATTAACCGTTGTTTATCATGTTCAGCGGTTTTCGACATTCTTCCCCCTCCAGCGATGACTTCCTGTCATCCGATATTTTTTAAATTCGACAGTATTACTCATTGCCATTATTATTAACTATTCGAAAAATAAAACGAGTGGGCTAACTAAAATTGGAGCAGTTATTAAACGTTGTTTATCATTTTCAGCGGTTTTCGACATTCTTCCCCCTCCAGCGATGCCTTCCTGTCATCCGATTTTTTTTAAATTCCACAATATTACTCATTGCCATCATTATTAACTATTCGAAAAAGAAAACAAGCGGGCTAACTAAAATTGGAACAGTTATTAACCGTTGTTTATCATATTCAGCGGTTTTCGACATTCTTCCCCCTCCAGCGATGCCTTCCTGTCATCCGATGTTTCTCAAATTCGATAATATTACTCATTGCCATCATTATTAACTATTCGAAAAATAAAACGAGTTGGCTAACTAAAATTGGAACAGTTCTTAACCGTTGTTTATCATTTTCAGCGGTTTTCGACATTCTTCCCCCTCCAGCGATGCCTTCCTCTCATCCGATTTTTTTTCAAAATCGACAATATTACTCATTGCCATTATTAATAACTGTTCGAAAAATAAAACGAGTGGCCAACTAAAATTGGAACAGTTATTAACCGTTGTTTATCATTTTCATCGTTTTTCGACATTCTTCCCCCTCCAGCGATGCCTTCCTGTCATCCGATTTTTTTCAAATTCGACAGTATTACTTATTGCCATCATTATTAACTATTCGAAAAATAAAACGAGTGGGCTAACTAAAATTGGAACAGTTATTAACCGTTGTTTATCATTTTCAGCGGTTTTCGACATTCTTCCCCCTCCAGCGATGCCTTCCTGTCATCCGATTTTTTTCAAATTCGACAATATTACTCATTGCCATCATTACTAACTATTCGACAAATAAAACGAGTGGTCTAACTAAAATTGGAACAGTTATTAACCGTTGTTTATCATTTTCAGCGGTTTTCGACATTCTTCCCCCTCCAGCGATGCCTTCCTCTCATCCGATTTTTTTCAAAATCGACAATATTACTCATTGCCATCATTATTAACTATTCGAAAAATAAAACGAGTGGGCTAACTAAAATTGGAACAGTTATTAACCGTTGTTTATCATTTTCAGCGGTTTTCGACATTCTTCCCCCTCCAGCGATGCCTTCCTCTCATCCGATTTTTTTCAAAATCGACATTATTACTCATTGCCATCATTATTAACTATTCGAAAAATAAAACGAGTGGGCTAACTAAAATTGGAACAGTTATTAACCGTTGTTTGTCATTTTCAGCGGGTTACGACATTCTTCTCCCTCCAGCGATGCCTTCCTGTAATCCGATTTTTTTCGAATTCGACAATATTACTCACTGCCATCATTATTAACTATTCGAAAAATAAAACGAGTGGGCTAACTGAAATTGGAACAGTTATTAACCGTTGTTTATCATTCTCAGCGGTTTTCGACATTCTTCCCCCTCCAGCGATGCCTTCTTGTCATCCGATTTTTTTTAAATTCGACAATATTACTCATTGCCATCATTATTAACTATTCGAAAAATAAAACGAGTGGGCTAACTAAAATTGGAACAGTTATTAACCGTTGTTTATCATTTTCAGCGGTTTTCGACATTCTTCCCCCTCCAGCGATGCCTTCCTGTCATCCGATTTTTTTCAAATTCGACAGTATTACTCATTGCCATCATTATTAACTATTCGAAAAATAAAACGAGTGGGCTAACTAAAATTGGAACAGTTATTAAGCGTTGTTTATCATTTTCTGCTGTTTTCGACATTCTTCCCCCTCCAGCGATGCCTTCCTGTCATCCGATTTTTTTCAAATTCGACAATATTACTCATTGCCATCATTATTAACTATTCGAAAAATAAAACGAGTGGGCTAACTAAAATTGGAACAGTTATTAACCGTTGTTTATCATTTTCAGTGGTTTTCGACATTCTTCCCCCTCCAGCGATGCCTTCCTGTCATCCGATTTTTTTCAAATTCGACAATATTACTCATTGCCATCATTATTAACTATTCGAAAAATAAAACGAGTGGGCTAACTAAAATTGGAACAGTTATTAACCGTTGTTTATCATTTTCAGCGGTTTTCGACATTCTTCCCCCTCCAGCGATGCCTTCCTGTCATCCGATTTTTTTCAAATTCGACAGTATTACTTATTGCCATCATTATTAACTATTCGAAAAATAAAACGCGTGGGCTAACTAAAATTAGAACAGTTATTAACCGTTGTTTATCATTTTCAGCGGTTTTCGACATTCTTCCCCCTCCAGCGATGCCTTCCTGTCATCCGATTTTGTTTAAATTCGTCAATATTACTCATTGCCATCATTATTAACTATTCGAAAAATAAAACGAGTGGGCTAACTAAAATTGGAACAGTTATTAAGCGTTGTTTATCATTTTCAGCGGTTTTCGACATACTTCCCCCTCCAGCGATGCCTTCCTGTCATCCGATATTTTTCGAATTCGACAATATTACTTATTACCACCATTATTAACTATTCGAAAAATAAAACGAGTGGGCTAACTAAAATTGGAACAGTTATTAACCGTTGTTTATCATTTCCAGCTGTTTTCGACATTCTTCCCCCTCCAGCGATGCCTTCCTGTCATCCGATTTTTTTCAAAATCGACAATATTACTTATTACCATCATTATCAACTATTCGAAAAATAAAACGAGTGGGCTAACTAAAATTGGAACAGTTGTTAACCGTTGTTTATCATTTTCAGCTGTTTTCGACATTCTTCCCTCTCCAGCGATGCCTTCCTCTCATCCGATTTTGTTTGAATTCGTCAATATTACTTATTGCCATCATTATCAACTATTCGAAAAATAAAACGCGTGGGCTAACTAAAATTAGAACAGTTATTAACCGTTGTTTATCATTTTCAGCGGTTTTCGACATTCTTCCCCCTCCAGCGATGCCTTCCTGTCATCTGATTTTTTTCAAATTCGACAGTATTACTCATTGCCATCATTATTACCTATTCCAACAATAAAACGAGTGGGCTAACTAAAATTGGAACAGTTGTTAACCGTTGTTTATCATTTTCAGCGGTTTTCGACATTCTTCCCCCTCCAGCGATGCCTTCCTGTCATCCGATTTTTTTCAAATTTTACAATATTACTCATTGCCATCCTTATTAACTATTCGAAAAATAAAACGAGTGGGCTAACTAAAATTGGAACAGTTATTAACCGTTGATTATCATTTTCAGTGGTTTTCGACATTCTTTCCCCTCCAGCGATGACTTCCTGTCATCCGATTTTTTTTAAATTCGACAATATTACTCATTGCCATCATTATTAACTATTCGAAAAATAAAACAAGTGGGCTAACTAAAATTGGAGCAGTTATTAACCGTTGTTTTTTCATTTTCAACGGTTTTCGACATTCTTCCCCCTCCAGCGATGCCTTCCATTCATCCGATTTTGTTTAAATTCGACAATATCACTCATTGCCATCATTATTAACTATTCGAAAAATAAAACAAGTGGACTTACTAAAATTGGAACAGTTATTAACCGTTGTTTATCATTTTCAGCGGTTTTCGACATTTTTCCCCCTCCAGCGATGTCTTCCTGTCATCCGATTTTGTTTAAATTCGTCAATATTACTCATTGCCATCATTATTAACTATTCGAAAAATAAAACGAGTGGGCTAACTAAAATTGGAACAGTTATTAACCGTTGTTTATCATTTTCAGCGGTTTTCGACATTCTTCCCCCTCCAGCGATGCCTTCCTGTCATCCGATTTTTTTCAAATTCGACAGTATTACTCATTGCCATCATTATTAACTATTCGAAAAATAAAACGAGTGGGCTAACTAAAATTGGAACAGTTATTAACCGTTGTTTATCATTTTCAGCGGTTTTCGACATTCTTCCCCCTCCAGCGATGCCTTCCTGTCATCCGATATTTTTTAAATTCGACAGTATTACTCATTGCCATCATTATTAACTATTCGAAAAATAAAACGAGTGGGCTAACTAAAATTGGAGCAGTTATTAACCGTTGTTTATAATTTTCAATGTTTTTCGACATTCTTCCCCTTCCAGCGGTGCCTTCCTGTCAACCGATTTTTTTCAAATTCGATAATATTACTCATTGCCATCATTATTAACTATTCGAAAAATAAAACGAGTGGGCTAACTAAAATCGGAACAGTTATTAACCGTTGTTTATCATGAAGAGCGGTTTTCGACATTCTTCCCCTTCCAGCGGTGCCTTCCTGTCATCCGATATTTTTTAAATTCAACAGTAATACTTATTGCCATCATTATTAACTATTGGAAAAATAAAACGAGTGGGCTAACTAAAAGTGGAACAGTTATTGACCGTTGTTTGTAATTTTCCTCTTATTTTCGACATTCTTCCCCCTCCAGCGATGCCTTCCTGTCATCCGATTTTTTTTAAATTCTACAGTAATACTCTTTGCCATCATTATTATCTATTCTAAAAATAAAACGAGTGGGCTAACTAAAATTGGAACAGTTATTAACCGTTGTTTGTCATTTTCAACGGTTTTCGACATTTTTCCCCCTCCAGCGATGCCTTCCTGTGATCCGATTTTGTTCAAAATCGACAATATTACTTATTGCCATCATTATTAACTATTGGAAAAACAAAACGAGTGGGCTAACTAAAATTGGAACAGTTATTAACCGTTGTTTATCATTTTCAGCGGTTTTCGACATTCTTCCCCCTCCAGCGATGCCTTCTTTTCATCCGACTTTTTTTAAATTCGACAGTATTACTCATTGCCATCATTATTAACTATTCGAAAAATAAAACGAGAGGGCTAACTAAAATTGGAACAGTTATTAACCGTTGTTTATCATTTTCAGCGGTTTTCGACATTCTTCCCCCTCCAGCTATGCCTTCCTGTCATCCGATTTTTTAAAATTCGACAGTAATACTTATTGCCATCATTATTAACTATTCGAAAAATAAAACGAGTGGGCTAACTAAAATTGGAACAGTTATTAACCGTTGTTTATCATTTTCAGCGGTTTTCGACATTCTTCCCCCTCCAGCGATGCCTTCCTGTCATTCGATTTCTTTTAAAATCGTCAATATTGCTCATTGCCATCATTATTAACTATTCGAAAAATAAAACGAGTGGGCTAACTAAAATTGGAACAGTTATTAACCGTTGTTTATCATTTTCAGCGGTTTTCGACATTCTTCCCCCTTCAGCGATGCCTTCCTGTCATCCGATTTTTTTAAAATTCGACAGTATTACTCATTGCCATCATTATTAACTATTCGAAAAATAAAACGAGTGGGCTAACTAAAATTGGAACAGTTATTAACCGTTGTTTATCATTTTCAGCGGTTTTCGACATTCTTCCCCCTCCAGCGATGCCTTCCTGTCATCCGATTTTGTTTAAATTCGTCAATATTACTCATTGCCATCATTATTAACTATTCGAAAAATAAAACGAGTGGGCTAACTAAAATTGGAACAGTTATTAACCGTTGTTTATCATTTTCAGTGGTTTTCGACATTCTTCCCCCTCCAGCGATGCCTTCCTGTCATCCGATTTTTTTCAAATTCGACAGTATTACTTATTGCCATCATTATTAACTATTCGAAAAATAAAACGAGTGGGCTAAGTAAAATTGGAACAGTTATTAAGCGTAGTTTATCATTTTCAGCGGTTTTCGACATTTCTTCCCCTCCAGCGATGCCTTCCTGTCATCCGATTTTTTTTCCAATTCGACAGTATTACTTATTGCCATCATTATTACCTATTCCAAAAATAAAACGAGTGGGCTAACTAAAATTAGAACAGTTATTAACCGTTGTTTATCATTTTCAGCGGTTTTCGACATTCTTCCCCCTCCAGCGATGCCTTCCTGTCATCCGATTTTTTTCAAATTCGACAATATTACTCATTGCCATCATTATTAACTATTCGAAAAATAAAACGAGTGGGCTAACTAAAATTGGAACAGTTATTAAGCGTTGTTTATCATTTTCAGCGGTTTTCGACATTCTTCCCCCTCCAGCGATGCCTTCCTGTCATCCGATTTTTTTTAAATTCGACAATATTGCTCATTGCCATCATTATTAACTATTCGAAAAATAAAACGAGTGGGCTAACTAAAATTGGAACAGTTATTAACCGTTGTTTATCATTTTCAGCGGTTTTCGACATTCTTCCCCCTTCAGCGATGCCTTCCTGTCATCCGATTTTTTTAAAATTCGACAATATTGCTCATTGCCATCATTATTAACTATTCGAAAAATAAAACGAGTGGGCTAACTAAAATTGGAACAGTTATTAAGGGTTTTTTATCATTATCAGCGGTTTTAGACATTTTTCCCCCTCCAGCGATGTCTTCCTGTCATCCGATTTTTTTCAAATTCGATAATATTACTCATTGCCATCATTATTAACTATTCGAAAAATAAAACGAGTGGGCTAACTAAAATTGGAACAGTTATTAAGGGTTGTTTGTCATTTTCAGCGGTTTTCGACATTCTTCCCCCTCCAGCGATGCCTTCCTGTCATTCGATTTCTATTAAAATCGACCATATTACTTATTGTCATCATTATTAACTATTCGAAAAATAAAACGAGGGGGCTAACTAAAATTGGAACAGTTATTGACCGTTGTTTATAATTTTCAGCAGTTTTCGACATTCTTCCCTCTCCAGCGATGCTTTCCTGTCATCCGATTTTTTTTTAATTCGACAGTAACACTCATTGCCATCATTATTATCTATTCGAAAAATAAAACGAGTGGGCTAACAAAAATTGGAACAATTATTAACCGTTGTTTATCATTTTCAGCGGTTTTCGACATTTCTACCCCACCAGCGATGCCTTCCTGTCATCTGATTTTTTTCAAATTCGACAGTATTACTTCATGCCATCATTATTAACTATTCGAAAAATAAAACGAGTGGGCTAACTAAAATTGGAACAGTTATTAACCGTTGTTTATCATTTTCAGCGGTTTTCGACATTCTTCCCCCTCCAGCGATGCCTTCCTGTCATCCGATTTTGTTTAAATTCGTCAATATTACTCATTGCCATCATTATTAACTATTCGAAAAATAAAACGAGTGGGCTAACTAAAATTGGAACAGTTATTAAGCGTTGTTTATCATTTTCAGTGGTTTTCGACATTCTTCCCCCTCCAGCGATGCCTTCCTGTCATCCGATTTTTTTTAAATTCGACAATATTACTCATTGCCATCATTATTAACTATTCGAAAAATAAAACGAGTGGGCTAACTAAAATTGGAACAGTTATTAACCGTTGTTTATCATTTTCAGCGGTTTTCGACATTCTTCCCCCTCCAGCGATGCCTTCCTGTCATCCGATTTTGTTTAAATTCGTCAATATTACTCATTGCCATCATTATTAACTATTCGAAAAATAAAACGAGTGGGCTAACTAAAATTGGAACAGTTATTAACCGTTGTTTATCATTTTCAGCGGTTTTCGACATTCTTCCCCCTCCAGCGATGCCTTCCTGTCATCCGATTTTGTTTAAATTCGTCAATATTACTCATTGCCATCATTATTAACTATTCGAAAAATAAAACGAGTGGGCTAACTAAAATTGGAACAGTTATTAACCGTTGTTTATCATTTTCAGCGGTTTTCGACATTCTTCCCCCTCCAGCGATGCCTTCCTGTCATCCGATTTTTTTTAAATTCGACAGTAATACTTATTGCCATCATTATTAACTATTCGAAAAATAAAACGAGTGGGCTAACTAAAATTGGAACAGTTATTAACCGTTGTTTATCATTTTCAGCGGTTTTCGACATTCTTCCCCCTCCAGCGATGCCTT
The DNA here is from genome assembly GCA_030407085.1 of Trichopria drosophilae. Taxonomy (NCBI): domain Eukaryota; kingdom Metazoa; phylum Arthropoda; class Insecta; order Hymenoptera; family Diapriidae; genus Trichopria; species Trichopria drosophilae. The sequence goes on from CM059582.1 coordinate 105,174,178, forward strand.
CCTGTCATCCGATTTTTTTTAAATTCGACAGTAATACTTATTGATATCATTATTAACTATTCAAAAAATAAAACCAGTGGGCTAACTAAAATTGGAGCAGTTATTAAGCGTTGTTTATCATTTTCAGTGGTTTTCGACATTCTTCCCCCTCCAGCGATGCCTTCCTGTCATTCGATTTTTTTTAAATTCGACAATATTACTCATTGCCATCATTATTAACTATTCGAAAAATAAAACGAGAGGGCTAACTAAAATTGGTAAAGGCATTAACCGTTGTTTATCATTTTCAGCTGTTTTCGACATTCTTCCCCCTCCAGCGATGCCTTCCTGTCATCCGATTTTTTAAGAATTCGACAGTAATACTTATTGCCATCATTATTAACTATTCGAAAAATAAAACGAGTGGGCTAAATAAAATTGGAGCAGTTATTAAGCGTTTTTTGTCATTTTCAGCGGTTTTCGACATTTCTACCCCTCCAGCGATGCCTTCCTGTCATCTGATTTTTTTCCAATTCGACAGTAATACTTATTGCCATCATTATTAACTATTCGAAAAATAAAACGAGTGGGCTAACAAAAATTGGAACAGTTATTAACCGTTGTTTATCATTTTCAGCGGTTTTCGACATTCTTCCCCCACGAGCGATGCCTTCCTGTCATCCGATTTTTGCAAATTCGACAATATTACTGATTGCCATCATTATTAACTATTCGAACAATAAAACGAGTGGGCTAACTAAAAGTGTAACAGTTATTAAGCGTTGTTTATAATTTTCAATGTTTTTCGACATTCTTCTCCCTCCAGCGATGTCATCCGATTTATTTTAAATTCGACAGTATTACTCATTGCCATCATTATTAACTATTCAAAAAATAAAACGTGTGGGCTAACTAAAATTGGTACAGTTATTAAGCGTTGTTTATCATTTTCAGCGGTTTTCGACATTCTTCCCCCTCCAGCTATGCCTTCCTGTCATCCGATTTTTTAAAATTCGACAGTAATACTTATTGCCATCATTATTAACTATTCAAAAAATAAAACGTGTGGGCTAACTAAAATTGGTACAGTTATTAAGCGTTGTTTATCATTTTCAGCGGTTTTCGACATTCTTCCCCCTCCAGCGATGGCTTCCTGTCATCCGATTTTATTTAAATTCGTCAATATTACTCATTGCCATCATTATTAACTATTCGAAAAATAAAACGAGTGGGCTAACTAAAATTGGAACAGTTATTAACCGTTGTTTATCATATTTAGCGGTTTTCGACATTCTTCCCCTTCCAGCGGTGCCTTCCTCTCATCCGATTTTTTTTTAAATTCGACAGTAATACTTATTGCCATCATTATTAACTATTTGAAAAATAAAACGAGTGGGCTAACTAAAATTGGAACAGTTGTTAACCGTTGTTTATCATTTTCAGCGGTTTTCGACATTCTTCCCCCTCCAGCGATGCCTTCCTCTCATCCGATTTTGTTTAAATTCGTCAATATTACTCATTGCGATCATTATTAACTATTCGAAAAATAAAACGAGGGGGCTAACTAAAATTGGAACAGTTATTAAGCGTTGTTTATCATTTTCAGTGGTTTTCGACATTCTTCCCCCTCCAGCGATGCCTTCCTGTCATCCGATTTTTTTCAAATTCGACAATATTACTCATTGCCATCATTATTAACTATTCGAAAAATAAAACGAGTGGGCTAACTAAAATTGGAACAGTTATGAAGCGTTGTTTATCATTTTCAGTGGTTTTCGACATTTCTACCCCTCCAGCGATGCCTTCCTGTCATCTAATTTTTTTTCCAATTCGACAGTAATACTTATTACCATCATTATCAACTATTCGAAAAATAAAACGAGTGGGCTAACTAAAATTGGAACAGTTATTAACCGTTGTTTATCATTTTCAGCGGTTTTCGACATTCTTCCCCCACCAGCTATGCCTTCCTGTCATCCGATTTTTTACAATTCGACAGTAATACTTATTGTTATCATTATTAACTATTCAAAAAATAAAACGAGTGGGCTAACTAAAATTGGAACAGTTATTAAGCGTTGTTTATCATTTTCAGTGGTTTTCGACATTCTTCCCCCTCCAGCGATGCCGTCCTGTCATTCGATTTTTTTTAAATTCGACAATATTACTCATTGCCATCATTATTAACTATTCGAAAAATAAAACGAGTGGGCTAACTAAAATTGGTAAAGGCATTAACCGTTGTTTATCATTTTCAGCGGTTTTCGACATTCTTCCCCCTCCAGCGATGCCTTCCTGTCATCCGATTTTTTTAAAATTCGACAGTAATACTTATTGCTATCATTATTAACTATTCGAAAAATAAAACGAGTGGGCTAACTAAAATTGGAACAGTTATTAACCGTTGTTTATCATTTTCAGTGGTTTTCGACATTCTTCCCCCTCCAGCGATGCCTTCCTGTCATCCGATTTTTTTCAAATTCGACAATATTACTCATTGCCATCATTATTAACTATTCGAAAAATAAAACGAGTGGGCTAACTAAAATTGGAACAGTTATTAAGCGTTGTTTATCATTTTCAGTGGTTTTCGACATTCTTCCCCCTCCAGCGATGCCTTCCTAACATCCGATTTTTTTCAAAATCGACAATATTACTCATTGCCATCATTATTACCTATTCCAACAATAAAACGAGTGGGCTAACTAAAATTGGAACAGTTGTTAACCGTTGTTTATCATTTTCAGCTGTTTTCGACATTCTTCCCCCTCCAGCTATGCCTTCCTGTCATCCGATTTTTTAAAATTCGACAGTAATACTTATTGCCATCATTATTAACTATTCGAAAAATAAAACGAGTGGGCTAACTAAAATTGGAACAGTTATTAACCGTTGTTTGTCATTTTCAGCGGTTTTCGACATTCTTCCCCCACCAGCGATGCCTTCCTGTCATCCGATTTTTTGCCAATTCGACAATATTACTGATTGCCATCATTATTAACTATTCGAAAAATAAAACGAGTGGGCTAACTAAAATTGGAACAGTTATTAACCGTTGTTTATCATTTTCAGCGGTTTTCGACATTCTTCCCCCTCCAGCGATGCCTTCCTGTCATCCGATTTTTTTCAAATTCGACAATATTACTCATTGCCATCATTATTAACTATTCGAAAAATAAAACGAGTGGGCTAACTAAAATTGGAACAGTTATTAAGCGTTGTTTATCATTTTCAGTGGTTTTCGACATTCTTCCCCCTCCAGCGATGCCTTCCTGTCATCCGATTTTGTTTAAATTCGTCAATATTACTCATTGCCATCATTATTAACTATTCGAAAAATAAAACGAGTGGGCTAACTAAAATTGGAACAGTTATTAACCGTTGTTTATCATTTTCAGCGGTTTTCGACATTCTTCCCCCTCCAGCGATGCCTTCCTGTCATCCGATTTTGTTTAAATTCGTCAATATTACTCATTGCCATCATTATTAACTATTCGAAAAATAAAACGAGTGGGCTAACTAAAATTGGAACAGTTATTAACCGTTGTTTATCATTTTCAGCGGTTTTCGACATTCTTCCCCCTCCAGCGATGCCTTCCTGTCATCCGATTTTGTTTAAATTCGTCAATATTACTCATTGCCATCATTATTAACTATTCGAAAAATAAAACGAGTGGGCTAACTAAAATTGGAACAGTTATTAACCGTTGTTTATCATTTTCAGCGGATTTCGACAATCTTCCCCCTCCAGCGATGCCTTCCTGTCATCCGATTCTTTTAAAATTCGACAGTAATACTTATTGCCATCATTATTAACTATTCGAAAAATAAAACGAGTGGGCTAACAAAAATTGGAACAGTTATTAAGCGTTGTTTATCATTTTCAGCTGTTTTCGCCATTCTTCCCCCTCCAGCTATGCCTTCCTGTCATCCGATTTTTTAAAATTCGACAGTAATACTTATTGCCATCATTATTAACTATTCGAAAAAAAAAGAGTGGGCTAACTAAAATTAGAACAGTTATTAACCGTTGTTTATCATTTTCAGCGGTTTTCGACATTCTTCCCCCTCCAGCGATGCCTTCCTGTCATCCGATTTTGTTTAGATTCGTCAATATTACTCATTGCCATCATTATTACCTATTCCAACAATAAAACGAGTGGGCTAACTAAAATTGGAACAGTTGTTAACCGTTGTTTATCATTTTCAGCTGTTTTCGACATTCTTCCCCCTCCAGCTATGCCTTCCTGTCATCCGATTTTTTAAAATTCGACAGTAATACTTATTGCCATCATTATTAACTATTCGAACAATAAAACGAGTGGGCTAACTAAAATTGGAACAGTTGTTAACCGTTGTTTATCATTTTCAGCTGTTTTCGACATTCTTCCCCCTCCAGCGATGCCTTCCTGTCATCCGATTTTGTTTAAATTCGTCAATATTACTCATTGCCATCATTATTAAATGACGCTGAAGCTAGCAGCAGATTCGCAGCAGCGGATTCGAAAAAACTATGGTTTTCAGCCATTAAAATTGCCAAAAATGGATTATTAATATAAAATTTGTCTAAAAATGTTTAAATGCAAGTAATTTTTAATAAGAAATTATACATTTCAACAGTTTTCTTGAATCTGCTGCTAGCTTCAGCGTCATCATAATTAACTATTCGAAAAATAAAACGAGTGGGCTAACTAAAATTGGAACAGTTATGAAGCGTTGTTTATCATTTTCAGTGGTTTTCGACATTCTTCCCCCTCCAGCGATGCCTTCCTTTCATCCGATTTTTTTCAAATTCTACAATATTACTCATTGCCATCATTATTAACTATTCAAAAAATAAAACGAGTGGGCTAACTAAAATTGGAACAGTTATTAACCGTTGTTTATCATTTTCAGCGGTTTTCGACATTCTTCCCCCTCCAGCGATGCCTTCCTGTCATCCGATTTTTTTTAAATTCGACAGTAATACTTATTGATATCATTATTAACTATTCAAAAAATAAAACCAGTGGGCTAACTAAAATTGGAGCAGTTATTAAGCGTTGTTTATCATTTTCAGCTGTTTTCGACATTCTTCCCCCTCCAGCGATGCCTTCCTGTCATCCGATTTTGTTTAAATTCGTCAATATTACTCATTGCCATCATTATTAACTATTCGAAAAATAAAACGAGTGGGCTAACTAAAATTGGAACAGTTATTAAGCGTTGTTTATCATTTTCAGTGGTTTTCGACATTCTTCCCCCTCCAGCGATGCCTTCCTGTCATCCGATTTTTTTCAAATTCGACAGTAATACTTATTGCCATCGTTATTAACTATTCGAAAAATAAAACGAGTGGGCTAAATAAAATTGGAGCAGTTATTAAGCGTTTTTTGTCATTTTCAGCGGTTTTCGACATTTCTACCCCTCCAGCGATGCCTTCCTGTCATCTAATTTTTTTTCCAATTCGACAGTAATACTTATTGCCATCATTATTAACTATTCGAAAAATAAAACGAGTGGGCTAACAAAAATTGGAACAGTTATTAACCGTTTTTTATCATTTTCAGCGGTTTTCGACATTCTTCCCCCACCAGCGATGCCTTCCTGTCATCCGATTTTTTGCAAATTCGACAATATTACTGATTGCCATCATTATTAACTATTCGAACAATAAAATGAGTGGGCTAACTAAAAGTGTAACAGTTATTAAGCGTTGTTTATAATTATCAGTGGTTTTCGACATTCTTCTCCCTCCAGCGATGCCTTCCTGTCATCCGATTTATTTTAAATTTCACAATATTACTCATTGCCATCATTATTAACTATTCGAAAAATAAAACGAATGGGCTAACTAAAATTGGTAAAGGCATTAACCGTTGTTTATCATTTTCAGCGGTTTTCGACATTCTTCCCCCTCCAGCGATGCCTTCCTGTCATCCGATTTTTTTAAAATTCGACAGTGATACTTATTGCTATCATTATTAACTATTCAAAAAATAAAACGAGTGGGCTAACTAAAATTGGAACAGTTATTAAGCGTTGTTTATCATTTTCAGTGGTTTTCGACATTCTTCCCCCTCCAGCGATGCCTTCCTTTCATCCGATTTTTTTCAAATTCTACAATATTACTCATTGCCATCATTATTAACTATTCGAAAAATAAAACGAGTAGGCTAACTAAAATTGGAGCAGTTATTAAGCGTTGTTTATCATTTTCAGTGGTTTTCGACATTCTTCCCCCTCCAGCGATGCCTTCCTGTCATTCGATTTTTTTTAAATTCGACAATATTACTCATTGCCATCATTATTAACTATTCGAAAAATAAAACGAGTGGGCTAACTAAAATTGGTAAAGGCATTAACCGTTGTTTATCATTTTCAGCTGTTTTCGACATTCTTCCCCCTCCAGCGATGCCTTCCTGTCATCCGATTTTTTTAAAATTCGACAGTAATACTTATTGCCATCATTATTAACTATTCGAAAAATAAAACGAGTGGGCTAAATAAAATTGGAGCAGTTATTAAGCGTTTTTTGTCATTTTCAGCGGTTTTCGACATTTCTACCCCTCCAGCGATGCCTTCCTGTCATCTGATTTTTTTCCAATTCGACAGTAATACTTATTGCCATCATTATTAACTATTCGAAAAATAAAACGAGTTGGCTAACAAAAATTGGAACAGTTATTAACCGTTGTTTATCATTTTCAGCGGTTTTCGACATTCTTCCCCCACCAGCGATGCCTTCCTGTCATCCGATTTTTTGCAAATTCGACAATATTACTGATTGCCATCATTATTAACTATTCGAACAATAAAATGAGTGGGCTAACTAAAATTGTAACAGTTATTAAGCATTGTTTATAATTTTCAGTGGTTTTCGACATTCTTCTCCCTCCAGCGATGCCTTCCTGTCATCCGATTTTTTTTAAATTTTACAATATTACTCATTGCCATCATTATTACCTATTCCAAAAATAAAACGAGTGGGCTAACTAAAATTGGAACAGTTATTAACCGTTGTTTATCATTTTCAGCGGTTTTCGACATTCTTCCCCCTCCAGCGATGGCTTCCTGTCATCCGATTTTGTTTAAATTCGTCAATATTACTCATTGCCATCATTGTTAACTATTCGAAAAATAAAACGAGTGGGCTAACTAAAATTGGAACAGTTATTAACCGTTGTTTATCATTTTCAGCGGTTTTCGACATTCTTCCCCCTCCAGCGATGCCTTCCTGTCATCCGATTTTGTTTAAATTCGTCAATATTACTCATTGCCATCATTATTAACTATTCGAAAAATAAAACGAGTGGGCTAACTAAAATTGGAACAGTTATTAACCGTTGTTTATCATTTTCAGCGGATTTCGACAATCTTCCCCCTCCAGCGATGCCTTCCTGTCATCCGATTCTTTGAAAATTCGACAGTAATACTTATTGCCATCATTATTAACTATTCGAAAAATAAAACGAGTGGGCTAACAAAAATTGGAACAGTTATTAAGCGTTGTTTATCATTTTCAGCTGTTTTCGCCATTCTTCCCCCTCCAGCTATGCCTTCCTGTCATCCGATTTTTTAAAATTCGACAGTAATACTTATTGCCATCATTATTAAATATTCGAAAAATAAAACGAGTGGGCTAACTAAAATTGGAACAGTTATTAACCGTTGTTTGTCATTTTCAGCGGTTTTCGACATTCTTCCCCCTCCAGCGATGCCTTCCTCTCATCCGATTTTGTTTAAATTCGTCAATATTACTCATTGCGATCATTATTAACTATTCGAAAAATAAAACGAGTGGGCTAACAAAAATTGGAACAGTTATTAAGCGTTGTTTATCATTTTCAGCTGTTTTCGCCATTCTTCCCCCTCCAGCTATGCCTTCCTGTCATCCGATTTTTTAAAATTCGACAGTAATACTTATTGCCATCATTATTAACTATTCGAAAAAAAAAGAGTGGGCTAACTAAAATTAGAACAGTTATTAACCGTTGTTTATCATTTTCAGCGGTTTTCGACATTCTTCCCCCTCCAGCGATGCCTTCCTGTCATCCGATTTTGTTTAAATTCGTCAATATTACTCATTGCCATCATTATTAAATGACGCTGAAGCTAGCAGCAGATTCGCAGCAGCGGATTCGAAAAAACTATGGTTTTCAGCCATTAAAATTGCCAAAAATGGATTATTAATATAAAATTTGTCTAAAAATGTTTAAATGCAAGTAATTTTTAATAAGAAATTATACATGTCAATAGTTTTCTTGAATCTGCTGCTAGCTTCAGCGTCATCATAATTAACTATTCGAAAAATAAAACGAGTGGGCTAACTAAAATTGGAACAGTTATGAAGCGTTGTTTATCATTTTCAGTGGTTTTCGACATTCTTCCCCCTCCAGCGATGCCTTCCTTTCATCCGATTTTTTTCAAATTCTACAATATTACTCATTGCCATCATTATTAACTATTCAAAAAATAAAACGAGTGGGCTAACTAAAATTGGAACAGTTATTAACCGTTGTTTATCATTTTCAGCGGTTTTCGACATTCTTCCCCCTCCAGCGATGCCTTCCTGTCATCCGATTTTTTTAAAATTCGACAGTAATACTTATTGCTATCATTATTAACTATTCAAAAAATAAAACGAGTGGGCTAACTAAAATTGGAACAGTTATTAACCGTTGTTTATCATTTTCAGCGGTTTTCGACATTCTTCCCCCTCCAGCGATGCCTTCCTGTCATCCGATTTTGTTTAAATTCGTCAATATTACTCATTGCCATCATTATTAACTATTCGAAAAATAAAACGAGTGGGCTAATTAAATTGGAACAGTTATTAAGCGTTGTTTATCATTTTCAGTGGTTTTCGACATTCTTCCCCCTCCAGCGATGTCTTCCTGTCATCCGATTTTTTTCAAATTCGACAGTAATACTTATTGCCATCGTTATTAACTATTCGAAAAATAAAACGAGTGGGCTAAATAAAATTGGAGCAGTTATTAAGCGTTTTTTGTCATTTTCAGCGGTTTTCGACATTTCTACCCCTCCAGCGATGCCTTCCTGTCATCTAATTTTTTTCCAATTCGACAGTAATACTTATTGCCATCATTATTAACTATTCGAAAAATAAAACGAGTGGGCTAACAAAAATTGGAACAGTTATTAACCGTTGTTTATCATTTTCAGCGGTTTTCGACATTCTTCCCCCACCAGCGATGCCTTCCTGTGATCCGATTTTTTGCAAATTCGACAATATTACTGATTGCCATCATTATTAACTATTCGAACAATAAAATGAGTGGGCTAACTAAAAGTGTAACAGTTATTAAGCGTTGTTTATAATTATCAGTGGTTTTCGACATTCTTCTCCCTCCAGCGATGCCTTCCTGTCATCCGATTTATTTTAAATTTCACAATATTACTCATTGCCATCATTATTAACTATTCGAAAAATAAAACGAGTGGGCTAACTAAAATTGGTAAAGGCATTAACCGTTGTTTATCATTTTCAGCGGTTTTCGACATTCTTCCCCCTCCAGCGATGCCTTCCTGTCATCCGATTTTTTTAAAATTCGACAGTGATACTTATTGCTATCATTATTAACTATTCAAAAAATAAAACGAGTGGGCTAACTAAAATTGGAACAGTTATGAAGCGTTGTTTATCATTTTCAGTGGTTTTCGACATTCTTCCCCCTCCAGCGATGCCTTCCTTTCATCCGATTTTTTTCAACTTCTACAATATTACTCATTGCCATCATTATTAACTATTTGAAAAATAAAACGAGTAGGCTAACTAAAATTGGAGCAGTTATTAAGCGTTGTTTATCATTTTCAGTGGTTTTCGACATTCTTCCCCCTCCAGCGATGCCTTCCTGTCATTCGATTTTTTTTAAATTCGACAATATTACTCATTGCCATCATTATTAACTATTCGAAAAATAAAACGAGTGGGCTAACTAAAATTGGTAAAGGCATTAACCGTTGTTTATCATTTTCAGCTGTTTTCGACATTCTTCCCCCTCCAGCGATGCCTTCCTGTCATCCGATTTTTTTAAAATTCGACAGTAATACTTATTGCCATCATTATTAACTATTCGAAAAATAAAACGAGTGGGCTAAATAAAATTGGAGCAGTTATTAAGCGTTTTTTGTCATTTTCAGCGGTTTTCGACATTTCTACCCCTCCAGCGATGCCTTCCTGTCATCTGATTTTTTCCAATTCGACAATAATACTTATTGCCATCATTATTAACTATTCGAACAATAAAACGAGTGGGCTAACTAAAATTGGAACAGTTATTAACCGTTGTTTATCATTTTCAGCGGTTTTCGACATTCTTCCCCCACGAGCGATGCCTTCCTGTCATCCGATTTTTGCAAATTCGACAATATTACTGATTGCCATCATTATTAACTATTCGAAAAATAAAACGAGTGGGCTAACTAAAATTGGAACAGTTGTTAACCGTTGTTTATCATTTTCAGCTGTTTTCGACATTCTTCCCCCTCCAGCGATGCCTTCCTGTCATCCGATTTTTTTCAAATTCGACAATATTACTCATTGCCATCATTATTAACTATTCGAAAAATAAAACGAGTGGGCTAACTAAAATTGGAACAGTTATTAACCGTTGTTTGTCATTTTCAGCGGTTTTCGACATTCTTCCCCCTCCAGCGATGCCTTCCTCTCATCCGATTTTGTTTAAATTCGTCAATATTACTCATTGCGATCATTATTAACTATTCGAAAAATAAAACGAGGGGGCTAACTAAAATTGGAACAGTTACTAAGCGTTGTTTATCATTTTCAGTGGTTTTCGACATTCTTCCCCCTCCAGCGATGCCTTCCTAACATCCGATTTTTTTCAAAATCGACAATATTACTTATTACCATCATTATCAACTATTCGAAAAATAAAACGAGTGGGCTAACTAAAATTGGAACAGTTATTAACCGTTGTTTATCATTTTCAGCGGATTTCGACAATCTTCCCCCTCCAGCGATGCCTTCCTGTCATCCGATTCTTTTAAAATTCGACAGTAATACTTATTGCCATCATTATTAACTATTCGAAAAATAAAACGAGTGGGCTAACTAAAATTGGAACAGTTATTAACCGTTGTTTATCATTTTCAGCGGTTTTCGACATTCTTCCCCCTCCAGCGATGCCTTCCTGTCATCCGATTTTTTTCAAACTCGACAATATTACTCATTGCCATCATTATTAACTATTCGAAAAATAAAACGCGTGGGCTAACTAAAATTAGAACAGTTATTAACCGTTGTTTATCATTTTCAGCGGTTTTCGACATTCTTCCCCCTCCAGCGATGCCTTCCTGTCATCCGATTTTGCTTAAATTCGTCAATATTACTCATTGCCATCATTATTAACTATTCGAAAAATAAAACGAGTGGGCTAACTAAAATTAGAAAAGTTATTAACCGTTGTTTATCATTTTCAGCGGTTTTCGACATTCTTCCCCCTCCAGCTATGCCTTCCTGTCATCCGATTTTTTAAAATTCGACAGTAATACTTATTGCCATCATTATTAACTATTCGAAAAATAAAACGCGTGGGCTAACTAAAATTGGAACAGTTATTAACCGTTGTTTATCATTTTCAGCGGTTTTCGACATTCTTCTCCCTCCAGCGATGCCTTCCTGTCATCCGATTTTGCTTAAATTCGTCAATATTACTCATTGCCATCATTATTAACTATTCGAAAAATAAAACGAGAGGACTAACTAAAATTGGAACACTAATTAACCGTTGTTTATCATTTTCAGCGGTTTTCGACATTCTTCCCCCTCCAGCGATGCCTTCCTGTCATCCGATTTTGTTTAAATTCGTCAATATTACTCATTGCCATCATTATTAACTATTCGAAAAATAAAACGAGTGGGCTAACTAAAATTGGAACAGTTATTAAGCGTTGTTGATCATTTTCTGCTGTTTTCGACATTCTTCCCCCTCCAGCGATGCCTTCCTGTCATCTGATTTTTTTCAAATTCGACAGTATTACTCATTGCCATCATTATTAACTATTCGAAAAATAAAACGAGTGGGCTAACTAAAATTGGAACAGTTATTAACCGTTGTTTATCATTTTCAGCGGTTTTCGACATTCTTCCCCCTCCAGCGATGCCTTCCTGTCATCCGATTTTTTTTAAATTCGACAATATTACTCATTGCCATCATTATTAACTATTCGAAAAATAAAACGAGTGGGCTAACTAAAATTGGAACAGTTATTAACCGTTGTTTATCATTCTCAGCGGTTTTCGACATTCTTCCCCCACCAGCGATGCCTTCCTGTCATCCGATTTTTTTTAAATTCCACAATATTACTCATTGCCATCATTCTTAACTATTCGAAAAATAAAACGAGTGGGCTAACTAAAATTGGAACAGTTATTAACCGTTGTTTATCATTTTCAGCTGTTTTCGACATTCTTCCCCCTCCAGCGATGCCTTCCTGTCATCCGATTTTTTTCAAATTCGACAGTATTACTTATTGCCATCATTATTAACTATTCGAAAAATAAAACGCGTGGGCTAACTAAAATTAGAACAGTTATTAACCGTTGTTTATCATTTTCAGCGGTTTTCGACATTCTTCCCCCTCCAGCGATGCCTTCCTGTCATCCGATTTCTTTTAAATTCGACAGTAATACTTATTGCCATCATTATTAACTATTCGAAAAATAAAACGAGTGGGCTAAACAAAATTGGGAAAGTTATTAACCGTTGTTTATCATTTTCAGCGGTTTTCGAAATTCTTCCCCCTCCAGCGATGCCTTCTTGTCATCCGATTTTTTTAAATTCCACAATATTACTCACTGCCATCATAATTAACTATTCGAAAAATAAAACGAGTGGGCTAACTAAAATTGGAACAGTTATTAACCGTTGTTTATCATTTTCAGCGGTTTTCGACATTCTTCCCCCTCCAGCGACGCCTTCCTGTCATCCGATTTTTTTCTAATTCGACCATATTACTCATTGCCATCATTATTAACTATTCGAAAAATAAAACGAGTGGGCTAACTAAAATTGGAACAGTTATTAAGCGTTGTTTATCATTTCCAGCGGTTTTCGACATTTTTCCCCTTCCAGCGATGCCTGCCTGTCATCCAATTTTTTTCAAAATCGACAATATTACTCATTGCCATCATTGTTAACTATTCGAAAAATAAAGCGAGTGGGCTAACTAAAATTGCAACTTTTATTAACCGTTGTTTGTAATTTTCAGCCCCCCCCCCCCCCCCACCCCCCCCCCCCCCCACCCCCCCCCCCCCCCACCCCCCCCCCCCCCCACCCCCCCCCCCCCCCACCCCCCCCCCCCCCCACCCCCCCCCCCCCCCACCCCCCCCCCCCCCCACCCCCCCCCCCCCCCACCCCCCCCCCCCCCCACCCCCCCCCCCCCCCACCCCCCCCCCCCCCCACCCCCCCCCCCCCCCACCCCCCCCCCCCCCCACCCCCCCCCCCCCCCACCCCCCCCCCCCCCCACCCCCCCCCCCCCCCACCCCCCCCCCCCCCCACCCCCCCCCCCCCCCACCCCCCCCCCCCCCCACCCCCCCCCCCCCCCACCCCCCCCCCCCCCCACCCCCCCCCCCCCCCACCCCCCCCCCCCCCCACCCCCCCCCCCCCCCACCCCCCCCCCCCCCCACCCCCCCCCCCCCCCACCCCCCCCCCCCCCCACCCCCCCCCCCCCCCACCCCCCCCCCCCCCCACCCCCCCCCCCCCCCACCCAAAAATTAACGATCGAACAGCACATGAAAGACCGAACTTCAATCGTTATGTAGTATTATGCGTAAGTAGGTAAATTAGTTACTGAAACCAAGGAAGTGGAAGGCATTTACAAATTTGAAGAATCAGAGTATTTTTCGAACGAAGTTATTTATATTGTGATCTATAATATATTTATTGAAATTCAAAACTGCTCCACCATACAGATTCCGCCAACTTCAACGTCATAAATCTCCCAAAGGTTTCGTAATGAGCGACAACGAAAACCTTTCAATCTATGTGAATTCTAAGCGATCTATCGGAATTTTTTCCTCGGAATGTATGCAATTTAGACAAAAATCGTAAGAGACATTTTTTATTCAGAATTTTACGTAGAATATGGTAATATTTTTTATATTTCAAAAAATTGAAATTTTCAGTTCGACGGTCGCCATATTGAAGCCGCCATTTTTAATTTTTTAAATCTGACCTCGGATTCGTAATCAGCGACCTCGAGAATGCTTAAAAGCACTGTCACTTTTTCTAGTGGATTGCCCAGAACCTTCGGCCTGTAAAAGGGTAAGTAGCAGAGAAGTAAATATCCGTTTCCGTTACAACTCAATGCTACATTACTGCGGTCACATTTCCATAACTTTGATACACATTGCAATCGAATCCATCTCTTAGCGGATCCGGCCTACCGACTATTTACCGAAATATCGACATTGGAACGGTCATTTTGTGCGCGGATTTGACCCAAAATTAACCCGCAGTTGACCCTATTAGTCGAATTTTGAAAAATCGGTTGATAACGATCGATTTTCGGTCAGAAATGGGTTGATTGTCAGTAACATATGGGTCGATTTTCGGTCAAAAGCGCGTCAATTTTCAGTCAAATCGGGGTCGAATATTAGTCGATTTAACAAAGGTTGACCGGAACAGTCAATCATGGGAAGATATATGGTCAACTTGACGCACAACCCAACCGACTAATTAATGGGTTAATTGCCCCAATGTTGACCAGTGCTTAACCACTACTTTTCCATTTTTTCATTTGACCCATGATTGACTTTAAAAATGGATCTAAAAGATCACCCATAGTCACTCCAGTTATGCGGCATGTTGACGTGTTCCGAAAAGAGAACAGTGCTTGCAGACATTGAGGCTCATGATTGGTCAGCATATTGTACGCAACACTTCCTATAAAGTACAAGTGTCTGTACTTTATTGGAAGCCATCCGAGGTTTTTGCGGCATGGTGTAACGTGGGAATCTGTTTTTAGATTAATGATAAACGGCAGGCACTGATTCGGTAGTCGCTGGAATTTGTCTCTGCATATTGCTGAGATGTCACTGTAAGATATACAGCAATAGTCCAGATGAAGGAAAATTAGGGAAACTACTAGTTGCTTTTCCATTTTTTCATTTGACCCATGATTGACTTTAAAAATGGATCAACTCGGTCCGCTAGTGCAGCATTTGTGGAAAGCATTCGTACAACTTGTAAGCATTATTCCATAAGATAAAAAAAATAAAAGTACAGGAAAATGTATTTATAAAAAACTAGACTCGTAACGAACAAACAGATTTATTGCTTGTCATTCTTCGATACTGATAAGATAAATCGTTAAACAATATTCACGTGTTCTCCAATTTATTCTTTTCCGAAGCGTAGTTTATCAGGTTATGGGCCCAGGAATCGATCCATTACAGAAATAAAATTACGAAGGCGTGAATCGCGTGGTGCCGAAAATTCAGAAATAAGAAATACCGGCTGTGACACGAAGAATATTATTTTGTTCGTTGTTTTTGCTCCATGCGTAACACGATGTGAGCACGGGGCGGCCATCGCGGCAAGCGTCTCTTCTGCGAATTCGTTTGCGATAAAAAAACTAAAGATCGAGAGATTTATACATCATGGAAATTAGGAATGCAGACGTTACTCGAATACAATGGGGAACATCTTTGGGGATGCATGGAAGGAGAAGCAGCGTATATGATAAAAAACAGAAAATGGTGAAAGCAAAATAAAAAATTTTTCAAAAACTAGCCTCCATAGCTTAAATTTTAACCAAAATAAACTTTAATTTATCTACCATAATTCCTGTTCTTTTATTTACCCCATTTTTGCACCTTCTCTTTTTCCCTATTTCAGTGTAGCAGCCCTCGCTCAACAACCCGAAGTCTACCCATTCGGTGGACTTGCCCTTTCCATGTTCCTAATTGAGTGTCCCGCACCCAATTAAGAACATAACAGCTACATGGGAAGGTCATTTATTTGACACAAATGATAGACGGCCAGATATTATAATATTGAAACTGTATTGACGTTATCTACCTGTAAATAACTACAAAATTCTTAAAAGAACCATATTCTAATTTTGTATATAGCATAATTATTAAGATAATAAAAAAATATACTTATCTAATAGACTTAATTCTCTTCCTTATGACATTTATATATGGGGCTTTCACTTAAAAAGGGGGAAAATATATTTATATAGAAACCTTTGTATATGAGTATGAGTTGTTGTTTTAATAACACCTTGGGCCAAATTAGACAATTTTATTTTTTTCACCTGGCACACTTGAGAAATTTTGCCACCTATATGATACATTCCACGTTAGGAATATCAGTCATGTCTCAAAAATTGATGTAACTTTAAAAAATGTTAACACTTTTTTTTCAAAAGTTTATAACATCGGTTAACGCAAAGTTATCGAAATGTAGATTGGGGGAATTTGTGCTAAAAATTTTGAATTTTTGACGGTTATGCTTGTATTTATTTTTTTGACATTAAGCCTTGATGACGATACAACGCGTTATCTTATGGCTAAAACTTATAACTAGAATATTAGAAAATTATTAAAATTATGAAGGTTAAGTACAGGATGGTAAAATTGAACTAAAAGATCACCCATAGTCACTCCAGTTATGCGGCATGTTGACGTGTTCCGAAAAGAGAACAGTGCTTGCAGACATTGAGGCTCATGATTGGTCAGCATATTGTACGCAACACTTCCTATAAAGTACAAGTGTCTGTACTTTATTGGAAGCCATCCGAGGTTTTTGCGGCATGGTGTAACGTGGGAATCTGTTTTTAGATTAATGATAAACGGCAGGCACTGATTCGGTAGTCGCTGGAATTTGTCTCTGCATATTGCTGAGATGTCACTGTAAGATATACAGCAATAGTCCAGATGAAGGAAAATTAGGGAAACTACTAGTTGCTTACGTAAGCTAGTAAACAGGGTGTTCTTATTGTATTTAAGGCGGTGAAGAGTGAAATTTACACAATTTGAAATATGAGTCATATGGACATTCCAAATCAATGACGAGTCGACTCGGAGTCCTAAGTTTATGACTCGGTTTTTAATACTAACCAGGAGTCCACCCACTTCAATATTAGGAAACAAAGGTATATTAATATTACAGATGTTGATATTCGATCTTAAATAAATTGCTTGGGTTTTGGAGAAGTTCAAAGAGAGACCAGTATTTTCATAATTCAGAACATCCGCGTAAAGCATGCGATTGGTATGCTTGAGAATTGATGAGAGGGTGTTAATTAATATAAAAAATAAAAGTGGACCCAGGATTGAACCCTGAGGGACGCCTACTAGAACTTCAGCCCAAGCAGACATCTCCCCATCCGCTCCGACTGCAGCCTGTTCTCGTCCGGTCATATATAATGCAAACCATCTTAATGTTGGTTATGACACTCTAAGCTCCTAGAGGTTTTGAAGGAGTATAGCAATGTTGACGGTGTCAAACTTTGAAAACTCGAAAAGGATGAGCACAGTCACGGCCCTTCTCGATGCCTTGACGGACGTAATCCGATATTTTAATTAGAACCGTTTTTGTACTGCATCCTCTGCGAAAACCCGACTGTTGAGGGTCCAGATGTGCATAATGTTTAAGATGGGCCAACAGAGCCTCGCTTACTAGACGCTCCAGTATCTTTTCAAGAATGCAGAGAATAGAGATTGGTCTATAGTCGTATGGTAATAGCGGGGAGAAAATTTTGCCGATAGGTCTAATTATAGTTTTCTTCCATGCTTTGAGGAAATTTCCAGATCCGAGACTGCCGTTAAGTAGGTAGATACGGCAGGCCACGCAGCCTCCAGACAATGAAATCCCAACCCATCATGTACCGCAGATTTGGACTTGGTAGAGTTGAAGGCCTGCTTCAGCGTAAGCAAAGAAATTACAGGTAGAAAAAACATGTCGGGCATTTCAGCACAATCGAAGTGTTGAGGCGGTATATCAATGGGACCTGGGGTAACATTTATAATTGCATCAGAGGAGAAATAACTATTAAGTTCATTCAGCGGTCAAATTAGCGCGGGAGGGAGAGGTTTTGATTTAATCAAGCGCAGCTTCCTAAGTTCCTGCCAGATAGCTTGAGAATCAGTTAGGGGAGCTAGACGACTCACACAATAATTCGAATGTGCTTTTGTAATTGGACAACGTACCGTATTTCTCATTTGTTTACAGTCTACATACCCCAGAACATTTTGCTTGCGTTTATATATTTAATACAGCTGGTTTCTGCGCTTGATGAATGCGATAATCTCTAATATGTAAATTGTATTTGTCGTCTGTAGCATCTAGTGATAAGTATGAAGACCAGTTAATCGACTCAAGATTCGCTATAAATTTGTCAGTGGACACATTCTTTCATTTCCGATAAGTTTATGAGGGGAGGAATCGCTTGGAGGTTGTATGAGATGTCAATAAGGTCATAATTGGATGTCAATGGTCCGTTACAATATGAAGGTTGAATGTGAACGCGAAATTACGAAAGTAGTTTGAGGCATAGACCTCCGTACGGAGATTAATGTTAAAATCCCCCATAATGACAATGTTGGAGTATAAATGTGTCAATTTCGAGAGCTAAGTTTCCAATTCTTTGAACATAGGCGCATTGAGAGGGCGATAGCCAGAGATAAGTAAAGGTGGTAAAAGTAATAAAGGTGGAAAAGTTTGAAATGAAAGCTCTGTAACAAGGTATTCCATTTTTGTTTGATAGGCTGGAGATGGGACTTCTGATGAGGATGAGATATAGCGTGATAGAAGGAATTGGGAATATAGGCAGCTACACCTCCTTCTTTCTTAATGCGTCCATCCCCTCTATACACTGAAAAAAATTTCGTTCCGAACAGCGTATCTTGACTCTTTAAAGGTGCTCAGCCGTGATCACGCCGAACGGGCTGCGTCACCGGCTCTTTCCAGCACAGAGCTATGAATCTCCAGATGGCAGGGTTTTGAATGGCATCACATGAACTTGTCACAGACGTCAAAGCAGAGCGCTATGTATACATGCCTCTCTTGATTATTCTACGTCCAACTAGTACATTCGCGTTTTCTTTTCGTATATAATACATCAAATGGTTTCTAAACGTGTTGAAAATAATTTCAACGTGGAATTTTATGTTTTTCTATATAGAAGTAGATGATTTTTACGAGTTTCCAACAGTCTCAATCAGTTCTCAAACCCATAGTATTCGAAAATGCATTCAGAAAAGATTCAAAAGCATTCGTTTCATACGTTTTAAATTCATTTTCTGTCACTGACGATTTCAGACTAATACCAAAATTAATTTCCATAACATTTTTAATTCATATGAATTCATTGATATCAGAAAATAATATGTACAAAAAAGAACTTGAATTCATTTGAATGCAAATATAATATATATTATTATTATCCTATTTATAATGAATCCTTATGAATACAAATATAATGTTGATTTATTAATAGTATAATTTATGAATTGATGCGAATGCAAATATAATATATATTATTATTCGAATTTTTCGAATACAAAAATATTTTACTAATATTTTAACACGAAAATATGAATCCGAATGAATCCAAAAGAATGCATAAATAATAGTGTTGTCGAAACGGCTAAAAATACGAATATACAATTTAATCCATGATCGTGATTGGAAATATGTTGTATTAATATACAGGGTGTACGAAAAGTCCCGAGACGGTTGAATAACTTTCGAAAGAATAAAATTTTCAAAAATCGCCGAAACACGTGATTCGATTTTTCAAACAAGCTATCTTTTGAGGGGGGGTTTCGGCCCCCCAACCTCAAGGGGGGCGGGGGGCACGAGGGGGGCCAAAAATCTTAAATGGCAACATGGTTTGAGTGGGGGCTCATTTGAAAGGTATTTTCGAGATGAATTCAGATCACTGGTCATAGAGGGCGCTGCGATCATTTTTCGCAGAGATTTTTGACTTTTTCAGATCTTAGACGTACTAACGTTTGAAAAAATGAAAATTTCGAAGTCGCCGAATCGTGTAATTCAATATTCTTAAAAAACTTAAAAAACTTAAAATCGTGTAAAACAATATTCTTAAACGGGTGTCAACCCGTTTCTGAACGTTATATTGAAAACCTCTTTTACTTGTATCTCTCCGAAAAATGATCGCAGCGCCCTCTATGACCAGTGATCTGAATTCGTCTCGAAAATACCTTTCAAATGAGCCCCCACTCAAACCATGTTGCCATTTAAGATTTTTGGCCCCCCTCGTGCCCCCCGCCCCCCTTGAGGTTGGGGGGCCGAAACCCCCACTCAAAAGATAGCTTGTTTGAAAAATCGAATCACGTGTTTCGGCGATTTTTGAAATTTTTATTCTTTCGAAAGTTACTCAACCGTCCCGGGACTTTTCGTACACCCTGTATATGAATCCATTTATAATTGACTCCCAAAAAGGCAAAAGTCATGAACATAACAATGTTCATGTATTTGTAACTGATTGACAATTTTTCACTTTTCAGTAAGTTTACAATGCAATATTTTTGTTGATAAAATAAATATATTATATTTAAAATTACGCAATATATCGTACACGGTATGGGATACGTGAAATCTGGCGAAATTTTGACATGATGTGCGACGATTCAAAACCGCCATACACAATTAAAACATTTCATAATTTGAGAAATCGGAAATTTTAAAAATAGCCTCTGTAAGCCCCATGCAAAAAATGCCCATTTTTCGTACTTCGAAGATTGAAACATTTTTTATGCCACTTGGTTACATATGATGACCGAATAATTCCTGCAAAATTTCAAAGCGAATATATGCCCCGTTTTCGAAATATGAGGGGTCAAAGTTGACCATGTCCAATAAAAAATGTACATCAATTTACATTTATACCCGAATAATAATATTTAAAAAAATCAGACGATATGGTTCTTTACAGATTTTTTACTACGGATTTCGAATCTGAAGTCAGATTTTAAACATTCAAAATGGCGGATCCAATATGGCGGAGGACTTTTTTAAAATCTATCTAATTTGCCTCAAAATTATTACTCGGGGGTTTTCGGGGTTTCTTGATTATTCATAGATTCAATTGTATTAATAAATTATCATTTCAATCTTCCTTTCTATTCAGATGTATTCATGACTTTTGCCTTTTTGCGAGTCAATTATAAATGGATTCATATATATTAATACAACATATTTCCAATCACGATCATGGACTAAATTGTATATTCGTATTTTTAGCCGTTTCGACAACACTATTATTTATGCATTCTTTTGGATTCATTCGGATTCATATTTTCGTGTTAAAATATTAGTAAAATATTTTTGTATTCGAAAAATTCGAATAATAATATACAGGGTGATCCAAAAGTCCCGGAACAGCAAAATATCTCAGCGGGAGTGCATTTTCGAGGAAAATGTTTCAGACAAAAGTTTCAGGATTTTTCCCTGGCTATTTAATGGCGATATTGAATTTGACCTTGAACATGACCTTGAAGGTTATTTCAAGGTCAAGTTAATTTTTTTAAATGGGAACCCCTATTTTTTTCACGGATTCGGAAAGAGCACAAAATTTTACGTCCGAATATGCTATGGCCGTTTTTTTCGGCAAGGTCATTTCAAGGTGAAACTTAAAACTCCCGTGACGGCGAAATATCTCAGAGGGTGTGCATTTCTTTGGAAATTGTTTCAGACAAAAGTTTAAGGATTTTTCCCGGGCTATTTAATGGTAGCACAGAATTTGACCTTGAACATAACCTTCAAGGTTATTTCAAGGTCAAGTTTGTTTTTTTTAATGGAAACTGCTATTTTTTTTCACGGATTCGGAGAGAGCACAACTTATTGTTCTGCTAACAGTAGATTTAGAAATCGGTTCTCGTCCCTCTCTAAATGATGCGTTAAATAAGGTTCGCACATTCTCTAAAGATCGCTGGTTATCACCCCAGCCTCTCATCATGAGAATGGTTATTCTTTCTCGTTCACTTAGCGCAGCCATTGCTCTTTGTACGAAATATACGTATGTATTTTGTTACTGAAATGATGCTTAATACGTTTAGATAGGAAAGGCGTTTAGATAGGAAATCCATGTATCTCACAAAACGATAAAGTTAAGACCAAAATGTAACCTTATAAGACTGTACACGTATGTATAAATTCAATGTGAATGTATGTTGTTTATTTACTTCGCTGGTGACTCGTGCTCTCTGTCGCTGTTCGCGCGCCAAAGTTCACTTTGCACAAGTGTTGCGTAAGATGTATGTATACACTTTTTTTAAACAGTTTATTATTCTATTTACAAAATTAGAGGACAAGCGAGGGACAGGAACTGATTCCTAAATCGACTTTTGGCAGAACAATAAATTTTTTCGAAGTTTACGGCATTGTAAAGGATCTCCCTAGAGCAGATCGTCCAGTAATAGCATCGACTGAACAAAATGAATTTAACCACTCTCAATACCGGAAGATCCTCATAACTTCGTTAAGAAAATGAAACGGGGTTCCAATTAAAAAAAAAAATAATCTTGACCTGAGAATAATCTTCAAGGTAATTTTCAAGGTCAAATTTTATGCTAGCATTAAATATCCCGGAAAAAATCCTGAAACTTTTGTCTGAAACATTTTACCCGAAAATGACCTCTTGCTGAGTTAATTCGCTGTTCCGGGAGTTTTAAGTTTGGCCTTGAAATGACATTGCCGAAAAAAACGGCCATAGCATATTTGGACGTAAAATTTTGTGCTCTCTCCGAATCCGTGAAAAAAAATAGCAGTTTCCATTAAAAAAAAACAAACTTGACCTTGAAATAACCTTGAAGGTTATGTTCAAGGTCAAATTCTGTGCTACCATTAAATAGCCCGGGAAAAATCCTTAAACTTTTGTCTGAAACAATTTCCAAAGAAATGCACACCCTCTGAGATATTTCGCCGTCACGGGAGTTTTAAGTTTCACCTTGAAATGACCTTGCCGAAAAAAACGGCCATAGCATATTCGGACGTAAAATTTTGTGCTCTTTCCGAATCCGTGAAAAAAATAGGGGTTCCCATTTAAAAAAATTAACTTGACCTTGAAATAACCTTCAAGGTCATGTTCAAGATCAAATTCAATATCGCCATTAAATAGCCAGGGAAAAATCCTTAAACTTTTGTCTAAAACATTTTCCCAAAAATGCACTCCCGCTGAGATATTTTGCTGTTCCGGGACTTTTGGATCACCCTGTATATTATATTTGCATTCGCATCAATTCATAAATTATACTATTAATAAATCAACATTATATTTGTATTCATAAGGATTCATTATAAATAGGATAATAATAATATATATTATATTTGCATTCAAATGAATTCAAGTTCTTTTTTGTACATATTATTTTCTGATATCAATGAATTCATATGAATTGAAAATGTTATGGAAATTAATTTTGGTATTAGTCTGAATTCGTCAGTGACAGAAAATGAATTTAAAACGTATGAAACGAATGCTTTTGAATCTTTTCTGAATGCATTTTCGAATACTATGGGTTTGAGAACTGATTGAGACTGTTAGAAACTCGTAAAAATCATCTACTTCTATATAGAAAAACATAAAATTCCGCGTTGAAATTATTTTCAACACGTTTAGAAACCATTTGATGTATTATATGCGTAAAGAAAACGCGAATGTACTAGTTTAGCGTAGAATAATCAAGGGAGGCATGTATACATAGCGCTCTGTCTTGACGTCTGTGACAAGTTCATGTGATGCCATTCAAAATCCTGCCATCTGGAGATTCATAGCTCTGTGCTGGGAGAGCCCGTGACGCAGACCGTTCGGCGCGACCACGACTGAGTGCGAGGATTCCCGAAAGGTGTAAGCCGTGACTTTATCCAAGTCGGAGCGCTATGGCGCACCCTCACAGCGATGCGATCGGAAATTTTTTTCAGTGTACATAATATAATTATTAAGTTCCACCATAGCATTCGGGGTAACTTCAATTAGCCACGATTCAGAGACACAGATAACATGATAGAATGTTGATGAAAAGAAGATATTGAGATTTGTCATACGGCCCGCAGTTAATAAGAATTGAGTATTTAGGTGGTATAATCGGAGATACTCCGAAGATGATTTAGAAATCGCATATTGTAAAAATTCAACTTTATCCTTTTGAAGATTAGTATTTACACGCGCAGTTTTGATACCGGGCATATGTATGGTATTGAAAAAGAGATAGTGATGGCAGTTGAAGACACAGTGGTTATATAAGGAGTCATGTATCCTGGTTGGTTGGAAGTTTCCAGAAGTTGCCGTTACTGCCTCTTAGATAGTCAGGATACAATTAAACACAGGAGAGCATCGATTTTTGAAATACGGGTAGCTCTTGAGATCAGACTGATATCCGGTTTGGCAAGAATGTTCTCATTTTTTTCCAGGCATATTTAATTCCCTTCTCCTTTGCTTTTGCACGTACTTGCTTCAGAAGAACATAGGTTTCATGTGGAAGCCATTAATTGAGATGGAGAATATGTTCTTCTCTGTCTGCGAATAAAGTTGAAGATAGAAAGAACCCTTTCCTATTTCTTAAAATTTTGTATGAAAGCATTACGCTGTGGCTGTTGGTTAAACACAATTCTGACGGTCCTGGGCTTGTGAGCTAAATTTTGTCCCGTAGGATGCATACGAGTGGCCTCCGTAAAATAAGTCGATGAGATGCCAACATTCACATGTTATGCGATTTTTTGTACATCCTCCCGCAGAGATGTTTCCTCAGATTCAGGGAGATCTGAAAGGAGCAATGTTTTCTGTTCCTGGTAGAATTCAACCTTGCTATATTTTCGATATATCTTTTCAGGGTATCATTTTCATTTTCTAGAGTAGTAAAGTGTTTAATTAATTCATTATGGCCAGTCTTTAGTTCTTGGAGGCAACTATGGACATCTGAAGATAATTGGGAGAATTTTTCTATCAGACTATTGTTGTGGGTTTCATTTTTCTGGGTAAAAATTGCGACCTTGGTATTAATAGCTTGTACCTGTGATGGATCTCTCATAGACCGTGCTGAATTTTGTGTTTGCGATGAAGTTGAGGAGATTGATGACGCACGAGATCAAGAAACTACTGTTAGTGAGTTCGCGACAAGCAGACAAGCGCTGCACACCACGATTAGTTCTTGCTTGTACGTGACCTTTGTGAATTTAGCGCATTTTGGATGGTGAGTCAAATTGCGCTTATCCCATTTTGCTATCCGTGGATTTAATTTCTCTACTACAAGTTGCATTTTCATAAATTGGATAAGTGTTAGCTATCATGCGTGAATTGAAATTCCCAATTTCGTAACAGTTCAATAAAAAATATTACGTAAGATAATTTTCTTTAAGAATAATTTCATACAAAAGGCCAGTAATATATACGAAATAGAATTCTGCGGATTGTAGCGCTCAATATAGCACTATAATGGCAAAATAAGATGGCACCACTTGTCTCTTCCGCGCTAGAACTAAACGATCTTGATCGAAGGTTGGTCCACTAACAATGTATACCCTCTGTAGATAATGTACGGATTGTCGGTGTAGTAGAAATTAAAAGGGACATATTCCCTTAAATAAAATATCGTTAATAACTTACAGAGGACAGCACCTACCTGTTAATGATTAATAGATCGATATATCACTTCTGGTTCTATCAAATGTTTGTATATAAACCCCTGGTTAACGAGCCAGCAATAGACGGCAGCACTGATCTCAATAGACGACATCACTGGTCTTTACACACACTTGCAACATAAAATAGTGTTAGACCTCGCTTTCAGGTCGGCTCGCAACTCTCACATTTGTAGAAAAAATTTTTACGTCCCTTGTATCGAAAATTAATATTGAAGGTATGAAATAAACTCTTATTACAGTTTCCGTTTTGTATTGAAAATTTTGAAAATCTTGTTTATTCTTCTTAATAGGAGAGTTACCCACAAAGCTAGCTGCCTGAAATACTCGTTGAAAAATGTCCCAAAAATTATTTCTTCAGTAATCTTTTATGAGAAATTCAGTGGTGCAAGAATAAACAGAGTAAAAAATTGTTTGACCCATAAATTTTGTCATTAAAAAAAATGTCGGAAAAAAACTCTACCAAATTTTTGTAAATTAATTTTAAAATGAACGTAAAAATATATTTTCTAAAGAATTAATTTTTTGAAAAAATTTATGAACTTAATAATTTTTATGAACGAGGTTCAATGCATATATTTATTTATTATTATAATCTAGGAGTCCTAGACCGTCAAACCCGAGAAATATTTTGATTTTGATTTATTTATACAACGGTCGTTAAAATTATTTACATTTTAATTAATTTATCGCCGGTTATAACTAAAGGTATATGTCTGCATTTATGTGTCTCTAATCTGAGATAAATGCATTTAATACATATATTCTCTATCATCATGTTTTTATTTGCTTCCTCGCAAATTACTTGATTAAAATTGCAAACTCAATAAAAAGGGTACATGCATCTAGGGCAGAATGTCCTGTGAGTGCCCTATTTATGTGTCTACGCAGGCATCTGGGACGCAATGCATGTATTTCCCTAAAGAATATTCATTTTTAACTAATGCGGTATCTATAGATGAGCTGTATTTATTTGTCCTTTCTCATAAACGAAATAATTTTTGCAGAGTATAAAACAGCCATTAAATTTAATCATACAGTGGAAGATAGTGAACATATAACTTTTTATTCCGGTATCTCCATTAATATTTTATTTTTAATTTTGAAGAATGGAACCAAAATAAGGTTCAATGTATATATTTATTTATTGTTATTGAAGTCCTAGACTGTCAAAACAGAGAAATATTTTTATTTTGATTTATAAATGACAATATATTTAAATCTATTGTATGTCATTTTTTATTCCTTTTTCAGTATTTATTACCTTAACATTAAAATAAATTTAAATGCGAGAAGAAAATATAATATATTAACGTATTTAATTATATGAAGAAAAAAATAAGGCATAACATAATCTATTAATAAAATAAATATGACTAAAATATGAGCTTATCAATGAATGAACACAATGTCGCTTTAAACAAATAGGTAATGAAAAAAAAACAGGATGGGAGTATCGAAATGATGTTCGGCGAAGTTAATATGAAAAAGACGAGAATTTGACGGAAATGTTTATTGGTGACTTCAATAAAGTAACTCATGCAGATCTGCTGCAACAGCTACAGGAAAGATATTACCATGTGTGCTTTTGTGCCTGCAACCAAAAGAAGAGTTTGTACCTCGAATGAAGTAACGAGTTACTTTTCCGGCAGAAAAATTCGCAAACGGTTATGTGATGTGAAATCTGAAAAATTAAAGAAGCAGCATTTCAACGAATTTATTGCGGAAATTATGAAGCCCTACTACAAAGATTCGGATCGTTTAATATTGTACACACGGGTGGCTAAACTGACATATCTTTGTTTAACCGCCATTTCACAGATAATGATGGGAATTGCAGGACTACATTTGAAATAATTTAACTTCATTACACGTCTTTTTATCAACCGCGTGTCGTGTATTTCTCAAGTAATGAATTTCTTTTATAATATCCACAAGTCGATAGACGTCATGTAACGCAATGAAGAACTGGTTGCAGGATAAGCAACAAAAATACATTTGGTTATTCATTTGCAATTATGATTGCCATTATTCAAGGATATGATTGTATACGCGTGGTTTGCCTCCAAACTGTTACCGGAAAGAAGAGCTCCAAAGTGTAAATCAAATGTGTTTCCGTCCTGAAATCCAACTACAAAATGTACGTGTAAAAAATAGTACTTTTCAAAACGAGTGCGTAAATGTTTTTTCAACGAATGTGAAAATTGCGGGCCGAGCTGATAGCGAAGATATTGGTACAGAAAACATTTTCGCACATGCGTCGAACAATATTTTTTGGTGCAAGTGTGCGTAAACTTCATTTAAAAAATGACAAAAATGTGTAAAGTAGCACTTTACACACACTGTATCAAAATGAAAATATATAAACTGTGCCAATTGTCGCTGATTTATTTCTTTTAAATGCGTTTATGACTTATATCACCCAAATTAGTATGCGAAAATTGTACAAAGAATTAAATTATCAATATTCGCTTAGCTGTACCTCATTTTTTATCGTGTAAAATATAAGAATATAACTGTTTAAATTGGGCGGGAAAATGACGTTGTTACTTTGATGTATGTAGTCCTCGATAACATCTTTAGACCAGGCAAATTAGCTCAATTTAAAAGAAAAGAGGAAAAAAATGTATCCAAAAACCGAATATTGGAGGTGGTCAAGGGACGTGAGGTAACCCGTTTATTAGGGGGATTGAAAGGGGGTAAAAATACTTTTTGGCAATTTCCAGTAAAAGTTGACATCTGATCAAAAATGTTAAATACAAGCGTTGTTGGTCTTGGAAAAATCTATAACTTTTGTAGAGGGCACTTTTACATGTAACCTCAAAATTTCCCAGTTAAATGCAAAAAATCAAGTTTTCGGTTTTTTATTTTTCATTTCTCGAAAAATGATTTAATTTTGATGAAACATGGTGGAATACTACTTTTGAATGTCTAGAATAACTACAAATTTGTTGAGTTTGGAGAAGCGAATAATTTCTAAGATATTCGATTTTGTCAAAAAAACACCCCCTTTTTCAAAAAGATTTTGTGACCAGGAAAATGATTGTGCAATGCTGTACTGCGTCGCATTTTTGTTTGTTATTAAACGTACTTTTCAACTATTTAATAATATATAGAAGTCACTATGGAAAAATATGTTCAAAAATGCTAAAAACCACAAAAATAGCTGTTGGAACTTAGTTTTCTGTTTAATTGTTGATTATTTGTTTAAATTAACTACAGAATGCACCAATTAGTTTATCCATTCGATTACGCAAGAAAAAATACGTAAGGAAACGTATTTCACTACTAGATTAAAGAGATTATTTTGTTGTAGTATTTAAATGATGATTTATGTTGATTAATAAAATTTTTAACTTTTTCAAGTTTTTTTTTCACGTGAAACAGGTTAATATTTTTAATAACCTAAGACTTTGATTAACAGTGCTTATATATTAAACTTTTACGTAATTTTTATAAATAAATGGATAAAATTTCTATTTTTTTGTTAAAATAAATTGTTTATTTCACGTTTTACAATAAATATATTACATCTAGAACATAGTGTCATATTTACAATATAATTAAAAAATTTACACAAAATACATAATTTTACGCCAGTTTTGCTCTTTTTGACGGAGTCGGTTGATCGTCGTTCGATTCGTGAGCGGAAAATTCGTTTTCAAATGCAATCTTATCTCTACTTTCTTCTAATAGTTCATCTTCCAAATTCTCCGAAAGCATATGCTGCTTAATTTCGACTTCGACTTCAATGTCTTCCGAATCGTGTAGAATTCTTAAAGGCTCGTATAAATTTGAACAATAGTCGTCATTCGGACAACTTTGACAAAATTCTATACATTTTAGGCCAAGTTTTCGGCATCCGCATGACTTCGTTGAACAATCTGAATTACCGTAATTGCAAGAAATTATTCTTAGATCTTCGGGGATTACAGGATCTTCTGTGAAGCGAGGCATAAGTATTTGTTGATTATTTACAATTACTTGTTTCCAACCCCACAGTGTTGCATTGCTTTCATCATTTCCAAGCCACTTTTGAAGTTGGAAATATGCTCTCTTCGAAAATTGTATAGCTGCTCCAGTAGTAGGTGGAATTTTTTCCAATTTAAAAGTAGAAGTTTTTACTAGTTTTTTATAATGCTGGTATCTTAATTCATCAAGAGATGTATTTAGGTTGTTACTGTTATAAATCGATTTAATTAAGTTTCAGCCATTTCGAGCAATGATTTTTGGATTTGCATCGGCTGTGTAAAAAGGCTTTACTAAATATGTTAGTTCAGGAGTAGCAATTAACAAATTAACTATTTTTCTTTTCCCTTTGTCTGCAAATCCGAAATTTGTTCAGTACTTGCATAATTGCCCTTAAAATAACCTTGATTGATCCTCTTTCAACCCTGCAACATTTTTGTCAAGCATTTTTTCAATAAATGCGTATCTTATAAGATCATCGGGTGTTGGTTTAAATTAAAAAAAAAAAAAAAACATTTTTTGCGTATTCTATGTAATCCAAGAACCCCTTTAACCCTTTGCGGTACGGTGGCCACTATAGTGGCCACCGGAATTCATTTGAAAATTTGAGATTTTAAAGACGAAATAATGCATTTTCGCCAGGTTTTTTTTTAAATCCAATGTAAGTTTGAGTTAAAGAAGTGTTTAACATTGTATTTACGTCAATATTTATTTAATATTATGTTTTATAAACAAATAAACGACTAAAAATCGTCATTTTTATAGAAAAAATTCAGTCGCTGGCACATGTTCAATTGGATCGAGATGAAACTCGGTACATGGGGGTTTTTGAGGTCGCTGATTACGAATCTGTCATTAGATTTTGGAAATTCAAAATGGCGGATTCAATATGACTGACCAAAATGTAAAAAGTTGCTTGATCCAGATGAAACTGGGTACTCGGGGGTTTTTGGGGTCGCTGATTACGAATCTGAACTCAAATTTTGAAAATTCAAAATGGCGGAATCAAGATGGCCTTCAGAAATGTAAAAAGTTATATGATCCAGATGAAATTGGGTACTCAGGGGTTTTTGAGGTCGCTGATTACAAATCTGAGTTCAGATTTTGGAAATTCAAAATGGTGGATTCAATATGGCCGACCAAAATAAAAATTTAATGGATCGAGATGAAACTGGGTACTCGGGGGTTTTCGAGGTCGCTGATTACGTATCTGAACTCAGATATTGAAAATTCTAACTGTCAGATCCACGAGGCGCTTACAAATTGAAATATTACTGGATTTTGTACTACGAACCGCGCTCAGTTGACTCCAGAGACACGAACGTGGACGTGGCGGTTATTGTCTGCATTTTTTTATTTGTTTTTTTTTCTTTTTTCATTTTATTGTTTTTTTTTATTTTATTGTTTTTTTTTTAATTTTATTGTTTTTTTTCATTTTATTGTTTTTTTTTCTTTTTTTCATTTTATTGTTTTTTTTTGTTGGTTTTTTCTAACTTATATTCTAAAAAATTATGTATGATACTCGAAGAAACAATTTCTGTCTTCCCTTATGCAGAGAGGCACATCGCAAGTACTGCAATAAAATTTAGTTCTTTGACGTGTTGTTTTAGTACTGCACAGACAGCAACGTCTCAATGTCTTTGACACTAAAGGCATGTGAGCAGATTGAGTGCGCCTTATTTCAATAGATACCTGAGGCTTGCTGGTTACTTTAGCAATAGATTTTCCTGTGCATTTTCTACCTTTTTTTGTCGGAGAATGATCAGCAACTAGTTGATCAATCAAATTTAATCTGAAGCATAACGATTGCAAAGCATGTTTCACATTTATTTGTTTGTGAATAATGAACGCATTTATTACAGATAAATCTACAAAATGCCAGAATATGCGGTGCCACCATTTCTTTGATTTTCTATCAATTTTATAAGTTGATACAAGATGGTCGGATCTATCAACATATCCCATATTTTTTTGGTAATCCGAGCACATAACTGGGCAATTTATAGTTTTTGCTGATCCATCTTTTTGTGTCCTTTTTGTTTCGGTAACTTCGTTAGGATCATGATAGTTTGATAAAAAGAAGACAGCTTTTTTGTCCATCCATTTGATCCAACTAATTCCATTACCACAAGTACGGTATTCATATTGCCCACGATCCATTTTTTTATCAGGAATCTCACTTTTTGGTAAACCTTTTCTATTACTACGAACTGTACCACATGCGAAAATTTTATCTTTTTTCAAATCTTTCATCAGATCAAAACCAGTAAAGTAATTGTCAAAAAATACATGATGATTTTTCCCAACTAAGTTACGCGTCAAATCTTTGACAACACGTGCACCTAGTAGTTTTTCAGCACTTTCAGCTTTACCTGTATACATTTGAAATTCGCATACGTATCGTGATGAGTCTGCGCGCACCCAAAGTTTATATCCGCGTTTTACGGGCTTGTTTGGCATGAATTGTTTCATACTACTGCGGCCTTTGAACTTGATCATAGACTCGTCAACAGATTGATTTTCACTTGGGTTCCAACAGTTTTTGTAAGTTTCCGTTAGTTTATCTAATAACGGTCTAATCTTGTATAATTTATCATAGTTATGATCTCCTTTCTTTGGTTCCTGACTGTTGTCGGATAAGTGTAAATGGGTCAGGAAAAAACCGAATCGATGTACTGTCATCAATTTGCTTACGTACGAATCATTCAATTTCGGATCTGTCGACCAAAAATGACGATAAGAGGGGGATTTTTTAACACCCATCAAAATATTAATTGCAAAAAATATTAATAGTTCCTCTTTGGTTATCGGTTTACCTTTACTTTTCGATTGTCTTATATATAGGTTCGTTTCATCAACAATTAAATCTAATAGATCATTAGGAAACAAACATAAAAATATATCCAAAGGTGTGGTTGCATTGTCTGGAATATTTGGACCGAATGGTTCAGCGAATGGAAGATCATCTCTGGTTTTTCCATCCTTAGTCCACTTATCATTATCTCTAAAATCTGTAGAATTATCATCAGAACATGCCGAATCACAATAATTTGAATCATCCGATTCACTTTCTGAATCAACTTCAAGGTCAGAATCACATAATCCATCAACAGATTCAGAGTCGCTAGGGATTTCAGCGATTTCAACCATACTTGACAGATATTACAAGTTCTTTTTTTAAATTCTATAAATATATAAAATATAATAAATAATATTGACTAATACTCATAAAAACAAAAGGCGGAGAATTATGCGATGAACACAAAGAAGCGTTCCTATTTACGAATCCACTAGCCCGCCACTCAAACGTGATCTCTATCGTGAAAGACGTAATTTGCACAGGCAAAACCAGAAAGATCGAACTGTTCGAGGTCGCTCTATTCATAGTTTCGCTCGACTCATTTCGCTTGCGAGAAACGAAATTCAGAGTACAGGTAATGTCAGTAGCGTAATCGTACACGCACTACAGATTTCCACATTTTATGAAATATGATATATAAAGGTTTTTGGGGTCGCTGATTACGAATCTGAGCTCAGATTTTGGAAATTCAAAATGGTGGATCCAATATGGCCGACCAAAATGCAAAAACATATT
The DNA here is from genome assembly GCA_030407085.1 of Trichopria drosophilae. Lineage (NCBI taxonomy): Eukaryota > Metazoa > Arthropoda > Insecta > Hymenoptera > Diapriidae > Trichopria > Trichopria drosophilae. The sequence goes on from CM059582.1 coordinate 105,207,361, forward strand.
GGATCGAGATGAAACTGGGTACTCGGGGATTTTTGAGGTCGCTGATTACGAATCTGAGCTCAGATTTTGGAAATTCAAAATGGTGGATCCAACATGGCCGACCAAAATGCAAAACATACTGGATCGAGATGAAACTGGGTACTCGGGGATTTTTGAGGTCGCTGATTACGAATCTGAGCTCAGATTTTGGAAATTCAAAATGGTGGATCCAATATGGCCGACCAAAATGCAAAAACATCCTGGATCGAGATGAAACTGGGTACTCGGGGATTTTTGAGGTCGCTGATTACGAATCTGAGCTCAGATTTTGGAAATTCAAAATGGCGGAATTAAGATAGCCGTCAAAAATATAAAAATTACCTGATGAAAGTGGATACTTGAGTTTTTGGGGTCGCTGATTACGAATATGAATTCAGATATAAAAATTTTAGTTTTTCAGATTTTGAATTTTCAAAATCTGAGTTCAGATTCGTAATCAGCGACCCCAAAAACCCCAGAGTACCCAGTTTCATCTGGATCAAGCAACTTTTTACATTTGGGTCGGCCATATTGGATCCGCCATTTTGCATTTCCAAAATCTGAGTTCAGATTCGTAATCAGCGACCCCAAAAACCCCCGAGTACCCAGTTTCATGAAAAATGGTTCATCAGAAAAATGTGTACCGCAAAGGGTTAAGTGAAATATGTCAATTTAAAAAGAAATAAGACTTAACGGGTCGAAGTTACTTAAAAAAAAGCTAAAAGACCTCTTTTCCCCATTTAAAAACAATGTTACATTTAATCCTCGGGTGGCTCGTGTTAATCTGGTCGAATTGATCCAAATTTTATCTGATATTTTTTTTCATAAACATGAACACTTTTCGGGGGTGAGACCGAAGAAATTAAAAAATGACCAAAATAACAGCCACTCTAATACACACACGCACACGCACGCACGCATATACTATGACCGATATTTTGGTCAAGGCCATTTCAAGGTGAAACTTAAAAGTTTCGAAACTACGAAGTATCTCAGCCAGACTCTATTTTCTGTGAAAGTCGTGAAGTGAAGTCGTGTTCTGACGTAAGACTTTCCGCTCAAAAAAATATAGGTTCCCATTTGAAAAATTGAACTTGACCTTGAAATGACTTTCAAAATAATAGTGAAGGTCAAAATTAATATCACCATTAGATCGATAGGAGACAATCCCTAAACTCTTATCTTTAACATTTTCACAGAAAATGGACTCCCTCTGAGATATTTCCCCGTTCCGGGATTTTTAAGTTTCACCTTGAAATGACCTTGACCAAAATATCGTTCATATCATACTCGGACGTAAAATGTCCCGCTTTTTCCGAATCCATGAAAAAAATAGAGGTTCCCATTAAAAAAAATAAACTTAACTTTGAAATAACCTTCAAGGTCACATACATTATCACCATTAAATAGCTAGGGAGAAATACTAAAACTTATGTCTGAAACTTTTTTTTAGAAAATGCATTCCTTTCAAGATAATCTGGTGGGGAATTCGAAATGGGTCACGCTGTATATATACATAATACATATAATTTCGACTTAAATGTAACTAAACTGCACATAATCTGCAGATAAAATTGACACATATTATAAAAAGATTTTCACTCTGCAAAATCCCGTTAAAAATTTTGGAAAATATAATATATTCGAAGAGAAAAAAGTAAATTATTTTTTTCTCAAAAACCCAATCTTTTTTTTTGTTAAAAAAATTATGGCAAATGATCACTGGTACTCTATTCATCTTAATTTTTTCACTTCTCGTTTTGACTAGGAAAAGAAATATTTAATTTTTTTCAAACAGATATTCATTTTCAATGATTTAAATTGAATCTTCGTTTCTTTCTTACAATTTTCATTGTACAATTAAATAACTTTGTTTATTTTGACTATGATTGTATACATATTATCGGTTAGTCTGAACCAGTTTTAATTGCGAGTGTCATGTATATGGAATTTTCTAGGTAAAATTGATAATGTGCAATCATACGAGTGTAACATGACTAAAATATTTTTACGGGCCCTTTTCAAAAACGTAGAATTTTTAAGTTCTTATTTTCGACGAAAGTTGACGTTCAATTGAAACATATTTTATGGACAAGTTGTAGATATTAAAAAGATCTACAACTTCTGTATACATCATTTTTCACATAATCTCCAAATTTTTTAGATACATAAATAAAAACATTTCTTCGCTTTTAATTTTTTTCTGGCGCAAAAAAAAATTTTCACCAAAATTTGGAGGAACTTGCCTTTTCATACCCCAAATAAGGCGTAATTTTTTCAAATAAAAACTTTCATTTGTAAATGTTATATTGAAATAAAAACGAAAAATACCCCTAATTTCAACCGAACATTCTCACGTTAAACATTTAGATTTTTCAACGTTTTTGTATTGGATATTGTTCGTTGAAATGTCTTCTTCAGATGGTCATAAACAAAATTAACACCACTTGCGATAATTTTCCACAATTGGAAAAAAGTGAAAAACGTATTTTCAAAAATAATTTTGCCAATTATTTCTTTAAATTTGCTATTAAAGGATAGGATAAAGGAAAGGAATTATCCCCCGCTTTAATGACATTTTTTAGCCTATTCGCAGGTCGGCTCTCGGATGGATGGGTCGGACAGACTTTCAAAGACATTACAAGACAATACTTTTAGACAAACACAAGGATCACCCACCCAGAACCAGTCCCCCCATTACTGCGCCCCGTAGAGCGACTTGACCCCTCTGTATCGCATGTGCACGCGGTCTGGGAAAACTACGGAAAACCCAGACAGATACAGTCGACGAACTACTTTATCATCAGAGTATACCCTCTGATGGTAAAGCAGCTGTGTCTCCCGCTCAGCAATCGGCCTGCTATCTTTGCCGTAGCGGGCGCAACGCTCGTTTTTTTTTTTATTTTAACAGTCACCTTCCAAGTCACAATCCCCAATCAGGATGCTTTACTTGAAATAGCGACTGCGCGTCGCGCCGACCACAGGGCAATTGCTGTCGGTTTAAATTTGCTATTATTGACTATAATTTACAGGAAATTTAACTGTATTTACATTAAATCTTGTGTATTTATATACATAAGATATAAATATAAATATATTTAGTCCCATCGGTGGTGGGATATAAATATTAGTATTAGGATGTTTATCGGGACTTTGCGGGTCGTATTTTTTTTAAATATTTACTATTACTAGTTGACAAATGAGCTAATTGAACTACCTATAAAAATAAACGTATTTAAACGATTGTCCTTTGTCTGCGAAGTTCATGTCCAATAAAGTAAAATATTTTTTTTCGAGTCAAAACTAAAAAACCGGAAGTGAAAAAATTCTGGTGAATAGTGCAGACCAGTGACTATTTACCTGAATTTTTTTAACAAAAAAAAGGATGGGGTTTTTTAGAAAAAAAATAATTTAATTTTTTCGAAAAATCGCTTTTTCTCTTCGAATATACTATATTTTCCCAAAATTTTAACGGGATCTTACAGAATAAATGAATGAATGAAAAACATTTATTAAGCCTTGGTGGCAGTGGTGACTGCGTTACCTTAAGGCTACATACAGATACATTACATATAATTGAAAAGTTGTATAAAAGAAGTATAATTACATTAATAACAATAGAAATTTGCGGATCGATACAAGGCTAGCATGACTTCCGGTACATGTATAATTTAACAATAAGAATAATTACACCGTATTATATAACTACTAATAATATGAGAGAAAAGAAAACGGGAAGATTATCGTTGAGAAAGGGATTAGGTCATTATCTGAATATATGAAATGTCAGGGGAGGTATTTTCAAATGTGAAAAAGTAGCAGAATAGATGTAACTTAAATGTATTGATGGACTCGGCATTGCGAATTTCGATAGGTAGAGAGTTCCTGAGTCTTGTTGCCTTCAGAAGAAAATAATTTTGATTGCTTGTTGTTCTTACACGTGGTACTAACAAGATATCTTGGGTGACTCTGGTCGATCTTAGCTGGGCCTCACTACGAAAATGAAATAATAAAAATAGATAGTCTGGTTTATGGTAGTTCAGAACTGAATACGATACTGATCCTAAAAAGTAGAGGTGACGATACTTAATTGGTAGCCAGCCTAGCATTCGTCTAAAAATTGTGATACTTGCGCTGACATATGTACGAAGTTACCGCCAATTGAAATTGTTGAAGCGACATCGTAGTGCCATCTATGGAGTTCGCGCGTGAGCTCTATCGGTTCGATGACGCCACCGCTCTACAACGATGTACGCGCTTAAAAGTTTGAATCTCGCGCCTCGCAACCCTTTAATTTTAATTCCGTTGTAATCTGATAAGCGGATCATACTTCCGCCTTCGCTGTTTTCTCGGAAGTCGAGTTCCGGGAAGACAGATTCCATGTGGTCTCCACCACGAAAACACCTGTTCTCCACGCAAATTATCGGTTTCGGCTAATCGTGGTGATACGCGCTCGTTATCGCAGCATCCGAGCTTGTAATATTATAATTAACGCCGCCGCGTAATTATAATACGCTAATTATAATTATTAATTTTTTTGTTATTACCGAAAAGTGTAAATCGAACTTTACGCCACTCGGTTCGAAGAAATGCCGACCGCGCTACTTAGATTTTCTTAAAGTGTATTATTAATTTATTTATTTATTTATTTATAAACGGACATTTCTGTCCTTAATAATATACATGTATAACAATACGTACAATAATTAATACTATAAGAATAACATACATCTATTGTAAGCATAAAAACATAAATCTATACTTAAGATTAACGGCTATATTTAAAATCATACACACATATAAACAAGATTATGAGTAAAAACAGACTATAATACCGCATAAAACATATCTACTATCATTAATAGAACATTAGCAAATAAGCCGATGGCAATCTCTTGAATGTACCATAAGAGGTACAATCACGAATGTCTGCAGTTAGACTGTTCCATGAACGCTTAAGTCTGGGAATGGAGGCATTGAACGCGTAATTAATTCTACATATTGTTTCATAAATTAACCGCGGATTTCGGGTCGAATGTGATGTAATTCTGTACGGAAAAAGTTGGGATAGATCTGTACCTAGGGAAAGTTTTAAGATGCGAAAAACTATGGATACATCGTGATAAGAGTGTAATGATTTAACCGTCGGGAAGTTAAATTTTACAGCAACATCACTGTAGTTATGGTCAAAGCGCGACATATGACGTCCTGATTTAAAGGCAAGATATCTACCTTTGAATCCTCTCAAGGAGATTAATTTCTATAAGCTTATACGGAGACCAAATAGGTGCCGCATATATTAAATGAGGAATTACAAGCGTACGAATAAGACTAGCAATAGCCTCTGGATCTTTGAATTCCTTAGTTGCCCTTTGAACGAATCCTAACATCCTAAGCGCCCTTGAACAAGACTGTATTATATGGTCAGTAAAAGACAAATTGTCACAAAATACTACTCCGAGGTCTGTATGTTTAGAGACTCTTTTTATAGAGTGGTAATTTAGTTTATAGGCAAATTCAAATTTATCCGAATACCGACTAAAGCTCAAACATTTGCATTTATTATAGTTTAGAATGAGAGAATTTTGCTTTGACCACTCTATAACAGAGTCCAAATCCATCTGTAACTTCGATGCATCCATAGGGGATGTCATTTTAGTAAAGAGTTTTATGTCGTCAGCAAAAATCAAGAATTTTGAGAATCGTACCACTCTGCCGATATCATTAACGTAAAAATTAAAAAGAATTGGGCCTAAATGTGATCCCTGCGGTACGCCAGAAGGGACCATACAAGGTGATGAGATACCATTCTTGATTCATACTTTCTGAGTCCTGTTTGATAAGTAAGATTGGATCCATCGCATAAAAGAGCCAGGAAAACCAAGATGATTAAGCTTACTCAATAAAATCGAATGGTTAATCGTGTCGAACGCTTTCGAAAAATCTAAGTATACGGTGTCGACTTAAGAGTTATTGGCTAAGGCATTTGATACAGAATCAGAAAACAATAAAAGATTAGTAACTGTTGATTTTCATCTGGTAAATCCATGTTGATTTTTAATAATAAAATGAATTAATATATCGTACAGTTTATTTGCAATAATTGAATCGAACAGCTTCGGAATACAGCTTATAACTGCGACTGGACGATAATTTTCCACGTTGTTTATATCACCATTCTTAAAAATGGGAGTAATAAATATTTCTTTCCAGCTTGATGGAAAAATACCATTTTTCAAGGAAGCATTGAATAAATAACATAACGGATTTATCAGAGGAATGGAACAGTTTTTGATCATGATCGAAGGGATTCCATCAATTATTTGAAAATAAAGACTAATTTTTATAGAATTTCATTCGGTTTATTTATTAGTTTCGCTGCATCCGTAGTATTTCATCTTTCGTGCCATTTCGATCTTGAACCACACACACGCAGCCGGAATCCGCGGTGTGATATCGTTGAACAAACGGTCCACGGCAAACAACTTGGATCACGCTTAAGATTGAAGATGAATTGTATAGTCGAGTTTAGTAGCCTCTGTAATTGCTCGCGTTTGGATTTGGAGATGTCACAGTACCCTACACAACAGTAGTCGAGTTGCGGAAGAATAAGTGTGACTACGAGTTTTTTCTTAAGCTCAGTGGATAGTAATTTTTTGTTGAAGCGTAGTCGTATAACGAATAATTTACGTTACGAGTAATGTCAGACAATAATCCCTGCCACGACAAGGTATTGTCGATTCTTATTCCAAGGTTTCGTACGTCATTTGTAAATTGGATCTCAGCACCATCAAGTACTAGGCTCGGGATATGCAGCAAGTCAATCGCATTGATATTAAACGAGGAACCTAAAATTATTGCCTGTGATTTGTTTGGATTTAGGGTGAGACCCATCTGTTTTGCATATTTTGAAATAGCATTTATATCCGCATTAAGATGTTCAATTGTGATTGCGATATCTCGGGGGTCACATTCAGCCATGATTTGTAGGTCATCCGCATACAACATATATGTGGAAAATTTAAGAATAGAGGAAAAGTCATTAATGAAAATTGAAAAAAGCAGCGGTCCAAGAACTGAACCTTTCGGAACCCCGGCGAAAAGTTCCCTCCAACTTGATTTAGTGGAGCCCTCGCCAATTACCAACTGTTGTCGGCCAGTAAGGTAGGAAGCAAACTATTGAAGTTCAGGACCGACGACTCCTAGGTGTTTAAGTTTGTACAGAAGAATTATGATGTCAACCGTATCAAAAGCTTTTGAGAAATCGAACAGAATAATGATAGTTACTCTGCGATTGTCAATTCCCAGCCTAACGTAGTCCAGAACAGAAATTAGTGCCGTCTGAGTACTAAATCCTTTACGGAAGCCGGATTGTCTTGGGTCTAATAGTTGGTGTTTATTAAGAAAATCGACAAGTTGGTAGAAAACTACTTTCTCTAGAGAGGGAAAATAGTTTATCATTCACGGATTTTGACGAAAAGCAGTTATCCCAGTTAATTTGTGAGAGTTCCAAAAGATAGTTATCGGCTGAGAAATGTTTGTAATTTCTACTTGTAATTGTTTGCTGAGGCTCCCTTACTGCTTTAAGTCTGTAGGTCATGTGTATCATTTCGTGTTTAGATAGAGCTGGGCCAACACATTGGCCATGGAACATAATTTTGACAGAATCATCAACTAAACAGTGGTCAATCCAGGTAGAAAAAGTGCCTGTTACGTGGGTACTAGTGTACGGGACGATATGTAAATTGTAGCTTGATGCAAAATTGCGTAAGTAATTTGAAAGATAATTATCTTTATTGAGATCAATATTTAAGTAGAGTAAGAACCCTTTTATAATATGTATTAATTTTACCTATATAGATCGCGTAATGCAACCATAATAGCACTTTTAATTTAAAAATTATTTAATTTTTCATTATTGGATTAATACTTGAAACATCTATAAAACGTTCAAATATCGATTATTCTTAAAACAAAAAAACGCGGGTTCCCTTATTTTCCATAAAGAATAACATATTTCAATCCCACTAAGGTGGTGATACGACCTCCGCCGTCCTGTATGATTTGAGATGGATTCAGTCTTATCATTTACGATAACATAAACAAATTTTTAAATGTGTATAATCCATGGATCGAACCCGGGACCAACGATTTACCAGCCCACGATGCTACTAACCGAGGCGCAGAGGACTGCGCCTAATTTTTCGAATAGAAGATACTTGAAACCAAAGCGCGGAAAATTTTTTATTTCTCTTTTATTTGGCGAATTAGGGAGTACAATGGCGAAACACGTGAACATATTTTTACCTTAATGTGTAACTTCAATATTTTTCAAAAAAATCCGTGATATGCCAACTTGCCCGTCTCGTTATGAGTGATGCCAAACAAGTGATTCAAGGCACAGTGAGAAGTAATTAACACTTGAATCGTTGTGTACATTGTATCGATATATCAGATCTCCGTTCATTAGGAACCACATCTTAACTAGTAGTCAATAAATCGATCTATTTACCCATCTATCCGATCAACCATCCAACCGTTAACTATTTTCTATATATTACTTCGTAAATATAAAACCGCGTAAATAACTGTGAGAGACAAAACTGGACCACATAAACAAGATAAGACCCTGTAAACCCATATGGAAGCGTAAAAATTTATATGCAGAAATATATATACTGAAATGCACGCTATATTTTTTGGGTGTATTCCAGTGCGAGGATAAAACAACAAACTTAAAAACGGAGGTTCGATGAACCGAACTATGAAGTTATTTTAAAAGTATAAAATGATAAAAATTTTACCTGGAGGACCGTGAAATAGAACACCTTTTGGCGGCGTTATTTGAAACCGATCGAATATATGAGGATATATCATAGGAAATACAACCATTTCTTTCAGACAGTGGATGTGAGATTCCAGCCCACCAACATCGTTGAATCTTATATTTGTATCTACTGAGATAGGACTAATGTCAGCTTTACGATTGGATAATCCACTTTGGGGAAGTGCAGTTTTTCTACAATTTTTGTAATTACATTTAATAAAGCTAATAATTCGATATAGAGTATTTTTAAATACTTGCTGATTTTATTATCAGACAAATTAAAAACTCACCTGGATATTTTGCATTTTTTCTTTTCATAGCATTTTCGATCTGAATCACTTGAATTACTTGAACTCGTGCTTTTACTCCTATGTTTGCGTCTTCTTATTGAATTACTAAGAATACTTCGAAATGCTCGAATAGATCTTCTAACAGGTTGTACATTTGCTTGGAATCTGTCGACAGCAGGTTTTTTTTTACGTAGGCTGTATTTACGAGGACCAGGAGTATCCGACGATTCACTCAGATCACTATCTACTACAAAAAGTATATATGTTATTGAACAAAACTAATGCTGAGTAGAAAAATATAATCAGTGATTTTCTAACCTGCCATTTTTTTACTACGTGATAATTGTCGTTGAGAAGTTCTCCTTGTTCTCTTAATTCGCGTGTACATATCTTCGTATCTCTGAAATAAAAAATATAAGTTTAATGTGTTTGTCTATTTATTACCGTATGCGATGTGCCTACTATGAACTACCCCATGTATCGTAAATTAGATTATTTGCGGATCTTGAATAAATGATCGTTGATCACTTTGACAGGAAAATAACAACAGACAATGTTGATTCCTAATTTAACAGGTTGGCTCCATGATTTTTAGATCGTTATGTAGTCATGTGTATTTAATACAAATTACTTTATTACTATATTCAGCATTATTGAGACAATTAATAATCCGTGTTTATGCTTCGTAAATAAATTTACCCTTGAAAGTTCAAGTATGCACAACTTTTACAAGGATTTAATCATAATGTTATTGATATAAAGAAAATTGGTTTAAAAAGAGGAATTCATATCTGCCTATTTTTTTAAGTCGATTTGTTACATAGTGAATATTTTCGAAAACTGACGATTAACTCTTCAGTTTTTTCAGTTCTGAGAAAGGTGCATTTTATTTAAATGCGACTTTCTACATTGGCGGTTCTAAATGGCCATCGCCTCTGAAGATCGGTTCAAAATAGACAATATGTTGTAGTATTCGCAGTCTTAACATTCTTGGATTCATTTTAAGTGAAAATAAAAAGAGCTCGATGTTATTCGACCCATCATTTTTTTGATCCCTTCTATACAATTGTCGCTTAAGGTAATGTAATGTTTATTTTTGGCTTGAGACATAGGTATGTAGGCAATAATACAGAGTATAAATACATATGCTGATACAATAAAGGTAAAGGTAATAAAGGTACAATATGATGCAAACAAGACACGTATGGTCGCACTACAATTAACTTAACGTTAAAAATACAATTCTACACAATTGTACAGAAGATTCTTAAAAACTGCTCAGGATGCTGCATTGTGGATGTTGATAGGTATTGCATTCCAAAATCGCGAGGGTGTGATCACGAACAAGTTAAAGAGACACTTAGTACGATATAAAGGTATTCTCGTTCTTTCGTGGTGAAGATTGGGAACGCAATACCTGTAAAATGAAGCCTTTGTACGGTCGAAGTCAGCCAGCGCCAGAGTCATAAAGTGTGTAATGTGCTTGTATTTTGTAAGATTGAAAATAAAGCGAAAACGCGCATTGATAATAAGAATCTACTCTCAGATCACAAGTGGTATCAAGATATTTAAAGACCGGTAACAATAATCTATACGCGAAAGGATTAGAGATGTACATAACTGTATTTTTTGCTGCCGACATAAAATGCCTGAATTATGTCAAAGTTACCACAGCGAACAGTAGACCTGACGGGACACATCCGAGATGTGATCGACACATAAAACTGGTTCGGTAGTTAGTCCACGACTATTTACTTTCTTCATCCCAGGGATGTTTATCCCATTAACCACCGCGTGAGACTCCAGACGGAAACGGAGTACGCCGATGGTTTGTGGAGTATCGATAATAACGGCTTACGTTTTATTAAGATTTAAAGAGAGATAGTCTGTATAACCCTAATTAACAAATCCTTGAGAATAGGTAAAGGAACAAATATTCTCGTCGAAGTTATTTTTTGTAAAATTGTGTACAAAACAGCTCAAAAACTTTTTAACAAATCTCTTTGAGGGTACATTCCACGCACTGCTTCGTTGCATTTGAACTTCAATCCAGCGTACCATCATTTGATTGATGTACTTTTTAATGCAGAAGTACTTGTAGAAGAGTGGGAAAGTAAGGAGTTTTACTAAAGCGTGTAGAAAATAGAACCTTTTATTTTTTGCATAACTTAAAGAAAGCATAAATGAAACATATATGTTCTGATGAACGTAAATCCGGAACCATGGTCATATCACATCAAATTATGGCGCCCTGGAAATATACAGGGTGGCCAAATTATCTCTGAAGACATAGAAATATCTCGAGAACTATGCACAGAATCAAAAAAGGTGTGAGATGAAAGTTGTTCGATACGAAGGGAGCATCCAGTGATAATGAAATTGACCCCCTCCCCCGCCCCTCGGGGTGGGATGGTGGAAAAACAATAAAACTTAAATAGGAACCTCCATTTTTATTGCAGATTTGGATTCTCCGGAAAAAAGTACACCAATTTGACCAAGGAGCTATTGCATTTTGGTTCACAGGTGGCGCTGTAATCGATAAAAATCCAAATTTATCTGAAGACATTGGAATACCTCGAGAACTATGCACAGAATCAAAGGTGTGGGCTGAAAGTTGTCCGACACGAAGGGGGGCATCCAGTGATAATGAAATCAACCCTCTCCCCCACCCTCTGTGGGAGGGGAGAGGGGGGACAATAAAACTTAAAAAGGGACCCCCCCATTTTTTATTGTAGATTTGGGTTCCTAGGAAAAAAGTGCACCAATTTGATCGACGAGTTTTTGCGTTTTGGTTCGATGATAAAAATGAAAATGTGTAAAATATCATTACAAATTGAGAATGTTACCAGGATTCGTTTCAGATCAAAGAAAGTAAAATGGTTGCCCAGCACATTTTTCAAGAGTAGCAAGGGAAGTACTAGACCGAGATTCCAATGGTCGGTGGATTGGTAGAGGTGGCCCCATTAATTGGCCGGCGAGGTCACCTGATTTAACATCCTATACATCGGATTTCTTCCTATGGGGTTACTTAAAAGGTAAGGTTTATTAACAAGTACCCACGACTCGTGAAAACATGGTGGAACGCATTAGAACTGCTTGCGCAGAAGTGTCTGCAGATATGATACTATCCTGTATAAAGACATTTGAAGAAAGAATAAATAAATAAATTGAAGTGGAAGGTCAACATTTCGAACACTCACTCAAGTAAGTGAACAGTGAGAGGCAAGGGGACTGACGTAAAACAAGCACCCCAAAGGGAACAGAAAAATAATACGTCCACGTCCTTGTTCCTGGGTAACGCTAAATGTATTTTTTCCCGGCTTTGTTAGAATGACCGTATTCCATATCCGCTACGCGGGGCGAAAGTTGTCAATCCCGTCTGAGTGCCCGTGCGCATGCGCACTTCGTTTTCATGACTCCCGTGGGACGAAAAGTGCTGCCCGCGGGAGTAATGGATGCGGCCAGGAAAAAACCTCGTGAGAGGGCTGCCCTCGCTTCGCTCGCGCATCAAACCTTCCACTCGGGAATCTCGCTCTTTCCTCCCTTAAAGCATAATATACTATTTTTGACACATAACCAAATCCATGATTATTTTTCAGATAATTTCCATTGCAGCGGCTAGAAAACACATTGCAAGAATAATATAAAGTCAAAGAAAAACGAACATTTCGTAGTGGTGGCATTGACTAGTATTTTTAAAATAAAATACGTCTACTATTATTTATCAGATTTGATGTGAATTCTGGAGAGGTCGAACTTTAGGGATTTTTTACTTTCGCTTTTTGTCAACTATAGCGTCACCTGTGAATCACAATGTAATAGCTCCTAGGTCAAGTTGGTGTACTTTTTTCCGGAGAATCCAAATCTGCAATAAAAATGGAGGTTCTTATTTAAGTTTTATTGTTTTCCCCCACCCCACTCCCAGAGGGTGGGGGAGGGGGTCAATTTCATTATCACTGGATGCCCCCCTTCGTGCCGAACAACTTTCACCCCACACCTTTTTTTGTTATGTGCATAGTTCTCGAGATATTTCTATGTCTTCAGATAAATCGGCCACCCTGTATATTAAATTTCCTATTACATACTTTCGTAACTTTGAGGTCTTGAAAATATTGACGTATACATCAGTACTCTAATTATAGGTTAGTACTTAAATTATAATTATTATTATAATTAAATTCTTAAATTATAGTTTAGTACTTTTGAGGTCTTGTCGAAATTGTGACATATATTTTAGGCTTATTTTTATTAAATTGTGTCTATTAAGAATTGTTTATTGTAAGAAATGCATAACATTTGTGTACCATTAAATTTTTACTAGTTTTGAACTTGAGTTCAAACGAATTTGAGTTCCGAATCCTTTTGATAAGTGGGTAGTATTAATGATAAATAAATATCAAACATTGAATGGTATAAATTTCTTATATTAAACATTTTTAATAAATAGTGTTGAACAAAAATAAGCCTAAGTATGTGTCACGATTTTGACAAGACCTCAACAATAATAAAATATAATTAAGAATGTTTGAGGCTTGTACTACTTTACATATTATACTGTTGTGTTCTTCAATAGATTCATGACTTCAAAGATACGAAGGTATGTAATAGAAAATTTAAGGCAATTTTGGATTGAAGTACATTTGCACGCATAAATAACTTTGACCGGTAAAACTTGTCAAGAGAAAGAAAAATTTCTCTACAAATCAGGAACGAGGCATTTAGCCCATATTTGACGGCGAATGCCAGTACAGTCGAACCTCTTATGTGTTAGTCTATGACTGTTTCAAGATGTGAGATTAGGGCCATTAAGGTATGATTTCATAGAGCGGAAAGTATCTATGTACCCCACGGATATTCAGTCATTTTTATGCGAGAAACAACGGAAAAATCGGGATTCCCTCAGAGAATAAATTAACCTGAGTATAGACAATTCCACTCCCGTAAAAAGAAGTAACAGCCGTTTACGAATGCATGTGTGATAAATTTTATAAAAGTGGTAGAATATCAAGATGTTTTACGCTCCTTGAAATTCTGGCCTAAGTCCAAAGCACATATTTGACGAAGTGCCTTACAGCAAGAGTTTAAAATGTTACTTCTTAAATAATTTTATCTGCGCATGCGCTTACGACTTACTTCGTAGGGGAGAGTCCTGTAGCCCCGTCCATCCGTTAGTTCTAAATATGTGCATATAGATTTTGGATACTTTTATAATATTTTTGTAGTATATTACCGACAACTTTCAGTTTGGAAACAGGAAGCCTGATATCTTTGTTTTGAAGGCGCAGCATAACTTTTTATTTTTCAAACCTATAAAACGAAGATTTGAAAATAAAATATGATAAGTTTGTCATTTAATATTTATTATAAAATAATAAGTTTATTAATTATCAGTGCGTGTACATAAACTTTCACCCCTCAGCTTTCGATTCCCATTTTTAAACTTCATTTGTACGTGCCATTTGTTTATAATAACAATTTCAAAGCTCATACATAGTTTTCTGTAGGCCCGTCCACTTTAAGTCCGGTAGCCCCGCCCGGTAAAAATATCGTTTATCTTATAATTTCCAAAGTTAACTTGATTTCGGTAATGAAATTAGGTTCGAATGTCACTTGTTTTTCGGTTTCCTTTCATAGAAATCTTAACTTATTGCGGACAGTTTGCAACGTTGCTTGCTTTAGTATTAAGTGGTTCATATATTAAGTCAGATATTAATAAATCTAGGGTAGGTATTTTTCTATAATACATTTAAAAAAATAAAGCTTCGTAAAAAAAATACAGTCGAAGCTTATATTTCCAGACTTATAAATCCAGGGACAGAACAACTTCTCGTGGATCATGGAAAGAAGACGGAAATGTTAATTGCCTTAAAACTTGTTCTAAATGAAGGGCATACATAACGAAATGCTGCTCTAGCAGCAGGAATTCCACGTAGCACATTGAGAGATAGATTGATCAAAATAACAAAAGGTGAGGATATTAAAATGTCACCGAAATCAGGACGTTATGAATGTACTTTTTCTGGATTATTGGAAATAGTATTAATTAATTGCATGAAAGTGCTGGGTAATAGATTAATGCCTTTAGGGCGTAAAGAGTTTTTGAAATTAGTCTATAATTTGGCACAGAGTATGAATATTCCGTATGCTTTTTCTGAAGAAAATAAAACTGCCGGCAAGAACTTTTACTATGGTTTCATGAAACGTCATCCTGAATTAGCTCTTCGTAAACCAGAATCAACCAGTCTCTTTCGTGCTGTTGGCTTTAATAAGCCGCAAGTAGATCGCTTCTATTTAAAATTGAAAGAGCTGAAGGATAAATATAACTTGTCACCTTCTCGAATATTCAACTGCGGTGAAACCGGAGTAACATGCGTTAGTGACAATTCGGCAGTGGTTTCTATTAAAGGAAATCGTTAAGTAGGAAACCTGACATCGGTAGAAAGAGGAAGGAACGTCACGGTATTATTTTGCATGAATCCGACTGGGCTTTTTATTCCACCATTATTTGTATTCCCGAGAAAAAGAATGAATCAGCGCTTGTTAATAAATTCTCCACCTGAAAGTCTTGCTGAAGCATAGCAAAATAGTTGGATGAATGCCCAAATCTTCTTGTATGGTTGACAAAATTTGTACAAATTACACATTCGACCAAAGAATCTCCAATTCTGCTTGTACTTGATGGACATGCCAGTCACAAAGACTTGACAGTTATTGACTCCTTACGTAACAACCACGTCCATAAACTCAGTTTACCGCCACACACCAGTTATAAACTGCAACCTTTTGATCGTATATTTATGAAACCTTTCAAAGCATCATATGGCAAACAGTGTACCCTGTGGCTCCGCCAACATTCTGGATTAAGAATAACCGATTATGACATCGCAGGACTTGTGAACGAAGCCTATAAAACTGTATGCAAGCTTAAAATTACACAGAACGGGTTTCTTGTACTGGAATACATCCGTACAATTAAATTCAATTTTTCAATTCAATTTTGAATCATCGTTAATTACAAACATCGACTGCATTAAATCTAATGACAATGCGATCCATTGGTCAATGCAAGGCACAGAAAAGACCCCACAAAATCTTGTAGATTAAAATGCTAGACCGGAAGATATTTTTGTATAACAACTCCGCAAACTATTCCCACTTCCTGACTCGGTTCAACACAGGCTAAATACGAGGAAGAGACGAGCCGAACACTCAGAAATTTTAACGGACAATATTATTTATGAAACTGCAAAAGCAAAACAACGCGAAAAAAATGGAAAAAATTAATTTACAAAAATAAAGAATAATGATTAGAGAAGAAAAAAGAAAAGAAAAAGAAAATAAGAAGTAAGAAATTGAAGCTGTTTTATGGTTTTAATTAATAATTTAATGGTTCGCACAAAATGTAAAGTGACGACCAACACAACTAAATTACTCGAAAGTTGGTGAGATCAGTCTCGTGTCAACAGTTATAAAAAGTGTCGATCATCAAGTACGGCACGACCTGGAAAAACACAAGATGTCTCAATAGGTTTTCTTAAAATGACAACACGTAGAAAGAAGGGGTGAAAGAAAGTAATGAGTAGAGTAGGAGAAAGAATTAAAGATACCAAGTAGATAGCTTCGAGTAAATACAAATTTATTATTACTAAAGACAAATATTTGAAGCCCGAGTAAATTTAAGGAGACGGAAACAAAGCTTGGTACTTACAAGGTTAGGCGCGTCGCACCGGTTCAACACTCTCTCTCTCTCTCTCTCGTAATCTATTCTATTAGGGACGTCGGTCGCTCGCTCGCCCGGGTCTCGGAATGGAGACGTCGGAATCGCCTCGTAAAAATGCTAAAAAGAAAAGGACTCTCCTGAAATCACGGAAACGTCACAAATAAATCACGTCGGTATTTCACCAAGTCAACGAACACGCGGCCGTGAACTATATAGCCCGAACGTTGTGCTACCGGTTAAGGCGAGTAGAGGTCTGACCGGTACCTCTGGTTGCGCCGGACATGTGGCGAAGGATCAGCGCAGATCCCTGCCATACCTCCGCCGGATACGCCGCCATCTAGTTCTGAAAATAAAACTCCCTAGATACTGTATTATAATTATGGCGACAGATCATCAGCACCTGGGTCGAGGAATAACGGAATGCTTAATTCATTCTCAAATATTCGTATAATTATATAATATCGCATTTCCATTACACCCCCTCCCAGACGCTGGCTATCCACTGAGGGTACCAGCGTGCTGGTAAGTCGGCGACGAGCTTCGTTCTTTTTTGTTCTGGCAGCGGCAGCGGAAGGAAGTTTTGAAGTTTGGCAGGTGAGCAGCCCTTGGAGGTGAAAAAGGTACGACGGATTATGGAAGGTCTCGTGTTCTTTTAGACTTTGTTAATATCATCCGACAAAGTACCCTTCCGCAATTCGTAACTGTTTCTCACTTGTGTACTTGATCGGAGTGACTCGGGAATTGTGTGATTAGGGTTCGCGTTAATTCGATATCGTGTTTGTGGGACGAAGTGCGGTCTCGTCCTTGCTAGATTATTTCGCTTAAGCTAGATGCCATGCTAGAATTACCGTTAAATACTATTACAGGAATTATCGTAAGAATCTGTAGCAAATAAATTGGATATCGTTAAAGTTGGTTAAGTTGGAATTACCGATAACTATTATCAAAAGAATTATCGTTGGATTTTGTAGCAAATAAATTGATTACCGTTAATGTTACTTGAGTTGGACTTACCGCTAAATGTTATCCAAGGCATTATCGTTAGATTTTGTAGTAATAAAGTTGGATATCGTTAAAGGTAATTAGGGTGGACTTATCGTTAAATAGTATCAAAAGAATTATTGTTAAATAATTTGTTCAAACAAATTATCGTTAAATTTGGGAACAACTAAATTGGATACCGTAGTGTTACTTGAGCTTCAGATTACCATTAAATTTTGGAATAAGGGGTTATCGTTAGATTTTGGTAATATTGTATTTGTATTTATTACTCTCATATGGGGTACAACCTGAATGAGAGGTGAGTTCCGGTTTAGAGCGGAGTCTTAGATCGCCTACTATAAACTATATTTATATATAAATTAAATTTGAAAATATAACATTGATAAGACGCAAAACGCAGAACGGAAAAAGAAAAACAGAGAACGAAACGCATAATGTAATGGACATTAGTCTCCTAGCAAGAAGGCTCTTCTCGCGTGTGTTGCTCTAACAAATTTATGAAGTGTCTTCGCGGAAAAAAGATCAGAGCCACATATTAAGACGCAAAAAAGGTTGCTCGCGTTACAACCTGGTACCTTGGCGGCGAAATCAGGCATAATTGGCGAAAGAACCGGGCATTCCGCAAAAATATGCCGTAACGAGTCACTTACATTCCAAGTACAAGGCGCTTGCGGATTATACATAAGCCGGGTACCGAAGACAGAGAGCGAACGCGCGAAGACTGTTGCCAGTCTTAGTTGAGCTTTCACTCTTAGACAGTCCAGAGACAGCCGCGGCGGGTACAGCGAGTACGGCGAGTCAGTGAGCTGCCGATATATTGGCAGCTGTACATTATCCGAATTAAGATATCTTGCCAGATCTTTAGCTCTAGAGGATTCTGCAA
The DNA here is from genome assembly GCA_030407085.1 of Trichopria drosophilae. NCBI lineage: Eukaryota > Metazoa > Arthropoda > Insecta > Hymenoptera > Diapriidae > Trichopria > Trichopria drosophilae. Next base: position 105,226,101 of record CM059582.1, read on the forward strand.
GTTTGGCAATTAAACGCGGGCCAGCGGCAGCCCAGTACTCGGGGGTAAAGCTGCCCCTCAAGGCAGCAGCCTCAGAATCGTCCAAGAGTGAAAGGAGTTGCGAGAGCCGATTTCGGGGCTCTTCCGGAGATTCGCTAGCCAGCTCACTCAGACGGATAAGAAGAATTTTGGGCAGCCTGGAGTCGGGCTGTCTGAGGGTCTTTATTATCCATTTTATCGACCGGTTCAGTATTTCTACCGCGATCGGAGGGATACCTAGTTCTAAACGTATCAGATAAGCCGGGGTGTTTCTCGGCAAATGGAAGTCTTTTAAAAAAATCAATTTGCACCGACTCCAGCCTGTCCAAGTAACGGAGTGCCCAAAACGGGGCCGCATACAATAATACCGAAATAACCATCGCTTTATATAGCTTCCAGTAAGCGTCCCAAGCATCCATTTTCGCTGAGTTTATTATTGCTAGGGTCGCAGCTGATGCCACCCGAGTTCGGGAAACGGCATCCTCAGTAGGCTGAAGGCCTGACGCTGAGGAGGAGAAGACTATACCCAGGAACCTATAGGAGCTTGTGACCTCGATTGGAGTATTATTGAATACAAAGTTTCTCGAAAACTTATCCAGAGGGCCGGCCCTTCTAAAACAAACAACCTTAGTTTTCTCGGCGTTTACAGTGAGCTTGTTAATCTCACAGTAATCAGCTAGAATCCCAAGCTTAAGGCGAAGATCTGAGGGAGAAAAAGCCAGAATGGCGAGGTCGTCAGCATAGAGGAGCATTAGCAGATCCGTAGATCTGGTAATGTCCACCCCGCGAGCATTATTACTGCGGAAAAACGAAATTATATCCGAAAGGTATAAAATAAATAGTAACGGGCTCAGAATTTCGCCTTGCAGAACTCCCACGGTTACCCTAAAACGCGACATTTCTCCGTTTACATTGTTGTGCAACACTGACGCGGAGCGGTAGAGTGCGTTAAGAACCCTGACGAATTTAGCGCTAACACCTAGTCCAAGCAGCTTTCGCCAAAGCAGAGCATGCGGGACCGAGTCAAAGGCTCTCTTAAAGTCCACGAATAGGCTGAATAGTTTCGCATTTTGGCGCCTCAAAACGACCTGCGCGGAAGCGAGGAGGCAGAAGATATTATCCTCCGTCCCACTCCCCCCACGAAAGCCGGATTGTTCTTCCGGTAAAATGCCACGTTGCGTTGCCCACTTGGACAGGCGTGTACATAAAATCTGTGACAGAATTTTCGCCAGGGCATTAGTGATCGCAATTAGACGATAATTCGAAGGCTCACTTCGATCGCCCTTCTTGAATAACGTTTTAATTACTGAATCAGCCCAACCTGAAGGGAAGGACTCCGTTGAAAAGATTCTGTTGAAGAGCGAAAGGAGGAGAGAAAACCAATGATCGTCCAAGAGCTTAAAGATTTCGGCGGGTATTTTGTCCGGACCAATGGCCTTTCCTACCTTCAAAACGTTCAAACTGTCCCTCAGCTCCGAGGTCGAGATAGGAGAGTCCAGCGCGGGGTCAAAAGTGCCAAAATACAATTCTGTCGGCGTTTCGTATTGGGGAAAGATTTCGCGAAAATACTCATTCCATACCTCGTCAGACACATGGTGACGTAACGTCGGTTTCGTACGAAATCGACGAATTGCCGACCAAAAATCTGCTGAGTTATGGGCTTCTGCGAATTTGTCCGCGATAGTGGAGTCATATGCGCGTTTTTTAGCCGATAATAGGTTGGAATAGGACGAGCGACTTGCCCTAAACTCACCCGTGGCGGCCGCGCTGTACCCATCCATCCTCATTTGTCTTAGCGCTCGCGTAAGAGTCTTCTTTGCGGAGAGACAGACCTTGTCGAACCACGGCTTTTTAAAAACTGTGGGCGGAATATTGTGACGAATAACGTGGTCTTTCAAAAGGCCTGAAAGGAACGCCGAGCCACGGATTGCCTCTATAATCTGACTGTATTGTACATCGAGTGCAACATACTCCGAAGGAACAGCGTTTTGAGACGTTTCCGACAGGCACGATTGAAATGACGCATATACACTGTTTGCCCCGTCCGAGGGCTTTTGAAAACGAGTCACACGTCGACATATTGAGTCGTGTGCTGGAGAGTGCCCGGTAGAATTGTCCTCGGAAAGATAAAGAGAAACTGACACAGGGAGATGGTTCGAGCCGTATAGATCATCGCCGATCGAGAGGTCGTGTATATAGTGAACATGAGCAGTCGATACCCAGACAAGGTCAACGACACTAAAACCTCTCTGTCCAAGAAAAGTGTAGTGGGCCGGAAAGTCACTGGACGTTCGGCCATTTAGTAAGGCTAAATTGTTATTTGACATGAATTCGGACAAGAGGGATCCGCGCCGGTTGAGCGTCTCGTCGTGAGATCGCCTACGGACTCGCACAGAGGATTCATCGAAAAGTTGACCTACATCGCTCAAAGAGTCCGAAGGACCCACTCGGCAGTTAAAATCGCCACCTAGGATGAAAATGCAGTCTGGGAACCGATCATACAGTGAGTCAAGGGTCGGTTGTAAGGAGGAGAGCAATTGATTTAAATCGGAAGGCGGAGGGAAATAAAAGGAACCAACAATTAAATTAAGTGGATGCGTATTTAGTTTATAAAAAAGCCAATGAGGGGACGAGTTTAAAAAGGTGGAACTATGACAAGGGTTAATTAAAGACAGAAGACCTCCGCTACAGCGGCCAAGGCTGCTGGAGCGGAAGGCTGGAGAGCTAATCACTGAATGATCGGTAGTCAGATCCTCCGTACGAATTTCATGATCTCTCCAGGTTTCCGAAAAATTAATAATTTTAAACGCGGAATAAAAACTGTTCTTTTTAATGTTAAAAAACCGTGCGCGTTCCAAAAGACTATTTTTAAAATATTACGAACAGTAAGCGGCTTAAAACTAACAGGCGATACAAAATCTGAAGACGACGACGTCGACACGTTGACAGTAGACAGTGGACGGGGACAAGTTAAAAACCCGACTCCTCGGGTGCTACAGAAGGTTCAGAGTCGATGGCAGCAGTTCTAGCGAAGGATCTGAGGATAGCCTGGCCGGTAGTGGGATTCGATCGCGTTACAGAGAATGGGCGGACAGAGGAGGAATTTCTCCCCATTGCCGGCACAGGGCAAGGGATGCTAAATTCTTGGTCCACATCCGACCATTTCATCCAAACATTGTTTGAGGCAATGGCATCTCCCCTCGCTTTAAAAGTTGCACCACTAGCAGCAGCCGCGCGGCGAGCCACTCTTATTCTAAATGCTTTGAGACGTTCCCGGTCGGTGTAGTCCGGATTAATGAAGATATTCGTACCCTGGAGTGTCGTTTTCTTAGTTGTCAAGATTGAGTACTTATCGTCTTCCAACATGAGCTCAACCAGGTAGGCCGGCGGATTAATGCGGATCTGTCTAGCCGCAGCCACCGAAGCCTCAAGAGGGAACTTACTGGCCAAGAATTGCGAAATTTCCTTCCTTAAGGGACCTGGACCAGGGGCGAAACCAGTAATTATTATATTCTTCCGCTTCAATTGTTTCTCCTGCGCTTCGAGTTTGACCACAAGTGAATGGATTGTCGAATCTTGCGCCTCTATTTTGTTCTCTAAAGCTCCTATTCGTGACGCCAGATCGGTGTTAATTTGATCCACCGTCGATTTTACTGCGGCTATTTGCTGAGATTGCTGTTGCAACGCAGCAAGCAGATTTTGTTGGAGGGACTCAAGAGTTAGTGGAAGATTGGTCGAGGTCGACATTGCTATTTCCGGTGAGCTAGGATCTGGGTTAGAATGCTGAGAAGGAAACCGTTTTCTTTGCCTAGTGGGCTGTTGCAGTGTCTGATCGTCCGCGTCGGAGAAAACGTCACGTTTTCGTTTGGCGAGACCGAAACCGAAGTTCTCCAACGTGCTGCAGCTGTTCGTGCGACGCGCTTCCCACCTAGTCGCTGTGGAGGGGCGACCCGCGAAAACAGCCGGGCGCAAGATTGTCGACGAGCGTTCCACCTCTCTATCACTGGAAGAGACCGGCGGCGGGGCCGGTGCTTGCAAATCGTTGCGGGGCGGAGAGGGTGCTGACATGAGTTGCACGCGTCCGGGAGCTTCCGTCCTCTGGTGGTAACGTAGCAAAGCGCGGCGAATGGACAAGCACTGGCGAGCTGTTACTGGGCATGCGCGGCGCAAAGACAGTGAGTGGCGGTGAATTACAATGCGTGAGCGTCACGTACATGTAGTGGGCCGCACACAAGTATGGAACAAACTCACCCATATGCGCGACACAGCCAAGAAGTCACGGGGCCTTGCGTAAATTCGCAATCTAATGACAGCTGCCACAATTTCGATGAGTAGTGCCAGGTTACATGTCAGCTGTCATCCAGATCCCAATGTCCTCCACCTCCGACAGTAGTGAAAAAAATAAATAAAGTGCCTGACCCAGGAAAAGTCCACGATGAAAAGAATGGCACGTCCGGAGGTTTAAATCGAAGTCGCCGGTCGGCTGATTGGGTCTTCGTGTCGAAGTTCAGGCGCGTGACGTCACCATGAGACAGTAACACGAGGATGCCTTGTAACCGTCACTACGACTGATTGCAGCTATGCGTTACCTCGTAAAAATCCGGGATGCTGACTCGGATATTCATTAGCTCACATCGAACATCATCCGAGTCGTTCCGGATGGACGAACTAGAGTGAAAAAACTCCCGAAAAAGATGAGTTTTAGGTACAAAATTTCACATATAAAGCAGAGCGATATGTCACACGTCTACTCTACTTACCGTCTTAACCGGAAAATCCTTAACCGGAATATACAAATGGGATATCGTTTTAGTTAATTGAACTTGAACATACTGTTAAATTAAAGGTTCGAATACCTTATTAATAACGTGTTTTAATTTTCTTGACCGCTTTTATGTAATTAGTAAGAAACAATATTTGGTATAACGGTCCTTATACTGATATAATACTCATTAGTCTTTTCAAAACTCCGATAAAAATCAGTTTAAAAAAACAACGAGCTTACCTTACATTAAAGGTCTGAGTGAAAAGCTCGCAAAGAGGCTAAAAAAAGATAACATTCGGGTTGTACATAAACCGTACAACACGAATGTTGGCAAAATTAAGCCATTTAAAGATGAATTGGAAACGATGAAAAAGAGTGGTGTTGTATATCTTATCCCATGTAAATTTTGCGATAAAGTGTCTCGGGGCTGAGTCTTGCGGGCACACCATCGCCGTGCGACGCGCTATAAATTCGGTACGTTTAGGCATACCTGCCGCCCTCTATTAACATCTCGCGTCGTAAGGTTCTCGTGAGCCCAGGGATTCGGGTTATTAGGTGTTTTGGTTGCAGTCGTTTACGAGCGGCGACGGCGGGTTCGAAATTTTGGAATTCGGTTTTTGGGGGTCACAGTACCTATTATATATGGATTAGTATATAGGGATGTACCTCTTAAAATGAGTGTGAAAATTTAACCTATATCGCATTCTGTCTAGTTATTTGAGAGCTTTTAAAATATCAATCTAAAGAATTAACTAGCACCCTCAAGTCGAATATCTACCCTTACCGATTCTGATTCAAGAGGGAAGCACATCTAAAATTGGTACGAAAAATGTTAACTGTATTGCATTCTGTCTGCTTATTTAGGTGCTTTTAAAATATCCATGAAAATAATTCGGTGCTTGCAACATGGAGTCTAAAATCCACCCTTAACAATAGTCAGCCAAGAGGGAAGAGTCTCGGAAATTAATAGTACAAATTTACACTATATCGCAGTCGTCTAGATATTTAGGTTCTTTTAAAAAATCAATCTAACAAATTCGCTGCTCACGCACCCAGGTCGAAAATCCTCCCTAATGGATTCTCAGCCACGAGGAAAATATCTCTAAAATTTATAATAAAAATTGAACCGATATCGCATGGGGTTTAGTTATTCAGGTGCTCAAATGTCGGTTTTGAAAATTAGGTGTTCGCAGCCTTAATTCGAAAATCCACGCTTAAGGATTCTCGGCCAATAGGCAAGAACCTCTGAACACGGTGCACTTCAAGTCAAAACAGGTTTGATGAAAATGTCAATAAAATCGGGTTTCAGGGCTTCATTCAGAATAGTTGAGGAATAAAAATCCTTAAGGATTAAAATCGTAACTGCTCTCTTTCTTAACATATTCCAAAATACGTATCCGGCTTATTTCTCCAAAATAACAGATATTTTGATACGCTCAGTGCAATGGAAATAATTATGATAATGTTAATACTAATGTAGGGATACAATTTTGGGTTAAATAACAACACTGCTGCGCAAATGCAAAAACTTCTTCGTCTTCGTCGTTTTCGTCTTCATCGTCTTGCGCTTTACCTCCCGGAAAAATGGCAGCCTTTAATCGGTTAGCACTTTATTGCCGTATATTTTTAAATTTCGCTTCCGCAATTCTTCTTTAATTTCGGTAGCCGTCATCTCATCGATCTGCGATAAGATTCCGTTCTGCTCATGTACGCTTTCGGTTTTCTTTGTTGCATTCTCTTCTTGTACCATCAGCTTTTTGCGTCACGCGCGTCGTAGAGTCAGTTATTCCTTTTTGCACTTACAGCACTCAATTAAGGCGTTATCCCGTTGTTTTATCCCGGACGAGCCCCCAATTGTAGGGATACAATTTTGGGTTCAATAACAACACCACTGCGTAAATGCAAAAACTTTTTATTTATTCCGTAACGAGATATAAAAACTGGTTATCAAATTGCGTAAGAAGATATAAGCAGCATTACATATGATTTTTAGACGAATGTTTCCGAATACATCCGAAGGTATACTCAATATGATTGTTTATGGTATTCAAAAATAATCCCACACTCGGCCATTCGACAGCATCCGACCGCAGATGCTTCATTCTTGGTCATCTTCGTCTTCTTGTAAATCTTCTCGGGCATCCGCCCATGGCTCCATAAAATCGATAACGGTCAAAGTTAAATTGGATCCTTCACTTTCTTAAATTTTTTCGACGACGTATACGTCGTTTTGCAGAACTCTAGTAATACCATAGGGACCTAGAAATTTGGCTCGAAGAAATTTGGACCACCTCCACGTTGTGTCCGTCGGATTGCAACTAAATCACCTTCACTGTAAATCCGTGGTAATTTTCGTTTTTTGTCGTGATTTCGCTTATTTTCGGCCTGGATTTCACCGATTGCCTCCCGCGCCTGCTCTCTATTACTGTTACGTCGTTCTTGGAAAATAATGGCGTTTTCGCTCTCTAAAAGTTCACAAATTTGAGAATCATCCGTAATACTCATTCGTGTCCCAAACAGTAGCGAGAACGGAGCGAAACGGATACTTCTTGACGGAACATGATTCAAATACCAGTGTGCAGGTATGATATACCGATGCCAGTCTGCGGGATTTGCAATTGATAATTTTGATAAGTGGTATCAGTATTCTGCTTATGTGCTCTACTTGGCTGTTTCCTCTAGGGACACCTGTAACAATTGACTGGTGTGCTATATTCTCATATGTACAGTAGTCTGCAAAATGTTCCGACGTAAAGGCTGGACCTTTGTCTGATACAATCCTTTTTGGATTGCCGAAAGCAGCAAGTAGCTGCACCAGATGTTGGACTACCTCAGCTGCGTTTGTAGCGTAAAACCAGACAAATTTTGAAAAGGTGTTGACTAAAGCCAGTTTGTGCTGGTAACCCTTCTTGGTAGATGCCCGAGGACCGAGGTGATCCACGTGATACGTCTCAAATGATACTTCTCCCTTTTCTATGGGATATAGAAAGCTTTCTTGTTTTCCAAGATTTCTGTTAACAAATAATGCATTCAATACAATTGTTGATCACTTTTTCCACCTTGGTATGCATATTTTTGAACCAGTAGTCTGTTTTGAGGAGCTGTTCTGTCTTTTCGCTTGCAAAATGACCACGTTCGTGAATCTTGCGTATCAACGGAAATTGCATGAGCCGCGAAACCACAATTCGTAACTCATCCCCTATTTTTTGTGTAGCAACCCATTGACCTTGATATGATTCGTCGTCTGTTTTTCCTCAATTTTTTTGAAAACGTTCGTCAAACTTTCGTCATCAAACTGAGCTCGTTTCATTCCTCTTCAAGCACTATCGTCTTGACCGTCTATAATCATCGCTGTGGGCAGAGGAACACGACTGAGGGCATCCACATGACGCATCTTGGTTCCCTCTCGATGTTCCAATGAGTAACTAAATTCTTCAATGAAAAACGCCAATCTGGCTATCTGAAGACAGATGTCCCGTTTTTTCATTGTCTGTGTAAAGCTATGCAGTCTGTGACAATTTTCAATTTGATCTCAACTAGATAAATTCGAAATCTTTTCAACGCCTTCACGACAGCTAGGACGTCTAATTTGTATCTGTCATACTTTTCTTACGAATTCGATGTCTTTCCACTCGCGTAATATGCCGAGTGAAAAAGTTGATCTTCATTGTCTTTTTGCAGCAAGATCGCACCAAACCCACGGGAAGACGCGTCGTTATGACGCTGCGTCTCTGCGGTCGGGCGGTATATTGTATCGTGAGTCCATATTAGGGTGGATCGAAAAATCCGAATTTTAGATTTCAGATTCGGCGTGGAGTGGAAAAGTTGTATATCCCTACCAAATGAAAGCACACAAAATTTCAGCCCGATCGGTTGATATTTACTATCCCCACATCGAGATTAAAGTTTTGAAGTTTACGTAGGATATATTATGTGCACAAAACATAACGAATAGCGCCGAATACTGAGGGAATTACAAAACACGCAACCCAAAAAGTTGTATATGCGAGTATGCTTCCAAAGCAGTTGTGAAAGTTGCCACTAGGTGTCGTCGGGACTCTCGTCCCTTTTTCGTTCTCATTATAGAAATTACTTTCTTTTTGATACATAAGGAGTCGGCTTGATTCCTTATAGCAGAACTGATTGCGATAATTTTTCATTAAAATGGCCTATTCACGGAGTGTTTCTGAGTGCCCAGTACTGGGTGCTCCTCATAATTTACCGCAGTTTCAATTGCCGACTAACAAGGATGTTCTTCTCGCTTCTTTTCAACATAGGAGTGCTGGCGGGCATTTTGAACAATTCTCGTCTAAAACTCATTTCCTTGATACTGCTAAGGTAGTAGCCGAACATGTGTTAGATTTATATTGAAATGCTTCAATCCCAGCTTCTTCGTTTAAAACTGTTACCGAAAGAATTATTATGTTTCTTCGTAATGAACACGAATCAATACTTAAATACTTCCAAAATAAGTCCAGGCAAGGCTCTCATGGTCTAAACGTTGCAGTTAATACATTTTTGGACAAATGCGTCCTGTAAATGTCCGATTGATGTATCCAACCCTGAGGACACTATCTGCAACTGTCATGATAAATCTAAAAGAGTGCCTCGAATAGAAAGACCGTTTCTTCTGGACCAAAGGACTTTGCATCAGATGAAGATTGGCAAAGTTGACTTTATTGCCTCTAAAGCGCTTCAGAAAAGAGAGGATAGAAAGAACAGGATGTCTCAGCATAATGTTTCTTCCGAGTTCAATTCATCGTTGTCTCCCGACTCGTTTGAACCAGACTCGGATTCTATTTGCGACGAAACCCATGGCAGCGATGACGATTTTAAAGCAAGGTCTGTTACTTCCGGGAAACAAATTCGAGCATCTCTGTTGAACACTGCATTAATTAGTGATAGTTATGGACTATCCAACACACAAACTGCTGCGATTTCATCTGTTGTTCTTAAAGATCTTGGCATCGTCACAAAGGATGATACGTCATCTGTAATTGACAAGTCAAAGATCCATAGGACCAGATCTAATGTAAGACGTTTATGTGTTGCATCCAATGACGCCCTAGAAAGTATGCGAGGCCTTTATTTTGATGGCCGTAAAGACAACACTGCTATTCAAGTTAAGGAAGGAGCAAAATTTTATAGGCGTATACAAACGGAAGAGCACATTTCTCTTGTCCAGGAGCCAGGTTCAATGTACGTTAGCCATGTTACTCCAACACGTGGTACTGCTGCATATATAGCTAAATGGATTTTGAATTTTATTGATCAGTATGATGGTACGGACTCTCTTGTCGCAGTTGGTTGTGATGGAACAAATGTAAATACAGTTCATAAGGGTGACTCCATCATTCGTTTGATCGAGGAAAAGCTTAATAGACCATTGCAATGTGTCTTCTCCATTTTAATGAATTACCCTTCAGACATCTAATGCAACATCTCGATGGTGCCACAATAGGACCAAACACATTTTCTGGACATATAGGCAAGCAGTTGGTCAGCTGGTCGGAAGTTAACGTCATAAACCTGAGTAAAGATCATCGGTACTTGTATGAAATTTCCAAAGCTATTGAGTCCGGAGATTGTAGTACAGATTTTGCCAGTCAAGTAGTTGGTCCTCTATCACACTCTAGGTTGCTGACCGCGGCAAATAGAATCCTTCGTCTGTATGTCGGTACTCCAGTGCCATCTGCAAGTTTGAAGGCATTGGTAATGATTCGTTCTGCAACGTCGTTGACCAGCTTCGGTGTCTTCAGTGATTGACGTCCACGTTGGAAGCTCTCTATATTCTTTCATAATGACGGGTTGATACTAACAAAGTCGGATTCCATACCGAATTTGGTAAACAAATCCAAGCTCTCTGAATTTATGAAAAAATCTATAGTTATCGTGGACAAAATTTTAATTGTAGATGGATGTTTCGTTTCGTTTGGCTTTCTTTTTAATGCGCTCACCATTTTTCTTTTCGTTTTTATATCGACAGTTATATCAAAAAATGATAATGCTGCGATTTTCCTGTTAAGGTATCACAAGTGGTTCGTTAACTTCTGGCGTACTATCTTGGCCGTCTTCGCGATCACTTTATTTGATTTTCCATATTTTTCCAGCTATTTCATGAAGCACAGGTCGTTGTGTGGTGCTGTTATGGCAGCAGATGCCGTGTACCACATTTTTATGTAAATAATCACGATAAAAATGCGTACATCTATAAGACCTGCTACATCCTTAGCCGTAAGCTGAAATTGTTCCCGAAACACAAAAATTTTCAGCGAATATATAGATTTAGCCATCCAACGAGCATGGTGAACTGCACCAGGTAGTCTAAAGTGGATGCCTCAGGCACGAGTTCCGCCGAGAAAAATGATTACACAAGTAAACACAGTTACATTTTCGCAAAGATCAATTGAAATATGAGTTTAGGAAACTTGAAATAAAATTTTAGTCGATGAGTTTTACCAACTAAAATTTTATTCCAATTTTGTTGAACTCATTTGTCAACAGATCTTTACGAAATTTTAGCTTTACTTACTTCAAGTTGCATAAAGTGATATAAAAACTGGTTAATCAAATTGCGCAAGGAGATATAAAGCAGCGTTACATATGAGTCTCGGACGAGTGCCTTTTGCCGAATAACTTTCGAAGGCATGACGCGTCTCCCGGATCGCCGTGATCGGCTTCCGAATACATACACACTAATTGTTTAGGATCGATTTGGACTGTAGGTTTAGGTTTTCATAGGCAGCGGATTCCAGCCTAAGGCACGTAGAAATTTGAGTGCTGAAATAATAACTCCACTTTCCACAAAGCACACGTTTGATCGAAGGCAGTTACAATTATATCCGTGAGTATGAACACTATGAACTGTTTTGTTATTGCTAACACTACATCGGGCGAAAGACACCGCGCGGAGATGTAATGATAAAACGTGGTTTGCGAGTCGCAGAAACAGACGCGTACAACGCATACGTGTGCTCGAGGCGATTTGCAGAAAAAGACTGACGCTGGCGCGTGCGGAAATCGTTAGGAACGAAGAGAGAACGTTGCCCAATATAGAGGGCAGTACTAGCGCATCCGGTTCGAGAATTTTCGATTGGTAAAGCTAGTGAATAATAATGCCCGCGCCAACTATGTATATTCAAATTCGTAACATACCGGCCACCTTTCGAACACCAGGGGTTTGAAATAACATCGAAATTGGTGGATTCTTAAACGAGACTTAACCTAATGACAAACTGGTAACTTTACTAATTTAGAGATCGGTCGTTTCATACAAGACTTTGCGGTCCTGACTGTCACGACTCTAACAATTGAATCAGCGCCCGGATGGCACTCTACAATACGCCCGAGTTCCCACTTGGCTGGCGGCAAATTTACATTTTCAATTAAAACAATGTCACCCTGCACAAGCCAAAACTGCTCTAACATTCGCTGGTAAAACTGCCACCGCGACAACTGACTTTCTTTTAAATTCAAAAGAGATGGCAACGGGACAGTTTTCAGCGCTGTGCCAATTAAAAAATGGCCTGGCGTTAACATATCGAAGCAGTCTGGGTCGTCGTTTAAAGGAGCAAGAGGTCTCAAATTGAGACAAGCCTCTATTTGGCATAGTACAGTCTGGAACTTTTCGCCGGTTGGAGTGGAATTCCCTAGAATCTTGTGCAGGTGTGATTTCACGCATTTGACTCCCGCTTTCCACAGGCCTCCAAAGTGTGGAGCCGATGGGGGTATGAAATGCCACTGGACGCCATCAGCAGCCAAAAACGCTACAAACTCCGAATCACGAATAACAATTTTGAACGCCTTTCTGAGTTCTCGTTCAGCTCCGACAAAATTAGTGCCGTTGTCACTATACACGTCCGTAGGAGTGCCACGCCTTGAGATAAAACGCTTATACGCGGCTAAAAATGCAGTAGCGGAATAATTATAAGCGAGTTCCAGGTGAACTGCACGCGTTGCGAAGCAAACGAAAATTGCGATATAAGCTTTATGCGCCTTGATTCCTCGGCCTGCTCTTGCTCGTATCAGAAAAGGACCCGCGTAGTCAATACCCGCATGAGAGAATGGGCGAGAAGGTGAACAACGCGCCTCCGGTAGATCGGCCATGACTTGTCGAGATGTCTTGGGAGTATACCTATTACAAATTACGCAATTATGGATTACGGATTTCACAAGATTTCGAGCGCCAAGGACCCAATATCGTTCTCGCAATACTCCTAACGTGAGTTGAGTTCAGGAATGTATTAAATTAACGTGTAATTGTTGAACAATGAGTTGCGATAATCGATGTTTGGGCAGTATAGCAGGAAATTGTCTAGCGCTAGTTAATCTGGAATGGCGGAGCCGGCCACCTAACCGAAGAATGCCGGAGGGATCAATAAATGGGTTTAACAGTTTCAGCGGTGATGACTTTGGTAAGTCACCTTGGTTTGAAAGCAATTTTATCTCTTCACGAAATTCAATGGATTGGACCTTTCGAATCCAGAATAGAGCAGCACTGTCCATTTCTGATCCAGTCAGCGAGCGAACAGGAAAGGTTTCCCTATGTAATGCATTTTGGATAAAACGCCTTATGTAGGCCGTCACACGTAATAGACGTGCCCACGAGGAGTGATTTTCTAGAATTACGATACTCCAATCCTGTTCGACTATCTGAACCGCATGCGTATGCTTACGACGATCAAGGTCGATTTCGTGAGAGAGGCTTTCGTTACTGGGCCAAAAATCGGGTTGTTGGCTCAGCCAGTGGGGGCCGTTCCACCATAACTGAGATTCTAAGAGATTCAAGGAAGAAATCCCTCGCGAAGCACAATCTGCGGGATTCTCTTTAGAAGGGACATGACGCCAGGGAGACTTTGGAAAGGCCGTTTGTATTTCAGCAACACGATTCGCTACAAACACTTGCCAAGTCGAAGGTTGCTGCTGGAGCCACCCTAGCACCACGGTGGAGTCGGACCAAAAACAGGTCGAGATCTCCGAACGATTCAACGATGTCTTCACATACTGCATGAGTCGACTAAGTAAAGTCGCGGCACAGAGCTCGAGACGAGGTGTGCTCAAGGTTTTCAATGGGGCGACCCTTGTTTTCGACACAAGTAAGCGTACGCATAATTCTACCACAATTGAAGTAATGCTTGAATAAATTACCGCGGCATAAGCGGAATTCGATGCGTCCGCAAACCCATGAAGTTCAAAGGTCAAAGTGTCATCCCCAGTGCCAATCCATCTGGGGATTGAAACGAAAGACAACTTAGAAAAATCTTCACAAAATGATTTCCACTTATCTACAATTGCTTTAGGCAAGTGAGCATCCAACGAAATTTTAAGTAATCAAAGTGATTGGAGTAAGATTTTCGCCGTGATTATCACAGGTGACAACCATCCGAGCGGATCGAATAGGCTCGACACCGCTGAGGCGAATCCTGCAACAAGTCAGGACAATTGCTTATCCATTTCCGAAGGGAAAAACCACCCGATGCTGTTAAGTTATTAACCTGGTCACGTATAGTGCTCGTCAGGATTTTATCATTGCCTCCGATAAACACGTCATCAACGTATGTATCCTTCTCAACAACCGATTGAGCTAGTGGAAAATTCAACCTTTCGTCGTAAGCCAATTGCCGTAAAACGCGCAATGACAAATACGGAGAACAGGTCAGACCGTAAGTGACAGTGTTGAGTTCATAAACACGAATCGGCTGATCAGGATTTTCTCTCCAAAGAATACATTGAAATCGACGATCTCGCGGTGCAACTAGTATTTGGCGAAACATTTTCTCAATGTCAGCTGTTAATACAAACCGATATTGGCGCCACCTTAGAAGAATCGCGGGAAGGTCGACTTGTAATTTTGGCCCGACATGCAGACATTCATTTAGACTAGCTCCTGAGGTGGTCGGACTAGATCCGTTAGATACGACGCGCAATTTGGTCGTTAAACTCTCAGTTCGAATGACCGGTTGATGCGGAATAAAGACGCGAGACGAATCACTATCGGCTAAAAACTCGACAGGTGTCATGTGGCCGCGGGCTTCGTAGTCTGTCAGAAAGTCTACATATTGAGTTTTAAGAGAGGGATCGCGATCGAATCGTTTTTCGAGGCGGTGTAATGCAGCAAGGGCAGCTTGTTGAGAACAGCCAAGGTCGTCAATTGGACGACGAAAGGGCAGCCTTATTGTATAAGGACCATCGGGGTTTCGCGTCGTTGTTTCGTTAAAAAATGTTTCGCATTCCATCTCGTCTTTCGAATACGGTAACGTTAAAGGGACTTCTTCGATTTCCCAAAAACGCTGGAGAGCATCGTCAAGAAAATTCTCACTAACAGCGTGGTGAACATGAACGGATAGTGAGGTTGACGTGCGGTCAGACACGGGACCCGAAAGAATCCATCCAAAAATCGTTAATTGAGCGGTTAACATTCCGGAGTCTACGCAGCGTATTCCTTCACGTATGAGTCCGCCATAAACATCAGCACCGAGTAATAGATCAATGCGCTCTTTTGAAGTGGGATCGGGGTCGTCTAATTCGAGTCCGAGGCATTGGATCGCGATTTCGTCGAACGCGAACTGTTTGGGCGCGTATTCCGTTATTTTTGGTAATACGAAGGCCTTGACGGACAAGGTCGTCTCTGAAGGCTTACAAGGCGTAAGCGAGAAGCAAGTCGCGCACGAAATAGATCGCGAATTCGATCCACCAATCCCGGAAATTGACGCGCATGTTCAAAGGCGTGGCAGACCTAATAATTGGACGATTGATTCGGAAACGAACGAAGATTCGGAACCTTGATCGATCAAGGCTCGCACGATCACACAGTGACCTTGAGGTGCGACAATCTTAACCCTGGCAGTAGCTAAAAGTACCGCTTTTGAGGAATAGCGAGCTGCATGCAAATGAGAGAAGCTCGTCGACTGTTCCGAATCGTCCTTCTTTTCATTTTGATTTGCTGAAACGTCGTTTTTTAAATAAACTTGTGTTTGGCGAACATTCGAATTTTCAGTTCGGTGCAATAAATTGTGGTGTTTTTGACCGCAATTAGCACAAGTAAATTTACTGTGGCATTCAGTAGTTTTATGTTCCGCCAAACAGTTCAAGCAACGAGAATTTTTTCGAATAAACGCGTCACGTTCGACAACAGTCCAAGTTTTAAATTTAAGACAAGAGTAAATTTTATGGTTACCTTTGCAAACGGGGCAACTAATTTTTCTGGATGGTTGGTGCACGTGAATTGCCGAAGACCTCGATGGTTTACTATGCGCCGCAACAGGTGTCGATGCTGTGCGTTTTTGGTAGACATTCGTTGCTTCTAAAGCGCGAATTCGAGAATTTAAAAAATCGGAAAAATCCTGATACGTGGAAGGATTGTTGTCTGCACCCGTTTTCATTTTCCAATCATTTCTAGACGATTTATCTAATTTACTCGCGAGTAAATACACCAACCAGTCGTCCCACGTATCCACCGGTCTATTTAATGATCGCAACGCTGAAATAGCGGAAGTAGCAACATCGCGCATTGATTTTAAATGTTTTAAAATATCGGACGAAATTTCCGGCAACGCATGTAAGGAATGCAAATATTCATTAATCAAAATTTTATTGACGTTATATCGCGAAACAAGTGCTTGCCACAGCTGCGGAAAAGTATTCGAAGCTCCCGTCGCATTTCGAACAATAACAAGTGCCTCGCCGATGAGACTTGTTTGTAAGTAATGTAAACGTTCGACATTGGATAAGTTTCTATTTTTTACCACGAGCGCGTCAAACAAATCGTCAAATTGCAACCATTCAACATAATTTCCGGAAAACACAGGCAAAGTTATATTTGGCAGTTTTAATGTCGACTCACGAAATTGGAGATCTTCGCGTGGCGTTGAGGCAGCAGCTGGTGGTTCTTCAATTTTTTCTAAAAAATAATCCAATGCTTTGTCGAAAGCAGCTTCAGTAACGCTGAGATGATTTTCTTGAAAATATCGAGCGATGTCGGGATCTTCCTCTTCTGCCTTGAATACTGGTGGACGACATGCTTCCAAAACTGCATGAAGTCATCGACATTTGGACCAGTTTTCCTCGAGAACGCGTAGTCGTCCTTTCAGCAAGCGATTTGAAGGGTCCTTTATTTGCTTTACATGCGTTGCCGTATTGAGAACGGTATGCATTAAGAGCTCCTTCTCGTTCAATTTAGCCTTGTAATTTGTAGTGTGGTCCATAGTCCGACTGTCGTCTTGCCCGTAGCTTTCGCTGTCAGATGACATTTGATTGCGTTCGTAGAATAAGGCGTTCGTCTTCGAAATCAGTACAGCTGATTTTCTCACGAACACTAGCGCTAGGCGTCACGAAATCCACTCAAGCTAGACACCTCGTGCTAGAGAAGGAGTTGGTTGGAAGGAGGGATATGGCCAGCACCGAGGTAGTGGGGCGGTTCGAAAATCCGCACAAACAGGAATCTCGTCTAGAGAGAGAGAGAGCGATAACGACTGCTACCAGAGTTCGCCGAACACCTATGTGGTGGGACGAGGAAGGAAGAGTAGGACAAAATTGATGCCGTTTTCTTTCAGGAATGAGGAAAGAAGTTATGGCGTCACTTTCCGATTAATGGGCAAAATTTATGGCGTTTTTTTTAATTGCGAGAACTTTGCCAATAAAATTTGTCGTCGGAAATTTCCTTACGATTTCACAATGTACACTGTCCTTGCGCTATCACAATCACTTATTCCTTTCTTCTAGGTTTAGTATAATCCAAAAGGAGAGACTCCATTAATTTGCCTTGGATAAATGATTCCGGCTCGAAGGACCTTTGTTTAGGATCGATTTGGACTGTAGGTTTAGGTTTTGATAGGCAGCGGATTCCAGCCTAAGGCACGTAGAAATTTGAGAGCTGAAATAATAACTCCACTTTCCACAAAGCACACGTTTAATCGAAGGCAGTTACAATTATATCCGTGAGTATGAACACTATGAACTGTTTTGTTATTGCTAACACTACATCGGGCGAAAGACACCGCGCGGAGATGTAAAGAAAAAACGTGGTTTGCGAGTAGCAGAAACAGACGCGTACAACGCATACGTGTGCTCGAGGCGATTTGCAGAAAAAGACTGACGCTGACGCGTGCGGAAATCGTTAGAAACGAAGCTAGCCCAATAAGAGGGCAGTACTAGCGCATCCGGTTCGAGAATTTTCGATTGGTAAAGCTAGTGAATAATAATGCCCGCGCCAACTATGTATATTCAAATTCGTAACACTAATAATAACAACTACTACAATAGAAACAATCAGAAAAATAACAATAAAAAAAACAATAATAACAATAATAATAATAATAATAAGGGGCGCAAAGGAAATGACGCGTAACACAATGCGGCTATGCAAAAAGCTGCATCTTAGCCTATCTTCCCAAATGGCCTACTCTCACCTCCACTTGTGCTTATTAAAGCCGGTGGGCCCTGGACTCTTAGCAACCTTGCCAGAGATTGGGTAACCAACCCCAGTGGATGGCGAGGTAAGAGACAAACGAGAGAGGCATAACAACGGGGGGTAGGGCGACCCACCCTACTCCCTGTATTTGCGGTTACTCATAGAATAACGCGCAGGGCTCCTGACCATCGGGCTGCTTCGGATGCAGCCCAGTCCCGAGGTGAAGGAGCCGAAACAGGTGTCCCGGGACAACAACGCACGAATGCCCACGGACGATTTCAGTGGACGGAGGATCTCAGGCAAGATCTTATGCGCTGCTACGAGGAGAGCTGTCCGCAACAGAGAGGCTACATGGCGCGAATGCATAGTCGGTTTGCAGTAATGCATCCCGAACTGGCAGATCGCTTTTCTCAACAACAACTGAGAGATTATGTGGCCTATCTGAGGCGGACGGGTTTCGTTGTTCCCAGCTGTCAACCGGTCCCGGATGTGCGGGCAATAACAACTGAGCCCGTACGCGGTGCTGGGAGAGATGCTCCACATTACGAAAGCACGACACTCGTGTTTAGGCAAAATTTGACAACAAAAATTTTGCCTAAACAACGAGAATTAGACAGAGCAAATAGCCTACTTCTGGATGCTCTTCCAGATGACTGCGACCTGTGGCAAGTCAATTGTGCCGTTCACGAGGCTGCAAGTGATCTGGTGACTCCGCGAAATCTGACGCAGATATCGGGGAGTCGGCAGATTACAAAACGCATGTCTCAATTGAACGGCAAGATTCGACTGACACGAAAGCTCGCTTCCCGAGTTCAGCTGAAGTTGCTCAACATCAAGCAACGTTTGGCGGATAAAATTCGGGTTTTGGCGGATGCCAAAAAGAGGCTGCAAAGACGGGAGGATGGAATTCGACAAAATGCAATATTTTGGACGAATCCTTCCAACCTCTTCAAACATCGTATCGCAGCCTCAAGCGAGTTTCCGTCAATGGTCGCAGTTGAGGAATTCTGGGGGAGCATCTACGAGAGAACATCTAGGCTTAATGCAGACACTCCAGGTATGGAAATCTTCACCGAGTTGTGCGACGAAGTCAAACAACAAAGTGAAGATTGCCCACCCGTCAGTGCTTTAGAGGTGAAAAATGCCATCACAGGAGCGAGGAATTTCTCCTCGCCGGGCTGGGATGGAATTAACAACTATTGGTGGAAGAAGTTCACTTCTGTCCATCAACACCTAGCCCGAATATTCACCTCTTATATAAATGGAGACCAACCCATTCCGCACTGGCTGGTGGAGGGCCGAACGACACTGATCCCAAAATCGGGAGACTTGTCCGATCCGATAAACCATAGACCGATCACGTGTCTCAATACGTTATACAAATTGTTCACTAACATCTTGAACGAACGTATTGAGAAATCCGTGAAACCGGTGTGGCAACGGATAGTAGAACAACGAGACTGCAAAATGGGTGTATCCGGCTGCAAGGACAACTTGCTTATCGACAGGTGTGTTTGTCAGGACGCAGTCCAGTACAAGCGTAACCTGTCGATAGCCTGGCTGGATTACATGAAGGCGTATGACTCAACATCGCACGAGCTTTTAAGCTTGTTGCTCAAACGCCTCCAAGTCCACCCAAACATAGTGAGAATTGTAGAAGACCTGATGCCTCTTTGGAAAACACGCTTTGTCATGACATCGGGCAAGCGTCGAACCATGTCTAGATTGGTTCAATTCTAAAGAGGTGTCTATCAGGGGGATTCTCTGAGTCCTCTGCTCTTCTGCATCTCACTATTGCCTCTATCCGTTGCTCTCCGGAAATCTCAAGGGTACATATGTGGACCGCCTGGTGAACGTGTACATAAGATCACCCATCTTTTCTATATGGATGATCTTAAATTATACACATCAGGCGAGGATCAATTACATCGATCTCTGAACAGCGCCCTCACATACTCGAGAGATATCGGCATGGAATTCGGATTGGACAAGTGTGCAGTCTTTCATTTGCACAGAGGAAGGTCAGGCTCCCATAACAACGATATGGAGCTCGTCAACGGAAATATCATCCGCCACCTTAGCGCCGAAGAAGCCTACACATACCTGGGCGTACCTCAAAGGCATGTCCAGGATGTGCAGGCTGCTAAGACCACCATCATTAAGAAATACCGGCGCATTCTCCGTCAGATCTGGTCATCAGAATTGACCGGGAGAAATAAGGTGGCAGCCACGAATATGTTGGCCGTATCACCAGTGCTCTATTCTTTTGGAGCACTGAAGTGGAACGTTGACGAGCTAAGGGATCTTGACCGAAGCACACGGAAGATGATTTGTATGCAACGCAGTTTGCATCCAAGATCTTCCGTGGAACGACTGTATTTGCCCTGAAATATGGGAGGTCGTGGCCTTTTAAGCCTGAAATTCAGGGGAAGGGGGCGTTTTTGTACAACGCGGCGGAACGAGCGGCGCGAAACCTCGGTCTGGTTTTCAACGTGGGACGTAGTGGTGCACAGGAGGCTGAATCAATCATCAATCTGTGCCCTGTGCGTCTCAGGGCTAACATACGGAAGGAACAACTTCTTTCGAAATGTCCAACAACTTGGCTTGTCGGCAGAGATGACCTTCTCCTTCTTAAGATCAGCCGGCTTGGAATCTGAGACCGAGGGTTTTATCTTCGCATGCCAGGATGGGGTCATCAATACCTTAGCGTATCGCCAGAACATCTTACACCAGGCGGTACAGAGTACGCTTTGTAGATTGTGTAGATGTCATGCTGAGACACTAATGCATCTTTTGGCAGCATGCCCAATATATGCAGTTTCAGCATACATCGAACGTCACAATGCGGCTCTTCGAGTGCTATATTATCATCTTCGCAGCACTTATGGTATTGATGCAACCCCAGTTTTGCCGTACGTCCCCACTGATATTGAATCCGTTGTCGGGAATGAGTCGTGCCGAATATACTGGAATTACTCATTCCCGACGAGCAGGCAAATATCAGCCAATAAGCCTGACATCGTCCTTGTTGACTTCGATGACAAATCCATCTTCGTCATCGAGTTTTCTGCACCAGAAGAAACAAATATAGTCAGCAAAGAGGACGAAAAACGGATGAAATATCAGGAACTCCTGTTCGAGATTCGCAAGCTGTATCGAGGGTTCAAAATCAAGCTCGTCGTGCTGATAATTGGAGTGCTGGGAGGAATGAGACCAACTTTCCTCCAAAACATCAAAAGCATTCCGGCCTGTCAAGAACATGCAAATTGCATCGCAGGCCGAATGCAGAAAGCAGTGCTGCTGGGATCTCTCCGTCTACTGAGGTCACACGAGATCCTGTAACCACTAACCCAATGGTAGAGGGAGTGGTTACAGTTGCAAACGAAATGGCCCGGTGCAGTCTGCAGCGGAGGAGATGGATATCGGAGCCACTTTTCTGCTGCAGACTGCACACGTGGATTCTGGAGGGCCAAGGGAGGTTAGGGTTTTAGTCGGTAAACCTTGCCGTTAACATCAAAGGTGAGGGAGTCCGACACACGGGGGGTTACACAACATCTTCAACCCCCTATGGTGCCTAATGCTTTTCCCCCCTCCGTAAAAAAAAATAATAATAATAATAATAATAATAATAATAACCATAGCGGAAGAAATTAAATTATACGCATCAGGCGAGGATCAATTACATCGATCTCTGAACATCGCCCTCGCATACTCGAGAGATACAGGCATGGAAATCGGATTGGACAAGTGTGCAGTCGTTCATTTGCACAGAGGAAGGTCAGACTCCATTAACAACGATATGGAGAACGTGAATAGAAGTGTCATCCGCAACCTTAGCGCCGAGAAAGTCTATACATACCTGGGAGTGCCCCAGAGGCATGTCCAGGATGTTCAGACTGCTAAAACGAACATTATTAAGAAATACCGGCTCCTTCTCCGTCAGATCTGGTCATCAAAATTGACGGGGAAAAATACGGTGGCAGCCACGAATATTTTGGCCGTTTCACCAGTGCACTATACATTTGGAGCACTTGAAACGTTGACGAGCTAAGGGGTCTTGACCGATACACACGGAAGATGATTTGTATGCAACGCATCCAAGTTTGCATCCAAGATCTTCCGTGGAACGACTATATTTGCTCCGAAAATTGGGAGGTTGTGGCCTTTTGAATCTGGAGTGTATGCATGACAGATTAGTCCTCGAAACGGCTTGCGACGTGATTAATCGAACATATCGACAAGAACATATGGAAAATTCATACTTTTAAAAGCGTAAATAAAGGGTAATACTTGTAAGTATCCTCTTACATCTACGCAAATTCCTGGGTCATCAAAGTTTGTTGGGTCAGATTTTTGTAATAGTTTTCGATAGGCATTGCCTTATAAAAACTCTTCTTGATAGTTCTTTTTTTTTAATTGCATTCAACTTTTTGGACCGTTACAAAACAAATCGTTTACTAAACCTAGTATAAACTTAGTAATACGTGCAATTCTTGAATTACACACTTCTGAATTACACTCGTTTCATCATCTTCGTCCAATAAAGGTAGATGTATTGTGTTATGACAATCCTTGTTATGACGATCCTATTGCTGTGAGCAATATTTATCGTAGTTATACGTTTTTAATGTCTCACGTTCATAATCAGTCGTGATATTTTCCTCGCTTTCGTTTTCAATACCATCGTTTTGTTTTACATTCTCATCTTCCTGGCGACTTCTTAAGCTGTGTAATATTACAAGTAAGGGCAAGGGAATGTAGAAGCTGTTGTTTGTTGCCCATTTACAATGAGAAGAACTTTGAAGTCTGAGACAAATTTGAAAGGTATATGATTAATTTTAGTCAAATCGAAAAGTAGCTTCAGATTATCGTACGTTTCTTTAATTCGAGGTACCACACATATCATTAACAATCTCTTAACACTGGTCAATAAAGATTTTTGACCTGCGGTCCCACCTTCAGAATACAACTTCTCCTTTTTCTTTTTTCCAGACTTAAAACAATTTCTAAGTCTGAATCAAAATAATTTTCTAGAAGTACGGTCATACATATCTTAACGAAACCTTGACCGCCATACGCCATAACTTTAATTTGAAGATTACCCGTTTCATTTCTTTCTTGGATTACAGCTTCCAAACGTTCTTCTGCGTCTGCCCAAATAGTTGGCCTGTCTTCCTTTACTGTGTTATTATCGACATCAAATTGAAACACACCACTTTCGCAAACAATTTTTAATGTTTGTTACTTACCAGATGCATGTTTGATGTAATTTTTCGGCACTGACTTTTTACCAGCATGTGTTCTTAAAAAATTCGTCATTTTGTTCATATGACGAGACGACACGCCTGTATTTTTTTTTTTTTTTTATTAGGTTATAGTTATGATCAGAGCACCGGACGAGCGTCTCATGAGTGTGACGAAAGTGCTTAATGTACAGGTGTACGACGAGTGAAGAATGGGATGCTGATTTGAATGGGTTATGAAAACATCGATTTTAGTGAAGTGTACGAGTCCGTAGACTTCGTACAGGAGGGAGTATGTTACGGACAGAATCGATGTTTTATCGACTGCGGTACCTGGCGTAGGTTTTTTCCCACAAAGGTGGTTTTCCCTACGCCATTGCACACCCGAATGGGGGTACCTCTCAAAGTGAAGCAGGCCTGTTAGGTAAATTATGTAAAAGGCCCTTCGAAATGGTGACGATCTCGA